>CM037589.1:87527597-88727597 GCA_021018995.1 Chloranthus sessilifolius | reverse complement strand
CGATTAATCGAATATTCAAATCGATTAATCGAAATTCAATTCGATTAATCGAAATCGGGCTTACTTGACTTTTCAACTTCCAGACCAAAATCGATTAATCGAATCCCAATTTCGATTAATCGATTTGGTCTGATTCAGCCCCTGTTCTGGCTGATCCTCCAAATCTCTTTCCCTTCTTTTCTAAGCCTTTAATCTACTATTTTAAGCACATTTGACTGAATTTAATCACCTACAATCTATGTAGTACTTCAATTAGAACTCACCTTCGATCAAATCTCAAATTGATCAATATCTAGGTTGAAATTGCTAGGGCTCCAGCTTTTCGTTTCAACGATCCTAACGCATTAAATCCAGCAATCAATGCTAATTCCTCCTCTTGATTTGCATTAACCTCTAGCCTCCATAACTCCTCTTTACTCCTCTCTCTCTCTTCTTAACTCTCTCTTCAACAACCAAAGAAAAAAAGAATTTTAGGGTTATCAACCCCTATATCCTCTCTCCTGCTTGTGTGTTAAACACATACGCCAGAGATAGGTATATGTGACCACTAATTCACACTATACACTACTCTTACGTCGTATTGACCTCACATTAATTCATCACTTTACAAGTTCATTGTTTGACCATCACTTGGTCAACCCTATGACTAATCGGGTACGGATCCCGAGGTCAAAGTTAAACACTCAAATTTTCGGGATATTACATGACCCGCATTTATCTTCAAGAACATTTCTCCACATACTATTTTTGTCCAACTCTATACGCCAAAGCTATTTAACCAACAAAGCGTCATTGAAGGATCGGAGACTCAGAATGCCCATCCCGCCATCAATTTTAAGCCTGCATAACAACCTCCAATCTACCAAGTAAATCCTGGAATTACCATTCTCGCCAGAACATAGAAAGTCTCTCTAAATTTTCTCAAGTCTTTGAATAATCCAAACAAGACCTCTAAACAAAGACATGAAATCACTTCACTTCTTTTCTACCACATTTTACACCCCATACATCTCCTTCATTTCTACCTTCAACAACTTCACTTTTTTTCTGCAATCACCTCCTAGTAAAACATCCTCTGCCCATTGATGCATCTACTAAGATCATTACAACTCATGCAACCAATTGGATGTCCCCTTAAACTGATGATTGAGAACTGAGATGGGACAATTATTCTCGAAATAGAACCCAAGGAAAGGGAAACTGAAATTGAATTACCAAATATCGATTCATAAAGCTGACCATTCTTCTTGCGAATGGGCACACAATGAGTGACTCATACTCAGAAGAGTTTGAAATATCAGCTAAGGATTGGGTCTAGTTAGACTAACAGGGTCAGTGATCTTTGTCTTAATTAACTAAATGGCGAAAAGTGTCAGCCTTTGTATGTGCGACATTGGCAATTGATATTGGTTGGTGTTAGTATCGCACCGAATTAATTAAAAGACACTTAATAAACCATTAAATTGATAATCAACGAATCAATAAATTGATTAACAAATCCTGTAAGCCTTTTAAACTAGATAATTCCACAATTATTGCTAAATTTGAATTTTATAGTATGTTGTTTCCATCATAGTAGCTGTAATTAATTATTTCCTGCGTAGATTGTAACTGTATACTGTGTTTTGTACATCATACTTAGAATCTTTCCTGCTTAATATTGATTTTAATTATCTTTATTATTCTGTTGATATCACGACATGTTGTAAACCTCACTTTGCACAAATCACAATGTGAAACCCTATTGTGTATATGAACTGTAAGCTTAGCTACATGAAACTATACTTAAAACTGTAACCTAAAATAACTAAGACTTTATTAAGCTTCACCGCTTATGATCTTTTCATAACCTAAAAATTTCAAAGGCAAGCCAGTAGCACCCAGTCAAAACTGGGGAAGCAGGATGAGAAGGGATCCATGAGCGTTCACTGAGCTGACTATATGAGCTCGTTTTGTCTATAGAGCTACCAACACCTATCTACATGTGATCAGTTCACATGTTTGTTTCATCGGATCTTTTCTTTTCGTTGGTTTTGTTAAGTCCAATTCTTTTGGAATCACTGATGTAATCTTGTAATTGGACTTATTGTAAAGTTTGGTTTTAAAGTTGAACTTTGACTACGTTTTATTTGTTTAACTTATAATTCTGCGATAAGTAGGATTTTTGTGCTTTGAATTTTGAAAATCGAAATAGCTTGATAATCAGGTTAACGAAAATGGGAATCTGCCGCAAAACGCTTCCGCTAATGTTATAATCATTTTTTAAAATGAAAATGATGATTTAATTGAAGTAATTGAATGAAATCAATGAGTGTATGTCGGGCCGACATCGTGGATCGGAACGTGTGGAGCGCGAGAGCCGCCCGACATACAAGGCTAAGGGCTAGAGGGCGTGACATAAGGTCTTTTCTACGGTTTGATCCAACATTTAGTAGCTTTGATGCCTCTCTTAACATGTGTATTCAAATCCCATGTGGAAAAAATAGGATTCTAATCATCATTGTCAAGCCAATCAGGTCCATTGGTTCTAAAGGTAACATCTTCTATAATCATCTAGATAACTACTTTCCTATTAATTTTAGACCATACATGGAAGCAAAGAATATTAATTTAGTGATTGTTGCTACTCTTTTTTTCCCATGAAGTCATAAGTTTAAGTTGTTCAAGTTCAATCTTCATAAGGTCTATCCCAGGGATCATCAATCTTCTCAAGATAGATATCCATATCCAAGCCGAGTAACCACATTCAAAATAGAGGTCATCATTTTGTTGGATATTTTATAAAATAAATATTTATTATTTATTATTAATTTTAAATTAATAATTTTTATTTATTATTTATTACTTTAGTTAAAAGTTTTGACTTAACTTTTAAATTAAGTTGTTTTTGTTAATACTTGAACCTATAACCTTCTATTCAAAAGTAATTTGAAAAGTTGAAAAGCATTAGAGGGAAACTACTCTCACCTAAAACTTAAAATTGTTATAAAAAGTTAGTCTCACCTCACTTGTTTACAAGAAAATTTTCTATCATACATACAGAGACTTGTCTTTTATATTTTTTGGCTTGAAGGTAGAAACAATGCCCATAGCGACGGTTTGCCACTGCGCGCTCTTGTGCAATGTGCGAATAGCGCAATTGATGTTTTTAAGGTACACTTTACAAGTCGTAACGAGCTTGAGAAGTCTTTCTATTTGAAGCATCGCGAGGAGCTTGAGGAGTCTTTCTTAAATTATCTAAGGTAATCCGATCGGTTGACTAGTTGATCGGACATGGATTGGCTTCACACACGTGCACCATATGTGTGCATCACACAGGGGCATGGATTGGCTTCATAGAAACGGTTTAGACATAGTCGTTGGTGACTCTTGAATAACCAAAATATGCAATCATTTGTTGTCACTACAAAAAACAAGACTATTAGCGGCAGCCAAAAACTGCAACTATTAACAAAAAACTGCCGCTAATAGTTTTTTGTTAATAGCGGCAGTTTTTTGCTCCAAAAAACTACCACTAATAATCTATTTTTTTTAGTGTGTTTATCGTTGGATCATTGTAATCGTTGATCAAATCGATCAAGGCCCTTAATTCCAGATACAACCACCACAGAGAGGAGCTTAGTACTTGAAAATCTCGAATCCCGTCTCTCTGTCATTGAAATTCGTGTGCCTTTTAGAGGGATTTTATGCGTTCATTTCGTTGGGTCACACACCATAGTGTACCGTAGTGTGTGATAGATCGGTGCATCATTGAGGCTTCATTGTATCCTAGAGGTAAATTTGTCATTATCCCATTGCATAGTAGGAACAATTATTGTCTTAAAAACAGCGATCTAATCGCGCTTTGAAGTCAATTTTCATAATTTTCTGTGTAACTCACCAACACGTTCTCTAAACTTTTCCGCTGTAAGACACATCTCGAGATCCGTTTTAGTCCACACTTCCTAAAACTTTCGACAGTCATAAGCTTTCGATTATAAACTACGCTTTGGAAGGTTTCTACTATGCCAAAAACACTTTATGCTAGTCAACCTCACTCGAGGACTATTTAATAGCTCCCATGCCGATTGAAAGAGAAATGAGAAATCGGGTTCGGGCTCCAAATAATTATGTATTCAAAAGATAATCAACCTACTGGAGTTGGCTTGCACAAACTCCCAAGGAAAAGGAAGATTCCAAGCTCTATTGATTATTATTATAGTGACAAATTTTTCTGAAATTCTTCGAAATTTTTTTAAAATTTACCGAAATAGGGGTCGGGCGAACTTTCGGCGAAATTTCAATGATTTCTCCGAAATTATTAAAATTTCATTAATTGAAATTTCACTGAAATTAATAAATCTTTTCTAAATTTTATCATTTTTAAAATAATAAATAAAATTTTTATGAAGTTTAAATATAATTTATGTTTAATATTTTTTGTATTCCCTAATATTTTTTCGAAACTTTTTCAATTTTTCTCGAAATTTGTCACTATGATTATTTCATCGATAACCATAGCGAACTAGATTGGCTGGCCATGGAAAGCCAAGGAATTTTATTTTTTTTGTTGATGGGGAAAGCCAAAGACTTAAGCAGATGCAAAAGTAATAAAATCATAGTACTGGTTTAAAAATACATGATATTTTTTCTAATATGAAATTTTTTAGTGTTTTACGCTAGAGGATTTTCTTTCCAAATGAGAAACCTATAAGAAAAGTAGGGATTTTGAGAGCCTTGCCGTTTTGTTGATGGTCCTAATAGCATATTTAGTTTCGTTGATTAACATAGATTAATTGGGCATCTTTAGCATCATATAATTATCAAGTTTATTAAGCAGCTTTTAATCTTATCAAAACATAGCTTTCATAAATGCTTAGGCTCCTAAAAATCTTTGCAAATCAGCTTCAAATAAAGGGTTGCTGGCTAAAGGGTTAAGGTTTGTAATATTTTAATCATACTTATACTTATTGGTTCTTGTTTTTTCTTTTTTCTTTTTTGTAAATGTCACAAACTATGCTTTATTTAGAAAAGTAAAAAAAATAGAAAATAAAATTTATATTTTTATCTAATTAGTTTAACGTTTTGAAGTTACATTGACATACATAAATTTACTTTGTTTGATATCAATAAGGGTACTATATTGATTGATAAAAGGATTTGTATGTTTTTTACTTCTGCTTTAATTTGTTATCTTTAATAAAAATGAGTCATCTTGGAATGAGGTCTTCCTTGGCTTTTTTATTTTTTTTGTTTTATATTCTTTAACAAAAGGAGCATGAGTTTGATAAATTTGGGAAAATTACAAAGTTTGATGAAAATTAAACTTTCGAGGTAAAAGATCAAGGCTCTGTATGGCATAGCTCTTTGTTAGATTTTATCATGGCAGAGTTCACCTACTTTAACAGTTTTCCATCGTCTTTGCTAATATCCTGTCACCTGCTTTAGTAGGTACCCCTTCTCTTTTATAACTCTTTACATAGCAAGATTTTATGTAAGATTTACCTATTTAACAATTCTATCCTCCCCCCTCCTCACTCCTTGTCAGAGCAGATTTTATTTACTCTTATAGGGAGTTAGTAGAGAGCTACGAAGGTTGGTGTTAGAGCAAGTAAATCCTCATTTGCAAAGAGTTAGAAAAGAGAACGTGAACCAATTAAAACAGGTAACTCTGCTGTAGTAAGAGGTAACAGAGAGCTATGTCATATGCAACCCAATTGATTAGCCTAAAACCTCAAGAAGCACTTTCCATGAGATTCAGTTGAACCTGAATGAAATGTGGATAAAATGGATAACAGAGGATTTACACTATTGAAATATACACTAAGCGAAGTATATCCATCGGATGATGCGAATTACTTAATCCAAACACTTTAATGTGTCATTCATCTCTGCAATAGGGTCCATATAAAAGTGTTCAAATGGATTGAGCTAGTTGAGAGCTTAACCAGTTGAATCTAGGTTTACAAATGGGTGGGATTAACCCTAAATTTGGGATCCTACCCGACTTGAACCCAATTTAGACCCCACGTAGGTAGGGCTCTCAATGGACCAAGTTAGTCCAGATTTTAGCCCTCATTCGACCCAGAAAAGCGGTATATTTTATGAAGCCAATCCAGCCCCATACTCGAGTCGGGCTATGCATATGGTGACCCGGATTGATTTGAGCCGGGCTTGGGTTGAATGTTCCAACACCCGGCCCGCGCACGACCGGAATATATATATATATATATATATATATATATATATATATATATATATATATATATAAAGTATTTAAGTTAAAATGCACTTGCAATTCCAATCGGTACTAGCTTTATAAATAGAAACGCTAAAATGGGATTTTTATTTTATCGCAATCTCTACCACCTAAATTCCCAACTCTAAGCAAGCAAGTCTCTGGCTCCCTCAACCTCTCTCTAGTTGGAAATTTATTTGAATTTTTTTTTATCAAATTTTATTTGAAAAAAATTACCCAAACAAAGCTAGGAAAAAAGCTCAAGCCCGGCGTGAACCGCTATGGGCCGGGCTTGGGCTAAGTACATCGCAGCCCTAGTTAAGGCTGGGCTAACAAATTGGAAAGGGCCGGGGCAGGTTGAACCATAGCCTGGTCCTAACCCTGCCCATTGAGAGCCCCACCTGTAAGTATATTTGTGATATATATTGTAATGACCCGAATTTTTTAAAACTTAAGTGCGTGATATTAGATGTGTTTTGCACCTAGCACAGTGTTAGTGTTCCACACCGGAACCTAACCTAATTAAGAGAACTCTATTTAAGTGTAAATTACGTAAATCAATTTACACTTTTCATCTTTTAAGAAAACTCTAGCCGTCTTTGTTCTCTTCTTCTTAAAACCCTAGCCGTCTCTTCTCCTTCTCTACCCACACTTTTCTAAAAATCGTTTAAGATTCTTTCATAAATCTTTGATGTTTTCTTTCACAAAGATCACCGTGGTTTATTTTCACCATCAAGATCGAGGAGGAAGAAGGCGAAATCGTGGACGAGCCATCACATGGACTCCGCTCTCTATCGCCCTAATCGTCGTCCAACTGCCGATCAAGCTTCAAGAGGTGGATACCCATCCATCTATCTTGTCCTTCTCAGATCTCGTTGCATAGGATACGATCGATCGCATACCGACGGATTAAATAAATCAAACCTAAGTATACTTGTATAAAAATCACTTTTGAAAATAGTAAATCGGCCAACTCCATTTAGATCCTTAAATCTTGTGTTGATTATTTTAATTTATGTCTTGGTTATTTTTCAGAACTGTAATCTGTTGCAGAAACAATATGATTGAATTTTCAAACTCGAGTGACCGACTCTAAAACGAACCAAAGTACCCCTTTGTAATTAATGCTACTGATCGATCTCTCTTTCAATCTATTGAAGTTTGTCTTGTACTTAAATTATGTAATTAGATTTTGTCTTGTACATGATGTTATGATAAGGCTTATAATAATATAATACTATATTATATTATAATTCCTTTTAATTTGTATTGGTAATATCAAATATAATACTATATTATATTATGAATATTTTTACTTGTACTGGTATTAATAAAATAATATGAAACTTGCCTTATATAATCACTATAAATCTCCATACGTCAGCCTACCCAAGTGTGTTTCTTTTTATACTATATAAATTGCATTTGCTTTTGCTACCTTTCCCTAGTTCTGCTCTTGCATGCTTATTCTCAATCGAATATTTTAATAGCCCTTCAACTCTTCAACTATACATATGGTGTGTAATGTGTCCAGTCTCATCTAATCCAACCATATATTCCGTCATTTCACTATAAATTTACTATATATGATTAATCATTGATTGAGTAAACTCAATCGGTTATAACAGGTTTCTAAATATATTATATTATATATAGGAATCGTGTAATGGCAGTGTACCCAGAATAGTTCCTAAATATATAATATTATATCATATATTTATATGTAATGATAGTATTTCAATGTAGCTGTAGGATATTAGATTATATTAACGGTGAAGGCTGCTACGGGTTTATATTATTAAATTAATAAACATTATATGCTATTAGTATAATGTTATTATATAAGTCCACAGAATATATAAATTGTAAAATCCCCATGTGTACTGCGTCCACTAATTCATTCTCTTTATCCGACCATCCAATGCATCACCATCCTCTTATACTCACTTAACTTATTGAGTTAGTATCAGATGTTGATGCCACAACACAATTTTTAGGTGCTCTTATTATCTACATTATAAAAGTGGAAAGTCATAGCGTAGATGAGATACTAGCCATCTGATATGAACACTCTCTGTGGCATTTAGTGAAGACTATCTCCATGTAAAACAAAGTACTTAATTACTACCTTACTTTAACATTATAAAATTATCTTATAAAGTAGGTGGGTAGTAGTATTCCCATCAAGATCCAATTAGTTTCAGTCAAACCAACTGTATAAACCTTATTAAATATCGATCGACTCACTCTGCAAACCACGGTCTCTGCATTAGGCCTGTAAGCCTAATATTGCTTTATATTTAATGATTATTATAATATTTAAAAATATCCATGGATAAGGATTAATAATATAAAATTATTAAACACTTTATAACTTACACTATAATGTTATATTATTCTTGTATAAAAATCGATCGATCGATTCTCGTCTAGACAGACGACTCCACTTATTTATTTTACTTTACTCACGACCAAATTTTAATACACCATTCGATCGATGGTTGTGATTCATTGAGCCCTTAAAATAATAATATTTTCTGTTTGAGCATTTATTTAAAATATTATATATATACATATATATATATATATATATATATCACTTTTATCGTTTCAACGCGGCCACTTCAATAACACGAAGTGTTAGAATATCGATACCTCGTGAAAATCGACTCTGACTTTCAAGTTATCGAAAATACACTAATTACTCCCCTGCTCTATATTTATTGGTGTGTTATATAAATAAATATATATAAACATAATGATAATCAGGATATAAACATTTTTATACTTGTAATGATTTACACACCCATTTTGATCATGATATAAGTTATAGGCATATTAGGACATAAGTACGAGAGTGTATGAGATCATGCCTATACTTGGACGTGGTGATTCGCTGAGATGGTATCGAAGCGAGGAATACATCTTATTCTCATGTCTTACAACTCATGGTGAAATGAGACCCATAACGAGTCGGGTGAGTGCGAATTCAATATAACCTCGTATACGGTGGCATACACGGTAACCCTATCACCCCGAGTTTTAATACGAGAAGATAAGATATGAGATATGATACGAGAATCAGGCCTTGGGCCTTAGCTGTGGCGAGGTCTCTTTTACAGTCACATGAAACTCAGGATAATGATCTTTCATGTACAGATGTAACCCTCTATGATAGTATGAGCTATCACACGAAGTATATCCAAGTTACTACGAAACCTTCTCCTTGAGAAGCGTAATTTGGGAAAGTTATCCCACTATAGTTCGTGTTAGAATTAAGTGTAAGGGTATATTATGAGTATGAGATAAGATAAGTTATAATATGAGTACAATAATAAGACATTACTGTGTAGGTCAGCATAAGATTAAAAACTTAAGTCTTTGTATGTGTCGTTCCTTGTGTAGCCATCGTAAAGGTAATAATGTCTTTCAGCCAAGAAGAATCTCTGAGAGAGATTATGAGTATGTTTATGAGTTACTTTTGTCATTATATCTCCTCATTGACTGAATAAAGGAGTAAGAGTATAACACAAGGACATTATGATATGGTGGTATGATACTATGATGACCATCACATGGTAGCTCGAGCATACGATGTACAGACGTATGTGCGAGAATAATAAAAAATATATGATATGATATGATATAAGATATGGTGAGATACGTTAGGATATGAGTGTGTAGATCATAGTCTTATATTTATGACATGATATGAGTTCTAAGACATGCAAATGATTTTGTCTTTCTATTGCTACTTGTTTTGAGATATTATGTTTATCACTCACTTGATGCACCCACAATGCACCTGAGTAGTATGGGGTGGATTGGTGGTGTATCCACTGAGTTTACGTGACTGAATAAGCTCATCCTACGACAATCTAACAGCTGCAGGTAATTACGCTGGTGGAGTAGACGACATTAGTCATCCAGATCCTTCCGATGTCGATTTCATTGATCCCGTAAGCTTTGAGTACCAGGAGTCTTGGGAGGGCGACGCAGTTGAGTACCAGGAGGACCTTGGTGTTGACCTTAACCCAATTGCCGGCTATTGACGTTTATAGACTCGGTATTGAGTTTCGTTTATATTATTGTTGATGACTATATGATTTCATTTTATCGGATTTGTCTCAGACTTTCATTATTATTTTATTGGTGAATTATTTGGATTCATTACTTTTATTTCGTTATTTATAATTACTTTATATTTCACTTTTAATTGTTGGCTTTTACGGATTTCGTGGAACCAGATATGCGTGAGAACTCTGATCATGTGTATGTCCGCTTAGCATATCCGGAATATGTGTGGGTCACAACTTAGAATTCTAGACCCTCGAGATGGAATAGAATTTTGGGTCGTGACATATATAATTACGATTTATTGTTGTTATCTATATGTACATTTTATCTAGGGTAGTAGCATCTTGAAATGGATCATTTGCCTCACCTATATGAATGAGAAAGAAAGGACTTGGGACAGGACAAGTTCATAGTAATATGGGTCGCATTCCATTTTACATCGGGTCGGGATCCAAACCCGACTTAAGCCCTACTCAAACGTTTGGGTATTATTACATTGGAGAGTTGATTAAACTTGAACCCATATCCAAAGCCAACTCAGACCCAAATTGAACTCAATCTAAGCTTGACTAGGATTTAGTCCTAGACCCGAGAAGATTTTTTGTTTAGACCCTACCCAGACCCGACCTGATTCCAAATGGGTAGCATCCAGTTCACCTCCTTCCCGTCTCTTCAACGAGACGTAGTACCAATAGTACTTTGCACGCACAAATACTACTGGGTTGCACATGTGGAGAGAACTGGGTGATTAGATAGATTCCACTAAAGACACATTTAGACACCTAATTATTTTTTAACATCTAATAATAATAAGAGACTAATGAGCATTTCAGATATTTCTTTAAAATTTAGTCCGCCTTCTCACATTATAATAGAAAAGATAATGAAGAAGCCAAAAAATAGGGACAGCCCTAGATTAGGAGAACCAAGAATGATACATTTACACCTCTCAACAAGTACTCCTAAGTGGATTCCTTTTCTAGCCACTTGTTCTCAATAATTTCATCAGTGTTTGACCTTCTGGACCGTCTGATTCACGATTGGACATCGAATGATACATGTGACCCATTAGAGCTGCAACCGATGCATCACCGCCGTCAGATTCTCAAGAAACATGTTCAGTTGCCACATCTTTTCGATCCTTCATTTCCATCAACAATGCCCTTGTGATCTCAACACATAGATGTGCATTCTTGAGAGCAAATGCATCAAAACCATTGGAGAACACTATTTCCTCCATGTGTTTCACTATAGAACTCATGGCATTCTCCTTTAGTGCCTTGTTAGAACAAAGCTCTGAGACCTCTAAGACTTGTAGGGCATTTGAGGAATCCAAGGAGCCAAGTATTTTTAGCTCACAAAACCTCTTCAAAAATGGGATGTCATATTTATCTGAGGCTATTAGAAGGGCATAGGCATTTTTTTCAGCCTTTTGTGTAGGCAAGGTGCCACTGTAGAGGAACTCTAAGAGGCAGTGTAGCTCCTCATAGTTTAGTTCTGGGAGAGATATGGTGTCTTTTGGGGGTGCTTTGCATTCATCACACTCTAGCATTGTTCTAAAGATGCTTGATTTTGTTGCCTGCCACATAAAAAAAAAGGGTCAAAAGATTGGCCAAATAAATGAGAAGTTTATCATGTTAAGAAAAAAAAGGCTGGTGTTACTACCACACCAACTTTTGTTATAGCCAACTTTAAGCAAAGGAAAAATATATTGACTGCTTTGCATTAGACGATGGAGATCATTTTTCGTCCCAATTTTCTATGCAATAGATCTTGAGATTATAGACCTGCTATCTATGTGGTACACATCCCAAAAAATGACATTAATCACATTTGATAGTGCCTTGATAGTTCACTTTTGGGATGTGTGTCACGTGGAATCATCTAGTGTATGATGGTAGGTTCATGATTTCAAGATGTGGAAGATTGAGGCAAAAAACGATCTCCATCATCTTATTTAAAGCAGTCAATGGATTTTCGCTTTGCTTAAGTGAGATGGTTGTAATACAAGTTGGTGTGGCAGTAACACCAGCAACAAAAAAAATTGGGTGCCCATTAAGCTACCACAAAGCATTTACATAGTGCTGTCATTGTGTCGGGCTTCAGCCCAACCAGGCCAAAATGTGGGTCGGGCCTCGGCTTAATAAAAACCTGAAAGCCGATTTTGTATTTGGGCTGAGTTCGGGCCTAATTTTTAGAATAAAACATAGTTGGGCTAACGAAAACCCAGCTCGAACCGTTCCTGGCCATACCAAGCCCAGTTACATTAAGGGAAAAGTTTTGGCTGGCCGGCCCAAACTTTTCCCCGAGGCCGAGTATTTTGGCAGAAGGGGATTGACCCGAGCACGGAAGAAGCGGGTCAGGCCAATCTCTGAGGGAATGATATGGTGCTACTCACCAGTAAAGCTCTGTGGGCGGGTATGGAAGGCCCATTCCCTGGTTTGACTTGAATATCGGTGTGGATTCCATCTCTAAATGCAGCAACAAATGAATCAACAAACCCCATCTTTTCATTCATCACCTCTTCCACCTCCTTCATTTCTTTCATCCATCTCAATGCATTTGATATCCCCTGTAGCCCATCCATACAAAGGTCTCATTATTATTTCTACTAACCATGGGACTTGAGAAGTCTGTTCAAGGCTGCCAATCAGGTCAGGTACTTAATACAGACTAGTCGGTTGAACTGGTAGAAGACCCACTCAACCCACATTCTTTACGGGTCGGGCAGGCCAAGTCGGGTCAAGCATGAGGCATCCGACCTGACCGGTTGGGCAGGTCGACCCGACCCCATAGTTAAATGTAAAAATAAGAAGAATAAGGGGTTTTATGGGGTCGGATCAGGTGTACCCTTAACTGTCAGGTCGGCATATACAAACTTTGCAACCAGAGAATTTTGTATTCCCACCTACGTTGTCAGGTGTGAAAGCCGTTACAACCAGAAAAAACAGAAATGGAGATTATTTGCCGTCCCAATCTTCTACACTCATCAGGGGCATACCAAAAGACTCGTCGGATCACTTTTTGAAATGTGTGCCCAATAGAATCAACATCTAACCGTCTCATGATATACACATGATCTCGAAATTTATTGTATAAAAGATTAGGATAAAAAATGTCTCTATAGTCTGATTAAAAGCAGTGAATATATCTAAAAAAACTAAAAACTGTATATCAGAAATAAATCAAGAAAAATAAAAGCCACAAGTACCAGTTTCAGTCGAGCTAAAAATACCATAAGCGCTACAGTCTGATTCAATGCATGAAAGTTTAGCGGAAATATGCAGGAGGTTTTTGGGCAAGGAATCAAGTATCGCCCATACTTGATACCGAAAACAATATCAGGGTGGTATTGGCATCGGTCAATACGTATTAGGTATCGGGCGATACCACTCAGGTATCAGCCAATACCTACCATTTGCAATTTTATTTTATTTTTTTTAAATCTTTTTTTTAACAAAAAGCATCTAATAGTTTAAATATAGGTCTTTCATAAGTCTATAAAAACTTTCGGACTTTTTATGAAAAAATTCACCCCATCGGCATATCAGCCAATACCAATACGTTTTGGTAATGCTTGGCAAATCGATACCCGATACAGATACTTGATTTTGGGTGTGTTCAACAACGCTCCTCTCCCGCTCCCCAGTCGCGCTTTCGTGCTCAAGCGTTGCGCCACCCTAGAGCGTATTTGGTAATTGCCTGGGGAGAGAGCGGGGAGCTGATGGAGCTCTGCGAATGGGTCGATGGTGAGAGGGTTTTACCGGCTCTGGCAGGGAGCAAGCAAGGAGCAGACACGGAACTGGTGTGCGCCACACAACCTTTGTAGATGTTATTATCAGTTAATATTTGCAATTTTGCATAAGAGTGAAAGGCACATATTTAAATTTTTTATTTTTTTATTTTTTAACAAATAAAAATAAAAAAGAGCACATATTATATGCGATCAGGACCGATGTGACTCCCAAACACATATCTAGATGCCACGTGTACACAAAAATGAATATTTAGAAAAAACAATAATAATTTTAAAGTTGACCACCATGCGATCAATTGTGGTCAATGTTGCAAAAAAAATGAAGGATGAAACCAAATAACAGTCCCATATTCATAAGAGTTCCACATGTCGACTGAGATGCCATTAGGCAACCAAATCTCACCCTTCCCTAGACCAAGGGAAGGAGTGTGGGAGTCCTTTTCACATGTTATATCGATATATATTACCATACTATAGCCACCAATATAACAAAACGATAAGATTAAATCATAGAAATAAGCATTATTGGAACTTTTTAGATAGAAGATCAAAATTAGTTTTAAAATTAGACAATAAAAACGCAAATTGGGATCAATAGACATGGTATCAAAAATCGGTTGATATTGATACATATTGGCTGTACATATCGGTTTTGCGGGGAACCGATGCCGATACCGATACCACCCCAATTTAGCTATCGGGTGGTATCGGGCTGATACAGGTTAGTATCGGCCGATAGTGTCTCGATATCAGCAGATATTGATCAATATAAACTTTGTTTTCACTTTTTTTTTACAAAAAACTAAAGAAAAGAACCAGCAACACAGTATCAGCAATGAACGATATCCATATCGGACGATACCTGATACTGATACCGAGTTTGATAGGTAGTCAATAGACAATGGGTAAGGGGGCTTGCCTTGGAGGAATGTGACTGCGAAAGGGATAGGTCTTTCGAAATATCGACGACATTTTTTTTTTCGTTTTCCATCTCGTTTAAGAAGACAATCATGGACTTGGCTCCTTCATAGCAATTCAAGCAGATGGTATTCCTTGGAGGCCTGAAAACAGATGCCATGTGACTGCAAATGCAGCAATCCATTCTTCTCCTCTTCATCAAAACTAGGAGACCACACTTTTTTATATCCATAATAATCACATATTTAAAAATGTGAAACTCATCCGAATCTATAACAAAATTACACTACTACCCTTTGACAAAAAACAATTTTTATTTTTATTTTGGATTTTCAGTATTACAAGTTAATTTCCAAATTTCCCTGGTTTTATTTAGTGAATTTACCAAAAAAAACAGATGGGTATGCCTAAATAGCTAAAACCAAAGCTTGTGCAACCAGAACTAGACTTCTGAAGCTCAAAAATCAAGGATTTTTTATGCAACTGGGAATAGAGGTGAAGGTATTTGCAAATCTAACACCATCCATCTTGGGGTTGACTGGTTAAATTCACAACCTTTATGTTACAGTACCTTGTTCTCTCCTCACTAATTACTGAGGAGCTACAATATAAGGTTAATTCATCGACGACCATTCAATTAACAGATGGGCAGTGTTAGATTTATCACAGATCTACATCCATCTCTTTATTTTCAGTTACAGCAAAGTAGGCTAAATTTTCTCTCTCTCTCTCTCTCTATATACAATTATACAAACTAATGCGTCATTTTTGATAGGACTGACCAACCACCAATAGATGAGGGATAGAATGGTCAATAGAAAAAGAGGCTGGTGGCCACGTTAGATAGAAGACAGGTAGCTTTTTGGTCTTACATAAGGGCATTTGAATTTTATATAGCTTTGTTTATAAGAGAATAACTGGTCAGTAGCTTGAAAAAGACATTCTAACACCTAAACCAGCATATATAGAGGCAGGCACGTCTCAACCACTTTCCTACTGCTAACCACCATCGAAGAATTGATACCAACTGCATAAACTGAGCACTGACAAAACATGCCGATTTGATCTAGACCATCCAATCTTTTGGACATCCCTCGATTAATCTTAAACCAAAATGGTACACTTATCAAATATTTCTAACTATTTGATCAATGGACTTGTTTGTGGACTTCGCCAAAAATTGAATTGATCGTCGAAATGTAGGACGGCCGATCAGCTGGGTAGGGACTACTGCCGATGAGATTTTTTGGCATATGCCCCATTCATGAGTTGCGTGATCAGTTGGATGATCTGGATTGATGGGCATGTGCTTCAATCCAACAGTTCATGGATGTGTTACTATTTGCTAAATGGTAATAGCGCCAGATCCTTAGAATGAACGCCAAAAGTGGGCCATGTTAGTTAAGGTTCCTTCTACCAAAAATGTCATTAAAGGTATTAATAGATCTTGAAAGCATTTGTAGAGGAACCATAAAAAGCGACTCTATAACAACTCTTATAATCTTAGGTTGATTTTACTATGGAAAGATTACACAAAACAAAGAAAAGGTATAGGACAGCGGGTGGTCACACACAAGACTATATATGGCGAAAAGCAGAGGTGAGGCGGTGAAGCCTTCTGAACAACGGAGAAGGTAGTGGCGGTGAAAGCCAAAGAATAATAATTAGATACTTATTTTAAAATTAAGAAATTTTTTTAAAAAAAGAAAGCATAAATCTAAAGAAAGAGAAAAAAATGAGTAAAACTAGGAACATCAATAGACAAATTAAGAAAACTATAACTATATCAAAATCGTTAAAAATTTATCGGGTCATGGAGGAAGTATTAAAGGAAGTAAACCACTTAATAATTCCAGTAACCAACAATCACACTAGTAAAGGGAAAAACAACTACGATAAGAGTACTGAAGTTGAGGGTGGCCTATGGAGTAAATTAGTCACCTGACATTTTTACAAGAACAACTATGCTTGTCGTAATTGTAATTTCAATGAGTAACTGAGACGTATGCCTTTTTCGAGACGTAAGTCTTGAGGCTGAAGCATAGCCCTCACCTCAGTTTAGCCGTCCCTAGGCGTTGGGGCGAGGTATAAGCCATTCAAAACAATGATCGTACACCATATGTTGGAAGTCGGAACCAAATGCCTATTGCATCTTTTAGCATGACGCTAATGCCTTTTCTTATTAAATTAACTCATAATTCTACAAGAAAAATTATAAAAAGAAAATATTTCTACTTATGGTCAAAATATCATATGGAACAACTGAAAAAATTGGTAATTGACCAAATTTAGTGATACCCATTGACGAAAATGAAAGCACATTACCTTGTTAGCAACTCCCAGATCCAATTGGTTGTCTGGAGTACCTTGTAACCTAGGTAACTTCGATTAGACTTGGCATGTTCATCAGTTGTCAATTTTCATAGACAAGAGCCCCAGAACACCTGACATGATTACACATATGTTACCATATAAAATATTAATCGACTGTATATGAAAACATAAAAAAACATATCCTGATCTACGGAAATGCATGATAATGATATTGATTAGAATAAAGCAGTGATGGTTGGGAGATAGGTTCCACAGAGGATGACATATGACATATGATTACACTTTATGGTTTGGCCCCACCATAAAGTGGCCGCAGCCAATTTCATGATGAACATATAATCATACTTGTCTGATCGATTCAATTTTGCACATTAAATGTGAACATTGCCCAAATTTAACATGAAAAAGTGCATTTTTTGGATAATTAGGATCATTCAGTATGCGTAAGTTCTGGGTTTATCATGAATCTGTGTGGTTTTGGCCTGCAAATCAGGGACATCCAAAATAACCGTCTTTCTACATCAGCACTCTTAGTGCACAAATACCAACAGAAGACATAAATATAAAAAGAAATACAAGTTTTATCATCATACCCATGGTGTACAACTGTGGGCGCTCAGCCCTCCCGTTCATCACATGCTCCCCCAAACATGCCAATCCTTTAAGAAAACAATGGAGTATCCTTGTATATCCCAGCGATTCTGATTCAAAATTAATTCCCGTTCCAAGAATTTTCTTTCCAAAGTTTCCATGCCATCCTGACTCCCACCAACTCTTCATCTGGAATGCCCGTGTTTGCATCCAAGTTGTCAACCCATTCCTTCCATGGTCATTTTGTTGGGTCCAAGAATTTTGAAATTTGAGGCAACAAGACAGAAGAGTAGAACTCATCCACTTCTTTTAGTATTTCTTTGGATTCAACCAGTCTATGCATTTCGGGCCGGGTTTCTTTGCCAAAACGGTTTCGCATCGAAAACTGATTACCCCTTAGAAACAACACCTCAGAAGGGGCAATGGGTAGAATTATTCGCGAGAACTTGACTATTGACAGTTGAATGATGTCCTGGGGTAGCAACTTCCGCTTCACTGCTACAGCAGTTCCCACCATTTTGCGGATCTGAAAATAAAATATGTAAAGATCTGTATGTAACATATAAATTGTTGAACAATGAAATCGCATCGAGATAATTATAATGTGGAATTAGAAGAGCACTTTGAGACTTAAGAACTTTCAAAGGCAGGAGCTTGAAATGTGTTGTTGAATGACCCTGTTGCCAGTTTGGTGATAATTGCACTATGTCATTGCGTAACGCCCCATCCCCGCCTCAAGAACTGTGTTAAAAAATCTCAGTGCATGGACGGTCGTTATCGATCGAACTAATAATGCGGAAGCATAATTATATTTGTTTCCTCTTTTCTTTTTCTAGATTATGGTGTCGAATTAATGGAACTCAAAATATAACAATTCCATCTGTTCATACTCCAGTTCAAGTCCTGTTACATACATATAGATAGTGTGATCCACCCAGGGGCGTAGCAAGAAATTTTTGTTAGTGGGGGCTACAAATGATAAATATAATGTCAGTAGTTATTTTACCATTGATTTGGGGGCTTCTACATCATATATATGGGGGCTTATATACACAAAAAGGTTGTGTAAGAACCATACTTAATAGAAACTCTAGAGTTAAATGGGGGCTTCTACATCATAGATTTGGGGGGCTTATATACAAACAAAGGTTGTATAAGAACCATACTTAATAGAAACTCAAGAGTTAAATGGGGGCTTGAGCCCCTACACCCTTCTATGTGGCTACGCCAGTGCCTCCACCCACCTATTCATACTCAAGTTCAAGTCCTACAGGAGCCAAGATCCACCTTAATTGTTTACATGCACATACATATCTCTTTCATCCAATACAATCCAACAAAAAATTATAAGGACGGGCAATCTCAAACTCTCATGACAAACAGGCACATGCTACAAGATCTATCAGATATCAGTAACATGCAACATTATGATTTCGAATGCTGAACTTAACTAATACAAGAAGTACCTTGGAAGATTTTAAACCATCTGTTACATTAATGAAATGAGTAAAAACACTCAGAACATAAGTTTTGAATTTCAGAGCAATTAAGTGACTTTCAGTTAAAACATTTGTCACTTGGGGCCTGAGTTTATAGGGCAGAGGTCGCATATACATTCAATGACAGTGTGACACCAACAATGATGTTCACTGTCGAAATCAAATCGTAGCACCAAATCGAACGAATAGATATAATAATGCAAGGGTTTTGGGGAAGATGTTTCACTTATTAAGTTGACGAGTGAATGCTTCAGATGAATCATCAATGCACAAATGCAGTCATGAATGATAGATGCACTCGTCGTAATGGTGGTGAGTTGGTGTTTGTGGGTTAGTTTTGATGCAATATTTAGTTGATTATAATACATTTTATCAAGTCCTTTGACTTTGTGGCGTGTGATATCAGCACACCAAGCCAGGGTCCAAATGAAATTCCTCTTCAGTATTATCAAAGAGGGTCACGCCCGCGCTAAACTTAGCACATGCATCATTAGGCCTTCATAAAAACCTCAGATAGGAGGTCCACCCTAAGATGCTCACCCCACAAGCTGCCCATTGATAAGCCTCTTAAGGCACCCCACGCCAGGACCCATCCACTATGATAGCAAACAGTGGTGAACCGAACAAAGATATCATTTTTTTCTACATTCTTTTTAAGGGCTACAATGCGTCAAAAAAATCACATTACCTTTGAGAAGGTCAAATGTCACTCGTTACGGTGCTCACCCCACACACTGCCCATCAATAAACCTTAATAACTTAGAAGGCACCCCAGGCTGGGACCCATCTGCTAAGATGGCAAACAGTAGTGAATCGAAACAAATGCCAGATCATTTCCCTTTCTTGTTAAATGCTAAACAAATCAAATCACCTTCAGGTCCTTTGGACCTCTCGGTGTCACGCATACGAATGCATGCAAATTGGCAGCAGGCGTCCATATACGGATAGCTCATAACACCACAGCATACTGGCTTCAGGTGCTCAAAACAAATAGTTTACATATTCCTCAAAGACGGTTGATACCAGCAAACATAGGTAGTTCGCATTCTTCCAAACCAGTTAATGCCTGCTCTGGTGGCCCATTGGCCTCTAGCATACATACACATGCAAATGGCATGGTTGCGAAGGAGGCTTTGCACAAATATGGCAGTAACAAAGGAGGTGCTGCCATCACAAACCGCTGTTACAAATGAAGTGCTATCATGCAGCAGGCGGTCAACCAGAGTCAAAATTTAAGTCACACTAATAGAGTCAAACTAATATGTCGTGGTCAGAGACAAGCAGCGGTCAAACTAACATTTTGTGGCCTAGGACATGCTGCGGCCGATTGGCTAGTGTTATATGTCCTACGGCCATTCTTAAATATAAAAAAAAATCCATTGTCCAGTCTAATATAGCGATCGAAAAGTCTTTTATGTATCGATTGGCCAGTTTTATAGGGTGATTGGCCACCATTATATGTCGATCGGCCACTGTTATATGTCAATGAGCCAGTCGTAGAAAGTGATCGGCAAGTCATAGGGAGGTGATCGGCCGATGATTACATGTCGCAGTTCACAGACATGGTGCTGATTACAAACACATCGCAGTTCAGAGACAAATCATGGTCAGAAACATGTAGAGGTTCACAAAAACAAGTAGCGGTCAGCATAGTCAAAGTTCATGTCACTCACAGAAACAAATCGCGATCAACAGGCAAAGTTGATTTCATGGTCAGAATCATGTCATGGTTCACTGTGAGGACATACTCACAAGGGTCAGCCTGATGACATAACACAGGTTCACAAGATGGCATAACACAAAAGACCGTAGGATGGCAATCATGGCATAACACAAAGGTCCACAAGATCTCAGAATTCACAAATATGAAGTCAGAACTAAGATAGCGAAATAACAGAAATCACCATTTCGGCTCACAAGCCTATCAGTGACTTGACAAGGTTCATGATTTCATTCGCGAGGTGACAAAACACTCATGTATGACTCACAATGTCTCCACGAGGTACATAACTAAAAATATAGCTCAGAAATAGGCAAAGAGGTAATAGAACTTGAAGATATCATTCAGAAGTTGGTAAATATAACAGAACTTTAAAATATCAGATAACAGAAAAGTACTTCCACAACTCCACATCAGGCTTCAGAAAATTGCCCTAGTTTCATAAATCCGTATCATTTCTAAAATTCCAACTCAGTTTTGTCAAAATCACAGGGATCTCATTCTTCTACTGAAAAGCAACTATTTGCATAACCTTATCAACTCAAACAAAATGTCACCAAGTTCGGAAATTCCTCATTCATTTACAAAACCAAGTATTTACACAAAAATCTAGGTATTTTCATGAAATCTGAACTTCATAGCATCGAATAGGACAAAATTACTAACCTAATAGAACCCTAAGCAAGTACATGCGTCTCATAAAAAAGTTGGTAGAGATTACTGACCTGTTTTCTATATCTTTTGTCTCCCTAGCTGCTGTGCTTTTTTCTCTGTCGTGGTCTTTTCTAGAGTGTCTCTCTCACACTCTACTTTGTCATAACAAGAAGGCCTCTCGAGAAAGAGGAGTTGTAGAATGTCACTCGGCCCCATTGGATTTATATGGTCAAGGGGCATAAAGCTCACGCACTTATTGCTAATGATAGGCATCACACATCTTACCCTTAGATAAAAAAAGGTGGAACAGTTCTCATGCATCCCTTAACTCTTTTCCTTTTATAGCCTTAATCTCTCCTAGACTTACAATTTTGGCCCAGACGCGATCTAAGTTCCATATGTTATACTAATAAATTCTACACACTCAAGGGATTGGATATTTGCCCAAGTGGTGATGTGATGGGGAACATCAAGATCGAACAGCAGCGAGAGGAAAACACAAATTTCTGGAGTGATAAATTTCGATCAATCGAATCATATAATCGATCGATCGAAAGTAAAATTTCGATCGATCGAATGTCGACGGCGATATTCATAGACATGAATTTCGATATTCGTAGACATATGAATTTCGATCAATCGATTTTAAAATTCGATCGATCGAATTCCAATTTCGATCGATCGAATTCCAATTTCGATCGATCAAAATCGTGCCGAGTTATTTTAGTTGTTTTAGGAGTTGAGTTTCGAACTTTTGTTTCTAAGAGTTTATTTGTCTTTATTTAATATTCGTTTTAGGGTTTTCTTTTATTGTAAGACCTCCTATATAAGGTCATTAAGCTAAACAATGTAGTTAGTTGATTGAATATTGAATGCTTTTATGCTTGAATATTTTATGCCTGAGATGGGTTTGGTGTGAGGCCAAGGGAGTGATTCCCAAAAGCCATTGTTATCTTCTCTATTCTATTTGCTATTTCTCGATCTGTGATTGCATTCTAAAACCTTAGCCTAATTGTTTCCTTGTTTTCCCAAAAAAAAAAACCTAAACCCTTTTGAAACCCTAATTCAAACATAGCCGACACCCGTTCCAAACCATAAACCGATCCGAAAACCATAAACTTATTGCAAACCGCAAATCCCTTTCACAACCCAACTTGGGAATCCGTGAATCTACATCGGACCAAAGACGAGTGCCTAAGCCTGGAAAAAGCTAGAGTTCTATCTCTAGGCCGATCTCGCCTCAAATCTAATAGTACTTGCGCATCAGACTGGACCCTAACTGGATCTCGCGTGATCTATCAACCTGAATTCTCTAAACCCTAAGGTATTTAAGATAGCTTTGAGATTAAGCTTGATTTAATTTTATTTAATTTCGGCAAAATCTGCATAAAAATCATATTCAACATTTTAGAGTCGTCGTCCCGCGTCAGTTTTGGTATCAGAGCCCTAGGTTTTCTAGGTTAGGGCATATTGTGTGTCACTTTAATTTTCATTGCATCTTCCTTCAGTTTTTATGTGTGCACGTCATGTGTTTGACAAAATTCCTCATCCATTGTGGTTCATGTTTGCATGGCATTTAGAACTCGTATTAGTAAGTCGTGTTCACCATGAGGCGATCGCGTCCAAATTCTTGGCAAAGTCCCACAAGTCGTCATGAAACTAGAGTTAGGGGATACCCTCATCATCGTGAACCCGAGTACGACCCTGCCGAGAAGTTTCTAAAATCTATTCAGAATGAAGTCCCAGATTTTGAGGGTACGACGAACCCTAAAACCTTTCATAGAGTGGTTGTCTAGTGTAGAAGAGTATTTTGATTGGTATGGTGTACCAGATGAGTACAAAATTAGACTAGTGACAACAAAGTTTAAGGGTAATGCCGAGATTTTTTTTATTCATATAGAACTTCGTGTTGAGTTTCGTCGGATTAAACCCATCTCCACATGGGAGGATATGAAGGTGACACTTATTGAAAAGTATGTTTCTTTGACACACCGTCACCTTCTATAGAGTTTGAGAACCAAGACAAATAAGTGTCCTAATTGTCTTAAGTGTCAAGGGTTCGGACACTTTGCATACCAATGCCCCACAAAATTTTTCCCTCCAAATTTATTGACTGAAAGCGAAAGTTCTAAAGGGCTGAAAAATATAAAAGTAGAAAAGGAAGTGTATGACCCTAGAACTGTGCTAAGTGAAGAGGAGATGAAAGAAGCTGACGAAAGTCTAGTTTGTGTTGAAACAACTTCTATTTCCCTTGGGAGTAGTGATGTTGAATCTCCCACACGTGAGTCAACCGAGTCACTCACACAAGAATCTACTGAGTCGCATATGCACGATTTGTTGGTGCCCGTAGAACCCTTTGTGCACGAGTCCTTGTCAGTGGTAGAGTCGCATGCACATGAGAGTATCGAGTCCATAGATGCACTCACACATCATAGTCTCAAGTTGCATTCCGCTTTATATTCCGAGTCTTGTTGTGAGTCAAGTTTTGAGTCTCATTCTGCATTGCATGCCGAAATTAAACACAAGGTTAATTCAAGCAACAATCACTACAAATTATCTGCTGATACTTTGCCTACCGAGATTACGTGGGCCAATGATGAAAGAGCTTGCTATCCCGATCGATATCGCGATCACACTTCATCGGGGATGAATTCCTTCAGGTCCGGGAGAGTTGATGAGAAGCTTCAAAAATATTTGGTAGACTGGGGCGAGCCGGGTTATCAGGTTCATCAAGGAGAGGTTTACCGTGTGCGTCCCACTACAATCAACCGAGATGCGGATCATAGGTCACCAGGAGCCGAGATTGTTTGGACTAGTACTTGCGCATCAGACTGGACCCTAACTGGATCTCGCGTGATCTACCAACCTGAATTCTCTGAACCCAAAGGTATTTAAGATAGTTTTAAGATTAAGCTTGATTTAATTTTATTTTATTTCGGCAAAATCTGCATAAAAATCATATTCCGCATTTAGGGTCGTTGTCCCGCGTCATGATGCCTCAAGCGTGTAGCGTTGAGGTCAGGGGTTCAAATCCCATGTTTGCCTATCAAAAAATTCTACACTTAAAAATTCTACAGGTGCCCATGGATGGGCTTATAGTATTATCCATCAATACACACTCATGCATGGGTCAAAATATCGTCTGATACCGATACGTATCGGTTTAGGACCTCAGTGGTACGATACATAGGGTATGTATCGTACCCTATCGAAAATACCCAAATTATCGTCCGATACGGGTAAAGTATATCCCGTATCGGACGATAATATGAAATTATCGGACAATAATTTGATATTATTGTTCGATAATATAAAAAAAAATTGAAAATTAAAAAATAACTGAAATTATCATCCGATACGAACGATAATTTGAAAATATCGTCCGTGGGCCCCAAGCATTGACTCAGCCGAATATAGGGTCGGTTTTGGGTGTATTTTTTTACTTTTTTGTAGCCATTTTTTGCTCCTCTTCTTCTTCCTCATTTGCACTCTTCTTTTTTGCTTATTTGCACCCTAAATCGCCGCCGAATCGCACAAAAAAGCTCGGGATCAACGCCGAAGGTACGTGTTTTATCATTTTCCCATCATTTTATTTCGTTTTAAATGTTAAAATAAGATAGATCTACCTTATTTAAAGGTAGATCTACCTTATATAAAGGTAGATCTACCATTAAATATGATAGATCTACCAAATTTATGGCTAGATCTACCTTATATAAGGGTAGATCTACCTATAAATATGGTAGATCTACCCTTAAATATAGTAGATCTAGCCATAAATTTGGTAGATCTACCATATTTAATGGTAGATCTACCCATAAATATGGAAGATCTACCATATTTAATGGTAGATATTAAAATAATTAAAATTATTAAAATTATGGGTCAAAAATAATTTAAATAATTAAAATTATGGGTCACATGTAATTAAAATTATGGGTCACAAAATAATTTAAATAATTAAAATTATGGGTCACATAATTAAAATTATGGGTCATAAAATAATTAATATAGTTAATAATATGGGTCAATATGGGTCACATATACCCTTAAAATTATGGGTCACAAAATTATAGGTTACAAAATAATTAATATAATTAATAATATGGGTCAATATAGGTCAATATGGATCACATATACCCTTAAAATTATGGGTCACAAAATAATTTAAATAATTAAAATTATGGGTCACATGTAATTAAAATTATAGGTCACAAAATAATTAATATAATTAATAATATGGGTCAATATGGGTCACGTATACCCTTAAAATTATGGGTCACAAAATAATTTACATAATTAAAATTATGGGTCACAAAATAATTAATATAATTAATATAATTAATAATATGGGTCAATATGGGTCACATGTACCCTAAAAATTATAAAATAATTTAAATAATTAAAATTATGGGTCAATATGAGTCAATATCAGTCACATGTACCCTTAAAATTATGGGTCACATATAATTAAAATAATTAATATTATGGGTCACATGTAATTAAAATAACGGGGTATGTCCCACAATTATGAGATATGTCCCATAAAACATTAGAATAACATGAAATAAATTTCAAATAAATTTTTAAAAATTAGAATAATAGCAAATAAATTTTTAAAAATTAGAATAATATCAAATAAATATTCAAAAATTAGAATAATATCAAATAAACATTCATAAATTATAATAATATCAAATAAATATTCAAAAATTAGAATAATATCAAATAAATTTGGTAAAATATAATCTAATCTTTAAAAATTAGAATAATATCAGATAAAATTTCAAATGTAATCTAAATTTTATAAAAATTAGAATAATATCAAATAAATTTAATAAAATATAATCTAATATTTTTAAAATAACAATAATTAAAAAATAAATTTTATTTTCAAGTGTAAATTAGATGTTTAATTTAATCCAATCGTTTGCTCATTCATACAGGTGAAATAAATAAATATGGTACGATCATCAAATCCATCATGGCAATACGGTACAGCAATAGATGGTGATAGACTCCGGATAGAGTGTAAGCTTTGTGAAAAAAAACTGCTGGGAGGAGGTATCACACGGGTAAAAGAGCATCTGGCTCACGTAAAGGGAGAGACAAAAGGGTGTCCCAATGTACCCAGAGAAGTAAAAGAAAATGTCAGAGCTAGTTTACAAGCGGCAAAGGGAAAGAAAAAAGCTGAAGCCGATCGTGATAGGGAAATGTATGAGAGAATCAGGAGGGCAAATCCAGAGTTTACATCACCTGGACCTGAGGATGATAAGGATGAGGATGAGCAAATAGCGAAAGCTATGAGAGAGAGTGTCAGAGAAGCACAACAGCGGCGAGATCAAGAAGCCGATTATCGGTTTCGATCCAGGTTGAGGGGTCCATCCATGCCTATTGCTAGTGATGGATCTACTCGTAGGCCAAATGTTGTTGATGTTGATGAGGATGTCGAGGAGACTGCCGGGTTGCGTAGTTCAGCATCTGGGAGGGATTATAGGTCGTCTACTAGAGGTCGTACTACAGGCCCCATGGATCCATTCATGTATCGCACTGAAAGCTCCAACCAAACCAAATTGAGTGCAATCTCACTTTAAAAAATGGGGAAGAAGCTTGGAAAATTCATTGCCAAGTTTTTTATATACAACCACATTCCGACCCAAATAGCAGAGTCGTCATACTTCAAAAGCATGATTGATACAAGTGTAGAAGTTGGTCCAGGAGTTAAAAAGTCTTCTGCATACGAGATATCTGGGCCCTTACTAAAAGATGAGTACGATGAGATAACTGTCTATGTACAAAGCTTTGAGGATGTATGGGATGAGAGGTTGCACAATTATGTGCGATGGATGGACTGGTCCCACAAAAAAGAGTTTGATCAACTTTTTGGTTTACAGCAATGTCGGGACAGTATTTTTGAAATCAGTTGATGCTTCTAGACATGCAAAGACTGTTGATTACCTCTTTTAACTAATGGATAAGGTAGTTCAAGAGGTTGGAGAGCAGCGGGTTGTACAGGTAGTAACAGACAATGCGGCAAATTACAAAGCCGCTGGATTAAAACTAATGATGAAGAGGCGTCACCTGTACTGGACCCCGTGTGCCGCTCATTGCGTGGACCTCATTCTTGAGGATTTAGGAAAGAGAAGCAAGGCACAGGCAACTATTCAGAAAGGAAGAACGATTACTTCCTACCTGTACAACAGTGACAAGCTGGTCAATTCAATGAGGGCCTTCATGAACAATGAATTGCTCCAACCTGCGATTACACGTTTTGCAACACTGTTTTTAGCCCTACAGAGTTTGGCTAGATATAGGAGTGAGCTGAAAAGCATGATGTCGTCGGAAGAATGGAATAAGCATAAAATAGAACTCCCACGAGCAAAGAGACTAGCTTGCACTGAAGTTACTGACCTGATCTACAACACGCAGTTTTGGGCAGATGTTGACCACCTGATCACCGTCACTACCCCGTTGGTGCAAGTGTTGAGATTGGTTGATGGTGATGAGAAACCAACGATGGGGTATATTTATGAGTCAATGGATAAGACAAAATTGGCTATCAAAACCAAATGCCCTACAAAATATAAACGATACTGGGCGATTATCGACAAGAGGTGGGATGTACAATTTCACCAGTACTTGCATGCAGCAGGTATAATATGTTAAACTGTTTATGTAGTGATTTTTATTTATTTTTTTATTATTTTCATATACTGATGAAATTGCTCCTATTTGATGTGTAGCACACTACTTGAATCCGGCCTTCCAGTATACGCGACGCTTCGAGTTGAGTGACATTGATGAAGTGTATACCGGTTTGCTCAATGTAATCCAACGGATGCTCCCTGAGTTGGCGGACCAAGGTCAAGCCATCAGAGATGTGAGTAATCATAGTATCATACCTTATAGCTAATAAGTCAAATGTCATGTGATATTATGATATGTTTATTGATATGTGGCTTGCTGTATTTCATCTTTATAGATTGACGTGTTTCGCAAGAGACATGGATCATTTGAGACCCCGTTGGCGCAATCCCAAATTAAACACGACAAACCCGCTGATTGGTGGATGCATTATGGAGGTGATGGTTCGATATTGAAGCGGGTAGCAATGAGGGTATTGTCGCAAACATGTTCCTCATCCAACTGTGAGCGGAATTGGAGCACTTTCTCTCTCATTCATACTAAGACAAGGAATAGACTAACTATAGAACGATTTGAAAAGTTAGTCCACTGCCACTACAACATGCGATTAAGGGTCAAGAATATACAGAGGACCAACCGTGGTAAGCAATTATATGAAGTCTTAGTTCCTCAATTATATGAAGTTTTACTTACATATTATACTAATTCATCTATCATATTCTACCTTGCAGACAGTGAATATTTTGATCCCATCCAGTTGAATTATATATTCGAGGATGACCCTTTGAATCAATGGATCGAAGAGAGAGAAGAGTCAGTCTTGGATACTAAGAGCACTGAATGACTGGACAATGCTGAAAGAGTAGCAGAGCAGCAGACTTCCCAACCACCGAGGCGGAAAAGAAGATTGAATCGTCATTCAGTGGTTGGATCTGATGACGAAACGTAACCCGGTAGTGATGATGGGAGTGGTGAGGATGATGGTGGAGGGCATGATTGTAGAGGGGACGTTGGCACTAGTGGTGGAGGGGAGGATGCTGGTACCTCTGATCCTTATAGAGATATGGCGGCATAGGACGATGACTCAACACCGTTAACATTGTTTGACACTCCTACATTTAGAATGGGAGGGGTTGAAGGAAGAGGAGCGTCAGAATCATATCAAACACCACCACCACAAGGTCCACATGATGATACGGATATGGGTTATATGACTTCTAGCTTCGGGGGATTCAGTTTGCAAAATACCGAAGATTCAGCAACTAGTAACCCATACTACCAGCCACAACAAACCTACCAGGTGCCACATGACTTCGTTGGTCAGATTTTTGGAGGACCGGCCTTTACGTACTACACTGAGCCATATTCGTTGCTACAGCCTCAATTTCAAGGGGGCACATATGATCATGGGTATCAATATGGCCAATATTATAGGCAAAGGCCAGAAAGCTCGCGCACTGATGATGATGATGATCATGAGGGTCAAGAACCACCACGAAATTCAATGTGGCTCTAAAGTAAGTTTTCCATGTACAATTAAATTTATTTTTATCAACATAGCTATTAGTTTTGACAATATATAATTTATTTTTGTCAATATACATTGTAATTTAGTTTATGCGTGACTGCATCGATCAAATTATGAAATATTGTTAATAAATAATCTATATATATATATAAACAAACCCATATGTCAGGGCAAAACATTTAGTTACGAGGATTTAATGGCAGTTAGAGCATATTCCTTCTAAATTTGTATAAGCTCTAAGAATATATATGAAAGTGAAGCAATTTTGCATCAATCCTAATTTCTTCATTTCAGAGAATTCAAGAGGGAAAAGGGGAAACAAAATAGGCATGTGATCAACTGGTCAAAAATAATGTTAGAAGATCTATTACATTAAGTCAAAAATGTGATCTTAAGTCAAAAATAAGTCACAAAATAGGCATGTGACTTGGGTTAAGTCACAAAATAGGCATGTTACTTATATATTCATCTAAATAATGCATTAAATAAGTCGAAAATATAAGCAAAAATAGTTGAAATAAATACAAAATAAATAAATATAATTTTTCAGATTTTATTAAGATTTTTTAATATTTTTTTGGGATTTTTTTTTTTTTTGAATGTATCGGACGATACGTCGATTCTGAGGGACCTCGAATATTTCATGCACTCATGTACAAAATATATGTCGTATTCACTTCATTATCCTTATACAATACTTCCAAACAATAACTAAAATGGTACAAAATACATAAAAACATTTAAGATGTATAAGATTTGTTCCGGGCGTCACACATTGTTTGTCTATATGTTAAGAGGCGTCTATCGTATCGGACAATGTTTTGAACCATATTCATAGTACAAGAGCAGCTTGACAATGAAATATACAAATGGGTTGTCCGGTTTATCTGAAATAATTGTTCCTTTTTTCATACACTCCATCCAGAGAAGGTTGGATAATGTTAGCTTTCTTATTTTGAATTATTACATTATAGCATTTTCTCGAGTCAGACCAGCACTATTGACACGTCATGAGCCCGGCTGATCTGGACCATCCATGTTGCAGGCCACCAAATAAATGGGTCACAGTGGGGAAGTTCCTGTCTGATTGAGCCTTGCAAGTTGACAGTTGAACAATTAAACAAAACATAGGCAACGATCCACAATTAGCATACAAAAGTCCATTAATTGGACTATTGGGATCATCTTGTGCTTTTTTTGGCCTGAAACAAATCCACACAGTGGCCTGACCAATCAGATCTTGCAGCAACACTACCTAAATTTTTTTTTTAAAAAGGTACCTATTGGATCAAGGACAGGAGAGAAGAAAGCATACCGTATAGATGGCCGGAGTACCATCCTTGATGCTTGATCCGAATATGGTATACCTGCTCTCTTATTTTAAGAGCCAGGTGTAAATATAATTTCCAGCATGTACACAAAGTAAAGAATATGCTAGACCAAATAATTGTAAATGCACCTGCTGTAACTATCTTTGTCAAGAATCTGGAGATCACTGTAATAGGGTTTCAGTTAGAGAAAACAATGATGTTTCTTTAGAGCCAAAAATTGCTAGGTATTTTATTTAGTAACTGATGTGGAATGGCAACCCCCCGTTTAGTCATCAATGTACATGTACAACAAAATGGCATGAAATTTAATATGGAAGCCCTAAAGTGCGGCAGCAGACTTCCTTGGAACAGAAAATTGTTGGTTTAATAGTTTCAAGTTACAACATCTGAAAGTATCAATCCACTTCTATAGTGTAGCAAAAATTTAAATATGGAACCCATATTCATTTTTTAGCACATGAATGGAACCAATATGCTATGGTTGCTATTAGGAATCTTAAGAACATTCTGTATACAAAAAAACGGAGCTCATCTCTTAATCTATGATACCCAGAGGCTTCTACATGCTTAGCGTACAGCATATCGGTATCCTACTAACATAGTCACAAATTCTCCGACTTTTTGAAACATTGGTTTACAAAAGCAAATAAATCCTTAAATGATTTTTTGTGATTTAATCATTACTTAAAAAAAGCTTGTTTTGGCAAACTTACACATTTATTTCAAGTATTCATTTTTGCATAATAACCTTAAAAAAATTTTAAATAAGAATTACTAAAAAGAGGAAGTTAAAATGCAAACCATTATTTCTCCTTTTTTACAACTAAATTAAAATGAAAAACCCTTATTTCTCTTCCTTAAATTTATAAAAACAAGTTAATAGCAAGGAACCAAGTAAAAAAAATAGTTAATAGCAAGGGGTTTTAAACTAAAACTCAAGATTTGAAAAATTCCCATATGATATCTTTGTTTATAATATTTTTCTTTTTTACTTCTTTAATCTTTTCAACTTTTTTCTGACTTCTATGATTTTTTTGCCAACCGACTTAGTGACTATGCTATATGATATAGAAACGGGCATTTAATGCTTCAAGAATGTGTGCATGATACAGTTCCACATCGTATTGAATATAGATCTAACAAGTAATATCATATGTATTATGAATACAATAGACACTAGTATCTGGGTCTATAGCTTGGACTTCTGAGAATGCCAACTCATATACCCATCCCAATATCTGTGCTTTGATATATGCATCCATGTCTGGTTAACATAGCGTTTGATATCCTATAGGGAAGAGATCAAATTAGAATCTTAAATAAACAAGTAACTGGTACAAACCAAAACTACCTGCATTCAGCACACATGCCAGTTTATCCAGACTGTTCAACAGGCTGCTTTGGGTGGACCATAGACCAAAAGGAAAAGCAAAGAGACATTCCTAACCGTCCAAATATAGCACAAAAGCAACAAGTTGATAAATAGCCTGCAACATGTCCATTAATCAGATAGCTAAGGGTCCATTTGGTGCAACTTATGGGAAATTGCCCACCCAGAAGGGGCTCCACCAACTGGATGGACTGTACCGATGATTTTGTACACCAGCCGGACATCAGCGGACTGTACCGATGATTTTGCACACCAGCCGGACATCAGCTAATTATACAAAAACATTTTGCTTCTACAAGGACTCATACTGTGTACCTCCACAAAATGTTGCACCTCATGCATATAAGAATCAAACTTGAACTAGAAGAATGACTGCAGAGAATTCAACAATTTAAATGAAAAATAGAATGATAAATCTTATATAACTATTTTGGAAAATGTAGTAATCATCGTGAAGATGAGACAAAAATAAATCATCTTCGAAAACTTATGGTGTCAAATGCCTATTTTAGAAATATGTCAAAATGGCAATTTGGACAAAACCTTAATCCAAATTTTTCCTTTATTTTCTAGTATCATCTATAAGGTGTATGAAAGTGCTGGCCTGTCTGGTTTTCTAGGTCACCGTGTCCAATACTTGTGTTTGTCTGACCAACACATTTTCGTGTCTAAGTTACATCGGTGGTTATTGACATTGTTAAATAAGAAAAGTGCAGAAGTCAAGACATGAACTTACTTGATACAACATGAAGGACTCCCCACATATGGAGAGTTCAATGTAAGGTATGCCCAAGGACTTTTCCAGCTTTCCGCAAGAAGAGTGCAAGATCTTTCTGAAGTGGGATGCACTTATTCGATCGGCTTCGTCGGGTTCATGTAGCCACCTTGCACGGATAACAAAAGGGGAACCCGAACCATTCAATCCTCCCTTTCCGCAATCATCAATTAACTCCTCATCAGAGTCACTGCTATTGGCATCGTCTCCGCTAAGATCTTGATCATCCCCACTAACGACAACTTTTCCTGGTTCATCAACTTGTTCAGACTCAAAAGCTGATGCTTTCTCAAATGATCTTATTCTATTAAGAATATGACCTTTTCCCCGAGACTGTTTTCTGTACTTCGAACGTATAGTATAGTTATGGAAAGGATGCTCTCCCTGAAACAGACATCCATGATGTACATATTTTTGGTTGAAATTGAATAATGATAATAATATAGTAAATTATCACAAAGAAGGTATCTCTACTGATAGAGACATCTAACTAAAACTTTTCAGATATGTGGATTACAAAGTCACATCAAATATATCAAATGCCTGATCTCTGCAATAAGGTTCTCCAGTCTCCATGACCTAGTTATTGGCATTAGTGTAATGCATGATATATATATATGCACCGGAAAAGATGCAAAAGTTCTTTTTTATGTTTGATAATTAGCAGAATATTAATAAAACTGGACAAATATGAGCAAGCTGAGAGAGGATCTCGGTGCAAATACGTGATAAAGATGCAAAAGTTTTGACAGAGAAGCACAACACTATGAGAGTAAAATTACTCCTATTAAGAAGGTAGATACAATTGGCATTTTCGCAGTCATTAATAAGAAAGCCCCTAATAAAAATTATATCCATCTTCCTTACCGAATGTATATGCATGAAGTACATGAATGATAACCCCAAAATGATATGAGGAAGAACCGTGAATATGAGTTTGGTAGACTAAAAATGGGATATAATTGGTAAAGGAAATTGTGATAGTAAAGCTAAAAAATGAGGTTTGTATAAAATTACATGCTTAAATGTCCATAAAAATACTCTCACCTTGAAAAAATTTAATATATTGTTAAACTCCAGAATGTGATGATCTATTTCTGCAGAGCTGGAATCCCTTGTGATCCCAATAATTTCAGCTGGAAGGAGATAAGAGTACTTTCGTACAGAGCATTCCCTCCTCGCATCAAAGCTACTGCAAAGGATCAAATAACAAAACAAGAATGACAGAAGTGTAACAAAAGAACATCATAAAAATGATATTCTAGAACGATCAGAATATATTTATATATATAACAGTAATTAAGTTCCGTAAAATCTATCAGAGTTTCAGCAATATAAAGGTCACACAAGAATATGATTCTGGCTTCATGATAACAAGATTGAGTTCTACTGCCAACTATCAAAGACTCGGAGTTTAAGTAACAATCAGTTGCCTATTATACTTTCAAGGGTACTTTGAGGGAAATTTGGATGGAGAGAAAGCGTAGAGTGTTCCGAAGAAGGGCTAAGCCGCTTGGGATGGTTATTTGCGAAATCAGGGATCTTGTGGTGTGTTGGAATGCTGCGAAGTCGGCAGATTTTAATGAAAGTGAGACTCATTTTTTGTTGCACTGGGATTGCTGTGTTGGGTAAGGTAGCGGGGTTGCGGCTCACGGTGGTGGTGCATGGGGGATTGGCTTAGTTGCGGCTTCACTCTAGTTCCTGGGTTAGGTTTTCTGGGGTATTTCTTTTTTTGGGTAGTGTCTTACTACCCGCCAAGGTATGTTTTCTTCTTTTGTTTTGGTTTTAATATACATGCTTTGCTACCGTGTCAAAAAAAAAAAATGGTACTTAGAGGGCCAAATATTAGTCAGTGGAGCCCAATATTCCAATCGTCCTATCTTTGGTTGCAATGACATTAGATCAACCACAAGGCCATAACTCTGACTAGCCTATATACTTTCTTTTAACATTAAAGGTTCTAACCATTTTCTTTCCAAATTCCATTACCAATTCAAAACATGAATAACATTGTACCAATGGATTTCCACCATTACAGTTTCCATGTTGGAAATTGATAAGATTAATAATCAAATAATCTAATAAGAGAGAGATGGAGAAGAAAGGGGGAGAGAGGAGAGCAATAACACTAAGCACTACATTGTTACTAATTGTTATAAAAAGGTTACATGAGATGGCCTCTTTATATAGAGGGGTACTTAACATAAAAAACCGTTCACAACAAAGGTGGGGCTAAACATGACTAGATTCCTACTAACACTCAGTAACACATACTAACACTAATTAACTCCAATATCTGCAACAGAAATATGGTTAGGCTTTGAATCAATTGGGCACTAAGGACAGAATCTAGGTTTATCTTGTCGATGTTCTCAAGTAAAATTGACATAAATTCACATTTGCAGTAAGTTCGCATAGATCTCTGGGTATATATAGTCAAAAAACATATTTAATATGCCTATATATATATATATATATATATATATATATATATAAAGAGAGAGAATTGGGAAATGCATCTGTGTGCAGCCCAGAAGCGCTGCACACAGATGCCAGATTACGTGCCACATGGAACATGATCACGAGTTGCACTACATCCTAAAGGTTCACCACTCCCTCTAGGGTTTCAGAAATATACAGTTATTTTTAAAACATTTTTCCCTTCATTTTAAGAGTCAAAGATATGGGTATTTCACCCCAAAACTTTTGCCATTGAAAATTTTCACCTTTGCCCACAAAATCATTAATGTAAATTTTTATTTTTATTTTTGAATGGTCAGTGATTGACTTTGTGATTGTGCATGTGGTATCTGATCCTTGGATTGGGTGCCACGTGGCACACAACTGGCCTTAGTGCAGCGTTTTCAACTGCACTCAGATGCATATCCCCGGGCCTCATATATACATATGGAAAAGGGATTGTACCTATGAAGGTAGCATTTTCACGCTACCTTCGAGTGCTAGATCACATGCCACATGGCACGTGAAAGCAAGTTGCACCACAACCTCTGAGGGTTCAGCCAGTCCCTTAGGGTTTTGGAAGAAAAAAATTCTTATTTGAACTTTCTTGCCCTTCCAATCCGAGGTCATATATTGTGGCTCGTAGCCATCATCATCACCACCATTACAGCATTATCCCATCTATTTCAGGTCGGCTTTGCTAGTCCCATTTCTTAACTTGTTTTTGATCAGTGCTAAGCTCTATGTAACTTCACAAATTGCAGATCATAAGTTGATTCCAACCAAATAATATTTCTAAAATGAGCAGAGGCATTCAAAATTGTGTTGCTGCTAGTTGACCGAATCACGGAAAGATAAGTGAATATATTTAAGCAAAAAAGAGAATTCCTCAGTTAGCTTCCAGGGATAGTTATGTGCATGAGAAAACGCCTATATAAAAGAACAATAAATAGTCAAGTTGCATACAGATTTTAGGATTTAGCTGGATCATGAATGGGCCAGCTTTCAAAGGTACATAATTTATTGTTTATCACTGAAACTATTGAGGCTTTTTCTATTTATGTACTAGAAAAATCGATGAAAATTAAAGTTAGTGAAAAAAAATACTATGGGTTCTCTCCTATACAAACAAACAGTGGGTGGGTTTGAGGAGGAAATTTCAAACACAATTAGTGCAAGGTGGGTAGAGAGGCAAGTAATATTTTGTGTGATCTATTAGTGTCACTTCGATTGAAGGGATGTATAAACGAGGTGGTGAGACACACATTATTTTAAGGTGAAGAGTGTTGGGCTACAAAGCGCCAAGAAGACTCAGTACATGTGGCTGAAATGCGTATACAAGGCAGGTGCATGGAGTAATTAAAAAAAAAACACAATTACGAATGAGTATATAAGACGAAGTTTATAGGTAACCCCAATAAAAGAAAAAATCAAGGAATGTCATTTGGGATGGTTTGGGCATGTCCATCAGAGAGCTGACAAGGCTTTTGCATGAAGAATTGCTACAATACAAGCACAAGGTAGTGAGAGAAAAGGAAGACCAATAAAGACCTGGATGGACTTGAGAAGCGACAAATTGGATTAAAGGGCTAAACTCTCCAGTGTTGTAGAGTTTAGCCTTAAATAAAAACGAGTGGAGAAATATGATATGCTAAGCCAACCACAAATAGACGAGCCTAAATAAATATGAGATGATGATGATGATGATGATGAATCGCATAAATGGATCTCACCTTTGGGAAGGTAGGATGCTGAAAATTTTGACATTGTCAGGCAGATGAGCATTAATATGATTTGCAAGAACAATGCCACTAGGATCATCTTTCCATGCGTTCTCAGGGATCTCCATCTTTAAGGATATAACAGTTGCCAAAGAATGAACCTATCAATAATTACCAAGTCGAACCATTATAAAGCAAAAATATGCAGCTTGTCATGCAAACAATTAAATAAAAGGCAAGGAAGAATAAATACTAAGGGTAATAAATCAAACACATTTGTCAAGGATATTAACAAATGGATGATAAATAAACCACATTTAATTAAAAAGTGTCAGAGAGAAAATTTATAATCTCATCTGGAGAAAAGTAGCAGCCAAAGATATCAAGTCAAAGTATGCCACATTTAAAGACCTAGTTGAAAATGCATAGCTCTCTAAGGATAATTGCCACATTTTCCCAGTTATTATCATGACTTGGGGATGTTTTGTAAAAAACACCTAACAGATCATATATAATTTTAGCACTCAAGGATATACGTCACAACATCACCTTTTGACAGTTGGTATCATTACTGATCAAAAAATCAAAAAACAGAGTAATAATATGATAAATATCATAGTACCAAGCAGCCACAAAAGGAGCAAGTGAATAAGATATTTTAATCGATACATAGTGCTATCACTAGCTTAGAAGTAGTGATTTCTGTCACCATGATGGAAGTGCATCGGTAGAAGAGTAAAAGCAACTGCACTGGCAGATGTTAGGTTTGATGTTACTTTATTTCATTTGCCATATGTGAGACCCTATAATTAAAGGGTAGTCCTGTAATATAAGAAAATGATATATAATGAAGCTAACCTAAGAGAGAACTACCTTTCATTTTTCAAAAAAAGAACTACCTTTCTGCTTGGGGTTTTCCCTCCTATCTTCTTTTTCCTCTTTTTCTTATACTCACATATTGCCTCTCTCAAAACTTCATCAAAATTTCATTATATTAGAGCAAGGAATGCAACTATCCCCATCACGTGCTAGCGTCACCTTCAGATTGTTGGCGTTAGCATCAAACAGGCTGACGTCGTCAAATAGGTTCCAGATAGGTACATTGGAAAGCTCCTTGTGCAGAGAATCTTCATAGGGTGTTTGTTTTCCCATTTGGAAAAGTTTTGAAGGTTTTTCGATAAACCAAAGATTGGTGCAAAATTAGGGATGATTTCATTTTTTTCGATTTGTTGCTATTGGATGCTAAAACAATGGTATGTAGTAAATGTATTTGGTTTGTTTTTTTACCATCTTTCAAATGAATGTGGTCTTGCTTCCATCTGAGCAGCGGTTTGTGAAATAAATGGGTTTTACCCTCGAAATTGGTAGCGCCATTTCCACGTTTTTTTATGCACTGCTCATAAAACCTGCTGTTGGTTGGTTGATTTAGAGTTATTTGACTGAATAATCTGTTGAATGTCGTCAGCTGCTTTCATTGTTAATTTAGGGCTGTTTGATGCGTTTATTATTGTGTATACCATCTTGGTTACTCCGATATGGCCTCTAGCAGCAATCCCAAAGTTGATACATGTGCAAACGCTATTGTTGGACTGAATATGCCATCGTTGGGGTACATGGACAGTTATAATTATTAAAGAATTTATGGTAACAATTACCTTCTTCGGTCTCCCGCAGTTGTACTTAATGGGCCAGATGCAGTGGTCCTATGTTGATGATACTGCTGAAAAACTGAGTATTGAGATGGAGGGGAGATGACCCTAATCATGTCATGGCTGCTGAATACAATCTGACCCTCCATTGTCACTGACTTATTATTCTTATCATACTTGAACGAAATCTGGGATCATCTTGCCCGCTTATACTCTCATGGTAACATGGAGAAAATCTTCCAACTTGAAATGGACATTAAGCATATACAACAAGGGGAATTGTCAATCTCAATCTCTTTAACAAACTGAAACACTTAGTGGGATGAAGTTACTACTCTCCTATTGCCAAGAGTATCTGTCCTTATAGTTGTGGAGTTAGAAAAACCGAGTCTATTAACAGGCAGCAGTCATGTCAATTACTGGCTGGTTCTAGGCCAGAGTTTAAGCTGATTAAAGTTCAGTTGTTATTGAATGAAAGCATAAAGAGTTGCACGGAATGCCGATAATGTTGTTACCAGTAATGAGACACCTTCCAGTGTCACCACTTCTCCATCCCACTATGTGCAACTCATTAAGGATCAGTTGTTTAAGGAGAGGACCGAGCCCTCTGTGGATCCTACTTCTAGCTCACCACTTCTTCCATGCCTCCTCTCCATGGATTATAGGCATTGATGCTACTGGTCATATGACTGGTGAGCCTCCTCCGTTCTCTCAACACCTCATAAATCTGGTCAACAAGTTCTATTGTTTACGGGTCGGTCAAAGAGGTTTTGAGTAGTAGTACCATTCATCTTTCTAAGTCATTACTCTTATCATCTATCTTTACATCCCTAGTTTTTGCACTAATTTGTTAACTGTCAGTAGTTTAACCAAATCCTTAAATTGTACTATAGCATTCTTTCCTTAACATTGTGTTTTTCATTACTTAAGCACCAAGAAGACGATTGGTGAGGGTCATGAATCAGGAGGATTGTACTTTTTTGGTCCTCCAATGGCACATGTCAGAGCATACCAGTCTCCTTAGCTTCAGCAAAACCATCTCTAGGTCATGCCCCTGTTTCTATTTTAAAATGTTTTGTTAATTTCACAAATGCTCTAACCAGCCTTGTTAATTCTTAACTCTTAACTTTCATCATCTTCACCTAACCAAACCTAACCCTAATCATCTTCTCCTTCTGAACTTACTTTCTTCTTGGGGTTTTCCAAAAACTTCAATGCTTCAAGAAGCATTATTGTATACATTATACAATTACAACGAGAAAAACAAAAGAATGAGGTCTATGGCTTCCATCAAAGAGTGTTTGAAGGTTTTAAAGAATGAGATCTATGGCTTCCATCAAAGAGGCCTAAAGAAGAGCCCTCAGAACTATTAATCATTACAAAGATCAATGGCATATAAATCATGCTTCATATCTGAAAGTTCTTAGGCACATTTGTAGCATGTGATCACACTACCTTTTGTACACCTCAAAAGTTCTAGATGGGTGATATATAATAATTCATCTGTGGAGATTGTCTACGCTGATGGATCTGATTCACTTAACATTTCTTTTACTCGCATTATGAGGACGGTGCATTGAGGACACTTGAAGGAAGGAATTCTAATAGATTCTCTAAAAATTGGGGAACTTTAACCTTTGAAATAGTTTGTATCAGTATGCAGGACACTGATCTTGCTCATGAACAAAGATTTTTCTAAAGAAACAGAAAACAAAAAACAAATCCGAAAAACAGACAGAAAAGAAGATTGTTTATAAATAACTCTTACCCCTTTATCAGTTCGGCTACTTCTGGCCCACCCAATTTTATGCAGATTTCCATAATTACTGTCACGAATCCCACCAGCCAGAAAGATGGCAGTTTCTAATTCTGCTTCAATGGCTACAAAGCAAAATCGTAATGTTTTAGCAAATGCCCATCTATGATAAGTTGGGTAAGCGTAAAGCACAATCAATATTTTCTTATTTATAAACCAAAGTGCAAAGAAATGAAAGCAGTATCTAAATCATATTTAAAAAGAAACATTCAAACATTTCAATCAAAAACATAACAATGGATAACGAAACCTCAAGGGGTTTGGCGTGATGACCAGGTACCCATCGCAGGAAGCACGAGACCTGAGTTCGACCCCCCCCCCCCCCCTTTAGGCCACCCTAGAGATTTTATCCCATGCTGACCCAGCACGTGCTAACTTGGGGCGCACACGTGCCCCTGCGATTAGTAGGGTGCTCTAAGATGCGCGGACACCCAGGTTATCAAAAAAAAATGGACAATGCCCATCTCACACATCTATTGGCATATAACTGATTTCTTTAAGAAATTTTTTGTGATTTTCTAGAGAATTACTATATATATATATTTATTTATTTATTTCTTTCTTTCTTTATTTCTTTATTTCTTTATTTCTTTATTTATTTATTGATAGGTAATAATAATCTACTGAAGAAGAAGAGAAGTCTAACAAAAGGGGCAAGCCACATGCCACACAAACTGTAATGACCGAGACTTTCATGCATTATTAAACCGTAGTTGTTTTGCTTAGATTTGTGATTGTGATTGTGATTAGTTAGATTGATTTTATGCACTTCATTAGTTGTTACGCATGAATCTAATGTTTAATTTATTTAATGAACCATGATAATTAATTAATCTAATTAATAGACCTAAAAACCTTTAAATATATGTTGATAATAATTGGGGTGCGTTTAGTAAGAGTTAATGGACCTTTAAAATATGTTAGTAAATTAACTAAAGACATTAACTAATTACGGACTCATTAACTAATTAAAGATCCAATAACTAATTAAAGACCCAATAACTAATAAAAGACTCATTAACTAATTAGAGACCCAAGATAATGCCATTGGGCCTTCACTTAAGACCAAGAGAGAGTTAGATATAGAGAAGGAGCAGGATGTGTAGACCATTATAATTAAAAACAAGGGACGCAGGTTATTTCCCACCCACCTTAAAGAGAAAAAGAAGAAAAAAGAAAGAAGAAGAAAATGAGAAAAGGAAAAGAGATAGAAAGGGAAAAGAGATTAAAAGGGAAAGAGATTGAAAGGGAAAGAGACTGAAAAGGGAAGAGATTGAGGTAAATTTTATATTTGTTAATATCAAGAATCAAGATCAAGATCTTATAAAGAAAAGGTTTTTCTTTGTTTCTTAAATTATCCAAAATTTGATAAATCTTCAACATCTTCAATAATCTTCTCAAAACTTTAAGATACCTTTAAGAAAATCCTTTTACAAATTTTAAGGTTTGCAACTTTATCTTTAAGGCTTTTTACAATAAGGTTTCTTCAATAGCCTTTCATGATTTCTTTTCCAAGATAGGACTGAGAAGCATCAATAATTCCAATACCCTTGAAGAAGACTTTTTAAAAGGCTTTTTCAAGAATCCCTTTCAAGATAGGATTTCAGAGTTTTTTAAAGAATTTTTTTTTAAGGCCTTTTTTTAAAGTATCTTTTTAAGGCTTTTTTTTAATAATTCTATTTTTTTCCCAAGGCTTTTCAAGAGGATTATCAAGTTGGCATTTTCAAGATTTATTGAGCCCCTTCAAGGAAGTAGAGAATACAAATCAAGAAAAATAAGAAAATCAAGAAATCATAAGGTATGGAAAATTCATAGGATTTTTAATGCTAGGATAAGGTTAATTTCTTCTCAAATATTGAAAGAGCATGTATATTTTATTTAATCACCATATGCATTAATGATTAATTATAGAATCACATGATTTATACCATTGTTCTTTAGCAATTTCACATGTTATTTACTATGCTTATGCCATGTCACTCTCATATAAAAGTTATATTAATGCTCATATCACTTAGTTGATTCCTACACATGTGAATGTAATAAATTTGAGACCATAATAATAGACCATGATATGGACTAATAAAGTGAAATATTGCATGACATTTTTACTGAGGACTTTACATCATATTTATTGTACATTTCATATCATATGAAAGTCGTAAGATTCACGATTCTCACGAGACTAAACTATAATAACATGAATGAATTAGACACCATGAACGTTATAAGTAGATTTACATCTACTATTTAAAGTGAATAATATGATACGATGAAAAAGACTTGAAAAGCATGATTTAATGAAGACATAATAATACATACTAGCAATAATGAATATGTTAAGAGATTATTGTTGCATGCCGTAACCAGCTCAGATCCAATGGGCAAGTAATCTAAGATATAAGATGGTGACTATGTGTGTCTAAGAAGAGAAAACTGTAGAAGTCAATTGATGTATGATAAGGGTGAAGATTGAGACAACGGACCAAAGATAAAGAATGATCATGATGAATGAGAGTTTGTTGCATTGCATTTAACATTAATAATGAAAATTACCACATGGAAAACTAGGAAAAGACATGAACAATTCACATGTTATGTATCAATGCTTATTTTTAGTTACTATTTTATATTGCTTATACATATGCCATGATCTCATTGCTTTTGTTCCACATTATTTATCATTGGACTATTTATCATTATTAGTTCGTACAAGACTTGCATACGAATTCCTTGTATTAGCGATCCTATGACTGGCCCATACAGAGTTCTTTTAGACTCACACCTTCATTGTTTACAATGGGATGGCCAGGATATGAGAATATTAATGTGGAGATTCATAACTCAAACCGGGGTTTGAACGAAGACAGTTTCGAGCGTTAGGAATTTATTTATTTTGAGAGTTAAACTTTCATTTTAGATTTTATTTAGAGCTTTATTTGAGATTGTTAAGACAATTTAGTTGAGTTAGTTTGGATTATTGATTACATTATTTATGAGTAATTAATTGATTAGTTTTAATTCAATTCAGTTTTTAATAGCTCATATTACTTATGAATGAATGGCGATTTATTTTATTGTTTACATTCAATTGTGTTATATTTTAGATCATTATGTTACTATTATATTTTATTATTTGTTCCTAGTTATGTATGTTATGTAGTGCGACGTCTCTAGATGATCACATAGATCCGGTGTGTAACTTTGGGGACGTCACACAAACAACCCTACAACAATTTAAATGAAGGGATACACCTCACTAATACACAAGGCAGATCTAGTAAAAACATCATTTGCCAAACTAGTCTCTTCAAAGGCATCCAGTAAAAAAAAAAAAAATTTAAAAACCTACTAATATATCCTTGTCAAACTATCAAGTTTCAAAAAGGGAGGAATAGGAGTATGAGAGTGAAGTGTGCTAGCACTGCTAAGAATCCAATCAAATGCGGTTTCGAAAACAATTTTGCAACTTTTTTAGTTTTTTCAAGAGGTTCCCTATCAAATATCATTGGGCCGCAGGTCTAGTCAGAACAGACTAGTAACTCAAACAAGCCGTTCCTCTCAGGTCCCTTTCCCAAGGGGCCCTTCACTCCACTTGCCAAAACGTACCATCTCACCCTTTTTATATCCATTCATTTTCTCTAACACCCTAGCAATCTTCCAAGGAGACAATTCTTCTATCCAACACCCTACCAATCTTCCTAGGAGACGATTCTTTTCCAGTGACACGTCTAGGAACTTTTTGAAAATCAAAATACCCATCACATTCAACAGCAGTTGAGGACCCATAATTGAATATTTTATGCCATAAAAATTTTAATTGTCAAATAGGTATTATCATAAAAATTTCCTCTTTATGATGAACAGTAGCTATAGAAAGTTAGATAACCAACATTTGAAGATTTGTTTTCTGAAGCCAGTATCTTCTAGTACAATGAAAATGGCTTGATTAATTATTACTTATTCTAGATAAAAGAAAAATATGAACCAGATACATTTCTTTTCTTTTAGCGAATATAGATCCATAATATAACAACACAAGTATTGTGCAAAAACAATATTTGAGGAGAAATCTCATGTTGCTAACCAAAATGAGACATTTTTAAAGGAAGTGGGGATCAGTATGCTTTACATGGACAGATGACAAGTAAAATATATGAATACAGCCCAAAATATATTTATAGGAAGAATCAGTAACAATAATGACCTGAAATAATAAGATATACCGAAGAAGTGACTTGAAAACACAATCATGTATGAGTTATCCTCGCACATTAAGTTTAGCCAGAATAATAAATATAAAGAAAGTCTTGCAAAGTGTAAAAAGATAAAACTAATAGAAAAATCATAATATTTACACCAAGAGAACGATTGAAAATGATGCAATCAAAGAAATAATCAATTTTTTATAAAGAAGTGGCATTTGATTAGTTCATAGTATGCTCTTGCAGAACCCTAAATAGATGGAATAAGGCTATGATGATGATGATGATGATGTTCTTATAGAGTGTAAAAAAGATTGAAAAATCATAATATCCCCATCAAAAGAACGACTTTAAATGATGTAACAAACCGTCAATTATTTGATTAAAAAAGTGGCACTTGTTTAGTTAATAGTATTCTTTTGTAGAGTGTAAAAAGATCACTAATAGACAAATCAATAATTTTAAATGATGTTAGAAAATGCTAAAGTAATAATCAATTATTTGATTGTAAAAAGATATTTGTAAATGATGTACTAAAAAATCAAAGTAATAATCAATTATTTGATTGTAAAAAAAACGGCATTTGATTAGTTCATAGTATTTGAGTTCTCCTGCATTAATTGATCCACATGAAACTTTAGTTAAGGTGCAAATCCTCAAGCATTTAGAAGTTGGAGTCCAACATAACCAAAATACTTCAACTATTCCAACAGTCAATTAAGATAACTAGAAAGAAGGGTCTTGTTGATAACAATGCACCTACTGCTATTTCTAAGGGGGGTCCTATTATTTGTTTGTGCACTAAAAAGAATCATTTTAACCATTGAAAGTTGGATAAAGGTTTCCTAGTCCAACATTGGTTGGCTGCCACATGGCACTCAATCACATGATTAGTTGTCACGTGGATAAGCGTGCCGATGATCAGAACTATCGAAAAAAAAAATATCCCACAAAAGATATGTATCTACACAGTCAACAGAGTCAAGAGTGTGGAAAATGAACACTGATTTAGTTTTAACGTTCATTTTTTATGCAGTTGATACTGTTGACTGTGTAGTTTTATATTTTTTTTTGGATTGTTTTCTCAATGATCTTGATCATCGGGTTGCTACACATGGCACCCAATCAATTGATCGAGTGCCACATGGTAGCAAACTGAAATTGGACTAGGTAACTTACCTAGTCCATAGGAATAGGGTTCTTAGTCCTTGAAAGTTAAGGTGAAAATGTTCCTTGTAACCAAGGTATCAAATATTGGCCGATACCGATATATATATATATATATATATATATATATATATATATATATATATATATATATATATATATATATATATATATATATATATATATATATATATGTATAATTAAAATATGCCTATACATATCAGTATCGGCCAATTCGTATCGGTCCTCCAAGGACCTATACCCGATACCGATTTTGTTACCTTGCTTGCAACAACGAGAAATAAGCAATAAATAAACCATATACCTTGCAAATAAGATATACAAAGCTACTATTTTAATTTTATTTTTTTATAGGTAAGCTGGGCTAGAACCTGCGACCTTGAGGTTGCAATATTGTCAACCTTCCATTGTGTTACAGGGCCAAACGCTATACAAAGCTACTATTCATAACATTCTATACGAATATAAGGACATTGTCCTCAGTGACATGAAAGCAATGTGATGACCATTTCGAACCCTTTTACATCAAAGATTGAATCCTTTGCAAGATCAAATTAATCTTCCACTATTCCAAAAATAATAATAATTAATATATTAGAAAGTTTTCTCTCGGCTCAAAAACATAAAGGGGAATATATCAACTTTGAGATTTTAGATAGAACCTGAAATTTCTCAAAGTGCACAGACAAAACTTTTCCAAGATGATCGCATCGAAGTGTGCAATATATATTTCCCAAGTCCAAGATTGCTTATATTTGCTAAAGCACTATTAGTACAAGAAAAACCATCTTTTTCCTCTCCTTCAGCAGCCAACTTAACAGGAAAGGGAAAGTGGATCTCTAACGAACATAAACAGGGAGACCTGCAGCTCTCCCTATTCTTGCTCACATTGGTTGTCAACGGGGCTTTATCTATAGAAGAGCAAACCTGGGAGGGGGTCTCTAACTTGCAGTAAGTTGATGAAAGCATTGTCTTTGCATAGACCTCAATAGACCAAGCAGTTAACTTAGATCTATCTTGACCATGGTCAAAGTTTGTAAGAAGCAAAAAAACTCAACCTATGAAATCCAGATTGTGCGTAATAGAGTGCGACGACTCCCTATGTCAAGATAGTATGGATTATGGAGATAGTAGATGGTGTGCTGCCAATTAATTACTTAGGTGTCCCATTGAAGAGTTTGAAGGTGGGGAGGCTTGAAGGGGGTTCTCCTGCAGTATGCTGATTATACTATTGTCTTCATAGATGCTGCAGTAGACCAAGCGGTAACTTAAGATCTATCTTGACCCTGGTCAAAGTTCGTACAAGGCAAAAATCTTACCTCTAAAATCCAATTGTGTAGATTTGGGTGTGACAATTCCCTGATTCAAGAAGTACGGAGCTCCTAGGTTGCAACAATGGTGTAATGCTGATTAATTCCCGGTTGTGAGAATATTTAAAGCCAAGTTAAATTCTTAGCAGGAAGTATCTTTCCCTTCTTCACAACAAGGCTCTCTCTCCAAACTTGTGGTTTAACTGATGCCTATATCCAAATTTCACCTCATGTGGCTGACACGCTTGAACAGATTCAGAGAAACTTCCTTTATAGCAGTACCGATGGGGACAATAGAGTTCACTTGTTTACATTGGCTGCGTACTGACATGGGCATCTCCATTCCCTCTCCTATGCCTTTATACTGTGACAACTAGAGCACCATTCATATTGCCTGTAATCCGGTTTTTCATGTCAACACTATGACAGAGGCAACATCATCGTACCTAGTATCTCCTTGGAACACCAGATTGTCGATTTCTTCATGAAGTCCCAGTTATACGATATTTCAGCTTTTACTTGACAAACTCTTAATGGTATTCCTTGATCCGTTGTGAAGTTGAGAATGTGAGTGCAGTTGGAGTATTATTTGTAACATTAAAAAGTACATTCTCCTTTCTTTCATCTCTCTCTCTCAAGTCATCAGAAGAGGAGGCACCTTTATTGAGGCAGCTGATCTGATGAGTCCATCGGATGTAGAAGTCAAAGCCTTATGGACGAGGATTTCCCACCTTCATCTGGTATCTGTCTCGAAGCTTTGGGTGGAAGGGGACTCCATTAACACAGTTAGATAGTCCAGACAGGATTCTTTGCCTCCATGGAAGCATGTGCCGAAACTTAATGAGGTGGACTGCATGTTAAGAGATTTGGATGAGGTCGAGATCACCCGTATTCAGAGAGAGGACCAGATGGAAACATCAGGGAAAATGAGTTAATTAGAGATTGGATACTTTGTGGGAGCTTAGTTTGGAGGACTTTTTAGCTCTCTTCTGACTTCAACTATTGGTTTTGGATCTCTTTGATACTAATCTTCGTTGGGCTTCACTTTGTTATTGCCCTATCTTTCCATCTGGATTGGATCTGTTGTATCTTTGTTCCCTTTTTCTTTTAGTTAGGAAAGAAATTTTACATGTTCAAAAATAAATACATTTTCTCACAATTACTTCTTTGCATACTAAGTGGGTATAATCAATGCTAATCCTGCGTCACATGTTTAATGTTTCATCAACTTATCTCCTGCAATCCGCTAAATTGATTATAGACATTTCAAATTAATTCATTTGTCCGTACAACTAAAACAATAAAAGTTACATTACCAAACAAAATCAATTCAAAACTTCAAATTTCTGATACATCGTTTCCAATGTAACATAACCCAACCACAAATTTAAAGAACACGACATTTCCAGTGAGCCTTACTAGATAAAGCACTGAGATCACGCTGCATTTGCAGACCTGAAAGAAGAACAACAAAAATCTATTTAGAAAAGATTCAAAAAATCTGATATAGCTAAGCTCGGGTTATCTGCACCAGACTAGGCTTCATAGAAAATATGAACTGGGCATGTTATAAAAACCCAAAAAATGGAGAAAATTAACACTAATAGTGGTTAGAAAAACTGAGAAAACAAACAAGTGGAGAGTTAGTTATTAGGTGCATCAATCATTATTTTGTAAACATGACATACTGATACATGTGATAACCGCATCGTAATCAGGCCGTACATTGTGTCGTTGAACAAATTCTACTGTGTGATCAAGAGCCTACGAGAGGCTTCACATGAACGGGTAAACGGAACTGATGACTCTGTGCATGTGGTGTGCAGAGCCATGCATCTAATACTAGCTTAACAAGCTAAAACAATACAGTTTTTTATGAGACTAGAAATTTTAACATAGACAGGTCTGCAAAGAAAGTGAATCACGGACTCTCTGCTATAAAGTGAAGCAGACCTATATATCACATTAAACTGGACCAGCGGGGAGCCTTAAAGCAGAGTAGAACTGAATTTTACTCTAAGCCTTCACTTGAATCATGGATCAAAATTTCAGACGAAACCAATACATATCGCCTGATACGCATCGGTTTCAGGGGTATCCGATACGATAAATACAATATTTATTGGGCACCCCAAAAAATAGGTAAGTTATCGTCCGATACAGACAGTGTATCGTCCAATAATTTCATATAAAATTTAAGTGACGGGAGTCCGTGGCTTCAGAACGGAAAAAAAAAAAAAAATTGTTCCAGACCAACACATTGAATGTTTCAGCCGATACGCTGGTACGTATCGTCCAGGTCGGTATTTTGATCTATGGTTTGAATGCACAATCACAAAGATACTAAAATAATAGTGATCACAAAATGGTTTTAACATAGATTGCAAATGTCTGTACAATGCTAAGTATTTTACTAAAAAAAATATTAAATTAATAGAGTTAACCAAACACAATAAATTAAATATCTTTGTACACAATTTTGATTTTGACTTCAATAAGTACTCCGAAGGAGTACCTTCACCATACACGAAGTTCCATGTTTTGGGTGCCACCTAGAACAACGTCACGGTTTAGATCATTTAAAAAATAAAATAAAACTGCATTTCCACCGAGTATTTTTTGTGGCTTCAAATCTGAACCGTTGAAATTAAGTCAAAATTTCACGTAATCAACTTAACTTTTGATTTTATTTTATTTTTTAATTGCTGTATACAACCTGTGGGAACTCCACATGGCACCATATCCATGATTTTAAATATCAGCCGTATCCAAGACATATCAGCCGATATGTATCAGGTTAGCCGCCGCCACCTCCCCCCCCCCCAACACCCACATACGATATTACTCCCTGATTCAACATAGGGTCAAATATTGGTTAAACAAGTCAAATATCGCGTCAAATAGGCCCATATCAGGTCATATCAGCCGGTATGTATCCGATTTGAATCGAACATAATACCAAAATGTCCTTTGGGCAGATTTTTATTATTTTAAACTATCAATATATTGTTTAATAATTAAAAATAAAAAAACAAACTTTAATATCGGCCAGTTTGTCCGATATATATATATATATATATATAATTAATAGAATTAATCAAACACACATCAAGTAAATTAAACATCCTTGTAAACAATTTTGATTTTGCACCTTCACCGTACACAAAGCTACATGTTTTGGGTGCCAAGTGAAGCTACTTACACCACTTTGTCTAGATCATCTTTAAATAATAATAAAGCAATCAATCAATCAAAACTTCAAGAGCAGCGTCACTACATCAACCACACGCTTACTGCACAGGCAGCTATCAGCGAACAGGGAACTTCACAGGCAGTACACCAGCTCTTGGGCCATAGACCTATGTGGACCGGGTCGGCGGGCCAGATTGTGGACGGGACTAAGAATTTCTCTAACCCTTCTTTAGCGTTTGGGTCTTCTCTTAATGATATAGGTGTATGGCCCAGTAGGCCCATTTTTTGTACAAATATTTTACTTGTTTCTTTGGGGAGTGCTCAATTTTGTAGGGTTACCCGCGACAGTCAAGGACTATGTCTGGACACCTCATCTTCCAACTCCACCAGCCACCATTCCTGCAACCCTTTACCAGCCAAGGAGATGGAGGACACTGCTCTCAATCCTGAACCCCGGAGCCCATAACCGACCACAAATCATTTACAGCCACAAAATATTTCCCTACCCTCAAACCAAATTCAAAAATCCCTGGAGGAAACAGATCACAATCAAAATACCATAAACCACAGATGAAGAATGGAGAACGATAGGGAGACGGCAGTTACAGAGGACATAAACTTTGGGAAGGTGCTTGGGATGACTTTCTAAGGAACACATGTACAGTTAGTTAGAAGAGGTTTTCCAGAATATTTACGCTCAAAAACGAAATCAGAGAGCGCAGTTCACAGTGAATGGCAGAAGAAAGCTTAAAAGACTCAAGTGGGGCCTCTCTTACACCAGATCTAGGGCTAAAGCTAAGAAGGGATCCCGCTAACAAAGCGAAGAACACAGCTCAGATTTAAGAGACGGCCTTTGTTGGGAAGAGTTATTCTATTGTTTTATGATTTTCTTATCTCGGAATGTTAGGGGTCTGGGGAATCGCAATAAATAAACCATCATCAGATCTATTATCAAACAGATGAAGCCGGATATTGTAACTCATCAGGAGACCAAATGGGAAGAGTAGCAAGGTCTCAGCTGTGTTGGGAAGGGAAAAATGGAAGTGGGGGTGTCTTGATGTTAGGGTTAAGGCGGGGGGTGTTCTATTGGCTTGGAACAATACCAAATTTCAGAGATTGGATGCTGAAATTGCCAATTTCTCAGCCTCCGCTCTGCTGCAGAGCGGACTAAATGAAGAGAACTTTGTGGTCACCGGAGTTTACGGGCCAAACGACCATGGGCCGACAAAGGAATTGTTCTTTGAATTAAGTTACGAATCCAGTAGATGGAAGCAGAAGTGGTGCGTGGGAGGGGAATTTAATGTCCTACGCTTCCTGATGCAGTAAAAACGCTAAAACCTTAGTTATGCAATTTTAATATCAATGTGAGATTTAATTGAGCAGCGGAGATATAGAAATTAATCCCAAAAACACATAAAATGTTTAATAACTTTATTAGGGCAATTTAATTAATTTGATTTAGCATCCGTTAGTATATGAACTTCCCGATCTAGAAAATAGGTCTAAAAATAGACTCTAGTTTCGATCTAGTTTAGGGCACCAAGCGACAATCTCGATGTTGTCTCTTGACTCCTTACTAGGATTTGAATAATTTAAGGCCCGAAGGGTTTAAATCGTTCAGAGAAAATCAACAAATTAGAGTTAGGAATTTAGAAACAAACCCCAACAACAATATAAAAAGGAAGAGATATTTTGGATTTATTAGTTTTAAATAGAAAAAACAAAGTAGATAAATTACCTGACAATAATCAAAAGACAAAATAGAAATGGGATAGAAGTTCCAAGGCTTTACACCAAGGAGATAATTGGCCTCACCCCAAACCGCACTCGGAAAGAAGAATCGTTCTTCCAAGTATTGAGAGAATTGCACCCTCGAAGAAAACTTTGATAAAAGCTCTCAATTTGCAAAAGCAATTTTCATTCACCATTAATTCTCTAAAATTGTATTTACAATGCCTTTATATAGGCAAACAAAACCTTAACTAAACATAAATTCGAAATAAGAAGGTTCTAAAGCAACTAAAACTCTAAAATGACAAGTTTTACCCCAAAATTCGTAATTTCGTCCCCTTGCGGTTGAGACTCGCGGACATCATGTGCTCACGGAGGTTCGCCCTCTGTTCACAGACATCCGTCATCTACGATGTGCACAAAACAGAAAGCCTCAAAATCACGGACGCTCGTCGTAACGTCACGGATGTCCGTGGAAACGGATGCTGTGAGCATGGATGTTCGTTCTTCAATTCTTTAGAACACCTTCATTCTTCAATTAGGAGCCTTCGGAATATTTGTGCACGCTGCTTTCGCCTTCAATAGATCATAGACGGTTCTTTGAATCGGATGCCTCCATCAATTCTCCCCAGGTGAGAGAAACTCATCTCCGATGAGTTAGGTGGTCTACTCATCGCAATCGATGTATTTTCAACCTTGGGCTTGCCTTTCCATTTGATAAGGTATGCCTAATGTTTCCCAAATTGTTTTCTCCTTGCAGTCCAAGCGTTGTCCGTTTTCGGTTTACCTTTCCACCTGAGAAGATACTCTCGATATGCTTGGTGTGTCTTTACCTTAGTCACAAAACATGGATCTCCCAAAACTTTTCCATCTTACCTTTTCACATGTTGTTCAAGCAGGTATTTGGAAATCAATTGGTAGATTAGATTGGGCTCAGGTGGATGGTTATCAAGGAATGGGTCCGTCGGTTTTTTTTCGTTTCTTTTTTTTTTTTTTTAAACAGTAACAAAGGATGATTATATTAAACAGCAAAAAGAAAGAAATAGCACACCTTGGTGGGTAGTAAAGAACTGCCCAAAAGCAAAAACAAAGTCCCCCCAAAAGAAACTCACCCTCGGGGTGGGAAGAGGTTCGCCAAGCAAAGTAAACCCCCACCGCAATCAAGAGACATCAGCAGCACTTACGACCAGCAGCCCTCCCATAATGACATGAAGTGTCGTAGCCCCTCATTGAAATCCGTCATCTTACAAGCATTCCTACCAACCACCAAGTCTCTGATATCCCGGATTACCAATGAAAACGGTTTAGCTTTGCGCCTGAAAACTCTGTTGTTTCTTTCCACCTAGATGATCCAAAAAACAGCATACACCGTAAGCGGCCATAACTCTTTCCTATGATCTTCGACATCCATTTCCTTCCATATTTCCATCATATTGACCGGCCAGAAAGGGAGAACCCATTGAACATTAAATATACAGAAAATTTTGTGCCAAATGTTATGAGCGTAAGAGCAACGGAGAAGGATGTGCCTACCGATTCAGATCCCCTCATACATAACTAGCACTGTTAAGAACCTGAATATTTCTTCTTATCAACTTATCCCGCGTCAAAATTCTCCCCCGAGTGACCAACCAAGCGAAAAATTTAAATTTCGGCAGCACCCTCCAGAACCCAAACCATCTCATGATATTCGAATGTATCGTTTCTTGCATCAACAGCCGGTTATAGAAGGATTTCACCACGAACTTGCCTTTGGCCATGTATTTTCATAATCTCCAATCTGTATTGGCCGAGTTGGGAGTTATCCCCCCAATGAGCCTCAGTAACTTGCGGTATTCCTCCATCTCCCAATCCCTCAATTGGCGACGAAGCGAAACATTATAAACCAATATAGCATATGAACGGTAACTCACAATGCAATGCAGAATGTGACTCAAGACTTGATTCACAACACGACTCAGAACGTGAATCAGTATGCAACTCATGACATGAAATGTAACTCGAGAATATGAGATGTATGTATATCTACGGACTCTATATGCTCATGTGTAGGTGACACTACTGACACAAACGACTCGTGTAATCGACTCAACTAATACTAACGACTCGTGTCAGTGACTCGAGTCACTCATATGTGACCAACACGAAACTATTATTCATAATGGAAATAGAGGTTGCTTCAGCACAATTAGGTTTGTTTCTATCTCGTCTATCTCCTCCTCACTCATCATGGTATTAGGGTCATACACTTCTTTTTCTATTTTCAATTTTCATGCTCCTTATTTTCTTCATCTTTAATGAATAAACTTCGAACATAAAATAATGTTGGACATTGATAGGCAAAATATCCAAACCCTTGACACTTAGAGCATTCAGGACACTTATCCGTCTTGATTTTCAAACTTCGTAGAAGGTGATGGAGTGTTAAAGGAACATACTTTTCAATCAATCTCACCTTCATGTCCTCCCATGTAGAGATGGATTTACTTCGAAGGCATTCAACACAACGTTCTATACGGGACCAAAAGGTTTTGGCATTGTCCTCCAACTTTGTTTTAATTAACCTAATTTTGTACTCATCTGATATACCATACCAATCAAAATATTGCTCTACACTAGACAACCACTCCACGAAGGTTTTAGGGTTAATCTATCTCTCAAATTTTGGAACCTCATCCCGAATAGATTTTAGAAACTTCTCTGCAGGTTCACGATGATGAGGGTATCCCCTAACTCTATTTCCATCCAAACCCTTGGAAGTTTGACTATGACTTTGCATATGATAGGTTTTTAAAGCCTCATGTTGAGTTTGCATTTGGGCTTGTAGTTCGGTTTGAATAGTGGTCAACTTGGTTGCAAGTTCCTTTATGAGAGCTTCGATTCTGGCGTAATCCATATTAACGTAGGACTTGATTAACAACACTAACTAGTATGCGACCAATGAATATGGAACTTAGAACCTAATATGAACTCCTATTTGGCATAACATGCAAACAAAATAAGATTTCTAATGCAAACACTCTAAACTAGAGTTGTTGTCTTATACCAATTTGATACAGTAAAAACGTTAAAACCCTAGTTATGCAATTTTAAAATCAATTTAAGATTTAATTGAGCAGCGGAGATATAGAAATTAATCCCAAAACACATAAAATATTTATAACTTTATTAAGACAATTTAATTGATATGATTTAGCGTCTGTTAGCATATGAACTTCCCGATTTAGAAAATAGGTCTAAAAATAGACTCTAATTTCGATCTATTTTGGGGCACCAAGCAACAATCTCGATGTTGTCTCTTGACTCCTTACTAGGATTTGAATCATTTAAAGCCTAAAGGGTTTAAATCATTCAAAGGGAATCAACAAATTAGGGTTAGGAATTTAGAAACAAAACCTCAACAACAATATAGAAAGGAAAAGATATTTTGGATTTATGGGTTTTCAATAGAATAAACAAACTAGATAAATTACTTGGCAATAATCAAAAGACAAAATAGAAAAGGGATAGAAGTTCCAAGGATTTACACCAAGGAGATAGTTGGCCTCACACCAAACCGCACACGGAAAGAAGAATTGCTCTTCCAAGTTTTGAGAGAATTGCACCCTCGAAGAAAACTTTGATAAAAGCTCTCAATTTGTAAAAGCAATTTTCATTCACCATTAACTGTCTAAAATTGTATTTACAGTGCCTTTATTTAGGCAAACAAAACCCTAAACATAAATTGGAAATAAGAAAGTCCTAAAGCAACTAACACTCTAAAACGGCAAGTTTTGTCCCAAAACTCGTAATTCCGCCAACTTGCGAACGAGGCTCACGGGCGTCCGTCCTCTATTCACGAGCGTCCGTCATCTACGATGTGCACAAAACAGAAAGCCTCAAAATCACGGACATCCATCCTGACGTCACAGATGTCCGTGGAAACGGATGCCGTGAGGACGGATGTTCGTGATTCAATTCTTCAGAACGCCTTCATTCTTTAGTTAGGAGCCTTCAGGATATTTTTGCACGCTTCTTTCGCCTTCGATAGATCATAGGCGATTATTTGAATCGGATGTCCCTATCACTTCCCTTCCAAGAAAAATGGAGAAAATGTGGACAGAGAGAGGCAACCAAATTTAAAGATTTCATCATGCAATGTGCCTTATGAGATGCGGGAATGAAAACTAGCATGTTCACATGGACCAATGGTCAGGAGTACCCAACATTCTATAGACTTGATCGCTTCCTATGCTCGGTAGAATGAATGGAAGATTACCCAAATCCTAAGGTGGATTGCTGGCCAACTACGGTTTCGGATCACAAACCAATCTTGCTCAACATGCAGTGTGTTAGGGGGATGGGTTTGAGCCCTTTTTGGTTTGAATATGCCTGGCTCAATAACGAAGACTTCAGGAGCAAGGTTCTGAATTGGTGGAGGATAGTATCACGGGAATAGCCACTTTTATACTATCATCCAAAATCAAAAACCTAACAGATAAGATTAAGGTGTGGAAGCAACATCTTTGGGAACGTCTCAATGATCAAAGAGCACCTCCTCACTAAGATTAAAATTTCTGATTCCTTTGAAGAGTGGAGGCCGCTCTCAGGAGAAGAGAAGGATATCAGGTTAGCTCTTAAGATGGCTACAACCAGAAATGCATTGAAGAAGATGCGATTTGGAGACAAAAGTCCAAAGCTCATTGGCACAAAGAAGGGGATGGGAATACTAATTTTTTCACAGGATTGCTATTAGCAGAAGAGCTAGAAACCATATCACGCAGCTGGAAGTAAAGGTGGTTTTTTGTACACAGATAACAACAGTATTTCTGCACATCTGGTTAATTTTAATGAAGAATTGTATAGGGACCCGGGATTTCACAGACCTACTCTAGATGGGGTTCTTTTTAACTCCATTTCAGAGGAGCAAAGGAAGGATTTGGAAAAGGAGTTTGATGAGGATGAAATCAAGAGTGTGGTTTCCAGCTCAAGGAGGATTAAAGCACCGGAACTGGATGGGTTCACCATGGAGTTCTTCCAATCGTTCTGGGAAGTGGTGGAGGATTTCTATCAGTTTCTCAGGGAATCCCAACAAACGAGCAAGGTGACCAAAAGCATGAAATCTACCTTTGTCACCCTCATCCCAAAAGTGGAGGGTGTTGTCAATGTTAAAAGACTTTAGGCCTATGAGCCTATCAGTTTGCTAAGCTGCTTATAGAAACTTGTTGCCAAGGTGCTGGCAAACATAGTGAGAAAGGTTGTTGGATTGGTCATCTCAAACATGCAAGTTGCTTTCATACTCGGGAAAAAATTGTTGGATGTGATTCTAACTGCTAATGAAGTCATTCACTCCATCAAATCTAGAAGGGAGGTGGGACTCGTCCTCAAAATTGACATGAAAAAGGCATTTGATAGGGTCGACTGGGGGTTTCTCCAATATTTCACGAGAAGAATGAGTTTTGGTGAGAAATGGATGAAATGGTTAAAGGGTTGTTATGCTTCTGCGAGGTTTTCTATTCTTGTTAATGGCATCCCTAAAGGGTATTTCTAATGCTCTAGAGGTCTATGGCAGGGTGACCCCTTTTCTCCTCTTTAATTTAATATAGTAGGGGAAGCATTTCACAAAATCTTAGAGAGAAGTTCTCAGATGGACTTCTAAAAAGGTGGTTCGGGTTGATTGAGGACCTTTCAATCACACACCTGCAATACGCCGATGATATAGTTATCTTCTGTGGGGCTAATACAAGTGATTGCAATTCGGTAATCAGCGCGCTAACCGTATACTGGCATCGGGGCAGACAGTTAACCTTCACAAATTCACCTTATTGGGGTAAATGCGGAGCAAGAGAGCCTGGCTAGCTTGGCCAACCTTATTGGGTGTCTGGGAGACACATTGCCTTTCAGTTACCTTGGGCTGCCGCTGGGCATAGGGAAGTTGAAGGCTCATCAGTGGGATCCGGTGATACAAAGTTTTCACCGTCGAATAGTAAGATGCTCAGTCATGGAGGTAGGCTTACTTTAACAAATCAACGCTTGCAACTCCACCAATCTTCTTTATATCTATGTACGTGGAGCCGGCTAAAGTTATCTCCAGCTCGAGAAGATAGTCAGGAATTTTTGTGGGAGGGAGGGGGCAAGGTGGCAAGCTTCATCTTATCAATTGGGAGCATGTTGCAGCATTAAAACGGAAGGTGGGCTGGGAATTCGAAGGTTGGCTACTGTTAATAAGGCTTTGCTTGGGAAATGGCTTTGGAGAATTGGCGATAAAGGAGAAAGAGACAAATATTGGTGGCAGGTGGTTACGGCCAAATATGGAGTTCGCGAGAATGGTTGGGAAATTAACTTGGAAGGGAACAACGGTTCTGGATGGTGGAAGGGAATCAGATATACTGCGGAAAAGTACAGAGAATGTCTCAAATTCAACTGAGGAGCCGGCAGCAAAATTAACTGCTGGGAGGATATATTAACTTCTAGGAGGAAAAATTAACTACTGCAGAAAAGTACAGAGAATGACTCATGGTCACCATCCCTAACATCTATAGAACTGTTATTCTGAAAACGGTTCCAATCAGGGAGATTGCAGAATTTAGAAATGGGATGATAGCATGGAATGTTTCTACTAGAAGGATGCTAAAGGACGAGGAAATTGATGAATACATTACAATTTTTAGACTCCATTACACCGAACAGGGCTAATCGGGATTGTCGGCTATGGAATTTGAATAACAAAGGTGTATTCACGATCGGATCTTTCTACTACCATTTACACAAATTGAGGACTCCTCACGCGGATCAGCCTAAATGAGTAAATTTCTGGAAGGTGAAGATTTCCCCCAAGATCAATTTTTTTTTCCTAGTCTGCTGCATAGGGTAGAATTTTAGCGGGGATGGGCTACGAAGGAGAGGGATCAACATTAGAAACAGGTGTTTGTGATGCATGACTGGTAAAGAATCAATAAGGCATACCCTCCTTCACTGCCCTTTCTCTAGTAAAGTGTGGGGTGCAGTGTTTAGGATATTCAGAATGTGGTGGGTCTTCCCGGAGAAGATTTCTGAAATGCTGGAGCAATGGGAAGGGGCTGAGCTCCACTAGGATATGTGGAAGATGTGGCAAATTGCTACGTATGTGATGACATGGGCAATCTGGCTAGAAAGAAATAACAGGGCGTTACCGAATATTGGGACTTGGGAGACCTCTTTCTCAGCTAGATAAGCAGTGGTCGGCAACAGCCTGACCAAGGGGACTTCGTTTCCTTTAACACCTGGACAACATCATGCCACCCTAGCATAGTGACCAAATTCTCCGACTTTTTGACAAAGTCGTGAATTATATTCACGATTTTTGAAAAAACTAATAAAATTATAATTCTTCGCAATTATTTCAAAAAATGGCAAATTTTCTCATTCATGAATTATTTGAGAACGTCCTGAATTATTCTAAAACTTAACCCAATTTCTTCAAATTTTTTATTTTTTCAATTTTTTAAAATTTTATAATTTTTAATTAACCGATATTTAGAAATTTCCTTTTTTGTTTTCCCCAATTGTTGACAGTTTTTTTCATAATTTTTCAGTATTTTTCGAACTTTCTCCAAGCCGATTTATTCCCGAACCCCGACTTGGTCACCATGCACTCTTGTATCCTTTCCTTCCATGCTCCGGATGAGGTGTCCTTCTGCTTCTAAGGCTGTCACAGCACCCGGGGAGTTGAGTGGGTAAGATTTTAGGCTTCTCGGGTAGTTTTCAAATTTTAATATATTTCTTTGTTACCGATAAAAAAAAATTCTGGACCATTGAAGTTAAGTCAAATTTTGACTTACCTTGAAAGAAAATAAATAAATTAAATTGGACAATACAATCTGCTGGAGCACCACGCACGAAGCCTAAATCAAAGAATCAACGATTTTGGATCTTTGCATTCGTGAACATCGAAGTGTTGTTGCATTCAAGAGATTTGTTCGGACGGATCAGATTACCTCTATAGTCTGTACCAACGTATCCTACACGCATTACAACTTTCTTCTTGCGGAAAGCTTCCCATCTGTCGCCGTCGATCTCTACTGAGGGTGCCGAAGGAGATGCAGAAGAAGAGCAGATACATCTGAGAGATTTAGGGTTTGAAAGGGGGAAACGAGAGCTAGGGTTTTTAACCAACCATAGTAATCGTAGAGAAGCGAGGGCCATAGAGAAGTTGCAGAGTCAAAAATGTGGAAGAAGACGAGGCTTCAGAAGGATGAGTAGATTACTAGGAAGATGGGCAAATTACCAGCTAATGCCCTTGAGTTTAATATCAAGTGTTGATCTATTGTAATCTGTAGCTATCTTCTCGAATCTATTGCCATTTATATTTTGATCATTATCATAGACTTAACACATTTATTTGTGGTCGGCTTTGCGAGTCCTATTTCTTCACTCATTTTTTATTAGTGCTCAACTTGCTGTAACTTTGCAATCTTTCACATTCCCTCCCACCGCTTCCATCCAACATGCAAAACTCTGACTTTTTTAAAAAATCGAACGGTTCACACAAACAATCAACATCAACACCAAACCGAACCACATCCTCCACCGGTTTTGGGTTAAACCGGTCGAACCTGCCAGTCTGGTCCAATTTTAAAAACACTGGAATAAAGTGTTTGGAGGTTGGCTTCTTTGTTGCCCATAGCATGCCCAAAAGTCATACTTTAATTTGATATGGACTAATTAATGATCTCCCATTTATAAGAAGACTTGAAAGATCAAATAGTTTCCCACATAAAATTTCTTCAATTCAAATTTCGTCCTTAAGGACACCATCTTAGTCTCTCTCTCTCTCTCTCTCTCTCTCTCTCTCTCTCTCTCTCTCTCTCTCTCTCTCTCTCTCTCTCTTTTTCTACCACCCCCCTCCCACTCTCTCTTTTTTTCCCCCCTCCCCCCTCCCACTCTCTCTCTCTTTCACAATCCTGCTTTCAGATCGCCATCGCATAATCCATCCGGATCTGGCCCTTCCTGTCTGTTACGAGTCGTGCACCACGTAATTTTCTCAATCATGCTTTCAAATATGGGCCTCTTCAGGGAGGATATCTCATGTTTAGCACATGTCTATTACCAAACGTAAGATGCGGGTGTAACTGATAAAGGTACGTGCATGCCTTCGGACAATTCGCTTAACAGTCGACTTAGGTGTCGTTGCTTATGTCAAAAATATTTATCTCCTACTTTATTTACAGGGTGCCGATTATTTATTTGAACTGACGCGCACGATGGATACACCTCTTAGGAAGGTGATCTAGACTTTCCGTCAATCGGGTGCCGCAGGTTATGCATATTGAAAGAGTGGGATCAGATCACTTGTCTCCTTTGTGGTTCGGGGAGGGAAGTGTTGTAGACTTGTTAGCCAATCTGGTGTCGTAGGAGATGCCTAATGGCAGCGTGGGATCATATTCCTTGACTTACTCACTAGTTCGGCAATGTCAATATACATTATAATTAATTTTTCATTTTTTCTTAAACATATATCGGTCTACTAGTCTTTAAGCATAATATATATATATATATATATATAAGTATATTGATATTAATATTTATATACTCAAACTGAAAATATCATAAAATATTCAAATATTTGTTCTGAAATTTCGCATACTAGAAGTAGGGATAAATGGATTCAAGATAACACATCAGTGTGCGGTGTGAAATCACTATAACACTGATAGTGGAATATAAGTGGATGGTATGCTATATTTGCATCCTTTGTTGCGTACCGCTCTACAAGTTATAATTTCCCACATCACCTATACCTGTAAGATAAATAAGATGGTCAGGGACACGTGCACTTTCCTAGAGAATAAACAACATGCCTTATGATTTGGTCGCGACAAAAATATTGCATTCATTAATGTGTGTCAGTGTTATTTGTCAGGGCATTATGGCTTAATTGCGACTCTCTCCCCACAAAATTATGTCACTGAACCGTCACTTAAAGCTAAATTAATCTGTCTTTCTGGTTATTATATTATCCCTTTGCATGCATCCTTCGAACCGGACGAAATATGAACCAACGAATCGGAATATGATTCTTTCTTGCTTCGGTGTAGGTCTTCACGTGTATTCGATTTTCCCCCAATATTAACATGAAAGCAACCCATTAAGTTGCTCATGCTTATCCATATCAAAATATATTAAGATCTTTTACTACCGAAAATAAGGGTCATCATTCGCAACTTCAGATGAATTTCCTACCTTATATTTAAGTCCTAATGCCCTTGCTATGAATCTTCATTCCATACAACCATCATTTGTTCATCGACTATGGTGCATATTTTAGTACTAATGGTAAGAGCCCTATTGGAATGTCATCAAACTCTACGACCAACTTTGGCATTCGAGCAAGGCATCATCAGCGTCTATTTAGTTCTAGTTTTCTATCAGAATGGCGGATTGTTCGTCGTTAGCTGTTTAGTAACCATCAAGTGATCAACCCCACCCACCCCAAGTCTGATGGCCAAATTGTGAGTGTTATTGCCGATAGAGTCCAACGCCAGCATCATTCCCGTCTCCAAGTTAATATTTTGTTTGAGGTCCCTCGCTATGTAGTGCAAGTTGTTGCAAATACAGTTCCAGTTCACTATGATGGCCCTTCGATAGGGGTATCCATAGCAAGTTATTCAACGGCACCTGATGCCCTTCTTCCCGATAAAGACGACTCCGGTCTTTGTCCCACTGACAACTTCTATAAGGTGTCAATGGAAGGGGAGGTTGATGGTGTGTAGCCTCAAGGCATTGCCAATCGGGTGTCGCAGATTATGCACAATGGAAGAGTTGGATCAAATCACTTGTCCCACTTTGTGGTTCGGTAAGGGAGGTATTGTAGACTTGTTAGCTAATCTGGTGTCGCCCTTGATTGACTCAGTGGTTCAACAATTCGATATACATTATAATTAATTTTTTATTTTTTTCTTAAATATATATCGGTCTACTAGTCTTTAAGCATACTATATATATATATATATATATATATATATATATATATATATATATATATATATATATATATATATAAGTATATTGATATGAATATTTATATACTCCAACCGAAAATATCATAAAATATTCAAATATTTGTTCTGATGTTTCGCATACTAGAAGTAGGGATAAATGGATTCAAGATGATACATTAGTGTGTGGTGTGAGATCACTATAACACTGATAGTGGAATATAAGTGGATGGTATGTTATAATTGTATCCTTCACTGCGTGCCGCTCTGCAAGTTACAATTTTTCATATCGCCTGCACCTGTAAAATAGATAAGATGGTCAGTGACACGTGACACTTTCCTAAAGAATAAATAACGAGCCTTATGATTTGGTTGCAGTACAAATATTTCATTTATGAATGCATGTCAGTGTTATTTGTCAGGACATTATGGTTTAACTGTGACTTTCTTCCCAAAAATTAATGTCACTAAACTGTCACTTCAAGCCAAATAATTATGTTTTTCTGGTTATTACATTACCCCTTTGCGTATACCCTTTGAAACGGACAAAGTATGAACCAACGAATCAGAATACGGTTCTTCCTTGCTTCGGTGTAGGTCTCCACGTGTATTCGATTTCCCCCCAATATTAACATGAAAGCAACCCATTAAGCTGCTCATGCCTAACCATATAGAAACATATCAAGATCTTTGACCACCGGCAGCATGGCCCGTCATTCGCAACTCCAAGTGAATTTCCTACTCTATATAAAGGCTAATGCCCTTACTATGTATCCCCATTCCATACAGCCATCATCTGTTTCTTGACCATGGTGCATATTTCAGTATCTGATGGTGAGGGCCCTATCGGAACGCCACCAAACTCTCCAACCAACTTCGGTGTTTGGACAAAGCACCGTCAGTGTCTGTTTACGCCTAGGTTTCTATCAGAATGACAAATTGTCTGCCGTCAGCCATTTAGCAACCATCAAGTGATCTATGCTACCCACCCCATGTCTGATGGCCAAATTATGAGTGTTTTTGTCGATAGAGTTCAACGCCAGCGTTGTTCCCGTCTCCAAGTTAACATTTTGTTTGAGGTCCCTCACTATGTAGTACAATTCGTTGTAAATATGGTTCCGATTCACCCTGATGGCCCTTCGGCAGGGGTATCCAAAGCAAGTTATTCAGTGACACCTGATGTCCTCCTTTCCCATGAAGACGACTCCAGTCTTTGCCCCGCTGACAACCTCTAGAAGGTGTCAACGGAAGGGGAGGCTGATGGTGTGTAGCCTCAAGGCCCCGCCAATCGGGTGCCACAGATTATGCATAATGAAAGAGTGGGATCAGATCATTAGTTCCACTTTGTGGTTATTATATTACCTCTTTGCGTACACCCTTTAAACCGGACGAAGTATGAACCAACAAACCAGAATACGATTGTTCCTTCTTTCGGTGTAGGTCTCCAAGTATATTCAGTTTCCTCCCAATATTAACATGAAACCAATTAAGTTGCCCATGCCTATCCATATCGAAATATATCAAGACCTTTGACCATCGACAGCAAGGGTCGTCATTCGCAACTCCTGGTGAGGCCCAATGCCCTTACTATGTATCATCATTCCATACAGTCATCATCTGTTCATCGACCATAGTGCATATTCATTATCTGATGGTGATGGCTCTATCGAAACGCCGTCAAACTCTCTGACCAACTTCGGCTTTTGGATAACGCACCATCGGCGTCTGTTTACGCATAGGTTTCTCTCAAAATAGCGGATTGTCCGTCGTTAGCTGTTTAACAACCATCAAGTGATCTACGCCACCCACCCGAGGTCTGATGGCCAAATTATGAGTGTTGTTGTCGATAAAGTCCAACGCCAGCATTGTCATGTCTCCAAGTTCACATTCCGTTTGAGGTCCCTCGCTATGTAGTGCAATTCGTTGCCAAATACGGTTCCAATTCACCCTGATGGCCCTTCGGCAAGGGTATTTGAAACAAGTTATTCAACGGCACCTGATGCCCTCCTTCCTCGTGAAGATGACTTCGGTCTTTGTCCCGCTGACACCCTCCAGAAGGTGTCAATGGAAGGGGAGGCTAATAGTGTGCAGCCTCAAGGCCCCGCCAATCGGGTGCCACAGGTTATGCATAATGGAAGAGTGAGATCAGATCACTTGTCCCACTTTGTGGTTCGACGAGGGAGGAGATGTCAACATGTTAGCCAATCTGGTGCCACAGGAGATGCATAATGGCAGCGTGGGATCAGATCCCTTGAACGACTCAGTGGTTCGATAATGCCAATATATATTATAATTAATTTTTCATTTTTTCTTAAACATATATCGGTCTACTAGTCCTTAAGCATAATATATATATATATATATATATATATATATATATATTCCAACCAAAATTATAATAAAATATTTAAATATTTATTATGATGTTTCGCATACTAGAAGTAGGGATAAATCGATTCAAGATGATACATCAGTGTGTGGTGTGAGATCACTATAACACCGATAGTGAAATATAAGTGGATGGTATGTTATATTTGCATCCTTTACTGCGTACCGCTCTGCAAGTTACAATTTCTCACATCGTCTGCACCTGTAAGATAGATAAGATGGTCAGGGACATGTGACACTTTCCTAGAGAATAAACAACAAGCCTTACGATTTGGTCGCGGTACAAATATTGCATTCATTAATGTGTGCCAGTGTTATTTGACAGGGCAATAGGGCTTAACTGTGACTTTCTCCCAACAAATTAATGCCACTGAACCGTCACTAAAAGCTAAATCAATTTGTCTTTTTGGTTATTATATTACCCCTTTGCATACACCTTTCGAACCAGATGAAGTATAAACCAACGAACCAGATGAAGTATAAACTAACGAACCAGAATACAGGTCTTCCTTGCTTCGGTGTAGGTCTCTACGTGTATTCGATTTTCCCCCAATATTAACATAAAAGCAACTCATTAAGTTGCCCATGCCTAACCAACCATATAGAAACTTATCAAGATTTTTGACCACCGACAGCATAGCCCGTCATTCGCAACTCTAGGTAATTTTTCTACCCTATATAAGGCCTAATGCTCTTACTATATATCCTCATTCCATACAACCATCATCTGTTTATCGACCATGGTGCATATTTCAGTATCTGATGGTGAGGGCCTTGTCGGAACGCCACGAAACTCTCCAACAAACTTCGGCGTTCGGACAAGGTGCCGTCTGTGTTTGTTTACACCTAGGTTTCTATCAGAATGGCGGGTTGTCTGTCGTCAGCTGTTTAACAACCATAAAGTGATCTACGCTACCCACCCCATGTTTGATGGCCAAATTATGAGTATTTTTGTTGATAGAGTTCAACGCCAACGTTGTTCCCGTCTCTAAGTTAACATTTCGTTTGAGGTCCCTCGCTATGTAATGCAATTCGTTGTAAATACGGTTCCGATTCACCCTGATGGCCCTTCGGCAAGGGTATTCGAAGCAAGTTATTCAATGACACCGGATGTCCTCCTTTCCCGTGAAGACGACTCCGATCTTTGCCCCGCTGACAACCTCTAGAAGGTGTCAACGGAAGGGGAGGCAGCTGATGGTGTGTAGCCTCAAGGCCCCGCCAATCGAGCGCCACAGGTTATGCATAATGGAAGAGTGAAATCATATCACTAGTCCCACTTTGTGGTTCAACGAGCGAGGTGTTATAGACTTGTTAGCCAATATGGTGTCGCATTAGATGCATAATGGTAGCGTGGGATCAGATCTCTTGACCGACTCAGTGGTTCGGTAATGCTGATATACATTATAATTAATTTTTCATTTTTTTAAAAACATATATTAGTCTTCTAGTCTTTAAGCATAATATATACATATGACCATATTGATATGAATATTTATATACTCCAACCAAAAATATAATAAAATATTTAAATATTTGTTATGATATTTCACATATTAGAAGTAGGGATAAATGGATTCAAGATGACACATCAGTGTGTGGTGTGAGATCACTATAACACTGACAGTGGAATATAAGTGGATAGTATGCTATATTTGCTTCTTTCACTGTGTACCGCTCTGCAAGTTATAATTTTTCACATCGCCTGTACCTGTAAGATAGATAAGATGGTCAGGGACACGTGACACTTTCCTAGATTTGGGCGCGGTAAAAATATTGAATTCATTAATACGTGTTAGTGTTATTTGTTAGGGCATTATGGCTTAACTGCGACTTTCTCCGCACAAATTAATGTCACTGAACCATCATTTAAAGCCAAATTAAATATGTCTTTTTAATTAATATATTAACCCTTTGCATACACCCTTTGAACTAGACGAAGTATGAACCAATAAATCAGAATACAGTTCTTCCTTGCTTCGTTGTAGGTCCCCACGTGTATTCAGTTTGCCCCTAATATTAACAATAAAGAAACCTATTAAGTTTCCCATGCCTAACCATATCAAAATATATCATGATCTTTGACCACCGATAACATGGGTCATCATTCGCAACTCCAAGTGAATTTCCTACCCTATAGAAGGCATAATGCGCTTACTATGCATCCCCATTCCATACAACCATCATCTGTTTATCGACCATGGTGCATATTTCAGTATTTGATGGTGAGGGCCCTATCGGAATGCCACCAAACTCTCCAACCAACTTCGGTGTTTGTGTATGCTTAGGTTTCTTTCAGAATGACGGATTGTTCACCGTCAGGAGTTTAGAAATCATCAAGTGATCTACGCCACCCACCCCATGTCTGATGGCCTAATTATGAATGTTATTATCGATAGAGTCCAACACCAGTGTTGTTCTCGTCTCCAAGTTAACATTTCGTTTGAGGTCCCTCGCTATGTAATGGAAACCGTTACAAATACGATTTCGATTCACCCAGATGGCCCTTCGGCAGGGGTATCCAAAGCAAGTTATTCAGCGGCACCTGATGCCCTCCTTTCCCGTGAAGACGACTATGGTCTTTGTCCCGCAGACAATCTCCAAAAGGTGTCAATGGAAGGGGAGACTGATGGTGTGTAGCCTCAAGGCCCTGCCAATCGGGTGTCACATGTAATGCATAATGGAAGAGAGTCATCAGATCACTTGTCCCACTTTGTGATTTGGCGAGGGAGGTGTTGTAGACTTGTTAGTCAATCTTGTGCCACAGGAGATGCATAATGGCAGTGTGGGATCAGATCCCTTGACCGACTCAGTGGTTCGGCAATGCCTATATAAATTCGAATTAATTTTTCATTTTTTCTTTAAAATATATCGGTCTAATATTTTTTAAGCATAATATATATATGAGTATATTGATATGAATATTTATATACTACAATAAAAAATATCATAAAATATTCAAATATTTGTTCTAATGTTTCGCATACTAGAAGTAGGGATAAACAAATTCAAGATGACACATCAGTGTGTGGTGTGAGATTACTATAGCACCGACAGTGGAATATAAGTGGATGGTATGCTATATTTGCATCCTTCGCTGTGCACTGTTCTGCAAGTTACAATTCCCCATGTCGCTGTACTTGTAAGATAGATAAGATGGTCAAGGACACGTGGTACTTTCCTAGAGAATAAACAACAGGCCTTACGATTTGGTCGCGATAGAAATATTACATTTATTAATGCGTGTCAGTGTTATTTGTCAGGGCATTATGGCTTAACTACTACTTTCTCCACATAAATTAATGTCACTGAACTGTCACTTAAAGCCAAATCAATCTGTCTTTTTAGTTATTATATTACCCCTTTGCGTACACCCTTTGAACCGGACAAAGTATGAACCAACGAACAAGAATACGATTCTTCCTTGATTCAGTGTAGGTCTCCATGTGTATTCGGTTTCCCCCCAATATTAACATGAAAGCAACTCATTAAGTTGCTAATGCCTATCCATATCGAAAAATATCAAGATCTTTGACCACCGACAGCAAGGGCCGTCATTCGCAACTCCAGGTGAATTTCTCACCCTATATAACGCCTAATGCCCTTACTATGTATCTCCATTCCATACAGCCATCATCTGTTCATCGACCATGGTGCGTATTTTAGTATCTAATGGTGAGGGCCCTGTCGGAACACCACCAAACTCTCCGACCAACTTCGATGTTCGGATAAGGCATCGTCGGCGTCTGTTTACACTTAGGTTTCTATCAGAATGGTGGATTGTCGGCCATCAGCTGTTTAGTAACCATCAAGTAATCTATGCCACTAACCCCAGGTCTGATGACCGAATTATAAGTGTTGTTGCCGATAGAGTCCAACGCCAATATTTTTTCCCGTCTCCAAGTTAACATTCCATTTGAGGCCCCTCACTATGTAGTGCAAATCGTTGCAAATACGGTTCCGATTCACCCTAATGGCCCATTGGCAGGGGTATCCGAAGCAAGTTATTCAACGACACCTGATGCCCTCCTTCCCCGTGAAGGCGACTCCGATCTTTGTCTCGCTGACGACCTCCAGAAGGTGTCAATGGAAGGGGAGGCTGATAGTGTGTAGCCCTAAGTCCCGGCCAATCGGGTGCCGCAGGTTATGCATAATGGAAGAGTGGGATCAGATCACTTGTCCCACTTTGTGGTTCAGCGAGGGAGGTGTTGTAGACTTGTTAGCCAATCTGGTGACGCAGGAGATGCATAATGGCAGCGTGGGATCAAGTCCCTTGACTGACTCAGTGGTTTGGCAATGCCGATATATATTATAATTTATTTTTTATTTTTTCTTAAACATATATTGTCTACTAGTCTTTAAGCCACATATATATATATATATATATATATATTAGTATATTAATATCAATATTTATATACTTCAATCGAAAATGTAATAAAATATTTAAATATTTGTTCTGACATTTCGCATACTAGAAGTAGGGATAAATGGATTCAAGATTGCACATCAGTGTGTGGTGTGAGATCACTATAACACCGACAATGGAATATAAGTGGATGGTATGCTATATTTTCATCCTTCACTATGTATCACTCTGCAGATTACAATTTCCCACGTCGCTTGCACCTGTTAGATAGATAAGATGGTTAGGGACACATGACACTTTCCTAGAGAATAAACACCAGGCCTTACAATTTGGTTGCGATAGAAATATTGCATTCATTAATGTGTGTCAGTGTTATTTGCCAGGGCTTTATGGTTTAACTGCGACTTTCTCCCCACAAATTAATCTCACTGAACCGTAACTTAAAGCCAAATCAATCTGTCTTTTTGGTTATTATATTATCTCTTTGCGTACACCCTTTGAACCGGACGATGTATGAACCAACAAACCAGAATACAGTTCTTCTTGCTTCGGTGTAGGTCTCCACGTGTATTTGGTTTTCCCCTAATATTAACATGAAAGCAACCCATTAAGTTGGCATCCCTATTCATATCGAAATATATCATGATCTTTCACCACAAACAGCAAGGGCTGTCATGCACAACTCCAGGTGAATTTCCTTCCCTATATAAGGCCTAATGCCCTTACTATGTATCCCTAGTCCATACAGCCATCATCTGTTCATCGACCATGGTGCATATTTCAGTATCTAATAATAAGGACCTTGTCGGAACACTGCCAAACTCTTCGACCAACTTCGACATTCGAACAATGTGCCATAGGCGCCTGTTTATGCCTAGGTTTCTATCAGATTGGCGGATTGTTTACCGTCTGCTGTTTAACAGCCATCAAGTGATCTACGCCACCCACCCTAGGTCTGATGGCTGAATTATGAGTGTAGTTGCCGATAGAGTCCAACGCCAGCGTTGTTCCCATCTCCAAGTTAACATTCCGTTTGAGGTCCCTCGCTATGTAGTGTAAATCGTTGCAAATACGGTTCCGGTTCACCTTGATGGCCCTTTGGCAGGGGTATCTAAGCAAGTTATTCAGCGGCACTTGATGCCCTCCTTCCCCCTGAAGACGACTTCAATCTTTGTCCAGCTAACAACCTCCAGAAGGTGTCAATGTAAGGGGAGACTGATGGTGTGTAGCCTCAAGGCCCCACCAATCGGGTGTCGCAGGTTATGCATAATGGAAGAGTAGGATCAGATCACTTGCCCCACTTTGTGGTTCGGCGAGGGAGGTGTTGTAGACTTGTTAGCCAATCTAGTACCGCAGGAGATACATAATGGAAACGTGGGATCAGATCTCTTGACCGACTTAGTGGTTCGGCAATGCCGATATACATTATAATTAATTTTTTCTTAAACATATATTGATCTATTAGTCTTTAAATTATATATATATATATATATATATATATATATATATATATATATGAGTATATTGATATGAATATTTATTTACTCCAACCGAAGATATCATAAAATATTTAAATATTTGTTCTGATGTTTCGCATACTTCTATAAATGGATTCAAGATGACACATCAGTGTGTGGTGTGATATCGCTATAACACCGATAGTGGAATATAAATGGATGGTCTGCTATATTTGCATCCTTCACTGCGTACCGCTTTATAAGTTACAATTTCTCACATCGTTTGCACCTGTAAGATAGATAAGATGGTCAGGGACACGTGACACTTTCCTAGAGAATAAACAACAGGCCTTACAATTTGGTCGCAATAGAAATATTGTATTCATTAATGCATGTCAGTGTTATTTGTTAGGGCATTATGGCTTAACTGTGACTTTCTCTCCACAAATTAATGTTACTGAATCATTACTTAAAGACAAATCAATCTGTCTTTCCGATTATTATATTACCCATTTTCTTATACCCTTTCAACCAGATGAAGTATTAATCAGCGAACGAGAATACGGTTCTTCCTTGCTTCGGTGTAGGTCTCCATGTATATTTGGTTTTCCCCCAATATTAACATGAAAGCGACTCATTAAGTTACTCAAGCCTATCCATAACGAAATATATCAAGATTGTTTACCACCGACAACAAGGGTCGTCATTTGCAACTACAGGTGAATTTCCTACCCTATATAAGGCCTAATGCCCTTACTTTGTATCCCCATTCTATACAACCATCATTTGTTCATCGACCATGGTGCATATTTCAGTATATGATGGTGAGGGCCCTGTCGGAACGCCGCCAAACTTTTCAACCAACTTCGGCATTCGGACAAGGTGCCGTTGGCGTCTGTTTATGCCTAGGTTTCTATCAAAGTGGCGGATTATCTGCCGTCAGCTGTTTAGCAATCATCAAGTGATCTATGCCACCCACCCATCGGGTCTGATGGCCGAATTATGAGTGTTATTACTGATAGAGTCCAGTGTCAGTGTTGTTCCCATCTCCAAGTTAACATTTCGTTTGAGGTCTTTCGCTATGTAGTGCAAACCGTTGTAAATACGGTCCCGGTTTACCCTGATGGCCCTTCGGCAGGGGTATCCGAAGCAAGTTATTCAGTGGCACATGATACCCTCCTTCCCCGTGAAGATGACTCCAATCTTGGTCCTGCTGATGACCTCTCGAAGGTGTCAATGGAAGGGGAGGCTGATGGTGTGTTGAGCCCCCCCCCCTTTGTATTTTGGTTTATCCGATTCCCGGCCTCTTGTGGTTTTTGAAATCCTGATCTCTTTGGTATTCTTTGGTATTTTGGTTGTTTGGATTCCCAGTCTACAACACGTCCTTCTCGACTGTTCTCCGTCAAATGTATAAAGTTATTTTTCATTTTCTTCCTTGTACATAGCTCGATGGATCATTCCGAGCGAGGCTTTCCCATCCCATCGGTATACATCCAAATACCTGAAGTCTCATATAATCCCAAATTTCGTGACTCTATATAGTCACCAATTTGGGGGGTTCAACATTAATTTGGCGAGGTTAAAATTCGAAAAAATCTGGCAAGTTTGGAAAAATATTTGGAGAGAAAAAAAATAAAAATAAATAAGATTTAAAATTATAAAAAAGTTAAAATATACTAAAAATCAAAATTTTTAAAAAATTTACGGATAATTCATGACTAATTTGCAAAACCATAAATTTGCAAAAAAATTCAAAAAATCGGCAATTTTTTATGACTATATACCCTATAATGTTATTATTGTTACAATAATATTTATTTTATATATTGGTACCTTATTTGGTCAAGAGCCCTAAAAGACGAATGGTTAATGAGGCTAATTGAATATGTGTTTGTTTAGTAATAATTACTTATTCATTCATTGATTTTAAATTCATCATACCCAATCAGAATGATGCATCAACCTAAGTGTTTAATACTTTAATGTATTGTTAGTGCTTTAGGAAATTTCTTATTTGTTTGACAAATTAAGTAAGAATGAATATAGGGTACTTTGGATGCTTGCCACTTAGCCATGACTTGTTTCTAGTAATGCTGATGTTTGTTGAATGTGCTCTCGATGGGTGGAGTTAAGGCTATGTTTGGGATTGCTCTTTAGAGGAAAAGAGCAACTCTCTACTATGACGCAGAGCACTTTAATATACGATTGCATAAGGTTGTAAGTGCTCTTAGCTCTTTCCGATAGCAAAAGAGATGAATTAGGATTGTGTTAGGTTGTAAGTGCTCTTAGCTCTTTCTGATAGCAAAAGAGAATAAATTGGTTTTTTTTAAAAGAGCAATTTAAACATGCTCTTTGCCTCTAAAGAGCAATCCCAAACACAACCTAAGTTCTTAGTTTAGACTTAAGAGAAAGTAGCCACTGGACATAAGTATTTGTAATTGTAATTTGACGACACTAAGGGCGTGTTTGATTGCACTCTGAAACGCATTTCGCGAAGCCAATACACAAGTCAACACTTGAAAAGGTGTTTGATGCACCGTTTGACCATACACACATTGTATGGAACTTGATACGTGTAGCCAAAAAGCGCTTCTAGATTGGCGACGCATTTCACACTGCATTGGCCCCCAACTTCTCCCGATATTAAACATCAACTCTTCGTGTTTCTATACAGACCAAAACCCAAACATCAACTTTGATCCCTTTCTGGACACCGATAAACTCACCTTTTGATCCCTTTCCCTCCACCGACACTAATAAACTTTGGCATTCTTGTGTGATCCTCGTTGGAGGCATCCAAAACACTCCGATCCAAAAATTGGCTCATGAATTCACTTCGTTCGCCACCGTCGAATATTGAAAAGTAAGGGGTGTTTTCTTCAGATGATGAATCAAAGAAGGGACACTGGAAGGTCTATTTAATTTGCTCTTCGTCGAGGCTGTGTTTCTGCAATGCGTATCTTCGATTGGAGAAGCTCATGTCGGGAATGTCGACGCCGAATTGGAGACTGTGGGAGTGTGTTTTTCTGTGCGGAGGTGCGTTTCTGTACATCAATCTGACTAACGTGTCGCAATCTTCATTATCTATTTGTTCTTCCATGTGGTTGCAGAGAGAGAGAGAGAGAGAGAGAGAGTCTCACGGTACAATTGGCACGTCCGGGAAAGTAAGCTAGTTGGGGTGGGAAGTCATTGAAGTAGCTCAGATTAGAACAGCCCCATCAAAGCCATGCCATCTCAAGCAGCATATACCTTTTGTTGTGTGAGCGAATGTATGTGATCTTGGCTCCGTGTGAGTTATGAGGTCTACTTCATACCCTACCCCATCATGCAGGAGATAGAATGCCAGCAGTGAGAAATGATCCTTTTTTATTTACTTTGTATGACTTAATTGCCATAGTTGTAGGTGTAATTTGCAATAAACATGGCACATGTCCTGATATCTATATTGTCAATCTTTCATTGTACTACAAGCTCAAGCCTGTTGGCAGGGCCATCATTAGGGTTGTCAATGAGCAAGACTGGTCAGGTCGACCCAAAATTTAGCTGTCCGATGGGTCGAGCGTATATGCTCGATCCAACTTAATGGCGTACACCAACCCGACCCCGCCTCACCAAGGAAGGGTATATGCCTGACCCAACCCAAAACGACTCCCAATAAAAAAACCGGACCCCAATTTGAACTTTTTACCTTGATTTTATGCATAAAATATCATGCCAGATGTGGTAGACCCAACCCCACTCAAAGTTCGGGCCAGATACTTCATGCCCGACCCGATCCGACCCGGCGGGGCAAGTTCATGCGCAAGTTCATGCGCTTGGCCTGGTAAATAACCGGGTCGGGTAGAACACAGAAAGTCCACTCAAATATCTGTTGACGGAGATTGACCCGTGCACTTGACCGACGCGTTACGCAACAAATTTCACCTCTTTTTTCTTCACAAAAATTTCCCGCCCTCTCTCTCTCTCTCTCTCTCTCTCTCTCTCTACCTTCTTCTACACAACTCTTCACGAACCTCAGAAAAACCAGTTAACCCATAGTATGGATAGAAGCCGTTGAAAAGAGAATGCTGAAGAGAAAGCCCCTCTCCGATTGCACTAACACCCCTCCTACAAATATCTCTCACAAATCCAGCCTCAAACCGAAATCTCTCACCGTTAACCCACTCCATAAAGATCCCACTGTATATGAGACCAGCACTGGATCCAACACTTCGGAAAAGCCTAGCAATCCGAGAAGAACCCGACTCTCTTTTACGACTCCTCAACCCAAAACCTCGGCGAGTTCAGGTAGCCCCGTGCATTAATCGCGGGAACTGATCACTTATATATATATATATATATATATATATATATATATATATATATATATATATATATATATATATATATATATATATATATATAAAATTTTGTTTTTGAACTGTACGATTCGTTTCTCATTTATGGAATTCGAGCATTTTAATGTCTACGGATTCACTTTCGTTGGTTTTGGAGATCCTAGGGTTTTGATACTCAATTGTGGATGATGTGGGTAATGAGAATTGGTATGGTTTTAGGGTTTCATTTGGGGCGTTTATGTGGATTGGCTGAATTTATATATTTTTCTAGATAGATATAAGTTGCTTTGTTTGTTTGATGAATCATATCGCTAAACTGTGGTTTGAATATTGGCAAACTGCAATTTGCATATTTTAGAACTCATTCGATGGGTTTGGAACTCGATTTGCTCATGATCTTTTCGATGAATAGGGCTCATTTGATTTTGAAACTCTAAGAGTTCCATAGTGAGTTGTAGACAACAATTAAATTCTCAGCTCTGGTACGGTACTGGTCCCAGCCTGTACCGGAAATACGGCCAGTTTTTTCCAGTATACTCTGATAGTTTTAATATATGTTTTTGAGTAATAATATATTAAAGTATGCAGAGTTTACGGATATATACTAGTAATCTTGAAATTACCAGCCAGTATTTCCGGGGATTTAAAAATATCGGCCAGTATGTAACTGGTATACTCGTATGGGCTTGTACCGCTCGGACTGGTACCGTATATACCAGCCGGTATCGGAGCTTTTCTGTTATTTTGAATTATGGTTATAGATCCTGTCAATTTTGAGAATTCAAATTCTTTTATGGTTTTGGAATTGGTTGTACTGCTAAACATGAGTAGTTTAGGGTCTTTATGTGAAATTTAATGTCTATAGATTCGTATCTTTCTTATTCGGAAAGAGAAAAAAAAATTGTTTGATTTTAGAAACCCTACGGGTTTGGTGTGCTTATTACCAATGTTGTGTGTATACTGTATCATACACATATGTATGTGTGTGCTGTCACGTATGTATGTATTTATACGTTTGAGCTTTTACAGGTGTTGGTTTCTTAGAAGCAATTGAATCGTGGCACTGATATTAAATTTGAACTGGACAATTTCTTTCTTTTCTGGTTTAGTTTGTGATGCTCGGGCTTCAATATTTTTCACATTGTTTAATCTTGTTGAACTTTTCTTTGAGCTCTTGTAGATGCTGTTGGTTGCGATAATTCTGAGCGTTTACGGATTTACACTCGACGAAGTGCAGAGGAAAAAAAGTATAAGGCGAAGGCGGTTGCCCCTGTAATTCCTTCGATTTACTCTCCTGTGGGAAGAACCAGGTGTGTTGGGTATGCCCAATGAGATATCTTATGCAATCATTTGTTTTTTATGCCAATGAATTGCATGAAGCCGTTAGGTTGAGTGTTCTGATTGTGCACAAGGATGGAATGGACTAGGGGATATTAGTTTCTATAGGAAAGGATCTAAGTTAGAGTTGGTAAACCCGGCTCCATCCATAGGTGGTGAACTTTTAAATTACTGGTAGGTCAGCTCATCGCTTTTTATTATATGTTGGACACGATGGAAAGAACCTGCTAGAAATCATGTGAATGAGAGGTTTTTTCACCCAAGTTTCAAAATCTCAGTTCATAAAAGTCTTCACGAGCCAGTATATACCGTATTGGACCATCTCATACGGCATAGCGGGTATATAAATATATAAATACTGTCCCTCACAAGAAAAATTCCATTTGATATTTAGTTATTTACTAAAGCCCATGAATTATATATATATATATATATATATATATATATATATATATATATATATATGACTGATACACATGTATGTGCTGGCCTGTATGGTATAAGCAGTATGTGCCAGTACCAACCATGAATGGTACTGGTACTGTTCCAAGATGTCAAACCTTGCTTGTTCCCACAGTTACCGTTCAGTAGAAAAGTTCTCTGCCATTAGATTCTCTGATATTTAACATAGGTTGCAGTGTCTCATAGCAAATTCAGACACTTGTTCATTTTTGGAAAGAGTTGCATTTCAGACTTTTCATAATTTTAACTGCCATATGTTTAGTATAATTGGATTTAAAGCTTCAAATCACTTTTTCATTGCTGATATTTATAGAAAGAGAAAAAAAAACTTGCTACCATCTTCTCCATTTGTTTTTCTTTTGTATGGAAGTGACAAATAAATCCAATAGATCTAATGTGTAAGCACACTTATAGTGTGGTCATCTTGCTCTTGTATGGGGGAGGGCCCATGGTTAAAAATACCAGTTTTCTGGTATGTATCGTCCAGCTCAAAAACCGGTACATATCGTCCGATACGTACTGGTTCCAGATGATCCATTGTTATGTATCGTCCGATACATTACCAATATGTATGTAATGCACCGGTACGATACATTCAAAGTATCTTATTGGTGACCTCTGAAACCGATAGTATTGTCCGGTACATACCGGTTTCAGACAACCATGGTACAGCCCACTGTCCGACATTTATATTGTGCATGGTAAGTCTCACCCATCTGCAAGAGAAAATCTTCATAATCAGAATGATATATAGTCTGCCAAAAGTAAATGTGGTTTTAGGATTTTAAAATGATTATGGGTTTGCTTTCATTGCAGGTTCTGAGTTTTTGCTAGAATGTTAGATCCTCATCAAAAGCCTTGCTCAATAAATATTTATACGTTTAAAGTTTTATTTATTATCAAGAACAAACTACAGTAATTGCCTTAAAATATAATTTTTTTTCACTATTGTATTTTTTATCGATAAAACCTCAGGAATTTGAAGGATGAAGGTTTTAAGATCTTTCTCATTCTGGGTTGTTGAAATGCGTAGTCCCCTCTAAAGCGCTAATTTTCCACTTTTGAGTTTCGACTACAGTTTTGTCTTTCCTGTCGCATCTTTCCTACTTATAAGTATTCATAGGAGTGTCTTGGATGAGAAATTAGATGTAAAGAAGAATTGTCCTCTACTATCAATTTCAGTTGCAGTTTTGTCCATGTTGTCTGTTTATCCCCTGGATATGCGTTCATTACTACGCTTTTCATTATATTAAATGTCTTTTATACAGGGATCGACTGAAGGAACACAAGGATGTTGACTTGTCCAAAACATGCCCTCGCCAGAAAAGCAAGAAGGTTTTATTATACAACTACAATTATCCTCTAACATCAAATTTCTTTTTTGCATACGGAAATTATAATTGTCTTCCTTGTTGCTGTCCTTTTAACTTAGAAGCATTTGAATCATATCTACCTTTGAACTTGCCACTCAAGCATGCTCTTGAAAATTGAAAAGGTTCTGATCATGTGAAGCATTGAATTTTGACAAGATAAATTTATAATGGTGGTAATGACATACCTCTCGAATGTGGATGACATCTGCTTTAGGGCATTGGGCAGCATTGCATTTGTTGGTTGGGATGTTACGAAATATTAGGGAAGAATGGTGTAATATTATTTTAACTGATGTTTAGATAGAGGCTGTCAAGTCAGCGGGGGCTACCTCGTTTCTCTGGGCTATTTTGTCCCAGACTTGTTGGGACTTTTATTTTATTATTTTTGTTGCTTTTTCCTCTGGTGTCCTGACGACTCACTCGACACTAGGAACTTTGGCTGTAATTTAGAATTAAAGTTTTAATGTTTAAAAAAAAAAAGAGAGGTTGAGAAGCTGAAAGGAAATATCAGATTCAACTTTTGAAAGTTAAAACTTCTATCTCATTATCTGAAATTTACTGAAGAATCTTGATTAGTGACGTAATCGTGAGTTTTTGTTTAGAGACTCTTTCCTGTAGAAACTACCACTTTAAAAAAATTAGTGTCCTATTAATTGTTCTGCAATATTTCTGGATTAATTGCAAAATTTTCCGTTAATCATAAGAGTGCTTGAAGGACACAATTTTTTATAATAGTAGTACTTGTAGTAATAATAATAATAATAATAATAATAATAATAATAATGATAATGATTGTGTTTTACTCTTCCACTTTCCGACTTGCCCATGATTTTTTCTGGATTTTTCCTGAGTGCAAAGTTTTGTCTTTGCCTAATAATTTTTTGAATTCCAATCTTATTACAAAGGCTATTGGCTACAATAAATGGGTGATAGCTTGATCCAGGTGAATGTAAAGTGGCGTCTAATTTGGAAGGTATTAATATTGAAGAGATGGACTTCTTTTCGTAGAGAGTGAAGTTTAGTTTGTAATTCTGGGGATTGTTAAAATGTGGGTTACCAGTTCCAACCATCTGGAAATATTCTGTACATTTGAAATTTGTCACAGGAAAGAATGTCTGTTCATCTTATCCTTAGGAGCTGAGGCACAAAGCATCCTTGGTTTTGATATATCATACCATTGGAAGGCTTAATGAACTATCTTCATAAAGGGAGTACTGATGACAGTAGTTTAAAGCACTAGAAGTGGGAGAATTTTTTTACTAGTGTAGTAGGATCCTCTGTTCAGTCCTCATGAATCTTCCTTCAACTTCGGGACAGAGAAGATGAGGCATGATTCAAATTTGAAATCTAGAAGCTTTGTATGATCTGGAGGTGCTTTAAAGCGTTTGTTGAAGGTAGATGAAGGAGGTGATGCTGATGGGTTTTGAAGGGTGTCAGAGTTTTTTCGTGTGAAAGCTGGAGGATGAAACCTTGGAGATTAGCTATATGGCATGTCGATATTAATTTACTAATCATACTTATAATTTCATTTGTAACAGCTGGTGCTTCAATAGGATGGGATTGTCAGCTTTGAATTTAGAATTAGAAAGTAAAAAGTTCCAAATGTGAGGATAGGAGGAAAAATGTATCACATTCCCATACATGTTTTCCTGTGATTGAGTGAGAAACCCAACAAGTGAATTGGTTTAATGAATCTAATTAACTAATTTAGGCTAGCAGTCTCTTAAATTATAAAACAAGTTCAGGAAACTAAGAACAAGGAACATGAAATTGTATGCAAACTAGGCAACTGCAGATCGACAATATGTATCGGTTTCGCCGAGAACCGATACTATTAGTCCCACATCCGGTATTCGTAGCCTTGTCTCTCCTCTTATAAGATCTTAGGTCCCTCCACTCACTGCCAATTGGTTTTGAGATGGATACCCAAATTTGTCATCAGCATTGATATCAGGCCAATACGGGTCAGTATCGGCCGATACTGTCTCGGTATCAGTCGATATTGTATCAGTATCAGCCGATACTGACCGATACATTTTTTTTCTTTTTTTTCAACAAAAAATATCCGGCGATACGGTATCGGCGATACCGTATCCATATCAGCCGATACGTATCGGTCCAAGATGAACCGATACCTGATACAGAGACCGAGTTTGATACCTTGGTCATAACTATGATGTCATAGCTTTTCTGGTTGCTAGCTTGGGTTTTAATTTTTGTCACTTTTCATCCGTCTATAAGGTTATCGACCATGAACAGTGGCAGATTGCATTCAAGGTATGGCCCTATTTTTTGGCCAACAGTATTTTTTATTTTTTAAATATATTATTAAATGAGATAATTTCATTGATAAATTAAATTACAACGAGATTGAGGACCTAAGCGAGAAGCTAAGGACCAGAAAAAGAAGCAAGCAGATGAAAAACAGCAGAAAAAAAGCCCATCCAGGCAACTCAAATCCCTTGAGCTTCCATAAGGATAGAAGAGGAGGATGGGAAGATTAGTGAAGAACTGGAGAGAAGCAGTAAGAAGGGACATGAAGGATTGCAAAGTTTCATAGAGCTTAGGAGCAGATTAGAAACGAGTGGAGAAATAGGACTCGCAAAGCCGACCCCAAATAGATGCGATAAGGCTGTGACGATGATGATGAATACTTGATATCAGTGAACAGTCACTCAGCAACCTGCGACAAACCAGCCCATTCTAAGTGTAGATACTTGGCCTTATCAATCATGGATCACCAATGGGGTAGGCCAACTTTTGGCTACAAAAATATGGTGCTCTCTCTCTTGCCACACTGGCCAAAAAACAGCTCCAAGAATTAGCGCGCATAAACCTTTGAAATCATGACAATGGCACAATTCAGCTAGCAGGTGGTTACAAGACTCCGGGAGGCAACCACCATTTTAAAGACACAGGTGAAAAAAATCCACATGGTTAAAGGCATGGTGTCGAAAAAGCATCTCTATCTTATTCAATGCACTCCAATACCTTTAAAATGAGAGGCTACTTGTTTGAATCGCACCTTGGAGATATGAGAGCTTTTAAAATGAACGGCTAAAATAGATTTGGAGATTTTCTATGATAACCGTTCATTTTAAAGGTGTTTACATTCTTTGAATTAGATGACGGAGATGTTTTTCTTGATGCAATCTTCACATCAATTGGCACACGTGAAAGATAGTGCCATCATTCCATTTATGGCGACCTGTTTTAAAACGGGTCTGTTACCATATAGCATATACCAACTCATTGGCCAATATGATTTACTATTTATCCTATTTCCAGTTCCTGCTCCAGTGCACTAGTTTAATCACAGCCTCTGATGCCTGCTTCTTCACAGGATTAGAAGTTACCAGATCTTTTAGGTGAAACTTTTGAGTGGTAGGGTTCCACCTTTTCCGACTAAGTAGAATTTGTCACGTTTTTTTTAGACGTCTGGGTTCATTTGGCAATTGAATAAGCTATGAAACATTCATATCTAGGCTAGATGATGCTGAATCTAATCCATAGATGCGAGGTTGCGAAACGGATGCAGTAAATCATGCTAGAAACATATGTTAATGGTTAACTACCCAGATATGTGAAACAAACAAGGGAGAAGTGAGAAATGTAGGTATGTCATATGTATAAGGGAGCATGGGTATTCTGATCTCTATGATCTAGTTCCATCTATCAATATTTAAGAATATTTTAGAAGCTAAGAACTGCTTGCTCTATTCATCATATTTTTTCCTTCTTTGTGTTATCTTGCATCTTCTGAGCTATATTTTTACCACTGATTTATGTAAACTGTATGGGGTGGTGTCTTTTATTAGATGTTTTTATCTAAGCTTGATATATTGAATCCACCACCATCCGTGATTGACTGGTGTTGGTAACTTGGTATACTGGACCCAGCATCACTTGCACTAAATTTTAACATGATGAACATACTTCCCCAACACCATCGGATAATAGCCTCATTCTTTGTATTTTATTTTGTGTGTCTAAAGTTAACAGATTTTCCTCTTACTTAAAGTTTCATTGTTGTCGGTATTGACATGTAGAGTGGGACTCTTATTTTTATTCTCATCCGATTAGTCGATTCTTCAATAATCCGTCGGAATCAGACTCTGAAGTGAATGATGTGATCATTGAATATTCAAATCCTTTTCTTTTATAAATATATAAAAAAATATAGATTTGGGTCTCAATTAATCGTTTGATATTTTAATATGTAAATAGGATGATCCTTTCTGCCTTTCTGCTTTATTTATTTATTATTTTTGCTTTGGACAATCAAATTTATCTGGGACAATATCTTCAGAAACGGTGGACGACCCTTGAAGATGCTGGCAATCACGACATGTTTCAGGACTACATTAACAAACAAAGAGCATACTTCGCAGAGGTTGATGCGTTCGAACTGCAAGAGGAGGTCATCTCCGAGAGTGAACAGGAATAGGGGTGGATACAAATGGACAGTTTTGTAAGATCCGATTGTTTTCTATGTACTAACGGCAAGATTAGATGTGTTTTTACTGTATAGTAAGTCTGTTTCACTAGAAATTTAGGCAAAAGCTCAATTGCTGAATGTATATAATTCTCATGGATTAATGCCCACCCACCCGAAGTGAGTGATTTGAGAGTTGTTGCTCTTCTAGTTTGGTAGGAACCTGTGAGAAGACTTGGGATGCTTGTGTAGTAGAGAGTCTAGAGACTGTACGTAGCTGATTTTTACTTGCTTGATAATGGTTTTAATCACTGATAATATGAGTTCATTGATACGTAATACACCGACCGACCTATATTTTAGACACTTGGCATTGATAAAATATTTATCTTTATTATTGTTAAAAAGGAAATGTAGCATGATACAAGAGTTGCTAACATTTGTTTATGATATCGGATCACAGCCGAATTCCTAGATCAGCCGGTAAGAATCTGGAGAATAATCAAAACAGAGAATGCTACAATGAGATAGTTTATGGTGCGTTTGCCCGAGTAGCCGAGGTAATGCTTGGGTCATCCATGTCATAGATCAATGCTATGGCGGAGGTCAGGGAACGTAAATTCTGCCTTCACAGCTGTCCATACCATGTTGTCAACTTGTCAATTGCTTCAAGGCCCTGTTTGGTAACGCTTATTGAGGACCGATTCTGGCATCCTGCTGCAATGTCTGTTGGTATTGTTTGGTAACTTCACTGATTTTCACTCTCCGCGTCTTATTGATTCTGGCAAAGGCAGTTTGTGCTGAAAATGCGTGGAACCCGGAAGCGGGTCTGACTTGCTTTTGAATTTTGCATTTGTGGGAATCAGTTTTATGTTGAATCCACTTCCTAAGAGCATTGCTAAACAGGTTTGCCTGTTGGGCAGGAGCCATCGTATCCATGGTACTCATTTAAAGATGATTATGGGGTATAGAGCAGTCCTTGTTTGACTTTGTGTTCTGTGCATAATTCTTGTAGTTGCATGATCACGTAAAACATAGACGTCCACGGAATTCAAAGCTGAACAAAGTCTGCTTTTTTTTTTTTGTCATAGAACTGGCAGATAAAGCTTAAGGTCGAGAAATAATCTACACTCTGTTTGGATAAAACCTAGGAAAATGCCAGATTTGGATTTATAAATCCCATTGTTTCCTATGTTTTCCCGGCTTATAGGAATCCACCCGATTCCTGCTTTTTCCACTGTTTGGATAAACATATGTGGAAAATGACTTGAAAAAAAAAAATCTAAGAAAGGGAAAATGACTGCAAAAAGATTTGAAAAGAGAGAATAGGAAGTTGAGGTTCGCTCCTAAGACATAGGAGAAAGAAAGAGGGTTTTTGTGCCATATAACGTGAGAAGAGAGAGAGACATGCGATGATTTAGGAAGGGAGAAATTTTAGGGATTGGGCTGTTGGCAACTAAAAGATAGGAGAGAGAGAGATTGTGGCGTATAATTGGGAAGAAAAGTGGGGGTAGCAGATTTAGTGTCTCATACAAAATGGGAGAGGCTTGGATTTTTCTTTCAGAAAACATGGGTAGTTAGGATTTTATTTTCCCACTCCCATTTACAATACAAACAGTGGAAAATGCTATATTTATAAATCCCACCTTTCATTTTCCTGTCATTTTTTCATATCCAAACACACCCTTGGAGAAGGGGAAAACCTTTCAAAGGACAAAGGTAACCTGTCCTATGGACTAAGTGACTTTCCTAGTGTCATGTAGGTTGGCTGCCAAGTGGCACCTGACCACATGATCGGGTGCTAATGATCAAGATTATACTGCCACACCCTTTTTTGTGACAGCCACATCACTTCAGCAAAGAAAAAATTGTTGACTCCTTTGAATCAAATGATGGAGTTTTTCATCCTAATCTTTCATACATTAGATCTTGAGAGCGTGGGCCTACCATAAGCTGGTCAGTTATTGATTCCACATGACACACACCGCAAAAAGTGAGTGATAATGGCATACCTTCAAACATTGTTCACGTTCACATTTTGGGATGTGCGTCATGTGGATTCAATACCTAAACATTTGATGGTAGCTCCATTATCTCAAGATCTATTGTCTGTAAGATTGATACGAAAAATAATCTCTATCATCCAATTCAAAGCAGTCAACGATTTTATCTTTGGTTAAGTGGTGTGGCTGTAATAAAAGGGCTGGCAGTAACAGTTTTCAATAAAAAACCAAGCCATTAAAAATGCACAAATAAAAGCTCAACCCCCACATAAAAGGTGAAAACCACGAAGCAACATTACTATATACTAACCACATTAAGTTTACTTTCAGTGTATAATTAGCACATAACTCGTGAATTTTGAAAAATAAGACCTTAATTTACCCTTCTGCAATTAAAACGGATCTCTCCCTCAGTACCTTTGGGAGGCTTCAGATTCCCCATTTTCACCATTGAGTTCCCAAAGTCAGCCCAAAATGCCAATAAATTGTTACTGTAGTAGCTCACTAGGCTGTCGCTAGCACTTCCATCACCCTTGTAAAGCTCTTGATCTGAGTGTAGCAGTCCCCTTTCTTGTAACAGATCAATGTAGTGCAAGGTGTCAAAGCGCGTCGGGCTGGTCTCATCTAGCGGCACCGTTCGGTTATCGTCTCCTCCAGACAATGGGCACAGAGCACGTAACGATCTTGCGAATACGGGGTCTATGTTGGTGTCATTGTATATCCTACTCTTGAAGGTGGTGCACCGCGCAAGACCGATCGTATGTGCCCCGGATAGGACCACTAGATCATTTAGGTTTAACCCGTGTGACCGAAAGCTAGCGATGAGGCCCGTCAAGTTGGAGACAGGAGGAGGGATGCCCTTGTTTGCGGCGTCTTTGCTCGCAGTCCTCGAATCTTTTCTACCTAGTAAGACTTGATATGAAGGGCCTCCCAGCTGTTGCACAAGCAAAAAATAAATTTATTTTTGCTGTTAAGAATAAACTGTGAAAAATTAAAATAAAAAATTCTTGACTTGCACCTATATATATATATATAGTAATTAACACCATATAATATATATGACATTACAAGCACAATTAGAGGAAGGAAGATGAAGATTAGTGAAAATCTAGAGGAACGGGTAACAATTGACATGAAGGATTGTGGAGTTAGAGATAGCGCAATGTTGTATAAAATGAAATGGAAAAATTAGACTTATAAAACTGCCCTCAATTAGATGAAATAAGGCTATGAAGATGATGATGATGACAGGTATATATTATTATACTCCCTAAAATTTCTAGAAACTTTTCAAAATTTTCCTGAAAATTTTCTGAAATGAACTGAAATGACCTCCTACCGAAATATGGCTGAAAATGAAATTTGTCACTGCGGTTTAAAATGCTTTTTTTTTTTCCAAAAAAAAAAAGGAGTTTTTCCAAAAAGACATTTTTCGTGTTTTTTTCTCCATCTTCAAAACATGCATTTTAAACGCATATTTTTGGTCACTATGCTAAACTATTAATCAATTTTGTAATACAAATTTGAAGTTTTTAATAAAAGAAATGCTAATGATAACTTGCTTAGCTATAAAACTTAAATATCACAAAGTCTTAGATTCAAATCCCTCTTTATTCTTTTAAAACAAAACATTTGGCATTGACTAATCAATTCGATTCACTCCAAGTTAGATTGAAGGGACACGCAAATTGGTTTGCTGCATCTGATTCGCAATTTGCTAAGTGAATGAGTGAATTAAGTAACATAGGGTATCCCCATGCTCTCTATCTTCCCTTTTTTTTTTTTTCGTACTCTATTTTTCACTCTTTTTATTTTTCCCCAAAAATTTCCTTTATCATTTTATTCTCATACTCTGTCTTTGTGACTATGCTTGAGAGTAAAAATGCTTTACTTTTTTGCCTTCTCTCATAGAGTGTCTTACTGTTTGCATAGATTGAAGATAAAGGGAAAAATAAAAGAAAGAAAAAGAATAACGCGTCAATTAGGAGGCAAACTCACTGCAGCCACTGAGTCACGAGCCGCTATGGCCAAGATATCGGCACAAGATATGACATTCCCGAAACAAACCGAGTTAACGGCGTCTTTTATTTGATCGATCACTTCGAACCCCCTGACAGAGTTGATGTTGGGTAACGCCGTTTTCTCGCCTGTGAACCCAGGCCTGTCATCTAACAGAATCGAACCATCGCAACCCTGTATGTTGTAGATATAACCAAGGTATCAATATCAATTGATCTTAGACGGATACGTAACGGTCGATAAAGATACGGTATCGCCAATGCTGAATCAATCTTTTTAGGGGAAAAAAGTTTGAAACCATAGATATGACAAAAGGATTAATTAATGTGGCTTCACCTAAGTGGTGTATAAAATAGGGAGCCATTACTTGCACACGCAAAATTATTCCTTTGCACACAATTTAAAAGAAAGAGTTAGCATTTTAAGGAAGGGGCATGTCTATTCGTGCCCACCTGTTTACTGAAAGCTCCCACCTAATAATGTTCGGCCACACTAGTGCACACTTTCATTAAGTGGGTGCTTTCAGTGAATAGGTGTGCTCAAACAGAGGTACTCTCTGAGGACCTTTAATTTGGCATGTGAAATAGAATCTAAGCCATCCGAATTAAAGAGTATGATCTCAAGATCTTTGATAAAAAGGTTTGACATGAAACACAATGTCTACCATAATTCAAATCAGTCTAACTATTGAATCATGCTTTGTGTCAATATCTTATACCAAAGATCTTTACATTAGTCAAATTAGATGGCTCAGATAGTATTTTCACATGACCATAGTCACAAAAATCACTGTTTTTTTCAAAAAATCGAGAATAATTCAAGAATTTAAGGTCCCCCGAATTAATCTCGAATTATTCGTGAATTTTTCAAAAATTCGTCTGATCACAAAAAAATCGAGAATAATTCTTGAATTATTCCTGAATTTTTCAAAAAAAATGTGGCTTACTTAAAATTTTAATATATATTTTTTAAATTTATAGTTTTAAATTTTTCTCACCGATTTTTCCTTCAAATATTTCCCCAGACTTCTTGAATTTGTTAGATTTTTCCAAACTTTAACCTCGCTGAATTATAGAGGTCTCCAAAATATTGAAGTCTTTCTTTTATGTTGTGTGCAAGGCCAACTTTGTGTGTGCAATTGATGGTATGGGTTGTAAAAACTATTTTCATGAGGTAGTTTTTTAATATATTTGAATCACAATGAATTACGGTAAACTCACATTGAGTCGGGAAGAATATAGTAATTTTTATGTTATTTAGAAAAAAAACTAATTTTCCACTTGTTTATGTATGTTTTCGCTATAGTTTCTGTTTTAAAAAATATTTTTTATTTTTTCATAAAATATATATTTTAGATATTTACTAAATTATAAAATCAAGTTTTATTCGAATTATGCACAATTCACCGAAAGTGTATGTCATGTTTAACACAAAATGGGTGAATGTGCATTGATCCACACCGGATACAATTGGCTAAACCTTCGATAAAAATAAATATTTCAATGTGCAATTGATTCACCACCGAAAGATATAAGCATGAGATCAGTTAGCTACTATCGTCCGATCCAGTGCAATTCATCAGACGGTCTGGATCAGTTAGCTATGTCGTGTACCACCAACTCCAATACTGAAGAACACTACTCTATCAAGCACATTGTTGAAAGCACCCTCATTAAATCACAAATGCCTCCGAATATATTACAATGTTCCCTCGGGCTGTGTTTGAGATTGCTCTTTGGAGGCAAAGAGCAGCTTACTTAAAAGAGCAGGTTTAAATTGCTCTTTTAAAGAGACCCAAATTCAGCTCTTTAATTCACTCTTTCAAAGAGCTAACAACACTTACAATCAAACAAAGACCCATATTAAAGTGCTCTGTGCCAGAGCGGAGAGTTGCTCTTTGCCTCCAAAGAGCAATCCCAAATATAGCCCTGAGTCTCCACAGTAACTATGCATACCCTTCATCTACACGGTCATCAGGGCTCTAGTGATAACCTATATATGAAGGGTAATGTAGCCATTTATAACAACCGATACATCGAGAACAAGAACTCCTGGCATCAAAGGGCAATTCTGTAATTAAACCTATCAACGGAAAAATTACATTGACAAAGCAATCATGGAAATGCAACCGGAGTATAGAGGCACCGATACGTGGCTCGCGTGCGATCGCCTCATCAACGATGAAGCTAATTGTGGGCAATGCCTGAGGGCATGTCCCATCGTAGAAATTGGGGTGGAGCTGTGACTCCCCATGATGCACGATAGCGGCACCCACTACAAAACATGCGATGATCCAGCGATGAAGGGCCATGATTAGATAGAAATTGGATCTAAGATTATGCGTATATAGTAGTGGGGGGATAACACCTTTCTAACCAACTTGGGTATTCAAACATATTTCCCGTGTGGTACGTAATAACTAGTAAGCTTTTTTTGTTATGAAGGCCAGTGAAATGGCCTACATAAATTGGCCGCCAGTGATCACATGTGATCGCCCTCTCTAGATCTTAAGCTGTAAAGGTGAGGTGGTTATGAGGATCAGATCCTTTCAAGAGGACCTCAAGTAAGGTCCTCCTTATTTTATAATATTGTCACGAAAAGAGCTCGTTTATGTATCCCACTTGGCATAATCTTCGAGCATTTAAGTCATTTCATGTGTTTATATGTTTGATCACAACTTTTAGTGCACTCAGGCCCAAAAAATCACACATATCATAGAACTGGAGTCATATGAAATGAGAGCACTTTAATATCAAACATTAAAAACATGTACACAATTGTCTACATATTAGAGGGCATAAATCAAACAGTTCAAAATAATCCCCACGTGACTGACTGTAGCTCCTATGTGGATGGTTTTGATCGCTCAAAATGTCTGCCACGTGGCCTAATGAGTGATGCTTCTCAGTTCCCATATCCTATCATACAACCATCAGTAAGTTTGGGATTTGAATGATAATGTATCTGAATACCATTTTATAGTCTTTAATAGTGTAAAGTCAACAATTTCTTTGCCCTCGGACGCCTCCTAGTTTTGGAAATTAGTTACTTTAATGATATTTGATGATTATACATGTATCCAATAAGTATGGAGATAGAGGTTTGTTGTCCCAACTCCCAAACTCCCAACCACTCTATTCTTATACGTAGGAAAAAGGGTTATAAGATTGAGACGCACAGGTGTAGGAAGATCTATTCATTTAAAGGGAAAGAGTAGCCTTTTAGCCTTTTATTTTTTCTCAACACTTCCCTATTGAATTTATCAAAAACGCTTCTAGTTTGTAAAGGTTGTGGGGCTTTATGCCTTTACTTGCTTTACGTGGACAGCCAAACATGTTTCACCAAGTGGGCCTAGAGGTCTGCTTGGTTGGCTGATAAAATGTTGTTAACTTGTATTTTTGTCCCTATACATTTTTCGAATAAATGCACTGGGCCCTTAATTTAGAGCTGTCAATTGGTGGGGCCTGAAATGGCCCATTTTCATTCGAGACAAAAAGCCTGACATACGCTTGAGGCCCAATATAAAATAGCATAAATGGGCCGGGCCAAAAGTATAAAATGCTACAATATTTGGACTACTTGCAGCCCCGCAAGTTATAAAAATTTTCATTCAAATTATAATGCGATAGGAGGAGGGAAGATTGCTAACGGTGGACAAATTTGATGGAGACAAGCGCGATGTGATTGGCTGCACTCCTGCATTAATTGAGCCCACCACACTTACAACCAAGTACGTCGCGCCACATCAATCACCTGCACTTTGTCTGCATAGAATCTGCCCACCATATAACACTATCCAGCTGCATGCATATTTTTAGGGTACCTCTGTCGTCGCCCACGTATCTCCTGAAAACTCCCCATTACTGAAAGTGTGCTAATGCCCGCAACATGGCAGGACATCCTCAAAATAGGCGTGACTAGAGGTTCTTGTATTATTATTATTATTATTCTAAGTGTTTAATCTTAATAGTTATCACTTATACCACATTCCGCCTGAAAATCATGCATGCATATCAAACAATGAAACCTGAAAATATCACTTTATTAGGAACCATTGTTCATATTAAAGCGCTCTTATTAGATTGTTCCAATATATATTTGAATATATATAATTTTTGGGGGGATTGTGAGCAAGGTGTTAATGCGGGGATCGGTCCGTGGATGACTGATACGTATAGGCCGATACCGATAAGTATCCGCCTAATTTTTTAAGAGAGAGATACGTATTCACCCAATTTTTTGAGAGAGAGAGAGAGAGAGAGAGAGAGAGAGAGAGAGAGGTATTGGCCGATACGAGCCTGTATCGATTGATACAGAGACCGATATTGAGGCAAATACTGGTACAGAATCGGGGCCAATACTTATCGGTTGGCCAGAAAATCGATATGTATTATCGGTATCAGCCAATATTTGATACCATGCATCACATAAAACACTTAAAATGATCAAAGATATATGCCTTGTGGCTTAAATGAGTGCCACTCATTCCAACATCCATGTAAAGCAGTCATAGGGTCAGTCTCTTTTTTATTTAGGGATACCTTAAGTCCACCACATATGATCCATAACTTGGGCCTAGATCCGACTTCGATTTTGAATTTCGGAGCCATTGAAATTAAATCAGGTCATGTAGGACACAAAACAAAATCCATTGGGGTCCCAACATGGTTTTGACAATTCTAGCTAATGGGGGTCCTAAGAAATGGACATTGGTACTAAAACAAGAGTTGCATGATAGGGATAACACAACATTAGCTTACAGATATCCAAACATTTAATGTGAGGACAAGTCATGGTGTAATGACTTGCCCAATAATGTGGACCCACAATTTTAAAGTGGAAGTCCAACCTGGAAGCTCCTTCGACCGTTGGATCCAACTTTGATCACAATATTTTTTATTGACTTATCAATATGTGTTATTTGATGGAATCTAAATGGATCTATCGATCCGACCATTCAAAATAAACTCTAAGATCTAGGCACATGATCAATCAAAAATAGTAAACTGATAATCCATAAATTAAATATATGTGCGCACTTTGAGTGTGAGCTATTAATGGTGGGTTGCCGATCTTTAATGATCTTCTCGCTTTTAATATCTCCTAATACAATGGGGTTGTTTTTGCTAATATGGAGGATTGAATTGTTTTGAGCAATCGTTGGGACCAAACACCCCTTATATTTATAGCCAAAGAGTCCTTTCCCATTAAGGATTTAAATTACTAATTATATTGTGATTAGAAATCACAATCATACCATAACTAAAAGACCTACCTATTAGTTGCTTATTCTCTTTAAACTCACCGAATTAGCAACTATGCATTTCAAGATTGATCTTACACCATTCACTAGTCAACGAGTTGACCATAGTGATGGCCATCAAAATTGAAACTTCTAACAGTCTCACACTTGGCCAAACTATGTCAATAAACTCCGATTACCAAATATTAGCTAACTTTCTTTGAATGGTAAGTCACAATCAATCTCAATCAAAGTCTTTATAATCAGTCCGGTCCAGTGAGAATTTTAACACAGAATCAATGTAGTCAATATATCATGTCATCGATATATGACCGTTCATTAGTTACCGTATTGGAAGTCATCATCAATATGGATTCCAACTAGTATGATTTCACATAGATTGCAAGTTTACAAACTAAATAATGATTACTTGTAAACTCAATCTATTATTTGTCCTACTTTATTGCCATCTACTGGCACCATATGTTTCAAATTTTTATTTGCATAAAATGAAAAAGCAAATAAATAAGCTTTATTTCTGAATCAATTAAACAAATGTATTCACTCTTATATATCCACTCTCAAATGCTATCAAAATTATCCGTTAATCCCATGCGCGTAACATGCTCCGAAAAGAGCTTGGGAGGTAAGCCTTTAGTGAGAGGGTCAGCCAACATGAGTGTCGTACTAATCTTTTCAACAGATACAATTTGATTTTGAACTTTCTCCCTTACAACAAGATATTGTATATCAATATATTTAGAACCCCCACTAGTCTTGTTGTTATTGGAGATAGCTATCGTAGCGAAATTGTCATATAAGATTCTAAGTGGCCTTGAAATACTATCAGCAACTCGAAGCCCTGAGATAAAATTTCTCAACCATATCGCCTCACATGTTGCCTCAAAACATGCAACAAATTCTGCTTCCATAGTAGACGAAGTAGTCAGCGTTTGTTTAACGCTCTTCCAAGATATAGGTCCACCTGCAAACATAAAAGTATAACTCGATGTGGACCTACGAGTGTCTGACATCCAGCATAGTCAGCATCTGAATAACCAACAACTTTCAGGTTATTCGACCTTTTGTACGTGAGCATGTGTCCTTTAATCCCTTGTAAATAGCGTAAAACCTTCTTGGCTGCTTTCCAGTGATCAAAATAAGGATTACATTGGTACCTACCAAGCGTGCCAATTATATACGCTATGTCTGGACGAGTACAGACTTGTGCATATATGAGACTCCCAACTGCCGATGCATATGAAATTGTCTCCATCTGCTTTCTCTCCAAATCGATCATGAGACTCTGAAGTAGACTAAATTTATCACCCTTAATCACAAGGGCAACAGTAGTGGAACAATTATGCATGTTAAACCTTTGAAGAACTTTATCAATATAACCCTAAATTCTAATTCCAATATGTCACGGGCTCTATCTCGATGAATCTCAATTCCTATCACGTAGGAAGCTTCACCAAGATCTTTCATATCAAAACTCTTTGATAAAAAGTTTTTTGTCTCATGTAACATGCTCAAATTACTACTCGCAAGTAATATATTATCAACATACAAAACAATGATGATAAACTTGCTCCCACTGATTTTAAGATATATGCATTGATCCACAGTATTTTCTTTAAAACTAAAATTTGAAATAACTTCGTGAAATTTTAAGTACCATTGTCGAGATGCCTGCTTTAAATCATATATAGACCTTTTGAGTCTACAAACTAAATGACTCTCTCCCGCAACCTGAAAACCTTTAGGTTGTGTCATAAAGACATCTTCATGGAAGTCGCCATTCAGAAAAGCAGTTTTAACATCTATTTGATGCAGTTCTAAGTCAAAATGAGCTACCAATGCCATGACTATCCGAAATGATTTCTTTCCAGAGACAGGGGAAAATGTCTCTTTATAGTCTATTCCCTCTTTTTGAGTGAAACCTTTAGCGACTAATATGGCATTGTATCTTTCTATATTACCTTTAGAGTCTTGTTTAGTTTTATATACCCATTTGCAGCCTACAGGCTTAACTCCTTCAGGTAACTCACAAAGATCCCAGACCGAATTATGTTTCATTGAATCCAACTCATCTTTCATGGCTTCGAGCCATTTAGTAGATTTGTCGCTCTTCATGACTTAGCTAAAGGAAACATGATCTGATTCCTTGCCAAAATCAAATTCACTCTCATTGAGATAAACTATATAGTCATTAGAAATGACTGACTTCTTTACTCTCTCTAACCTATGCAATGGTTGATCATTGGCAGTCGCCATGGGAGCAAGAATCTCCTCAATGTGGGGTATTTTATTAGGCATAGCCATATGTGCATCAACATTTGCTTGAATAACTGGTGTTGGTGCCACTTTTTCTTGAATAAAAGGGATAAAAATTATACTCCGATTTTTCTCAAAAGTGATTTTCTTAGGCTCAACACTCCCACTGTTCTCACGATTCTCAAAAAATTTTGCATATCTAGTCTCAACAATCCGGGTACTATGAGTGAGACAATAAAATCGGTAGCCTTTTGACCTATCAGGGTAACCAATAAAATGACAACTTATAGTTTTAGGATCAAATTTTTCTAATTGTGAGTTGTACACCTTTGCTTAAGCCAAACAGCCTCAAATATGTAAATATCCTAAAGTCGATTTTCTTCCTACCCATAGCTCATAAGGAGTTTTGGGAACCGCCTTACTAGGAACTCTATTCAGGATATGCACCACTGTTTTCAAGGCTTCTCCCCACAAGAACATAAGCAACTTAGAGTTGCATAAAATGCTTCTCACCATATCCATAAGAGTACGATTTCGTCGCTTAGCTACACTGTTCTGTTCAGGTGTTCCCGGCATGGTGTATTGAGCAACAATGTCATGCTCTTATAGATACAGGGCGAATGGTCCTGGATTGCGACATGTTTCAGAGTATCTACCATAGTACTCTCTGTTTTGATCAGATCTCCCAATTTTAATTTTCGAATTGAGTTGTAACTCAACTTCGACTTTATAGATTTTAAACATATCCAGGGCCTCAAATTTCTCATGAATGAGAAATATATAACCAAAACGAGAACAATCATCAGTGAAGGTAATAAAATACTTTTGACCACCAATAACAGGAGTTGGAAACAGTCCACAAATATCAGTGTGGATTATTTCTAGCAAACTCGTGCTCCTGATAGCTCCTTTCTTATTGAGTTTCCTGATGTGATATTTTTAATGTGATGTTTTACTCGCAAGTGCACGAATCGGTTTGTATATAGTGGGTGCGGAGTACGAGATCGTTCCCACGAGGACTAATTTTGAAATATCTAAAAGAGACAAGCAATTCTAGAAATCTATTAAGATCTAACAGTATTCTACCAGTTTTATGATTTAAGCGGTTGATGAGATGGTAATTAATGACTACAAACTAAAATTTAATTGATAATTCAAAAGTAAAGGTGAAGATGATGATAAAGATGAAGATGCTAATTCCTCCTATCTTTGGTTCGTTCTTCCCATAATATAAATCTAAGGATTAAATTATGAGATATTTCATTAGCAACAAATATCTTTTATGGAAGATCAATGGTCAACACCCTAATAGGTTTCACGTTGCATCCCTGCAATCAGGACTTAGATGATTTTCATATATAGATCTGGGATCAAGGGCATGGCTAGGCACACATGATCTCACGTTCAAATAAAAATCATCCCCAAAGTGGGTGAAAATTCCAACAAGAATACCACTTATAAATCTGAAATCAAGGGCATGGCTAGACACACTTTATTCAGATTAGGGAGTATTTAAGATAAAATTACCATTACAGAACCAAGATCCAGGGCATGGCTCGGCACACTTGATCTCAGAACATAATCGTAATTAGATCCACACGATGAAAGCAAAAAGACCATAACAATGATTGGGTAAAATTACCGTCACAGATTTGAGATCCCGGGCATGACTTGGCACACGCGATCCCGATTAGTGGCGGGGATTTCATCCGTTCATGATAGCACAACAACCATAAAGTAAAATCTCATATTTTAATCCTAAATTTATATTATTAAAAGTACATCCCTCGAATGGGAATCATTAGATCCCCATCCCTATAAATTTAGCCACACATATTGTAAGTAAATGACATAAACAAATAAAGACGGGAAAATAACATTAATTAAAATTACCTTAAACTTCAAAAGAAATTACGTTGATCCACAAGTATGATGATCTTCAGAAACGAAATTAATGCAGGAATAAACTTTGAACAAAATTTATAAACTGAAGGGATGAGTACTGAAAAATTAAAGGGAACAAAGCTCTCAAAAGAATAATAAAATTTTCCTATTTCTATGTCTAACTATGAAAAATAATGGCTAAAAACTAAGAACTCTAAAACTAAAACTCTCTAAAAAAAACTCTCCTTCTAATCCTCCTTAATTTACTCTAAAAATCTCCTCTTTCCGAAGTGTTTGAGTCGCTTTAAATAGACCCTCGTCGCGGGAGTCTCCCAAGCTAATATTTTCGGGTCGATTAATCGACCAGGGAGGGTCGATGCATCGAGCCGCCAAAAAGTCCCAAAAATCAGGTTTACAGTGTCAGTTTCGTGTCAGACTCAGACTCTGCCTCGATTAATCGACCTATAGGGTCGATGCATCGACCCCAGAAATCCGTAAAATTCAGCACTTTTTCTTGGTTCAGACACTACTTTAGTATTTCAGCCATAACTTTCTGTCTCGAACTCAGATTGAGGTGATTCTTACGCCGTTGGAAATCTGATGAAAAGATCTACAACTTTCATGTTTTGACAATTTCGTAATTCGGCCGTCTTGAAGGTCCAAATTTAGCCGCAAGTCGCACCAAGTTCTTGATTACCCAAAGTTGCAGTGTTTTGACATTATATTCAGAATTCTTGGACAGTTTTCTATACTTGGCTTGTATTTACCTGAAACACTTCAAATCTAATCATTCTCATCAGATAGCCTTCATCGGACAGCTAAATATAGGTATTTAGGGGTGAAATATCATCATTTTTCAGTACTCATCATTTCCCTTTAACGCAATCAACACAAGTATTGAAATTAGAGAAATCGAGTGCATCGATTATATTATTTTTAATTAACTTCTCCATTCTATCCTTAGATATATGGCCTAAACGTTTGTGTTATAAAATGAAGGAGTTGTCGATTGCTCATTTTCGTTTCTTACTAATTTTATTATTCACATGCATAGAAACTAAAGATTGGGCGTAAGATGAATCCAAGTTCAATTGATAAAGATTGCCCACTAATGAGCCACCATCGATAATATCGGAAGCAAATAACAGAGTAAAAATATTATGTCTAAATTTAAATTCAAAACCTGATGAATCTAATTTAGAAATTAAGATAAGGTTTCTAGTGATACTTGGAACATAAATAATATTAACTAAATCCAAAATGAAACCACTATCTAAAATAAGACGGAGAGTCCCAATGGCCTCCACGTCTGTTTCTACTATATTTTCGAGTTTGATGGTACGTTCGCCTTTACTTAGCTTCCTGCTGGATCGAAATTTCTGCATTGAATTACTTATGTGAATAGTTGCACCAGAATCTATCCACCAAGTATTGCGTGGAGCTTCAACATAAAGTGATTCAAAACACATAAAGACTAAGTCATTACCTTTCTTAACTAGTCAATCTCTATATTTCTGACAATTTTTCTTAATGTGTCCATTCTTCTTACAGAAGTGACACTTGATACCAGAGTAGCTCCGCTAGCTTCTCCTTTTTTGGTTTCTGGTGGAGGAGCTTTCACGTTCTTTCCTTTATATTGTCTATTCTTTTGCTTAAAATTTCATTTCGATGGTCCAAGATCGGCGTAATGAGCACTTTCAGGTTTTTCAGCCCGAAGTCTTTCTTCTTCTTGGACACAGTGAACGATTAGCTTGTTCATCTTCCATTTCTTTTTCTGCGTGTTATAATTAATCTTGAACGGGCCAAATTGTGCAGGAAGAGAAGTCATAATGAAGTGAACAAGATAACCCTCAGAAAAACTCATGTCCATTTCTTTTAATTGAGTCACCATGCCACTCATTCTCATAATATGTTCCCGTATGTCATTATGACCATCATATTTCATGGTTCCTATTTTAACAATAAAATTACTGACAAGTGCTTTAGAGGTCCCCTGAAATTGTTCCTGAATGGCTTGCATGTATTCCTTTGCATTGTGCGAGTTAGGAATATCTCTCCGGATCGCATCAGTAATGAACTCTTTATGATCATGAGGCACATACGATTTGATCTATCCCATTTTTTCAAATCCGTATTGTTCACTGCCAGATCCTCAGTTGAGGCATTAGTGGTGAGCACCTTAGGTTTATCAGATCGTATAGCATAGTTAAGATCCATACAGCCTAGAACAATGACAACTTGTTCCTTCAATTTGCCATAATTTGAGCCACTCAAAAGTTCAATTCCACCAATCATATTAGTTATAGAAGACGGGTTCAATGCTGCACAATAATTAAGGGCTTTATTATGTCCACATACAATTGAAGTAGCTATTAATTCCACAAGGTTATAATTATAGTATGTGACGCAAGAGTTAAAATATGTCAAGGAATATAGTAAAAATTAAAACTAATGTGATTTTATTGAAAAACAATTTGTGTCATTATAACCCTCCGTTGGGTCGAATCATAACACACTAGTCGCTTCTTTAATCTATATTAATGATTGTGGTACTAATTGCATCATTATGACCCTCCGTTGAGTCGAGTCACAATATGCTAGCAGTACCCACACACAAAATAATGAATAGTAAAATACAACCATCATACAACATTAAGTGATTCATCACCGTTGGGCAGAAGAATCCCTTATGTTGTGACGCCAACGTTCACTACAGACTTTCACTGAATTTGTAACACGGTCTTGGACAAAATTAAACCTTACTATGAAAACCACGACATTGGGAAAGATTATTACCGTTGGATAGAAAAATCTTTTCAAGCCATATTTTCTATTTAGGTTTGATAATTTTTTAGATGGTCACAAAAGTAATATTTAAAAAATAAACTACTTAAGAGATGCAAGTAGTCAAAACTAACTTATGTTGAAAGTAAGTGTCAAAATTAATAATAATTAGGAGTAATAATATGAAAGTACTAGCCTAGGTGCTAGTGCACAACCTCCAATGCCCAACTTTAATCAAATGCACTCAAATATATAATAATTATCCGATAAAAAATTATAAAAATGACATAAGGTAAAAAAAAAAATATCACAATAGAGAGCTCATTGTCAAAAATAGACCTCAAAAATAGATTCGAAGTGTCTGAGAAGGTCAAAATTCATATATAATGTCCGAAAATCGGACCTATAAATAGTCCAGAAATGACCCGAAAAGAATAAGTAATTATATGGGTCAAAATGGGCCTTAAGGTCAAACGGATCATGTTTAACGGGTAAGGACCGGACCAGATCATGGGCTGGACTGGGTCATGACCTGAATCCGATTATCGATCGGGCCAGGCCACAGACTGGATCAGGCCATAGGCCTAAATGGGTCCATGGGTCGAGCTGGGTCACACCACAAAATGGGTCGAATTCGGACTGGACCGGCGCATAGGATAGATCGGGTCATGACCCAAGACGGGTTGAGTCATATACAATATGGGTCCAAAAATAAATAAAATTACTACTTTATATTCTCTGCTTTTTGTTCCATTTCTTGCAGATTAAGTAAACTGAAAAACAAACACAAAAAGTGGAACATATATACGCAAGCCTTGCTCCAAACTGAGTTTCTCCCATCTTCACTACTTTTAGTCCAAAGTTTAGCACGAAACAAAATAGGAAAACCGATATTTGCAACCGAATATCTTGTATCCCCAAGTAGAGGTTTCATAGGTCAAAATTGTTCACTGCCTCAAATCCGAAATTGAAGATTAAAAAAAATTTCGGCAACCAAAAATAAGGTACCCAAAAGAAATAATTTCGGCAGCCAAAATAAAAACTTCTAACATTATTATATATGTTTATTGTTACTTTTGTTTTTACAGAAATCCAGCCATTTTTTAGGTTGCATTGCCACGAGTAAACTATTTTTCCTTCTTAATTGCACACATTTCTATGGCGGCCATTTGTTTGGAATCTGTGTCACGTCCAATAAAAAACTAAGATTGGGGTAGAAAAATATCTCTTTGGGGTAGAAAAATATCTCTATCGTTTGATTTCAGCAGCCATAGACGCCCTCAGTAATCAGCAGTCAATGGATTTTAGATATAGACGCCCTCGGTAATCCTGTAGGCGCGAAGAGAGGTATGGTAATAAATTTTGTTTTGCTGTGGGTAACAAAGATTAATATAAGTATTACTGAGAAAGAGTTTCTTCATGGCAGGTTTTGGGTGCTCACTTTTCTTAATTTATGCACACCAACGTTTGCTATTTGTAAACCGTTTTATTTTGGCAATAAAGTTGGGGTGGTGGGACCACTTCTCCCACGTTCTGACGTGTAAACAAAACAAAATACTATTTTTTTCATGCGCACGGCCTATTTTCACTTCATAAGCGCCCATGCATCTAAACTCCCCCTTCTTTTTTATTTTTCATTTTTTTTTTTTTTTTCACTTTTTCACTTTTTCACTTTTTCACTTTTTCACTTTTTTTCTTCTTCCTCCTCTTCTTCTCCTTCTCCGTCAAATCTAACAGCCACAACGGAGTCACCGGCAAGATTAAATCACCCTCTTCTTCTTATATTTCTTCTTCCTCAACTCCAACCTCCTCAATAACGATGTCGGCATCACTGAAAAATCTTCATTTTTTTCATTTTCTTTCTCAACTCCGGCACGGCGACGACACTGGCATGATTAAAGTTTCTTCTTTTTCTTCTCTTTCTTCCTCATCTACAACGAAAACCCTAAACCTTCCTCATCTCCCTCTTTTTCCTATAAAACCTTAAAAAAATTTAAAATCTTAAAAAAATACTTTGAACTTGTGATGGTAGGTACCCACCGTCAGATTTAATAATGTGACAGTAGGAACCCATTGTTAGATGTAGAAGGCTGACAGTGGGTGCTCACTGCCAACCTTTTACAATTAACAGTGGGTACCACCGCCACAAGTTTAGTGATAGTAGGCTTTATAGATTTTTAGGGTTTCTTAGGTCTAAGTTTTTTATTTTATAGGTTGTTTTTATCATAGTTAGTACTTTGGTTGCGAGTCGCTAAAGAAAAAAAAGAGTTGTCGGAGAAGAAGAGTCGTTGGAGGAAGAAGAAAAAGAAAAAGAAGAAATTAAAAATAAGAAGGTGGTGTTTCGGTGATGCCGACGAGCAATGGCCGGAGAAGAAAGTGGTCGGAGAAAGGTTGCTAGAAAAGATGAAGAAGAAGGTGAGTTTCAGCTAGGTGGGTGCCCTTGAAGGAGAAATTAGGTGGGTGCACATTTTTCTGATCCTCCCAAGAAATTACATTTCATTAAGTGGACGTTCTCAAAGAAAGACCGTTCTCTGCGTGGGAGCTTCCAAAATGTGAGGGCTTTCAAAGATTGCGTGGGCGCCAATAGAGGTACTCTAAAGTGGACACCAACTTTTGCTATTTGCACACTCTCGTATTTTGCTATTTGCACACTTTTGCTAAAAGAGATTCAAAATATGTAGGGTACTTTTGTTCGCGCCTACAAGATTATTGAGGACACCTATAGTTGAAACCCATTAACTATTTGGAATTAGATGATAGAGATTATTTTTCACCCCCAATCTTCCCCACCAGGTACCTTGAGACTATGCATACCATCGGACGGTCTATTTTTATTCCATGCAGCAAAGATTCAAAAAAATGATCCTAAAATCACGTAATTTTAGGGTCACGTTTTTAATTTGTGCCACGTGAAATAAAAAATTGACCGTCTAATGATCTCAAGATCCGCTCTATGAAAGATAGGTGTAAAAAATGACCTCCATCCTCTAATTACAAGCAGTCAATGGGTTACATATCTTGTGGGCACAAACAAAGGTTCCCAAACATACTTATTACTTAACAAAAAGGGTGTCCATACTTCATAGCCACTTTTGGGTGCACACAAACTTTTCTTAATTTTATTTTCTCTCAATTCACTTATATACTCAAAAAGTAAAATAAAGTGGTGTATTGGCAAAATAAGTAATATATTGAAGTAGGCAAAAGAGGGAAGAAAAGAAGAAAAAATATTAAAGTGAGATGTAGGGCTGGCAATGGGTCGAGCTCCAGCTGAACCCAGTCTGGTTTGGGTAAATTTTCGGCTCAAATAAAAAACCCAAGCCCAAATGCACCTGGACCGAGCTCGACTTGATTTTATGTTTGGGCCATGCTTGGCCTGGGTCTTTCCGAGCTCGGGCATTTTATTTAAGGCCAAAATCGACCTGAACCGGGTTCGGGGTGGGCCAAACTCAGGCAGCCTAGCCTTTTCCCTTAAAATAATTGGGCTTGGCCGGGCCGTGTCGGGTTCAGGTCGGGGTTTGAGTGAAACCCAGCTTGGCCTGACAAGCTCAATTATTTAAAGGGAAAAAATCAGGCTGGCCCGAATTTGGCCCGCTCGAAGCCTGATTTTGGTCGAGTTTGGGCTCAAGTAAAGAGTCTGAGCTCGAAAAGACTTGGGCCATGTCGATCAGAATTTCTATCTGGGACGAGTTTGTGCCTAATTTTTAAAATAATTGGGCTGACAAAAAGCCCAGCACGGACCCGGCCCATTGACAACTCTAGATGCTTGTCGAGAAGGCAGCCGGTGGATCCTCAGTAGGGGTGCAAATGGGCCGGGTCAACCTGGCGGGTTTTGGAGACCCAACATGTTACAAATCGGGTTTGAGTTTCAAAACTTGACCTGTCGGACCGGGTCGGGTCAAAATATTTGACTTGTTACCTAAACAACTCGGGTACAAGTTAGACCCAAACCCAACCTGGTATTATACATATTTATAAAAGTATGTATAACATTATATATTATATAATATAATACAAAACAAGTCAGGTACAAGTTAGACCCAAACCCAACCTGGTATTATACATATTTATAAAAGTATGTATAACATTATATATTATATAATATAATACATATGTATTATTTACATGCTTAATAACTCTTATGTAACTACCCTACTTAAGTAAGATTTTAATATTTTATGTTGTTATTACTGGTATAATGATTGAATACTGCATGAAATAGTGATCCTCTATGATTTAGATGTCCAAGTGAAGTTTAAAAGTTGATAATAAGTCGCGGGTCAAAACCTGAAAATGCAATTGGAATACATTAGCGGGTCGGGTTCTCACTGGCTGTTGGTCCGGGTCTAGTTTCAGGTAGCAGGTCGGGTTCAAGTCAAGTCCAGATCTGGGTTATTTCAACAAGTCGGGTACAGGTTCAGGTTGAGATTAGACACGAGTAGGTCGGGTCAGGTTCAAGTCTAGGATGTGGTTTAACAGGTCGGATTCAAGTTGCCTTTAAACCCGACCCATTTGCTTAGATTCCTCAATGGAAAAAACACACAAAACAAAACAAGGATCGGAAATAGAAGTCATCCCACACTCTTGGATTGAGACTTATCCTACGTATAAACATGTCTCCATCTTGCTTGATAGATTTCCTTAGTTTTGTAGTATTCAATATTAGTCTTGTACACGTGAAAGGTTCCATACATTATTTTCAGTAAATTTAAGTTTGGGTACTGTTATTTGCAATCTAATATTCTGTATCGACAACCAAGGATTTTGCACTTAAAAATCGTTGACAATCATGAATCAAAAGACGGAAATTGTTTTTAGTCCCAATCTGCCACTTATCCATTTTTTAGATCATAACGCAACTATTGAACTGTCAAATATTGATTCCACATGACACAAATCCCCCAAAAATGATTGTAATAATGGGCATGCCAGGAGAAGGGGTTCTCAGCTCACTTTTACGGATGTGTGCCATTTGGAAAATTCTAACCATATGATAGATGTTCCATTGTCTCAAGATTGTGGAAGATTGGGTTGAAGAAAATGGTCTCCATCGTTTGATTCAAAGTAGTCAACGATTTTTACATGCGAAAACCTTAATTGTAGATACAAACTGTTTCATTGCAAATAAGGGTATTCTTTAAATTTTGACTCCATTATTTCTTTGGTAGGTAAGACTATTATTAATTCTATTGAAAATAAATGAGATAAGGCTATGATAACGATGATTAATTTCCTTGAAACAACGAAATATTTTGTATGTGATGCCATAATTCTATGGTTGTCCTCATTTACTCTATTATTGGTTGGACCATTTGGAGGGCCATGATTGCAGGTGGCGAGTTTTATTTTCTTTTCATTTCCTTTGCAAATGACAAGATATCGCATCATGCGGCGCCATGTTGGGATGGGGAGAAAGGTGTAAATGATATAATATACATTGTAAACACCCAAATTTGGCCCAAGGCCCGATCGACCCATACTTCGAGAACGACACACTCCCGAGCTTCCAAAAGTACCTTCCAAACCCTTAAAACTTAATCTAATCTTTAGAACTGTTCCCAAACTCTTAGGAAGCAACCTTAACCTTCTCAAACTCTTAGAAAACCTAAAACGGACTTATAGAACCCGTTTCAAATAAATCAAAATAGCTGATGAAAAGATGAGTGCCAAGGTTTGCACTGATAGTTTCTTAATCTAAGGCCTATACTATTGGAAAGTAGAAGTTCCCAAATTTCCAATGAGTCAAGAATTACCTAATTTGGAGTTGTACATAAAAAGTTATGATAATTTAAAAAATATAAATTTGTGCAGGAAATTATAAAATCGGGCCCTAACTTATCAAAATTGAGAAAAAATCATTTTTCTTAAAAATAATTGATTTTTGAATTGGGGGTTTGACTTGTAGACCATCCCAAGGCTTGAGATTTGTTTTCTTAGAACTCTTATGCCCCCAATAAGCTTTGAAAACTACACTTTTGCCACTTAAATCATCACTCCATCATCCACTATTAAAACCTAACTCCCTCTTCTCTAAGCTCTTAAAAACTCCAAAAACCTTAGATTCATCATTACCTAATTTTTAAACCAATTAAAACCTTAAGCACCCCCTAATCACTTCTCCATCTATAAATAGAGGCCCCCTCCCTCTTGTTTAAGCCACTTGAAAAATCTCCAAAGAAGAGAGAAACTCTAGAGAATTCCCTCCCCATTTTTAAACCTTAATCTTTTCAAGCTTTGAAACTCATCCTCTCTTTCATACCATCACATCTTCCACCATTAATCTATCATTCGTAAAACTTTAAAGCCTTAGCCTAAATCATTATCATACCCTCATACCTAGCCTTTCAAACCTTCAAGTCTTAGAAGTTAGAACCTTGCTCTAACCATTGTGCTATCGGAAGCTATCGGAATCGGCACTCACGCGAAGATCCACGGCGGTGCAACAAGCGCCCGAGAGCTCCGGCTCTCCCCTCTATTCCTTTATCTTCTTTATTTGTTTTTCCTCTATCTTATAATTTGAGATGTTACGCCACCGAAATTTCGGTGATTGCGGGAAGCTCAAATAGGATCGGAGTGTCTTTGGGCAAGAGAAAGTGCCGCTTGTTTTTATACTTTTTTTTTTTACATTTGGCTATAGTAGAGATCGTTTACGAGAGGGTCAATCGGGTGCATAACACTTTTCTGATTGATAACCCAAAACCCCTATCCAAGAGCCTTTGGCGTAGATCGGATCACAGTCAAATTAAGCACTTCAGTGCACATGATCCTGATTTTAGGTATTCCAGGACACCAAAAACTCCAGGTGGTGACTCTATTTTTTTTGAGCGTATCGTCGCGACGGATTGATGAAATCCACGATTACACACACACACACACACACACATATATATATATATATATATATATATATATATATATATATATATATATATATGGATTGGGCTTGTAGCTCAATGGAAGGTGACAATAAAGATCCTTAAGATTGCATATTCCATCCAACTTAGTTATAGAAGAAAAAAATAAAAAAATAAAACTTTCCCTCGTTTTGTTGTTGTTTGGTTCTCTCCATGAGGACCAAGCACTTTAATTTGTTTCATTTATTTTTTAGAAACTGTGTCATAAGGTATATGGTATGCATACACTATAACTTAAGATGCCCAATGGCTTGGAAAGGAGCTATAATCGTGTTTGATATATTAACTCTTTTGCCCGACCCATTTAGATGGGAACTCTTTTAAGTGATAAAACGGTTCTCCGTCTGCTTACTATCAGAGCAGATATAATTTACTCTTGTGGGGAGCAATTATCGAGTTAGCATCTAATAAAGGAGAGCGGACCCATACACATCCAAAACCTTAAACATGAAACAAGTGGATTTCGAAAGGACTCGAAGAAAAAAATATTGAAACCTTTTCTTTGTTAACAAAACAAAATAATTCGCGAGATCTTCAATACTTGAACTCAATTGACGTTAGACATAAAACAAATGGAATTCGAAAGCCAACAAGAGAAAAAAAAAGACTTCAGTTTTATCTTCTTAATGAGAAAATGGACTTTTATCATATTTTTAATTTTTATTTTTGCTGATGGACATGAATCAATTTGGAAAGTCAAACAAAAAAAAGTCCCTACATTTAATCATATCATTAAATAAAACTGGTTTGTTGGACATTATAGACAATGGGGGACTCTATCCTCATCTATATTCCAACTGATTGGATGGATCACATCTATTTAAAGGTGTGATTGTTTGGCTGAGACATGTTAACGGACTGCCACTTGAAATTATTTAAACTAAATAAATGTGTGTCACATGACTTAAGAGTAAAATGTTTATTAATGGTGTAAGATCGAAAGTATATATCAATGGTGTTTAAATGTTTGTCAGACCCATTATTTCTAACACTTCTCATAAAACCTACGTGTAATTATGTAACTTCTATAAAAATAAAAAAGGTAATTGCTCTATCACTGATTGAGCTATAGCTCAATCAATATTGGTATTCTCTCCCTTTGTCGAAGCAACAGGGCATGGGTGTTGGAATTTTTTATGGAAACTCAAATTCTTATTTTGTGTGGCACACATACACACACTAGGATTTTATAAAACCTTGAATTGGAGTTGTTTGAAATAATAGACAATATTATTGAGAATTGAAGGAAACCTCAAGGTTTCCTGATTTATATGTGATTCTTAATCCTATTAGAATACCTTGATGGACGGTATTCTAGACAGGTCATGACTCTTCATGCTATATACATAGGTAGACGTCCCCCGCTCACTACACATAAGCCTTTTGGCATCTCCCCATTAAGAGAGTGTAGCAAGAGCGGTGGGTAGAGCCACCTTCATCTTTCTTCGCAAGAATAAGCTTCAGTTTGCTTATCTTGCATCGACTTGAATTAATGATCACGATCTTCGCGAGAAGCTACACATATACATTTTAATTTATGGATTGTTGATTCATTGTTTTAATTGATCATACGCCTAGATCTTAGGGCAAATATTTGGGTGGTCGGATCAATAGATCCAACAATTGGTATCAGAGCCAGGTTGACCCATGATTGATCGAAACATTAAAATATATTTGTACCTTACACGTTACTTAAATCGTTGAAGATGAGGACATCTCTCATTCCATCCTTTTTCGCCATAAGGGATTTTTGAAAACTGTCATAGTTACGTGAAATTTGAATCCTTCAGGGATTTTTCTTTCCTTGTTTGGAGTTTTCTTGGAGATGATCATAGGTCTTAGGATCCTGTGTTAAATGCAAATATATATGTTGGGAAAACAGTTTCTTTTGCCTATAGTGAATAATATTTAAAATTAATATTTCCTTATGCAATTCTTTTGGGAGATCCTCAAGGATGTGGGTGAAGTCTTGGTGCACAGTGCACCCAATTTTTCTAGCTAATAAATTTCAAATATAAGTATTGGGTTGTTATGGCTCCCAAATTTGCCCATGGATTGTGGGCATTATAATGGTGTATGTTTTCTTAGTGGATCAAGTCTTGTTTTGGGCTTAATTTTTGAAAATAATATATTTTAAACTATCCAATTTTTATTGGGCCCTTTTGGACTCTTTAAAGGACCTATTATTGCTTTGGGCTTCAGTTCCCGTAAACACCATAATTAGATGACCCATGCATTAAACTTGTTGTGGGGCTAGTATTGGGCATGACTATGTGATTTCTTCGAGTCTATATGGGTAATGTCTAATTAATTTTTCAAGTTACTTTATTAAATCAATATAATGATTAAGTGTCTCCTTATTTAAGGCTTTGATTTATCTTGGTACAAAAAAATATAAAATAAAAAATATTAAGAGTTTGGACCTTATGAATGTGGGCGTATAATGGTTTGATTTTTCTTGAACTTTAAGGCCTGTCTCTAGGCTCAAACTGAATTAGAGCTTGGGCTAATCATGTAGGACCCAATTTATCCCCATTGAAAATGTTTTCTTGGTTTGGGTGTACACTACGTGAAAATGAAGAATAAGCAACACTACTTGCCTAAAGAAAACCACAGTCTCTGGCCGTTGTGGACAAATCTACCGATACAACTGCCCAAATCAGTAGTTTCTAAAATGCAACGGCCTATTTTGTATACGTAAGCCTACTCGAACCTGTGACCTTAAGTTATAAAGTATATTGAGCGTCTCTTTCATAAAATGCAACGGCCTGGTTTTCTATAACTAAGGTGCCTCGAACTTGGGATCTTAAGTTGGAAAATAAATTGGGCGCCCAATTACCCTGCTAAATGAAATTGAGCGCGGGAACGTCTCTCCAAATACCCATTTCTCTTCTTAGTCCTTGCTAATCGTCTTCATTCGATGTGATCTTAAGCCCAAGCTTGATTCGATTCGATCCTTCTCGTCTCCATAACCCGAAGCTTGATTCAATGCGATCCTCATCGTTTCCATAAGCCGAAGCTTGATTCGATGCGATTCTCATCGTCTCCATAAGTCGAACGAAGCTTGAAGCCCTAAAGCAACATTGAAGAAACGATCAGGTAAGGTTTTTATTTTATTTTATTTTTTCTCCTGGGGATCATCGTTGCGGTAAGATCTGATACCTTTTTTTGTTTTAATCTCTGCTTCTTGTTTCATTTGATTGGTTTTCTGATCTGCATTGTTGCCAAAATCGTTGTTTTTCTACTATGATTCACGTTTTTGTTGTTTTCTGTTTAATTTGAACGATTTTCTGTGAAATTTTTTGTATTTTGGGGATTTGATTTGATTATTAATCGGATTCGGAATAGAAAATTTCGTTTGAACACTTAGATATTTTCTTTATTTAGAGATATCCTAGTTTGGGATTCTGTTTCGTCGATTTTTTGGGTTTAATGATTCATATTACTTGTAAACATGCTTTGTTAAGATAAGAATGAATTAATTTTTTAGTTTTATATGGTATATTTTGATTATCACCATCAAAGATGATTTTTTTTATGATCTCTTTTCATCAGTGGATGTATGATCAGGACCGTCTAATTGACTTATTGTCTTTTTGGATGGTCCATAAAATTTTTTTCCAATTTCTTCTTCTCTTTGTAATGGTCAATAAAAATATTAACCAATGGCCATGAAATTAAAAAGTTTCTTGTAGTTGAATTAGTGTTTCCATCGCAACCTATTAGTGACCAATTGATTGGACGATCCTGATTTATTTTTAGTCAGTTTCTTCTTATCCTACCTATTTTGTTGGCTCTAATATTTTGAAAGAACGCATTAGAACTATCATTTGCACCGGTAAAACTATAATCTCATCCCATCAGCTGAACTTTAAAATTTTCATGTCAAAGACATCCCAAAAGTGATCTAGTATAAGATTGAGATGACGTGTGTTTTTGGTCACTTTTGTAAGATATGCCATGTGTTATAAAAAAAATTGACTGTTTGACTTTGATGGTATGCCTGTGACGGGGAAGATTCATGGTGTAGAAGATTTGATAGAAACAGTCTTGATCATTTGATTCAAAGAAATTAATGGTGAGATTACCTTTTCGGTTTGGATGAGATTACAGTTTTACCGTAGAGATCTGACAGTAGATTTCAAGAGACTGAGGACTATATTGCGTGACCGGTTATTGGGACCATGGTTCAAAATTTTGGCCGAAATCTTAATGTTTCGGTTTTGGTTTGGGTCCCCACCGAAACCAAAACGATAACTCAAATTTTCGATTGGTTTTGTACTATGTTGAAGATTTAGGCGAAATTCAATTATTCGGCCAAAATTTCAGTTTCTGTCCCCACCAAAACCGATACGAAGACCAAATTTTTTATCCTTGATTGGGACTTCAATTAAAAGTGTCGCTTTTATCAGGAGTGGTAAAACGTCCATTATAATATGGTGGAGAATATTACTAGACAACAAGAAGAAAGTGTAGACACTAGACATTGCTTACATGATGAGTAAATAGTAAGATAAAATGAGTGGAGTGATAATATATTGGGAGCCATTGCTTGCACTCGAAAATGTGTCTCTTGCACTGAAGTTAAAGAAAGTCTTATTTTAGGGACACGTAAAAGCGCAATTTGGACAGGCGCTATATTGATGTCATGGATCATCACATTGGTATAGAATTGTTTCTGTCCTTTTCCAAAACTATGGCGATAGGCTCCCCTGGGTTCTCTGCGGTTCTATGGCCCAAATGACCACGATCTTTGAATCTAATCATTATATTGAATCTACCTTTTCTTCATTTAAAGTGACCGATTCTATTATCCTATAGTGTTTTGATATATTATCTTGAACTAGCTTGGGCGGCTTTACAAAGAGGAGTTTTCAGCCGGAGAAACTTATCAAAATCTCCAACCACCATCCACATGCCTTGAAATGGAGACAATTTGATCTTCAATCTCAATCTGGTGTCCACCCTTCCGCCTCTCACTTCTATATGTTAAAACATGTTGCATTTTCTTCTCAAGTTTGTGAAATTATGAAAGAATTGATGTTTTATCCCTGCTCACCGGTGGAACTTTAGACTTCTGCTTCCATACGAGCTCTTCCTCCCCGCATTTTTTGTTGTGCCAGTCCTTTAAGATTGTGTTCCTCCGTCTCGGCAGCGTTAGCGGTCGGCTTTCTTCAAGCAGATCCAACCTTTGGATTTAACTAGTAGGTCTGCCTAACCCTTCTCCACTTTCCACCCAAAGGTGTCCCCATTCCATTTGACAATCACTTCTTTTAATTCTTTCAGCTTAGTATATAGCTTTGAATTCGCAGTTCCCTGAACGTGCTTAGAAATCCACCATTGCCAAACCATCTGCCTGAAATTCTCGTTGCCCAACCACATATTAAGAAATCTGAAAGGGGAAGGCCATAACTTTGGGCATTAACAAAATTTCCATGCAATAATGTCATGTCATAACTACAAATGCAAAGAACAGGATATACAGTTAAAAATCTGAAGCCACTCTAGGTCTCCAAGTAAATACAGTTAGAACCATATTAATTTCACAAAAAATAATAATTGAAGTGTGTGTAAAAGCACGGACACAAGGCAATGACAAATTAGTGAGCATACGTGCATTCTCTCATACTGATGAGAAGCTCATTGAATTAGATCCAAACTAATTTACGTGTCTTTGGATGGAAAATGTAAGAACCTCCATCAACTTAGAAAATAATGCCATGGTCGTCACTTTAATCCTTAAGCTAGAACTTATAGTGAGCATGCCATGGAAAACCGATCACTTCGAATATGAACTAATATGCTTAAAATTTATAAACTGATTGTGCAACCACATTTCTAGTTAAATTATTTTGATAAGGATTGATTTTGAGGCTGCTTTTATTCATATAAACTAATAGTAAAGGTAAGAACGCCTCTAACTATTGTACATGTAATGAAATAGGAACTAAGGTGACTTTTCTAAAGAACTCTTTCCTCACGAACAATAATCACTTCTACCTAATATATAATCCAAGATACAACCTTAAATTGTAATTGTTCTAAAGGAAAGGGAGAATTTAGATAATTTCATTATATTCTTAAAACTTATAGGAGTAGACTCCACTTCTCACAATTAAAAATCTTGTGTTAACTCAGCATGTATAATATAATTACTAATTTAATTTACGAGACCAGCCTTATACGAATCGCCAACCATACTTCTTGGTGTCTGTCCCACAACTTCAAACATATGGTACACTTATTTTTGGGGTGTACTACATCTACGAACACTATTTACAACTAATTGTTCAATGAGCAAGAGGCGGGTTTAAGAAAAAGGATGAAACTTTGGTCGATAACCCGTGCAGGTATTTGGATCGAGTGTAACTCCTGCATCTTCGGATCAATTGGTGGCTCTTTGGACCTATGCCTATCAACATTGGCGAATATTTTTCTATGGGCCTCCTTGTCAAAGGATTTGTTGGAGGTAAAAGACCAAAGAAGAATGGTGTAGGATCACGTAGAAATATAATGCACATTAGTTTGGCGGATCACATATTTTGACCGCCTCCAAATTATATCTTCTTTGTTCACTTTGTTTTTGTGTTTTACATTTTGACACCTAAGATTATCTCACTTGGAATTTAGACATCTAGTTCTGTTATATTTTCTTTCTCATTGAATGATACTTGACTTATTGATGCAAGAAAATAATAATAATAATTTTGTGGATGTTGCAAACTACATGATTATTATAGCTGAACCAAATAATTATATTAATGATAAAAGAAAATATAGCTATTGAGAAATAAAAGTATATAATGATAATAATAATAATAATAACAACATAGATACAAAGCTAGGACCAATACGTGTTATTCCTTACCGATACATATCGGATCATCCGATACATCTCGATTTACCGATAGGTATTGATGTCTCAAGCAGGCTTATTATTGATAGCTGAGTTCTCTTTACCTTTTTCTCATCTTGATATCTTCTCCAAAGTGTTTTCTAGTTTCAAAATGTTTTTGACTATCCTTAGTTTTCAAGATGATTCTAAGTTGTGATTTGATTCAAAAATACACTATAAGTATCTTTTGTTGCATCTAGGACCAAAATTTTCTAGGGAAATTTCTTGAGGATAATACTGTCAGATTACCTTTTCAGTGATGACCCTCCAATTTCACCTTTTACAGAACCAACCAGTTTAAAGCAGTGATCACTTCGGCCAGAGTAAAAATGAAATATCCTCCTTATACCTTTTACGGTTCCACATATAGCTTGAAAAATAAAAAATTGCTATTTGTTATTTTTGTGAAATGTGAAACACCATCTAGGTCAGTGTGTGATTTGAAGGCCATAATGCAAAAGATCAAATGTGTCAAAATCAGCTCCAAACATGCCCTCAATCATCTGATCCATCACAGTCAACAATTAAATTTGATGATAGGCTCAAATAATGTCCCCTCACCGCTCAATTGATGAATCAACACCCCTCAACTAACGAATCATCACCTGAAATTCACCGCTAACAATTTGTTGTCATCAATATATTTTAAGAATGTTCTTAGTAGAGCTAGAGAAGGACTTGTAGTAATGTGTTTGATTTCACTGATACCATCTAAACCGTAAGAATTTCTAGGTTTTGGAGTCAAATCCACCATTAAATTGTCAATCTTACCACCCTCTAATCATCATACAAATTGAGAAGATTAATAATTTTATGACGGTAATCATTAACAAGGCATCGACAACTAAGACAGAAAGGTAAAAGGTGGGCATCACCGGTTACCAATATTGTACATGTGTGTCACACGCATCTAGATCAGTTCGAGATGTTCATATAGGAGTCTATCGTGTCGATGGGTTCAACCACACTATTGCACGTTCTCTATCATTTGTTAAATAGATGCAATGAGGAGGCTACAAAAGGAGTTAAAATGTGTATGGACAATGGTTCAATTTGAGCATCGGACTTCATATGCCCATTTCCTGCCTTGCATCCTCAGATCCTTTCCCTCTTTCCACCATTTACTGCCACTATGGTTCTCCCATGACAACTAGTTAATCAATCTTGTACCAAGTAGTAGTTTTTTTGTTAAAATTCGGTAAATCTACAATTTATTTACTTCATTAAAACAAGATTAATCGCTTCATTAATCTTTGAGTTTGCGACTCACGGCCTCAAAATTTTCTCTCATTTCCCCTTTCCAAAGCCAAAATCTTAAAAGCTTTCAATGAAGCCGTATGCAAAGTCTACAATATGGTCTTTTTGACATCATGTAGGAATATATATATATATATATATGCTGACAGAATTGAAGTCCTTTTATAAGGAAGAACCATCTCTCGGACGTACCACGGCCCACAAGCATGCACTAATCATATAATTCCATAAGTCCTATAAGCTGTCTCTGCCTGCATCCCAATGCGAGAGAGGACTGTCATTTATGATCTTGTGATGTTTGCGGCTTCAATACAATGCTGATCATTTGCTATGCATGTCTACAGGTCTATATGATGATATTTCTATCTGCTGGTGGAATTTATCCCAGAGAGTTGTATTTCGGGGAAATAGTTCAATTATGCTGGCAATTAATCAGAAACTAAGGCTGTTGATGGTCATTCTTCCTGATGAAGATAACAGGGTATGTCAGTTTGTGGGCCCTGGCGTACTTGCTACCCACATGGGTGAGTATAGTTGCAGGGTCCTTTGTAGCCATCACTCTTTCACTTACAATGTTCCTTCTACTAGAACACCTTAGAGCATAGAAGAATCTTGAGGTTTTACTCCATCCTCTTCATGTTCTCTTTTCATACTTGTTCTTGGAATGTTTAATTTTCAACTAATTTAACAATTTGTGTTGGCTTTGATTACGAGAGCGAAGTTTTTGATTGGTGTTATTTTAATGGTTCCATGCTATGCCATTGAGTCGGTAAGGGTTTTTACTAACTTGATTACATGATGGAAATGGAATGATCAAGTCTTCTCTTAACAATATAATATGGATACGTGAAATCAAGAATGACCTTCTTGTTGAATCCAAAGGTGCTCTCGGTGGCTTTCCTTGCGGAGTATTATACAAGTTGAGGGCATTAGAATGGCTCAACTCATCATGATCACTTAATTGTTCTATAGTATATGTAGTGAATTACTTTCTATGAAACTTACCTGCAATTGGAATTTTTAGAGCACCACCAAAAGCGTCTAATACAAGGCAAAAGGAGAGAATCGATTATATTGGAAACAATCATGGAACTGATTGTATCCCCAAGACCTCAAGTTTTAGTACAAAATTGTGTGAGAGAGAGAGTGGGGTCTTACAACAATACTACAGTTTTCCCATTCAGTATATCTTAAAACCGAAAAGTGTTTGTAAGAGAAAAGGGAATATTCTTGCGATTCTGTAGGCGCTATAGAGTGGAATATGTGACACCATACGGAATCCTACCTCTGAATGAGGACATTGAATTTCTTGTTGTGACCTCAATCAGATTCCTACCTGAGACTTGAGGATTCTTTAATGGCCTTGATTTTGGCAACTGTTTCCATGAACCTTGTGCAGTCTTTCCATTGCCAGTATCTGTTCCTTCTTGATAACCACTTGTACTGCTTTCAATTGCATCACCAGCAACATCCATGTTGGACCACTTCCTCTTCTCTTTCAACATCTTCAGCATCTGTGGCACCCAAAGCTAACCTTGTCATCACTATGGCTTACTCGCATATGATGAAGCAAGCTTTGAATTAGAATTGTACTTTATGTCCTCCTTATCATTTTTAGTAACAAGTTTCCTCTTAGAAATCGATTTGCATGCACAAGTTTCGGTCCAAAACTTGCATCCCTGCTTTTAGTTAGACTCTTCCTTTAATGCTAGACATTTGTAGAACCATGGCATAGGTGGTAAATGCTTTCTTACTTCAACTAAAAGCTTATGAAAATTAAATAACTTCAATTACTTAGCGCTTGTAACAGAAAATTAAAGAACAATGCAGAGAACTAGCAATTTATGGCTCTAATATGCCAATAAAATCTAGGAAAGTTTGACTCAGGTTCATTGGCTAATAAAAGAATTTGACTTTAACCTGTTGACTAGATCATTGGCTTGTAACATGGTTCAAAATTTCGCCCAATAACTCAAGTTATCGGCCGAATCGTTTCGATTTTGATCCCCACCGAAATGAGGATACATGAGTACAACTAATATTATTTATTTTATGTGTTTTGTGTTAATTATTCAATATGCTTAAAGGCCAAATATGAAAATAGTCAAAATAAAATTAAATTTATGGTAAAATATGGTCACAATTACAAGATCTCTTACATGAAGTTATTCCATCCCTACAAAAATCTTTAAATAGTAATAAAAGCCATCGTTTTTCTTTTTCTTTTTTTGGCATTTTGGGCTTTGGATTTTTGTGCTTTTTAACTTCAACAGGTGAACACATTTGGTCAGAATATATACATTGGCAAAAATAGTTTCATCTTCCTTTATTCTTGATATTTCCGTGTTTTGGTCATTCTTTTGCAGTAAAAATTAATAAGATTAATTCGTAGTCTTTAGTAATTTTTTTTAAAAAAAACTGGAAATTATGTCCATTCATAGTTTATAAGCATTAGAATAGCTACATCTACCAAGGTGAAAATTCAAAATTTACCCAAACGATTAAGGACCTAACTCATGCATCTACAGAGAGGCCCTTCCTTATTATTGTAGTCAAGAAGATAGCTTATGGAGCAGAGATATTGCTTTCTCTGTTTGATTTTCATCACTGATCTGGTGTGTTTTATTAAAAAAACACTATTCTCCAGCTTAAAAAAACAATATCTATAATATTTTCTGCTACCCAATTTTAAATGCCTTGGGTTAACCGTGCCAACTACTTTCTCAGCATCATATGTTTCCACGATTTGGTTTATATAGTTCAACTGTTCATACAATAAAGTTGATTTAATTAGGTTGTGTTTGGTAATGAGATGGATACCGATGTGCCCCTCAACCCACAACATTTTGTTTGGTGTAGTTTGTAATAAGCTTTAATCTAGGTGTCACTTGTTTATTGTGAAATGATTCACAAGATGAGCTGCAATTTTTTTTAGGCTACGACTCTCCTGACTGTCATTTAAACACCAAAATGGTGTGAGATAAAATGTTCGTAGAGCTGCCACTTTGTATGTAAAATGTCAAAAGATTAAGTCTGTAGACCATCCACCCCTCCCAGCACCCCGTGTATATGGAAAGGCAATGGCTTCTTCTATATATTAGGTAGACGACCGTGTACAGCCAGCAATGCGCTGAGCTATTTCAATCTGTCTACATGGTCAAAAGCGTACCAACATGGATATTATGAAAGCAAAAAGCTTTAAAACTATTTGTTGTTTGATCGTGATCCAATGGTGATGGTGAGACTTTCCTACACCAACTGTCATTGAAGTCTTAGACCCAAATATTATTTGTGGTTAAACGGCTATAACTTACTTCACTGCATTAGCTGACATGTACAAACAGCAGGTCGCATGGTGTAATAGTTGTCATCTGTCGTGTTATTGAATTGCATGTTAGGCAATTCACATGGTGTTAATAGCTATGCTCCAATTTGGTGAAGGTATGAGTCGCAATTGACTGAAATAGATTGGCATTAGGTACCCATCTACTCACACATGGCGTGATGCACGTCATGCGTTGATGCATGACCCAGTTTGGATGGGCATCAATTTTTAGAGTATAGGAGGCTTAGTTTAGATGGGCATCAATTTTTAGAAATTAGGGGGCTCTGTTCGATGGGCATCAATTTTCAGAGTATAGGAGTTTGGAAATATCTCAAGGTCCATCAGGCACACGGTCCATTATGGGGAGCAGCAGTCCACGAATTGTAAAGTTTGGAAATAATCCTGGTTGCCATTGTGGAGGGACCCATGTGCTATTGCTTGCTTTCATCTTTGGGCTATTGCTTGCTTTCATCTCAGGTTCTGTAATTAATTATCTAGATTATGTGGTGACTAGCTAATTTGAGTTTCTTATTTTTCTTCTTCTCTTTTACATTTTTCTGTTTTCCAATTTGGCCTTCAATAGCGTCTCTAAGGTCTAAACTCCATTTTATATGATTTAACAGCAAATAAATTCGTTTTCCGTTAATTTTTTCATCTGGGTATTGAATAAATTCTCCAATCTTAATCTAACTGTGGGTATTCATGGATGATTAGTACTAAAAAAGGTAAAACTCTACCATCTTTTTCTTCTTCCCTCTCCAAATTTCTTTTGGTGTTAGCATTTTTTTATTTATTTACTGATAAACTGTCTTTCTCTTCTTCTATTATATATGGGTAGTTAATGAATGAAAGGTCAAAACTGAGTTTCCATTAGTTTGCCTATTCATAAATATCAGTGTGGCTTCCTATGCTTTGACCATTTGGGCAAAAGGAGGTTGATTCGAGTATGACTCGGCCTACATCATACCAACTCATTGTCTGAATCCATGCCACAAAGTATATGAAGAAATGCAAGAAAATTCAAGATTGGCTTGAATGGTAAGCAACACAATTGATTAATTTTGGTTAAAATTTAAATTTTTTTATTAATCTGATAGGTGCATACACCTCATCGTAGCTGCATCTTTGTGTTCACTAATTGCTTCCTCAAGTTGTGTATTGCAGAGGAACATGATTGAAGGCCACAACCTTTTGTTAGATGTTTTGAAACCAAATTTACGAACACCTTACCTTCAATCAAAGGTATAACCGTGCTTGTGTTTGTCAATTTTTATTCAGCTCCTTAATGATAATGATTGCCCATTATACAGTGCCTTGAGACTAATCTAGTTACATTTCCAAATGTGGCGGATGCTATCTTAGTGAATGGAATGTTCAGTCACTACGATCATCCTCGTATCGCACTACTTTGTGAAAAAGCTGGCATGTATATGTGTGCCCTTTAGGTAGAATGGCTTCACAAATTCTGTGATGGAATCTTTTAACTAGTGAACTCTAATTCCCATGCAAAATAGTATCTCATGTAGTGGAATATCAACGCTAATTACAGAGTATCATTTCATTCAGTTCATAGTGATTTTTTTTTCATCCGTTATGTGAGGGTTCAGTTAGTCCTCATGTTTCAAACACTGAAAAACTGATGATTTTTCTAGCCTCATTATGAGTCTAAATTTGCAGCAATTACAAAAGGAATATTGATGACATAATTTGTTATTAGTGACATGGCTTGGCAACACATCAAGCGCTTGGGCTTGTGCTCCACTAAGATGTATGTGGACATGTTGGCTGTTTTTTTTTTTTTTTTTAGCTTTCCATTTTTCCTTGTTTGATTTTATTCTTGTGCAAAATGTGATAAACGCTTCTTCTCCTTGATGTTCATGACAGATCACTAAATTAAGAATATGTTGATATATATTTGATTATTGTTCTTTTTTTATTCTTTTTTTTTTTTTGAAAATGATTTAGGTTTATAAAACATTATTAGTGTCCAGAATATGCTGCTTCAAGTGCGAAAGTGAGTTATCATGAGTTGTTATCATGGCCTTGATTTGGTGGTTTTTTTTTTTGGGTAGTTCAGCTGGGGACCTTGATTTGGTGGCTAGTTCCTTATTCTTTTATGTTGCAGGCTTTGCCAAAAATTTTGCAAGTAGAGGCTTTTGCTAGATTGAGCAATGCGATTGGGAAGGTAAACTACTTTTTCGTGATTTTAAATAAATATTAAGGTATAATGGTCTCTTCTTTATGCCAATGCATTTTGGCATTGAATTGTTGTTTTGGTTTACTTTGTTATAAAGTATTTCAATTGATCGAAACTGCATGCTCATTATGACTGTTTTACGGTTTCAGTCCCATCTATATGGTCTTTTAATTGCTGGATTCTCAATTTTCCTCTTCACAGTATTCTCCTAATTTAGCTAATTAGTAGCCAATCGGAAATATTGCAATCCCTGAAGAAGATTCAAAACATTTGGTGTCTAAGCTGAAGTACCTCACATTTCCCCGACACACATGTTGTGCTGAAATCCATCAAAATTTTATTATTGCTAGTTCTAAACAAGAAAATGCATACCATAGATTTATTTTCCATGAACTGAAGTGTAGATGCAAAATCTCTCAGGAACTAAGATTGCAGTCATTTCAAAATCTGCTACTGGTTCAACACCTGCTCAATCAGAGAAGAACTTAGATACGAATGTTCCTCACCTAGTTCAACACCTGCTACTAGTTTATAAGCATGTATTTCTATCAATAGATATATCATTTATTGCTTGGTTCATGTTGATGACTTAATTATTAAACTAGTGACATTTCTTAATGAGTTCATCCTTGCAGGAAATGGCCGTGTTTGCATGCTAATTTGAAGATTAATGGTCTTAAACTTCAGGATTTATTTCTATCAATAGATTTGTCATTTATTGCTTAGTTCATGTTGATGACTTAATTATTAAGCTGGTGACATTTCTTAATGAGTTCATGCTTGCAGGAAATGGCCACAACACCAAGTGGACAATAAGAATCAGGTTTTCCTAACGAGAAGATTGAAGTAAAATACTCAAGTATGATTTTTCCAATTTTAAGTTCCTAATGTAATTATATAAAAAAATTTATGCAAGTCGCTCTTATGCACACTTTTTTTTTTCTTGAACACATGCAAACTTTGAGTATCATTTTATTATGAAATTTATTGATATGACTGAGTTTATTTTTATGGCAGGAAAACTCGTGGCATGAGAGCTGGGCACAAACTAAAAACACACAAGTTGGCGGATAAATCATAAAAGAATAGTCATCTCCACAACGAGTTGAAAGGTGCTCAATCAAAGGTGTCAAACAATGAGACACTAAAATTCTATGTCATTGGATTATTGGCAACCTAAGTCACACTCGAATAGGGCGCTGTTGAATGTATTTATAGAATGTTTTTGAATATATTAATATAATATTTTTGATTATTTTAATGAGATGGTGTTGAATGTATTAATACGATGCTGATTTTATTTTTGGTTTATTATTTTATCATTTACTTGAATGGATTATGAATTTTTTTCCTTGTAGAGTGATATGTAGTTGATACAATATTTGTAACAGGTAAAATGACTCTCATTACAGTAAAAAAAATGGAAGTTGTGTATATTTTTTTTAAAATAAATAAATAAATAAACAACGGTCCATAACTGTTGTTTTCATATACCACTGATTTAGGCCGTGATTTCGGAATAAAAATAACAACCCTTTTCCCATGGGAACAACGGCTCAACATTGTTGTTATTTTGCAACAGCCACAATCAACGGTCCATAACCGTTGTTTCTTGGAAAAATTAACAATGATTCATCACCGTTGTTTACATATACCACTGATTTAGACCGTGGTTTTGAAAAAAAATAACAACCCTTTTTCCGTAAAAACAACGGCTTAAAACCGTTGTTATTTTGCAACGAACATGGACCGTGGTTTATCTGGTAAATACACAACGGTTCCGGACCGTTGTTTATAAAAACCACTGCTCTATAAACAACGGTCCTTGCAACTGTTCAAAACCGTTGCTTATGACATTTACAACGGTTTTGGGCTGTTGTTTTTTGTCGATTTTCACGTAGTGGTATCGGCCCATTTTTAGGTCCGATTTTGACTCATTAGTAGTCAATTTTTAGGTCTGATTTTGGGTGTAGTAGCCTATGCTTTGGACTTATATTGACAACAGTTAATGACTGTATATCATGGAATAAACTTTTTTTTTGGTGACCCAATGATGAGTCTAGTATATTAGTGTTACATGTGCTTTTTGAATCATGAGTTTGATCTTATGATCCAAATGTATGTATTTATGACTAATTTTGACATCACTCATTATTTAAAATATTATTTTGTGGCACTCTTGACTATCTGTATGTTACACACATACACTTTACGGTGAGTTAGTTAAACTCTTGAGACGAGACATATCAGGTCTAGGTCTTTCTAATGGGGTTAAGGAAGACCGCTAAAGTGGTTGTTCGAGAGACTATAATTAAAGTAGGATTGGATCTGCCCAAAGGTGACCATTCTATGAAGGTTGCTTCTTGAATCTTGAGATTTTATCTCATTAAGATCACCTTGTGCATTGATTTGTATGGAGTTATTGATTCTGTCCAAAGGTGATTCATTAATTTCGTGTAAATGGGGTGAGTAGAATAGTTGTAAGTGTAAAGGAGAGAGAATGATGATTCTTTTGCCTAAAGGTAGTGAATCATCGAGATCAAATTGAAAATATAAGCGATTAGGTTTACACGCATTTTTCTGCGCTTTGAGAGAGAGGGTAGGTTGTACGCTCAGTTTCTGCCCAAAGATGATGTTGGATGTTGCAGATTATCTATACCCAAAGAATGAATTATTTGTACATGATAAAGCACTCTAATCAATTCGTTCATAGCCCTAATACTAATTGTTTGTCCTTGGTGGATATTACTGACTTATAGTCATTTTGGAGTCCTTTGTGGACATTAGTTTTTTTGACTTTTTTTTGGTGACATGTTGTTGTGTCTAAATCCTTGATAGATTTGATAATCGGTGACATAATTTTATGCTATAACTTTCAATATTAAATAGTAGATATATCAATAGGATTATTTGTTAAAAGAATATATTTATAAATCATTATGGAGTGGGGATCTCCGCTTATATTTTATCACAATTTATTATAAAAATCACAACGTGAAAATCGACAAAAAACAACGGCCCAAAACCGTTGCAAATTTCATAAGCAACGGTTATGGGCCGTTGTAACGGCCGTTGTTAATAGAGCAGTGGTTTTCATAAATCACGGCCTAACACCGTTGCTTATTTACCATATAAACAACGGCCCATGTCCGTTGCAAATGAACAACGATTACTGGTCGTTGTTTTATTATAAAAAAGGGTTGTTATTTACTCCAATAAACAACGATTATGGACAGTTGTTTTTTACCGTTACAAATTAACAACAATGTTTAGCCGTTGTTCCTAACCGAAAAATGATTATTATATTTATTCCGAAACCACAGCCTAAATTAGTAGTATATGAAAACAACACCAATGAATCGTTGTTAATTTACTCCCAAAAACAACGGTTATGGACTGTTATTTTTTATTTTTTATTTAAAAAAAAAAAAATACAGCTTCCACATTTTTTACTGTAATTGGAGTCAATCTACCTGTTACAAATATTATATCAACCATAGATTTCTCTATAAGGAAAAAAATTCATAATCCATTCAAATAAATGAAAAAATAGTAAGCAAAAAATAATATTATTCTACAACATGGTATTAATACATTCAATACCATCTCATTAAAATATTCAAAGATATTATATTAATATATTCAACATCCTATAAATACATTCAACAACGCTCTATTCGAACATGACTCGGGTTGCCAATAATAATACCCAATGACAGAATTTTAATGTCTTATTGCTTGACACCTTTGATCGAGCATGACTAAACTTCTCTTTCTTCTCCTTGGAAAGAGCTAGGAATGACACACCGAAACTTTCACCCCCTTGAACCTTACTCCGAGAATATCTCCCACTGCATAACCTTACGACCAAATCCAACAATTAAAACTTCATCCTGTAAGAAAAAACATAAATGCATTCAAAATCTATGAAAATTTATGGAAAGGTTTCACAAAAGGGAAATGTTTCACCAAATCTAACACTTAACCCTTGCAAAAATTTTCAACACCGTCGAAGTTCAATCAGCTATCTCTTTGTCCCCAACATATTGTCGTTGGGATTTTCCAATTCTTGTTGGATAGTATAGTCTTCATTTCTTCAACATAGCCATGCATTTTAAAGCAGATAGAATGATAATATTAATAAGAAATGTAGTAGAATTATATTCACTGGTAGCACCAGTTCTTTTTTCCAAACAAAAGAGAGAAAGATTAAAACCATCTGGAATGCCACCATGATATTAGGTAAAAAATCATAATGTAAAGTAAAGGACAATATAATCTGCAATATTGAAGAACACAAAGGGCATATCACAAACCTATTTTTGAAATCACCAAATATTGCACCAAAAACCTATTTTTTAAATCACCAAATAGGTCAGATGCTGATCGAGAGACCTTGAGATTTTTATCGGTAGGAATAAAATTATGTTAGCAAATTTAACTAACCTTTTGAAGAATTATTGGGCTCTTTCCCCACCGAAGAACGGCTTGATTTTCTGGGTGGAACAAAAAAAAGTAGCCATGGAGCAAAATGGATTCAAGCAAAAGCAAACCCACCTGTAACAAGTAGCACCATGTGCATGTCTCAAGTCTAATAATGTTTAATTGCAAGAGAACACATAAGCAACAATTGTATGGAACCCAAGAAAAAAATCTGATAAGTATAAGTTCATGATGCCATCATTCCATTCAGCGGGCCCAAACATAATGTCAATTATTAATTTTCTAAATAACTTATCTAAACATTACGGGCCAACAATTTCCATAAACTACTACAACATAATCTTCTCAATATGTCCAATAAAAAGAAATGATCTTTGATTTCCATAATATAAACAAAGGATAGTGGCTTACCTCCTTAAGCTAATGCTGCTGAGGTTTAGGCCGATGAGTCTTGGCTCTGTCCTTTAACTTTTCCTTCGTCTAAAGAAAGAAAGGATTCAAAACGGATACATAATCTAGAAGAACAAAAATTAGATAGTAAAGAAAACCTCTTAATCAAACAACAAAATCAACCTTCTTGGATCTATCATTTTGTCTGGATTTCTTGGGATGATTAGATGTCTCATGCTCATTGTCAGAAGAACTCTCATTACTGCTGGAAGTCAAAAATATTAATAGGATATCAGTAATGGAGCTATAGCTTTAGATTTCTTCTGTGTACATGATAGAAGAAGATTTTTTTTCAATAATACAAGTAGGGTCACCATTTTATGGTGATCAATGTTTTTTTTTATTGTATAGATTCAGCCATTGTGGAGGCCCTGTCATGGTCGGATCTGTACAATAAAAAAAAAAATATTGATCATCATAAAATGGAGACAATTTTCTGTAATAAGCAAATGGCCTGTTTGTACAGATAATAGAAAAATACATTAGATCATGAATTCTATCATACACATCAAGCACACATTAGATACTTTGAACTACAAGATCAAAAGAGAAAAATTTAGAAAAATCAAAAGAACTAAAGAAAGTACAACCTTCAGTCAATACCAGATTATACTAAGGTGAAAAGAGAAAAAAAGAAATGGCTATCATACCTTGTCCTTGCCACCAGCATCCCACACAATGAAGCTAATGTTCTTATGTTCTAATGCTTCCATAATAAATCCTGAAATACAACAACTGCTAGCATCACTTAAGTAATCACAAAAACATTTGAATAAAAATATACTTAGAAAACGAACCAACAATGCATGGGGGGCATTCTGTGAGGGGGAAACAAAATATCACAAAATATGTTGTTGTATAAGTATGATTTTTTATAAGTAGTAAGATATGGCAATGGCTTTTGATACTAAAAGATGTTGCAAAAGTGGCTAAGAAATTTATAGGTGTGGATTTGTATTAGTTTTTTTTATACGATGGGATACAGAAGAACCCGATATACATCTATCTTCTAAAGATTACAAACTGCTAATAGCATGGAAACCTACGTACTCTAAGGTCAATGCCTCCATGTGAAACCATTCAAGCTCATAATTAAATAACAGAATGTGCAAAACATAAATGAAATCTGGTTTGGAAACTCACCTTCCAAGTTGGTTTGGTCAATTCACAACTTATTAAATCTATAGAACAACCGCAATCAGAAGTTAGTCTACTTTCTTGCCGAAACCCATCTTGGTTTGTTGCACCTACCAGGCTCTAGTCTTCCTGCCAAAACCCATCTGAAAACAACCCCACCAACTTCAAAAATAGATCCCAGATTCATTCCCAAACAACAAATGAAAAAGATATAACCAAAAAATGAAAACCCATAAAAATATGGTCATTTTGTTGGTGAGGGAAAATTCTTAAAGTCATAGAATCCAAGCTTCTTCTTATGAAGAACAAGAGATTAGGTGGGATAGGGACATCAGCCATCATGTACTTGAAACTAATAGCTTTGATGCTACTGTTGTCATCTAAGCCTATTCTTATTATTCATGTGCACCACTGATGTTGCTGCTCCTTGCCCTCTTGATGTGCTTGCTACGCTACCATAAAACAAGTGGAGAGATTGAAGCATATAAACAAAGTGAATAGATTAAAAGATTATTTACAAATTGTTTAATACTCAGTTTTTTATTCTGTGACACAGAAAAATAACTAATTGGTTGACAATAGAAAAATATGAGCGCAAAAGAATACCACCATCCATATACCATTTTTTCTCATTTCCATTGAAGTTCTTTGTATTGTCAATCACTAGGTTCATAAATTGGTCAAAGCCACGAAGGGTGCCGACCACAACCAGATTTCCATTCAGCTTTACTACAACACAAGTTATATACAAGAGCTTTAGGTTGAAGACCATAAAGCAATAAATAATATGGAACAATTTTGAGAGTTGAGACTCACCAAAACTAGCAGGGGAGTCTCGTACAGTGTAATGAGAATACCCAGTAAACTATCATCAACACCCTTAAAAATTGCTACACACGCTATTGAATGAAAATACCCAGTAAGTGCTGCAACAACATACTGCCCAGTAATAGCAGGGGAGCCTCATACAGTATAATGAGACATCATTGTTGTATTGAATAAAAACCATATATGCCATGCTTTGGCCCAATCTGTTGAACACTGTGTGGCATTCCTAAACGCCACTAGGATTTCTAGACATCATTTGAATCGATCAGTAGAAAGTATAATGGCACTGGGAACAAAACTTTAGACTGAAAAAACAATAAGAACATTGACTACCTTGTATCGAATCTTCATCCAATTCAGGGGAAAGAGCCCACAGCCATTTCCAAATTTTAGATAGACACGAGCAAGAAAGGGAACACCTGGAACCAAAGAATTAATGGACCCTACTTGTGTTCCGGGAGAAATATTTGTTGTGCTGGAGAGCTCCATTGTTAAATCCTATGGAAGGAAGATAGCACATAAGATCAAATGAATTGAGAAGAAGAAAAAAATATGTAGACAATATCTGCAGAACTCTTGAATGCTGCAGAAGGCATGGGAAAGATAATTTTGTACCCGCAGCCTGGAAAATGCTTTGTTTCTTTTGAGATCTTCCCCAAGAGACCATTGGTATTTCAAATATGCCAAGATCACTTGATGAAGTGCAACATGTGATGAATTATCAGCAGGGGATTCAAGATCATACTGTGTATAATTAATAACAAACATAAGCGTAACAAAATTTAAACTAGGAATCAAAGTCAAAATTAGCATGTAAAATTTTTAGTGGGAGTGCAAAAGTACGACCAACGTTTAAGAGTTTGACTAAAGTTAATCAAACCTGACAGGTTTGAGCATTTTTTCGGCAAAGAGAAGCAAATTTGAGCCCAGTTTGTATGTCATCTGTACGAGGGAGGACAAGTGTTCGCACTGATAGAAGTGCTTGCCAAACCTAAAACTTCACCATTGTGAGAAATGCTTGAAGAAACCAAAATGATGCTATGTGTATACAAGTAAATATATAAAGGAAAAGCCTAAATTCAATACAAGATTGTAGTAGATTTCAGTAAGGCAACAATTCGAAAATTGCCCTGCCTAAGGCGCATCCCTGTGTATATGAAATTAGAAGAAGATGGAATACGATGATGAGTAACACAAGCAAAGAAATGAAAATATAATGCCAAATGTAAATTACAATACCTGGATGCAGCATAATGCCAATACTAAGAATATTCTTAGCTTCCATAAGTTATAACTTCATTAAAAATGAAAAAATATAAATAAACAAGAAATATGTGAATTACATTGACCCCTTTCATATTTTAGACGATAATATATTAAACCTATATCTAAAGTTTCAATCAATTACGAGAACTTGCTAAAAATAGTAGGGGTTGAACGCTTTCCTATTTTAGCCGATATGTTTAATTAAAAAATCTAAAAGTCAAACTCTTTTGGGCATATATGTTTAAATATAATTTTATTTCATTTATTAAGTGGCCAAGACACTCTATTAGGACTTATATAGCCTGCACCATAGCCAATCTCATAGGGGAAGAGAGCTCTATCTATGTGCATGACTTAAGGAGACCAAATTCCCATGATAGAGAATTTGGGTACCCCAATTTAGGTGATAATTTGTCTTTAAATTAATAGATACTTTTTCCTATTTAGTTGTTACCTAGGCATATCTACTTTTGGGATTTTTGACATGCCAACGCTTGGACACTCCTCAACACAACACGATATTTCTTGATCATGTATAAAACAATATCATATAATACCATCAAAACATAGAGAATTCGGGTAAATAAAACAAAACATATAGGAGAATAACACCCTCAATTATCATATTAATAACATTAACAAGCCTCCATAAGAGACCAGTAACATTGACCCAATTGCCATCCACCATTAGCGCCTTCTCAATCGAAGCTGCAAGTAGAAGGATTAGTTCAGTTTACACAGTTGTTAGGCTGACCATTGGAATCTTCAGTCCACTTGTGTGGCCTAGGGAAAAGAAGGCTACCAGCACGCCCACTTTATGCAAAGAGAGGATCTTATTTATTTATTTTCCTTGCTCCTTTATTTGTCCTTTCTCATTTCTCCTTCCTCTTAACTATCAGAAAGTTAAGAGACTCATGCCATTTCTGTGGCTATATCACATATGGCTGCTTATTGTGCACATTATATCAATATCGTATGAGATTGCTTCCAAGACTTGGGGATGATAAGACTAACCATTGTGTTGTTCTCTGTGAGGAAAACAAATTATTAGGGAAAAATACAGCAAACCTAGCTAAAGTTAACTCAATATATCATAACTCGCATCATACCAAATATTCCCTATTAATTATTCCGAATCACAAATTTTGTATCTTTAGATTTGAGTTTCATCTTCTCTTTTGGTGATCCATACACAGGAAATTCTAGAAAAGGAGTTTAAAATTCATAACCTAGATTACAAATCATGGTAATGCATGGTCAGGATTATAGGAGAGAAATATATGTTGTTTAAAAGACTGTTTGTATTTATTATAAAAAAATATGTATTCCAACATCTTCATTATTATTTCACAATAAATACCTTTCTTCTACGGATGGGATATAATTTCCATAAATAAACATGCAGAAGTGAATTTTTTATATAGAGGTTAAATTCATATGAAACACACAAATGAACAATATGAACATCTAAGCACACACGTGTGCTTCAGTTCCCACACAGTCGTATGAGGCCCCCTCAGATCACTTTAATAATAGCTACCTAGAATTATGCTAATAGAGCATTGCAATTGAACTAATTTTTCAAATGAGAAAAACGATATGGTAATTTATTCACCTCAACATTCCTCTTTGCTCCTTGTATGCGTTGAATCCACATATCACGAATTAAGGCCCTCCTTCCATCACCAACAGGGTGGTTCCCCACATGAAGAGTACAATAATCAATTACTTGTAACCAATCCTTTTCGCCTAGAAGCAGGAAACGACTTAAAAGGGAAAACAAGGAATATAAATGGAGTATTGTTTATTTTTTACTGGTTATAATGATTACCTCTTTCTTAATCATGAATGTTTTGCCGAGTACATTACGAGATTGATTAGTCAGGTTGGAAGCCATTGCGCTCCAAAATCAAGCCCTGCTTCACATATTAGAATGATAAAAAGCTTATAAATCACAATAATGTAGACATTTACCATACTCTGAACAAAGAAACTCCATTGTGACTTGGAACCATTTTCGGTTCTTCTTGACCAAGGGTGTGAGTAACTTCATGAGGAATCGCTTACCAATTGAAAGAAGCTTCGGTGACTGATGCCAATGCCACTCTACCAACAATTGGCACAAGGGAGGATGTATGATGTATGTTATTATATATTAACATATAACATAAGTAAAAAAAAATAATCATAAAGTTAACAAGGACTAAGGGCCCAATGGGTTTGTGAATCAGGGCCTTCCCCATTTATGAGTGACTCAAGAAGATAGATGTAGATGATAGACAAGAGAGGAAGAGCAAAAGAAGTCTTGCACAAAATGTCTCATTATTCAAACAAGGGGCGTAATGAGATTGGAAGGTATATATTTAGGTAATAAAAACCTATATAGACTAAAATTTAAGGCATCTCATTCAATACGGGCTTGATAGGACAGCCCAGAAACAACCAACCATGTGTACATTTTTTCTATATGCATATTTTCTATTGCCAATATTCCCTACAGAATCAGTCATTATGTCACACAATTAACTTCATTAGAGTCATATAATGGGCATAATATTTGTAACTTTTTAATGTCTCGGGAAAGTAAGTTGGCAACTTGACAACTTACTTTTCTAAGACATTATAAAGTAGGCCATTTCCTAAATTCTGTAAGTAAGTTGCCAAATTGCATCTACCCTGAGTTTTCACCTATAGATTCCAAATACATCAATTTTGGTAACCTTTCTGTTTCTTTGTAATTGACTCCTTAATTCATTTAGCAAGAGTAATAAACTTGCCCTTACCTTATGCAGTCAATAATATCTTTTTAAATGACTTCGGTTTTTTTTTTTCTTTCGTGTACTTAATAGACTATATCATAAAGGTATTTGACTCAATCAAGGGGAGGAGACGTTGTAATATTTGGACACAGACTCCTATCAGGGTTAACCGTATCACTACCAGCACTAGCAATTTCAGCCCCGGTAGTCGTAGGCATCTAAGGTCATCTTCCTCACCGTTCCTCAATGCATTATGGAGAGAAGCAACTAAATAATAAATTGGCACTACTGATATGGAACTGAAGTAAATAAACCAACTTAGGAGATTACTATTACAATTGGTGATTGTGAAAGAGATAAAATTCACTAGTCTCATTACACCAAATGTTATTCACTTAATCAAATTCTTTAAGTTGTCTTCAATGTGGTTTAAAAACTAACAAGATACCCAATTCGTGATTCGCTGGGTGAATGAGTGAATTAAGGAACATAGGATGTAACTATTGTAGAGGTAAAGAGCTTTGCTCCATCTCTCTATTTGTAAGGGTGTCTCTCAAAACAAGCACACATGCACCCCACTTCGGAGAATTATCTGAATGTTATAGGAGATTTTTCATTGTTTACTAGTGTCAAATTTTTTTCTTAGAGGGGGACAGTAAATTGAGGCATTTTGACCTTAACAATAATTTCAATTTTTCTTATTATACAAATGAAAGGAAAAAAAATGAGAAATTACACCAAGGGATTCAATGCCAATGTATAAAGAATGTCTTCACCTAACAGCTAATGTGAAGTGTGTGACCCCTTACTCTTATTCAAAAAGGAAAAAATTCCATATATAACATGTTAAAATGAAGCATGTTATACTAGTGAAGTACAAGTGCATAGCATGTGCCATGTTTAAGAGAAATCAAGTATAAGACCCTTCAACATGTAGAAGACGACTTTAGAACTTTAGAGGTGAAGATGAGCTTCATAACCTAATGATACTTGTAGAGAGCTATTCCCTTAACCAAATTGGACTGACAATCCATAAAGGCATTGGAATGGTAGAAAGATAATTCCACATAAATCAGGGTATAAAAAGTATAAAAGACACTTTTGCTCAGATTTAGTGTACACATGGAAAAGATCAACCTCATGACCAGAAGACTCTAGGCTCCTATCGAATCATCCCCAACCCTAGATTTTCCTCTTATCTTTTCTCTAAGTAATGGCTCCCGAAGCTTATGAGTTCTCGATAAAATCAAATTTCTTTGTCCAAGGATTTCTTAAATCCTCTTTGAGCTAGCCGATTTTTTTATATATGCATGTGTCTAAGATTTGGAGACAGAGTATTAATTAAGGGAGCCAGGGGGTACGGGATCCATATGGAGGTTGAATAAGAGTCTCAAGTCTCCAAGGCTTTCTTCTATAGAAAATGGCCATGATATTTTGGCATCCTACGATGATACTCTTCGTTTGTAATCAGATAGCTGACAGAAATCTCTACCACGGTACAAGTTGTAGCTTCCATTAGAAAAAGGGTAAAAACTTCATCCAATTACTCGAATCAAGTCAAAATAAAAGGGAAAAACACAAACCCTAACTGGCCATTAATGCACATTTTGCTGAGATAAAAAAAATTAAAGTCTTAATCATAAAAAAACCACAAACCCTACCAGAGCAAAAAAAACAAACCCTGCCGTTGAATCCCTTGAATCATATAGAGTAGGAGTAGCAGTGTACCTTTTGTATCATCGATTTGTTGGGACGACCGAAGGAGTAGTAGCTTCGCCTACCGGAGGAGCAAGAGCTATAGACGCCCGCCTCGCAGAGAGAGAGAGAGAGAGAGAGAGAGAGAGAGAGAGGCTTTGTCGTGCTGGAGCATAGATTGAGAGAGGGAGAGGGAGAGGCTTTTCGTTTGGAAATTACCATTTGGGCGCTCAATATATTAATGTAGAAAACTAAGGTCATGATGAGTACTGAAATATGATGATATTTCACCCCTAAATACATATATTTAGCTGTCCGATGAAGGCTATCTGATGAGAATTATTAGATTTGAAGTGTTTCAGGTAAATACAAGCCAAGTGTGGAAAACAGCCCAAAAATTCTGAAAATAATGTCAAAACACTGTAACTTTGGGTCATCGAGAACTTGGTGCGACTTGCGGCTAAATTTGGACCTTCAAGACGGCCGAATTATGAAATTGTTAAAACACAAAAGTTGTAGATCTTTTCGTCAGCTTTCCAACGGCGTAAGAATTCCCTCAATCCGAGTTCAGGACAGAACGTTATAGCTGAAATACCGAAGTAGTGTCTGATACAAAAAGTGTGCTAAAATTCACGAATTTCTGGGGGTCGATGCATCGACCCTTTTGGTCGATTAATCGAGGAGAAGGAGAGTCTGACATGGAATTGACTACTTTAAAGCTGATTTTGAGCCTCTTTTGTAGGGTCGATGTATCGACCCTATTGGGTCGATTAATCGACCCTAAATTGGCGGCTGGGGAGACTTCTGCGATCGAGAATATATTTAAAGCGACTCAAACACTTTGGAAATTAGAAATTAGGGAGATAGGAGAATAGAGTTTTAGTTTTTTGCTTTTCTTTTTCATAGTTAGACATAGAAATAGAGATTTTTTTTTTTATTCCTTTTTGAGAGCTTTGTTCCTTTAATTTTCAGTACTCATTCCTTCAGTTTATTATTTTTGTTCAAGTTGATTTCTGCATTAATTTCGTATTTGAAGATCATCGTACTTTTGGATCAAATAATTTCTTTTGAAGTTGAGGTATTTTTAATTCATTAAATTAATATTATTTTCTCTTCCTTATTTATTTATGTCATTTAATTGCAATATGTGTGGCTAAATTCATAGGGATGGGGATCTAATGATTCCCATCCGAGGGATGTACTTTTAATAATATAAATTTAGGATTAAAATATGAGATCTTATTTTATGATTGTTATGCTATCATGAACGGATGAAATCCCCGCCACTAACTGGGATCGCGTGTGCCGAGCCATCCCCGGGATCTCAGATCTGTGACGGTAATTTTACCCAATTATTGTTATGGTCTTTTTGCTTTCATCGTGTGGATATAATTACGATTATGATCCGGGATCGAGTGTGCCGAGCCATGCCCTGGATCTTGGATCTGTAATGGTAATTTTATCTTAATTACTCCCTAATCTGAAATCAAGTGTGCCGAGCCATGCCCTTGATTTTAGATCTATGGTGGTATTCTTGTTAGAATTTTTACCCACTTTGGGGATGATTTTTATTTAAACCTGAGATCAAGTGTGCCGAGCCATGCCCTTAATCTCAGATCTATATATGAAAATCATCTAAGTCCTTATTGCAGAGATGCAACGTGGAACCTATTGGGGTGTTGACCATTTATCTTCCATAAAGGATGTTTGTTTTCAATGATATATCTCATAGCTTAATCCTTAGATTTATATTACGGGAAGAACGGACCAAAGATGGGAGGATTTAGTATCTTCATCTTTATCTTTATTTTTGAATTATCAATTAAATTTCAGTTTGTAGTCAGTAATTATCATCTCATCAAACCACCTAAATCATAAAACTGGTAGAATGCTGTTAGATCTTAGTGGATTTCTGGAATTGCTTATCTTTTTAGATCTTTCAAAATTAGTCCTCGTGGGAACGATCTCGTACTCCGCACCCACTATATACAATCCGATTCATGCACTTGCGAGTAAAACATCACAATTAAAATTCACATCAGGTCACAAGGTCGACTCGCTTATATGTAAAAATGGGATTTAAGTGGCCGTTGTATCGCATAAACCTCAGTTTTGGGCCGTTGCATTGATTAATTTCTTCACAATGGCTAGAGACTGTGGTTATTTTTAAGCAACTAGTGTTGTTTATTCCCCATTTTCATGTAGTGAATTTCCTTTTAAAATTGATAATATATTTTGAACATGAGTTATTATTTAATGGTTCTATGGTTCTATTATTACGTCACAATTGTCACTTTAAGAGATCGGTAAAGTCTTAAACTTTATATTTTTAGTGAGAGTTATCTCACTTGTAAACTGCAGTTATTATTAATGTATTTTAAAATCTTTGTCTTATATATACATGTATATTATGGGTGGAGTTTTTCACAAATTGTGGGTGAATTTTTTTACAATTTTTAGGTGGCACACCTTAGTGAGTGAGCCAATGAGGTTTTACCTTAATCTTATCTGTGAGTATTGATACTCTTTTGAATTTGTTTGGAGTTGAACGTGATCAGGCATCATGTTAATAACTTCTTGTTCTGAGAATCAGGTGAAGCATTTCACAAGTCAAAGTTTTCTGGATGCCAGAACAACATATGATGAGTATGAAGCGGAACCAATGTTGTCAAACCGCATATGCGGTGCTAATTTTTGTGTTCTATTAATTTTATAGTGTCTAAAATACGGAATAAAAGTATATAGGATAATTTTTGTGTTCTATTAATTTTATAAATTAATTTCTAACTCTTGAATTCCTTGAATCCTTGATTCTTGAAGTGATTTCTTCCCTCTTTGCTTGAAGAATGAATGAATGATGGAATGTCAATAAAGATTGAAGCTCCTTGTTTAGTACTTAACTACAAAATAGAGCAAAATGAATTATCAATAAAGCTTTGAGAAAAAAAGAGAGAGAGGAAGAGAGCATTAAAAACTAAAAAGAAAAATGAAAGAGACACAAATCATACCTTGAATGGATGACGTATGGATTAGGAAGAGGAACCCTCTATTTATAAGCTTTGGGGAGGCTTTAAAAAAATAAAATTCAAACATGCTCCAATGGTTATATAATAGTATGCGGTCACATAATCGCATATGCGGTCGCCTTTGACAACAATGAGTAAGACATTATGGATTTTCATACTTTAGTTGTGCATTTAGTTCACATGTTAAATTGGTTATCGTCTCTTAAATTTATTGTTAATAATAGTTTTGTGACCATGGATCTATCTTAGTATCGATTTCAGAAAATGATATACTATGTGCATTTATGATTCATTCTTATATTTTTATTAAATTCAGGTGATATTTGAGAATGCCTAAATTATTTTAAACAACACTTTGTTTTCGGAGTGCATTCATTTTGGTTGTCTAATTTAGTGGGAGTCATTTTTAAAATCATAGTCCGTGTGTGGACTAAGTGGGAGATTGTTAGAATTTTTTATAAAAACTCAAAATTTTTATTTTGTGTGGCCCACACATACTAGGATTTTATAAAACTCTGGATTAGAGTTGTTTGAAATAATAGAAAGCATTATTGGGAATTGAAGGAAATCTCAAGATTTCTTGATTTATATGTGATTCTTATTCTTATTAGAATACCTTGATGGACGGTATTCTAGGCAGGACATGACTCTTCATGCTATATATATAGGTGGACGTCCCCCGTTCACTACACACAATCCTGTTGACATCTTCCCATTAATAGAGTGTAGCAAGAGGCGGATAGAGCCATCTTCATCTTTATTCACAGGAATAAACTTCAGATAGCTTGTCTTGCGTTGACTTGAATCAACGGTCACGATCTTCGTGATAAAGTACACACATACATTTTAATTTATGGATTGTTGATTTATTATTTTGATTGATCATACGCCTAGATCCTAGGGCAAATATTTGGGTGGTCGGATCAATAGATCCAACAATGGGTTCTAATCTCACGTCTTTTCTCGCTCTCTGTGCGGGTCTACTCCGAGTGTGTTACGTTGAATCAACCCCTCTCCCTCTCTGTGCGCAGTTTGCACAGGCACTACATCTGGGTTGTCTATGACATATGACATCCTTAAAAAAAAGAGAAAAAATACTCTTCTCTCTCTGTCATATCTTGGCGAAGAAAGAATTCATCTTGATATCGTTTATTAGGTGGAGGTGGGTCAAAATTTTAGCTACCCTATTGGAAAATCGTAAATGCCTGACTTGATCCAATGGCACACTCAAGCCTACCCGATCCGACAATGGACATGAAAACCCGACCCTATAAAAAACCCTATTTTATATAATTTTTACGTAGGTCGACCTGACTTGAACCAAAGGTTTGGTCGGATGTCCCATGCTTTACCAAATTCGATGGGTTCAATTTATGTACCCGATCTGATAAAATCTCGGATCGGGTTGCGTTGGGTGTCAGGTCGATTAGACCGTTGAAAGACCTTATTTGATTTATGTATTTTATTATATGTAATCTTTTCTTTTAGTACAAATGGTGAGGACCCTCAACCTCGCTTACCAATTAAAAGCGGTAGCTTAGTTGGCATCTTTCCTCCTTTGTGAAGCTTGAGGTCGTGGGTTCTACACCCCATGTTTGCTTTCCCCCTTATATTAATAAGGTGATGGTTGTTGGGTGAGATATATTCACATATGTGTGTGTTACTTAATGTGAGTATTTTGTTGCGTGGGATTTATTCCTCAAATACTGCTCCTGAACTGTTAGATATGTAAGACACATCCAAATTATCTATATTATATAGCATCGTCTTAAAAAAAAAAGAAGAAGAAGAGTCAAAGGACATTTTAGAAACTTTTGAAGTTAGAATTATGTACAACTCTCCAAAAATATACATAAGTTGGAAGGAGATTATAAGATTATAGGTGCACTTACAAACTTAAAATCTTCAGTGAAGATAATTAGAACAAACATTCAATGGAGGACTTGGAAAATTTTAACTTTGGGGAGATCATGCTCTTCTAAGTGAAGTTTTCTTTACCCACATGAGCACCATCATGGTGAACCTCTTTGTTAGAAATAAATCAATAATAATATAAGGATATAGGAAATTGAAAGATGATTTTTTTAAAATGAATTTCGTCACCCTTTTGTTGGGTATTTGTGACCCACACAATAATTTTTACTCTTTTTATTGATTGACTAAAGACTTAGAGTCTTCGTTGGTAACGGGATCCCACGCCACGCAACTTTAGGAGTCGGTTTCGACTTGATTGGTTTGTAGTAAGTCAATCCCCTTTATTCTACTGATAAATTTCTCTCTTGAATCTTTGATGGGTTACGATTCAAGGGCATGCTATAAAAGATGACACCCTTCTTCATCTTCATTTAATGAAATCGTGTCCATCGTATAAGGAGATAAACGCGAGGTATCATTGCCTTCAAGTTCTAAGCACGCGGTTCATCGAAATTCTCCGGCGGATCATTCTCATAAGGCAAGATATGTTCTAACATTGCTATTAAATTGTTGATGATTGAAATTAATTGGCTCTAATTAGTATTGTCTATTTAACAAGTGGTATCAAAGCCCGATTTGCTAATTTATTTTCAATAATAATAATAATAAATCGATTGATTTGCTGCACCGTGTGTTGGCCGGCGGCTCTGGTGGGTGGGTTCATGGTACTTTTCTCACCGCCGGTTGGTGATCCAACTTCTCCCGTAGCCAACTCTTTGGCCCTCAAAGGGCAACGAGTGTTAAACGGGTCTTGGACGTACTCGTTTTTAGGATACAATGAAGTCCAATCACTGTGTACTGTAGTCAAATTCAACACATCTCAATGTAGTGGGAATATCCTTCATTTGAGATAAAATTATCCTTAAAAAAAAAACAAGATATTGCTCTCTCAAAAAAATGATTAATTGATACCCTCAAATTTTGCATACCTTCTCTGAGTCATAGAGACCGATTTTATCGAATTTCATGCGAATTTAGCAATTACAAATTTGAACGGCAGAAATTAGTTCGCCCAGATCTGTAACCGCAAGGCATTATTCCTCTCAAAGTCGCCAATCTTCCACCACTAATGACTATATTATAATTGCTCTAACCGTAATTTCAACACTTGCCCACAAATGGTTAGTTTTCCTATCCCTTTTGACCATCATCAACTTAGCAATCAAATTAAAGGTGAAGATTTAAACTTTAATACCCCCGAAACTCTTTGTGACGATGTCGAGTACGCCTCATTGTGTCAAAAGCCCATCGGCTACGCCGCCATAAACAATCTCTTGATTTTCTAACCAATGTGGGTCTATTCTTTTATAAGTTAATACTAAAAAAGTGAGGCTATAGAGAGTTCTTCATTTATAAGTTAATATTATAAATGCGGACTATTCTTTTACGAGAGCAATCTCTTAATATTTCAATCAAATAAAAAATAAATGTAAAATTAATTTATTTAAATAAATAAGTTTGTTTAAAAATTCAACATTTGTTATTTGAAAAGAGCAAAAGGAGAGGAATAGTCTACATCATGCCTAGCGATATTATTATAAGAAGTGTTTGGCATTGCTCTTTGGAAGAGTAGAAAAGAACAGTCACTACTCTTTATTGTTGTAAATGAATATGAGGTGAGAGAAAAGAATTGGAGGAAGAAAAAAAGAGAGGCTGCTCTTTGAAACATGAAAACCATCCCTCTTAAAAGAACATGGAAAATCATCCTCTTTTAAAAAGGGCTATTTTTCCTATGTGAAAGAGTAGCCTCCCATTTATCTTCGTCCAATCTTACTCTCTCTCTACAGTTCTTTGCAATAACAAAGAGCATCTCCTACTCTTTTCTACTCTCTCAAAGTGCAATGCCAAACTTAGCCATAGAGACTCTCTTGATGGACATTTAAACACCATTTTTTTGTTTAGTGATCTTACACACTTAAAGGTTGATTGACATAATTCTCATATCCCATCATTCTATATTTATAAGAGGTGCTCTCATGAGAATGAATGGGTCATTAATTTTAATCCTAAGGTTACATAAAAAAAATTAGCTGTGATTAAGAGGCCATGAGAGCAAGAAGATGAATGACCAAAATGAACTTGGGTAATTGCGTGCTAGTTCTTTATTTTATGATGCTTTCAAGCTCTTAATTACATGGTGCAAATAGTTTTTATAAAATGTAATCTTAGACTGACTCCAATCTAGACGATCACCCCGTGTAGCATGACACTAAATGGTACTAAAATGGTGCCACATGTACATAATCAATGACCCATTCATTTTCAAGAGTGAACAACATAATTACCCAATCATTGTTAACATTATTATCATCATCATAGCTTTATAAAATTTATTTTTGACCGACTTTAAGGTTGTATATGGCATAGCTCTCTACTAGCTCCTGTCATAGCAGAGTTCACCTGCTTTAGCAGATTCCCATTCTCTTTGCTAACATCCTACTACCTGCTTTAGCAGGTACCCCTTCTCCTTGATAACTCTTTGTATAATAATAAGATTTTATGCAAGATTTACCTACTCAGTAATTCTACCCTCCTCTCTACTCACTTTTTGTCAGAGCAGATTTTATTTCTCCTCTGGTAGGGAGTTAGTAGAGAGCAGGGATGTTGCTGCTAGAGTAGGTAAATCCTCCTTGGCAGAGAGTTAAAAAAGAGAATGAGAACCAACTAAAACAGGTGAACTCTATTATGACGAGAGCTAGCAGAGAGCTGTGATAGACACAACCTAACTATTTCCTCACTAGCTTATTTATTTTAAGCATTAAGCTCTTTGGAACCCCACAATCCTAATCCTCACTTTTCAATATTTTCTTTCAAGTCTTTACTAATCTTCTTCTTCTCCAACATTCTTAGATTCCTGAAGTCATTTTTATAAAATCAGTTATTGATCTCAAATGGAGATGCGCAAATCATCTTTAATTAGAGAGGTTGGCTAGCCTACACCAACTCTAATTATAATATGATTGACACACATTGAGAGTGAGGGATTGGTTACCCTATACCAATCAAATTATAATCAGATGAGAGAGAGAGAGAATGTGTCATCAAGTTTCCAGGTTCCTTGCACACACAACCTCAGTAGCTGACATATGAAGTTTGTATCCTTCCGTACCAACTTGTGCACTAGGTACAGGCACTTCAACCATATAAGATAAATGATCTTATCAAATATCCCATACAATGACCTTAAAATAGTTGTCTTTTTGTTCTTGTGTGACCTAAGTTAGTGGATCATCTCACCCCTCCACATCACATGATATCAACACAATCATGGCCACACTGAGCCTCCCATTATCCACACACAGAAGACCTATAATGACGTTTTGGTGTTCATGTTGCACACTGGACTGTGCCCCTATTGCTATTGTCTATGGAGATCTGTGGTCATAGATTGGGTGTGGTAGACCCACAAATAATGAATAACCTAGTAAATGCTGTACCGAAAACACACCATAGGAAACTGTCAGATGTTGACATCACAGAGGCCACAGTAGATGGAGCTCACTCACCGCCAAGTTGATTTGTGGTTTCTGCGGAATAAGTTGGGGGGTCCTACTCCTTGACCATTATTGTGAGAGATGAGATCCCAGTTAGCAGATCCCGTATGTGACATAAAACACTTATAAAAGATGTTGTGTGCTGTCTGGTATCTCGAATCTATTACCGATTATTTTTATCATCTCATAATAATTCATGCCATTGAATATGAGCCATCCAATCACATGATCTAATGGTGATATATTTGAAAATACAAGTCTTTGCGTTAAACAGAATATCTTTTAACTCTCTGTTTGAAGCAGTTGAGCAGAAATTGACAGCTCTGATAGTGGGTGTACTTTTTCTCGTATCTATCTGGTTGACCTAGCGGTGAAAATAGGGCGGGTTCATCGAGGGTATAATAGTCATTTAAAGGTGCACAAGTGGCAAAAATGGCACACAATGAACCTGAGTGGAAATTTGGGCGAGGTCCATAGAGCAAAGAACGTGAGACACGCTGTGTTAACAGGTCTGAGGTTTTGATAGCTTGCCAACTTGGTACAAGAAACGACAAAATACAGTCACATCACTATGATCATCGGTGCGGGCCAGCAGCATCTGCCCGATCCCAGCGGGCAGGAGATAAAGCCAGCCACTATTTTAGGACCCAGTGCTTATAGAGTGCCTCAAAGGCTGACCAGTAATGGTTGCCACGTCTTTCAACCAATCAGACACCATTGACGTGGAACATCATCTTAGTCAATTAGGAAAACGGCATGGGTCTTTGCAGCCTTCATTGCCTCCAATTGGACTAATGAAGAAACCTTCTCATAACATGCCATAGTCACTATTACTTGTGGGGATGTGTGCCATATGGAATCAATCGTAATATCAAGTGGTAGCCGATGCGGTATATAATACAAAGTATCGGTTTATTTGGAATCAGCCATGATATCAAGTACCGGTTCACGCACAACGTTGCTTATCACTAGCACATAATCTAAATTAATAAACACCTTATCAGAGGTCGGGCATTGGTCAAAGTCTAAGTTGTTAAATCTGATTTTGTGTTCAACTAGAGAATAAATATCTTGACTTTTACGGTTTCTAGGATAGTATGTAGTCAAGATTCTCTCATATCCAATAGCGGGAGACCTGCTTGAACACGAAATCATATTCAATTTGAAGCCATTGTTGATAAATTACATAATAAATGATAGTATTAGCTGAAAATTTTCTTAAGGCACGATTAGATTGCGGTCTTTAAGACAATATTTTATTCCTCTATTTATAATGCTCAATGCACATTTTTAGGGGCGATTGTGACTGTTGGTTTCTTGGAATCGAGGGCCCTGATCGATCTGATCAATGGTTTCAAGGATCCAACGGTACACACCGAACGGTCACATCTTTTGATTGTTCAACAATCATTAACTGTTTTGTTCGAACAGTTTTCATGAATGGTTGGAAACTGCTTTGTCTGAAAGGATTTAAAATACGTCTTAAAAGCGCCAATTGTGCTATTAGCACATCGTGCACATGCACGGTGGCAAACCTCCGCTATGAGCAATATTTTTACTTTCAAACCAAACAATATAGAAGGTAGGTTTCCATATATATAACAAGAAACTTTCTTGTAAATTAGAGACATTGCAAAAAATAAGACTATTAGCGGTAGTTTTTTATAGTAAAAAACTGCCGCTATTAACCAAAAAACTATTAAGATTAATAGCGGCAGTGTTTTTGTTAATAGTGATAGTTTATGACTGCTGCTAATAGTCTTATTTATTATAGTGAGAGGTGGGACTAGGGGTGTATTCGGTTCGATTTGGTCGTTTTTGGACCAAAATCACAAACCAAATTAGTCCTAATCGATTTCTAGATTTTCAAACCAAATCAAATCATCCAACTCTTAAACCAAACCAACCTGATTCGATTCGGTTCGGTTTGGTTCGGCCGATTTTGGTTTTCCTATAAGTTTTTTTGCACATAAAAATTTTCTCAACTTCTCAACCGATTTTTCTATAAGTTCTACTTTACCGCTTTAGGATTTAGGAATAGGCTAAAGACAAAGGTAAGATTGTATATAAAAAAATATATTTTACTTAAATGCCCTTTAAAAATGCACAACCCTAGGTGGGACTAACTTTTACAATACTTTCAAGTTTTTGTGAGAATAGTTTCCTTTCAATACTTTTCAAAATTCAAATTACTTTTAACTTGAAAGTTGTAAGTTCGAGTATTGGAAAAAGTATCTTTTCCATATGGAACTTATTTAAAGTTAAATAAATATTATTAATTTAATAATAATAAATATTTATTTTATAAAATAGGGCTTTTTGCATATACCTCCCTGAGTTATGCTGATCTTACAAATAAATAATCCCTCAATTATAGCTATTTGCGCTAAACCTCCTAGTTAGCATTTTGGTGTTTATAAAACACTCTCTTTAACGGATGCAACTTTAAATGGTTATCAGTCGTTAAAAAATAGCCTAAATACCATATTTATCCTTACTAAATTAACACCCTCTACACGTGGTTAGAGTTGGCACCCCTCCACCTACAAAAAGAGTAGTTTTAAATCCACCCACTAAATCTTTGAGAACCTATGCTGAAAAACATTGACTGCATTGAATCAGACGATGGAGATCGTTTATCGTCCCAACCTTTCACACGATGGATCTTGAGATCACGGTGGCACCATTAGACGGTTGACTGCATTGAATCAGCCGATGGAAATCATTTATCGTCCCAACCTTTCACATGATGTATCTCGAGATCATGGTGGCACCATCAAATAGTTGATTGCATTGAATTGGACGATGGAGGTCGTTTATCGTCTCAACCTTTCACACGATGGATCTTTAGATCATGGTGGCACCATCAGACGGTTGACTGCATTGAATCGGATGGTGGAGATCGTTTATCGTCCCAACCTTTCACACGATGGATCTTGAGATTATAGTAGCACCATCAGACAATTGGTTTTTTATTTCATGTGGTACACACTCAAAAAAATGACCTTAAAATTAATTTTAACCGTGTACGTGATGTTAAGGTCACTTTCTGAGATATGTGCCAGGAAATAAAACACTGATCGTCTAATGGTATGCCTAAACGATCTCCATTGTCTGATTCAATGCAATTAATGTGTTTTAGCGTGGGTGAACTCAAAGATTCAGTGGATGGAAGCAGACACGGTTAGACAATCCAATTCCTAAAATAAAATAAAAAGATAAATTTTGTTGTACAGAATGATAATATGAAGCACTATACCATTATTATAATGATTACCATTATATCAACGATGATATGGTAGTGAATTCGATTAATTGTATAATCAGTGATTCATCAAATGATAGCAACCAATCAAATTTGAAAATTTTCTAATCCATAACTGGGCTTCAAAGCTCGGGTTCTGTGGGGTAGACTAAAAGGTTGGATGGACATGATATGTTATATATGATATAAGAAATAAGGGGGTTTTGAACCGGATCAGGTCAGATGAAGTAGGGGCTCGAGTTTGGTCGGCTGTCAAAATTTTGGCCTGCCCCGACCCATTGATAACCTAGTCTTCACTGATTTTTAGGGTCTTGATAGTTAAAGGAGTAAGTTTTCGAAACAATTGGCTCCTCATAAGCTTGATATTCTCTTGATGTCGATGATGCCGATGATGGCCTAACAATGAAAACACCCAATCTGCATTATGAGTTATGACGTCACTTTTAGTAAACTCCCCTTGGATACAACAAAGCTAGAGGATAAATCGATAAAATTGGTCTTGTTTGACAACCTGAGTTCTAAGGATCGGCCAATACCGAGAAAAAAATATGTATCGGTAAGTATCGGCCAATACCGATTGGTCTTTCATTTGATAGGTCTTGAATCACATAGGAAATTGGAGGGACGGGTATTTTGAGTGGTACATGTAGATTGAAGGTTTTTTTTTCAAGAATAATTGTATCGTTTGTCACAAATCCTCCATTGGTTGAGTATTCGTCCAAACGTTGACATGCTTTAATGGGGGAATCACCCATTTGATGAGTCTTCAATTTGATGGGTGAATGAAGGGCCTTTTAAGAGTACCTTTAAATCTGCCCACTGAATCTTTAAGTTCACCCACATTGAAACACGTTGATTGAATTGAAACGAACGATGGAGATCATTTATCCTCCCAATCTTTCCCATGATGGATCTTGAGATCATGATCGTACCATCAAACGGTCAGTGTTTTATTTCACGTGGCACATATCTCAGAAAAGTGACCTTAACATCCCGTCCTTGCTTAAAATTGATATTAAGGTCACTTTTATGGGTGTGTACCACATGAAATAAAAAATCGATCATCTGATGGTACACTCATGATCTAAAGATCAATCTCATGAAAGATTGAGATGATAAACAATCTTCATCATTTGATTTAATGCAGTCGATGTATTTTAAAGTGGGTGAACTCACAGATTTTGTGGGTGGATTTAAAGGTACTGCTTTTAGAATAGTGGTAAATTATAATGGCATGACTTGTAAATAAAGGTGAATAAAGGGCCTTTTAGAATGGTGGTAAACTTAATGGCATGACTTGTAAATATAGTTGAATGAAGGGCCTTTTAGGCTGTATTTGGGTTAGCTCTTATAAGAGCAGAAGCAGCTCTTTGCCTGCTTTCTGTCAGAGCAGATAAAATCTGCTCTGAGATAGAGCAGGCATAGAGCAATTTTATAACTTAAAATAGCTCTCCGCCAGAGTAAATGAGGCAAGGAGCTGTGTTACCAAATGTAAAAGTAATTCTCTGACGGAGCTAAAAAATGAAAGAGCTGCTCTTTACCCCAAAAGAGCTAACCCAAACGCAGCCTTAGAGTGGTAATATTTTTAAACTATTGGTTTCATTAAAGGCAAAAATAGACTTTCCGTCCATAAACTTACGACTAATTAACGGCAGTACAATAATAGGGGCTGTAGAATAAGTACCCATTACTCAATTAATTTCTTATAATATTAGCATAATACGACGGTTATATGTAAAAAAAACCCTATAAAATATCCAATGGTCATAAGCTCCATGTGCTACAATTTAAACCCATTTCAAAAAATGCACTAGCGGGCCAATGTAACTCGGTCGCTCGCCCAACAATTCATGAATGAATTAAGTAAATTGTCAAATTAATTCCGATGGATTAGATTCATTTAGGGTCTGTTTGAATAGGGGGAAAGGAAAAGAAATCATGAGAAATAAAAGGAAATGTGATACTTTCCTATGTTTGGCAACAAAGTTTTGCTATTGAAAATTATAGGAAAATTTAAAATTTTCTTTTCCATTGGAAACCGACAAATCCCTCTAAACTAGGAGGATTTCACCGGAAAACTTTTGCCGTTCTCGATTTCTCTCTTTCTCTCTCCTCTATCTCTCACTTTCTTTTTTAATGAATAAATTGAAAAAAAATCAATTATTGAAAAAACTATAAAAAATAAAATAAAATAATAAAAATTAAAAATTAAAAATTTTAAAAAAAGTAAAAAAATTAAAAATAAAATAAAATAAATAAGAATAAAATTAAACAATAAAATAAGACTAAAAAAATAAAAATAAAAATAAAAATAATTAAAAAATATTAATAATTAGACAAAAAAAAATATTAAAAAATTAATTAAAAATAAAATAAAAATAAAAAAATTAAAAAAATTAAAAAAATTAAAAAATTAAAAATATATAGAAAAATAAAAAATAATTTTTTTAATAAAAAAAAAAAAAAAAAAAAAAAAAAATTAAAAAATAAAATAAAAAATAAAATATTAAAAAATTAAAAATTAAAATAAAATTTTTTAAATAAAATAAAATTAAAATAATTTTTTTTAATAAAAAAAAAAAAAATTAAAATAAATAAATAAATAAATAAAATTTTAAAAAATAAAAAAGAAATTTAAAAATAAAAAAAATATAAAATAAAATAAATAAAAAATAAAAAGTAAAAAATAAATTAAAATAAAAAATTAAAATAAAAATACAAAAAATAAAAAAATTAAAATAGCTTTAAAAAATAAAAAAATAATATTTAATAAAAAAACTAAAAAGTAAAAAAAAATAGAAATAAAAAATAAAAATACAAAATTAAAAAAAATTAATTTTTTTTTTAAAAAATAAAATAAAAATATGAAAATAAAATAAAGAAATTTAATAAAAAAAATAAATAAATTAAGAGTAAAAAATAAAAATTTAAAAATTTAAAAATAAATTAAAATAAAATTAAAAAAATAAAAATAAAAATAAAAATATAGAAAATTAAAAATTAAAAATTAAAGAAAGAGAGAGAGAGAGAGAGAGAGGGAGAGAGAGCGAGAGGGAGAGAGAGTGATTTTATTTTTTATTTTTTTTATATATTTATATTTTACTTTTTTAAAAAAAAAATTTTAAATTTATTTTTTTATTTTAAAAATAAAATAAAATAATAATAAAATTAAAATTAAATTTCAAAAATTTCAAAAATTTAAAAATGTTCAAAAAAGAAAAATAAAATAAAATAACAATAAATAAAAAAAAATTAAATCTCTCTCTCTCTTTCTTTCTTTCTTAGCTCTTTATTATTATTCTCCTTTTTAGATGTTTCTCTCTCCTAAATTTTCTCTCTTTATATATATTTTTTAATTTCACTCTCTTAATTCATTTCTCTCTCCTCAAATTTTCATCTCTCTTTATCTCTCTCTCTCTCTTAAACTTACTTTTTCTTTTTCCTAATTTTTCTTTTTCTCACAAAATTTTCTTCATAATAGAAAATTGAATTTATTGGGTGTATAAGATATATACTATCGATAATGATCATTTTCTATTTTTTATGTGTCAAATATCGGAAGACAATAAATTCCTATAAATTCCGAAAGAGCTGGAATCTATTGGATCTACAAAACTTTTTCCTATATTTTCTGAAAATTTGTCAAACAGACCCTTAAAGTTTTAAAAGTATAAAGAAATGAAATGAACTTAATTTTTTATATAATGAATGAAAAATTTTAAACTCAACCCACCCAGCGAATTCGGTTCGTTTAAAAATAGCGAATTGCAAATTAAATCGAGGAAGCATCCAATTAAGTAACTATAGTTTAAAGTTCTTTTTAAATGAGACTTTTAGGCACTTGGACCAAAGTTTTGAATTTAAGCTATCATTTGTTATAAGTTGAGTTGGGTTAAAGTTATGTCATGTGGCAACTGGAAAGCAATTCTTTTAGTATTTGTTTTCATAAAAAGTATTAACCATCAAATATTCTTTTCTCAGGTCCAGTTTAAACGTTGTCGATTGAGTTGATACTCGAGATATTTTTTGTTCCGATCTTTCAAACAAAGGGTCTTGCGATCGTGGCCCACCTATTAAACTCTCATATGCTCCTATCACATGGGGCCCTTCCGCAAAAGTGACTTGAGAATCCTTCTCATGATACAACGTGATCACGGATGCGTCTCACACAGAATCAACTCTTTATCGTCTGATAAGTGTGCCGCAATCTCATATTTAGTGTGTGAAACTCGGAAATGAAAAATAATCTTTATAATCTTATTCAAAGCAGTCAATGGTGGAACCATCAATTGGACGTAAAAAATCGTTGGTTGTATAAATATCACTAATCCACTATCCTTTATTTTATGATATGTTGGAATTAGAGCTGGCCTCAAGACCAAGGATCAAAATTTTGGCCGAAATTTTGGTCTCGGGCATGACTGAAGCTGAAATCGAAAACCAATAATTTGGCCGAAAATTTGATCCCCATACAAAAAGGATCAAAATTTTGGTCATTTCGACCGAAATTTTGATCATTGCTTAAGACTATTTTTTTCAACTTCCACATGACTTAACGGGTTGGGTAGACCCTATAAATGACCTGTTTACCGGAGCTTTTTTAGTTGGGCCTTTTTATTGGGTCCAACAAACAAACTTGACCCGTCAAGTTGAGTCTCGGCGGGCATGCGACATCCATCCCGATCTTAGGGCTGCATCAACTCAAGGTCAGGTTGGATAAAAATCAGGTCATGTCAAGTCGACCTAACCCGACCTGATCAAGGAAAAAGTGGGGTTTTGAATCGGGTTAGGTCAGGTTTTAGGTTTGAGCATACGTTTGAGTCTGGTTTATCTTGATTAATTAGGTCGGCCATATACTTTGATCAATGGGTCCGGGTGCACTATTAGGTCCATTCGGGTCAGGTCGGGCATGTTCCCTTGACCCGTCGGGCAACTAGAACTTTGGCCCGACCCAGTCCATTGACAACCCTACCAATGGATTAATCCCAACTTTCTAGTGATTTATCACAACAAAAAAAAAAAACCCTACCAATGGGGAAATATGTTCAATTCCCTTCTGAAAAGGGTTACAAATAAAAGACAAGTATAGATTAAAATTTAATTTGAAGAAGCAACATATGTAAAATTTAATTTGAAGAAGCAACATATGTTTGAGTGCACCCTGAGACATTATACGCGAGTCTGTTGGGTGTCACAAGTTACCAATCTAAGGATTGAAAGCCATATGCGCATGTATAAGGTCGATCAATAATCGTTAAAAAAATTGATTTAACACTATTGACCATATGACCGAGGCTAAATTTTTTCAATAAAAAATCATATTTAATTTTAACCCCCAAAATTAGGAGCGTACACATTTTTTTTTTTTTTCCAGTTTTTTGTGAAATCTATTGGGGAGTTGTGAACCAACTGGACTCAACGTGGCACTCATCGAAGAGATCGGGTTTCACGACAAGTTGCACAAGGTTAATTAGATTCATCTACTGAAAACTTAAAAAAACTATTATCTATCATTGAAATGTTGGTCCAAGGTGCAAAACTTCAATACAATAAGTTCAAGGTGCAGATGTGAAACTTTGGCTTGAGTTGAGAAGGGCAAATGGTTCGAAAAATATATTTTTTTTTCTACAATCCTATAAGTTGGGTGAACCTTTAAAGGATGGGTATAACTTGAAATCCCGTGCCAGATAGCTTGTAATCTAGCATTCAAACATACGTGCCATGCGTTCAAATGCATATTCCCATTTTTATATAGACAAAATGTAAAATGCATTCGAGTGTACTGCTCAGGCTGTACATTCGAGTGCTAGATCACGTTTTACATGGCACGTGATTTTGGGTTGGCACATGTCGTAACATTTCATCATTTCCCTATTTTTCTAAAAACAAAAATTAATAACGAAAAATATGTTTACAACCTTGATTTACAGGTCAAAATTTGTGTTTTTCTTGAAAATTTTGACCATAAATTGAAGCGTCATTGATCATGATTTGGACGGTCTAGATATAATTTTTTTTGAATGGTCAATTTCTGAACCTGTGCAAGTGCATAAAACACCTGACCCTTGAATTGGGTCTATGTGGCACCCAACTGATTCTAAGTTTCAAACACAAGGTTAGAATGCCAACCAGCATATAACGGTCAGTGGCACTTTCGTAATTTTTGGTTTTGAATAAGGATATTGTTATAATTAGAGCACTTACTTAGTGCGGCCGGTAAGGGTGGGCACCACCAAGCAGCAAGAACTGGCAACAATTGGGTTGCTAGAAACGGAAATATTGATTTGTGAGGGAATTTGATGTGGTCCACTGCACGGGCACCGACAATCGTGCTCGAGTCCTCCGCATCAATATCCCTGATGGGTGCCACTGGTAAAATGTTTTGTTGAACGCCTTAGAGAGCACCTAAGTGTGTAGAAGGCACCAAAGTGTGTGAACACGGATGAGCATATGGTTGGCTTAAATCTTTGGATATCTTTATTTGAACCCACCAATTTTTTTAATGCACAAACCTTTCCTCAAAATTATCCTTCCTCTCCAACCAAATTCAGCCATTGCAAAAAATCGAAAACCCTAGCCCGTGCTATTTGACGTCCTTCTTTTCGGCGACAAAGAAACGGAAAGGTTGATTGAAGATATTTAGGCCTTGTTATATGTCGAATTTATCGAAAGAAAATGTGATAGAAATGAAACTTCTGGTAGAAATCCTTTCATTTTTTCTTTTTACTTGAGCTTAAAGGGCAATTGAGTCATTTCTCATGAACGCCGCCTGTTAATTTCCGAGGGTCGGCCCCAATTACCGTGCTAGTCGGCCAAAAATTTTGTGTGAGTCCCGTTTAGCGAAACTTCTAAAGCGCGTATATTGGTTTAAAACGATTTGAAACGGATCCAAATTTTCCAAAATTGCCTTTATTTTTTTTTATCACCCTTTAGAATTTTTAAGGGCACCCATTTATTCTTTTTCTTCAGCTCTGGGAATCCTGTATCTCTGGTGAGTCATAGAACTTATGAAACCTTATGGAATGAAACCCTCTTGAAACCCACAAGAAATCTAGTGAAATGCAGCCAGTGTAACCCTTTTAAAACCCACCTTAAACTCCTAGGTAAAACCCCTCTTGAAACCCTCTTAAACACGTAGAGCCCATATGAAATCCCTTCTTGAAACCCATATGAAACCCTTCCCTCTTTAAATAATCTCTTCTCTTAAAATACACTCTTGAAACCTACCTAAAATCTTCCTCTTAAACCCTCTTGAAATCCTCCGGTGAAACCTCCTCTTGAAATCTACTTGAAATCTCCTCTTAAAACATATCTGAAACCCTCTTAAAACTCACCTAAAAAATTCTCGCGAAAATATTGTCACTATTATCATTGTGACTTGCTGAAGTTAGGGAAGAAGAAAAATATCACATTGAATCATATAATAGACATAGTGTTTTGTGCCAATTGGTCGAAGAATTATTTGATCATAGCCTTTAAATCAGACGGCTCAAATGCTATTTCCACGTTGCACATGTTCCTAAGATAGAGCCTTGCTTTTAAGGTGGTATATGCAACTCTTTTTCGTAGTTAAAATAAACGTGTTAATAGTCAATTTGCTTATCATTTCGAATTGGACCAAATTGAACTGCAAAGTGATTCATTTTACCCAATTTGAGAGCCGCTATGTGAATGAGGGAATTATGTAACATCAAAGTCTATAATTATGTAACATATTATAGACTTAGGTGATTAACCAATCTCTTATGTGTTCAAGAGAAGTCGACAGAGTTAGGCAAGATTCCAACATTAGGTGATTAACCAATCTCTTAACGGCACCTTTTGCATTTAATTTGTTAGTTCAGTGTTAATTGGTGATTAGCTAGCATACTAATGGAGATCCATTGACCAATCCCAAACACTAAAGCAACCAAACAATCCTAACCATTTGATCAGTGCACTTTGGAATCCTAACCATATGATCAATGCACTTTTCAACTCAAAAGATTATGATTATTTAATAAAAATGATTAATTATATATATGGTATTACCACGCTAATTTGGATTGATGTACACACACACCATCAATGTGGCATGGATAACCCACACCATCTCTGTGCTCCGCCCCTCAGCCAAGCCAAGCCAACAAATAATTAAGCTTGCTCCCCTCCTCCGACCCCGACCCCGACCCCACCCCAAAAAATATAAAAAAATAAATCAAAATAATAAAATTAAAATAGAAATAATAAAGTAAAGTTACAATAATGGAAAAAGGGCATTTCTAGTGAACATGTAAACATGAACCTTTGCCTACTTATAACTTACATGGTAGACCCATGTTCTCCTTGTGGATTCTCTCTTCCTTCTCAGACAACTGAAAAAAAAAAACCCACTCTTTGCAGCTCTTAAGATCTTCTTTAATGGAAGGCAAAGGTTACACTCAAGACGGCTCCGTCGATCTCCGCGGACGTCCGGTCCTCTCCTCTCAAACCGGCAGATGGAAGGCGTGCTCTTTTCTCGTCGGTAATGCTATATATTATTTCTTATGTTTTATGGGTGTAGGGATTGGGGTTTAGGATTGAACATAAAAAACTTAGGAATAATTTAATGCTATAGAGTTTTTTAAGTTTCTTCTTTTCTGTTTTTCCTTATTTCAATTCATCATGTTTTCAAACATCTGCATAAATAAAAAATATTACATATTGATATTATAATTATATTACCAAACAAAGTGATTGATCATACTTTACAATAATTTACAGGATATGAAGCATTTGAGAGAATGGCTTTCCATGGAATATCAGCTAATCTCGTAGTTTACTTGACTACCCAACTTCACGAAGATACGATTTCGTCGGTGAGGAACGTAAACAACTGGGCGGGATCGGTTTGGATGACACCGATCCTTGGCGCCTACATCGCCGATTCTTACATTGGCCGGTTTTGGACGTTCACTATGTCGTCGCTCATTTATGTCATGGTAAAATTAAATAGATTAAAATTTTACATAATTTATTTTACAGACTAGTAGTTCATCACACTCATCACACTACAAAAAATAAGATTATTTGCAACAGCCAAAAACTGTTGCTATTAACAAAAAAATTGTCGCTATTAACCAAAAAACTGCCGTTGAGAGTATTAGCGGCAGTTTTTTTTTTATTAATAGCAGTAATTTTTGGTTGCCGCTAATAATCTTATTTTTTGTAGTGTCGGTAGGAATCATTTAACCTAGGTCCCGCTCGATTATTACTTTAGATAAAAAATAGATTAAAACCAACTTTTTGAAGATCCACTTAATCATAGAATATCTTAATCTCAACTTTTCATTGACATTTTGACTAATAAAATAGCTTAATTTCAACTTTATGTTAAAATGCTTAACTCTAACTATTTGAAGTTGCACTTAGTCATAAAATTGCTTAGTGTTAACTTTTCGACGGTGCTTTAAGCAATAAAATAGCTTAATTTCAGCTTAACTACTAAATTTGCTTAATCGCAACTTTTTCTTAAAATAGCTTAATTCAATTTTTTGGCGCAATAACCAAGACCACCCCTCAAGAAGCCGAGGTTTTGAGTTTGAATCCATCCTGGTTCCTTAAGAGGCCCAATAGCCCCTTAAAAAAAATAAACAACTTTTATTTTTGGTGTTCTAAGTAATAAAATAGCTTAATTTTTACTTTTCACTCACACTCATGATCTTCTTAACTCCACCCACTCGGCATCTTCCCTCTTTTTGATAATAGTGTAGGGAGGGTAAGTGGAATCCTTAATGCTAATTTTTTTGTCAGCATTCGAAGCATTTAACTTTTTGTTATAGCTAGATAGATGGTCATGGTCAGGTCCAATAAGGTTGAATCCGATTTCGAGTTTAACCACATATGTAGCTCTTGGATATAGGAGAATCTTGACTTTCACGATTTTAACTTCTTATAGGATGACATGCATGCAGTCAAAATTCTCCTATTTTTGAGGCCTAGATGTGGTTGAACTTGAAATCAGATTCAGCCTGATTGGATCTAACTATTTCCCAAATGGGCCCAAATGATAAAATAGCTTAATTTCAAGCTTTTCCTAATGCTCTTGATCTTGTCACCCTAAAATGGTTAATAAATCGCTTAATTTCAACGTTTTGTTGGCATTTAATTATTAATTTCAAGCTTTTGTTTGATGCTCCTAAAAATTAGTGTTTGCAAATCTTTCACCATTCAAATATAAGAAATGAGTTCCTTGAAATCTGTGCATTGCTCAAAAATTTGCAAAGCATTAATTATAGAGATGTGTTCTTTAAGTCTTAACATCGAAAACGAGTGTTGAGCAATCATTATAATATAGATGCTGAACATGATAGGACATGTGGTCACTAAGTGCACTGATTTTGGGGACCATTTGAGTACTCTCATTCTTAGGTATATGGTGATTATGGCATGCAGCTTTTATTGGTATTCCAGAATCTAACACCACTTATATCACTCTCTGATAGTCGGTCATAAGACAGCTTTGGCAATGCCATCACCCCAATGACCATAAGTTCGAATCTCATTCCTTGTTGCCACTCGCATGGATTTATCCCTACTTATTTGATACGTGTGATTTTGTGGGTGTTATATGTGCATGAGGACTTAGTCAAGTGCTCTAAGAGGTCCGAATACCCGTCATCAGAAAAAAATTTATTTATACAATTTATTTTTCATTTTAATGATTGTTCTTGCTCTTCTCGTTCTTTTTTTTTTTAAAGGCACTGATTTAGTGGCGTTATTGCTAATCAACTCTGAAGCCATCATCATATTTTGCCTTATCCAATTTATTTGGGGTCAATTTTACAAGTCCTATTTCTCTACTCGTTTCTGATCAGGACTAAGCTTTATGTAATTTTGCAATCCTTTATATCCTTTCTCACAGCTACTGATCTTTTATTTCTCTTACTTTTTTTTTTTTTTTAATAACTTAGGATAATCTCAAATTTACGCTTAGACTAATTTCTAAGAGATGCCCTTGCCCTCATTGTGTAATGAGTATTTCACGATTTACATGCCCCACGAGACATCCTATTACCATAAAAGGGAGATGTCAACACTCAGATTCTATTACCTATTAGTAATAAATCAAAGTCCCCTTCTCCTTCTCCTTCTCAACTTCTTGTATTAGTAGTTTCTTTACCTTTATTAGAGGGTATGCTTCATGCCTCCAATGAAATGTCTAAATCACCCCTAAAGTGAGCCATAGAAAATCACACTATATATGAAAAGGGGAGTCTTTCAATGCATTGAACGCCACAAAAAATTAAAGATACAAATGTTTCTTTTTTTCTTTTGTTCACTCTTTATGTGTAGATGTTTTGACCTGTTTAATCAATGTAACCGACTTCAAGGACCACTGTAATCATTTTGTTTTGTGTGTTTTTAGTTAACTTTAATACCATTACTTGTTTTAGTCATTTCGTATATCACGAGCAGTACCAATATTTTGGTACACATGGCCATTGCTTAAAACTAGATTTAGCCCAAAATATTCCCTTCAATGGTGAGGCAAAAAAATTATTTGATCAAGTGGTTAGAAACCTGGACAATCATATCCCATCTGTATGCTGCATGGTGACAAATTTCTCCAAAATTAATACACCAAAATTTCTTTAAAATTAACCGAAATAGAGGTTGGATAAAACACTACACAAAATAAGATTATTAGTAACAATAAAAAATTACCACTATTAACAAAAAAATTGTCGCTAATACCTTTGTTGCTAATAGTCTTAATAGCATTTAATAATTTTTTTGTTACTAACAATAGTTTTTTGCTACAAAAAATTGACGCTAATAGTCTTATTTTTTGTAGTGAAACTTTCAGTGAAATTTCAGTGATTTCTCCAAATTTTCATTAATTTTGACGAAATTAGTGAAATTTTATCGAAATTAATGAAACTTCTTTAATTTTAGCCATTTTAAAATAATAAATAAGATTTTTATAAATATTAAATATAATTTAAATATAGATATTTTTTCTACTTTTTGAAAATTTTTCGAAACTTTTTCAAATTTTTATTGAATTTATCCAAAATGAACCAAAATGACACCCTATCGAAATATTACCGAAAACGAAATTTTTCGATATGCTAACCTGCCAACCGTACATCTCAATCGATGCACAAAAGCATTTGACCAAACAGTTAGAAGAGGTTTCTAACCATTTGATAAAAAATGCACCACATGTGCATGATGTACAGAAGAAGATTCTAACCATCTGATCAAAACAATTTTGGTACCTCAATGTGGACCACTCACACTAACCATAGATATTTTTCAAGGGCAAAAATCTTTGGGCTGACAGAAATTTAAACCATAGTATTAAAAATCGGCTGATACCGATACGTATCAACGATACATATTGGTTTCTTGACACACTGATAAATATCGGCGGTGATACGTATCAGTATCCTAACTCGGTATCAGTATCGGTATTGGTGGATACGGGCCCGTATTGGCCTATACGTATCTGGTATCAACCGATATATATATATATATATATATATATATATATTATATATATATATATGTGTGGCCGATATGTATCGGCCAAGTCGTTTCGGTCCTCCATAGACCGATACCCGAGTCCGATGCCGATTTTGTTACCTTGATTTAAATTATCAAAATGTCTTGTGTGCTTATTTTATTTACCAAAATAATGGGTTAATTTTTTATCACTAAAAAGTAGCATCACGAAAAAAATTATGGGTTATTTCAGGGGTAGTCTAGTGAAGTGTGTTTTAGGATGTTAATTCATTCCCTTCGAATTAAAAGAATTCAGACTACTTCTGCGGGGCTGCGTTAATATTATAATCCATGCTTCATGTGTAGTGCACCGACTGGTTTTTTGCTGTAAGGTCAGCCCACCAAAGTTGATTTTTAGTTCACAACACTAGTCGTGTATACCCGTATCGTAGTCATAAAAAATAATTGGTGATTAAAATATGGGCAAGAGACATTTTGATAAATTGTAAAATTGTTGAAAAACTTTTCCAAGTGTCTATAGAATGGTGACCCGTGCACCAGAGGTGGTGCACCGCCATGCGCATAATAGCAACTCTTCTCGGCTAAAAGCCTAAAAGTAATTGCCAATTTGCCACTATATTGGGTCGACGGCTGACCTTCTTTAATTTCTTCAATATGGGGGAGTCTAAAAGGGCTCCTCAGGCCTCAACCAAACTGGTCAAACCAACCCTTAGCAAACTGGTTAGTCATATCCATGACTGAAATTAAGAGGTCTGACTGCTAAGCGCACACCATTTTTTATTCCAGCACATATTTTTAGTTAAACATAAACTTCAGTTATCTGCACATTAATGGACAACGAAAAATAAAATAATAAATTTAGATAAAAAAAGCCGTTAGCTAATATTGTCTGCATAGCAACTTTTGGGTACACAAACTTTTCCTGATTTCGTGTTTCTTTAATTTATTAAATAAAATTTCTTAGTGCACACCAACCTTTCTATCCGCAGTCCTTTAATTTTTTCCTTTTAAGTGTGAAAATAGAAAAAAGTAACCGATAGAAACTCTCAAAATTAAGTCCCTCTCATTTTAATATATATGCTACAAATAACATAATTGTCAAAGATTAAAACGTATATCTTTGCCCTTGCTTTCCAAGTAAAAACCATCTATCCAAGGAAGAAAATTCATACTTTCAAATATTAATTAAATTGAATTTGTATTTTATTTCTACTTATAGGTCCCGTTTAGTAGTGGAGAAAGTGTCAAATTCTAAACATATTTCATGGAAAGTTGGTTTCCTTTTTCATAAAGTTATTTCTCTTCGTTTTTAAATTCATATGAGCTCCATCACGTTGGATAAGACGTTTTCTGCAGAAAATAAGTCTTAACTTTTCGGATCACATTGCTCAGAAAGTTGTCTTTCTGTGTAAAAGAAAAGTATGAGTGATGGAACCACTTTTTGTGTAACTCAAAAATAATGAAAAATATTTTTCTACTTAGAAAAGTCAATTTCTTTGTAAGTTAAAAATTAATTATAACTTACATGAAAAATGTTATAGAAATTGAGCCAAAAGGTTATAGGAATATAATTTAGATTTATTAATTTATTAATTATAATTTTCAAAGTTTTTTAATGGAGGATTGTTCCATAAAGTGGAAACATGTTATAGAAACATACGTTTAGATAATGCCATTGTATTCCCTTTGTTCCATCATTAATTATTTTGATGAAGACATAAAATAAATAATAAACTAAAAAAGTCCAAATTTAAAAAAATTGGAGACCGCATCTAACGGTCAATTAATGCGGGCGAAAGACACGTGCACCATGCGTTGGTACTAGGCCGAATAATTAAGGGACTTCTTATCAGAATATGTTATATAGGTATTTTAGTTACCAAAACATATATAGGAAGTGATTTTAAAAACAAAAACGTTATAATACTGTCAAAAAATCAGCTTCATAATAAGTGAGGTATGATTTTTAAATACCAAAACGTTATAATAGTGTCAAAAAATAAAGCTTAAATTTATATGAGGTGTTTGACAAATTATTACTAAAATACCTTGAATAATTAAAAGTCGCAATGAGCCAGTAGCACGCCTAAAGGTTTGGTTTTTCTCATTACGGCTCCGTCTGGGGTCCACACTTTAGGCCCAAGAATTAAGTTGGTCCAGTTTGTTTCCTTACTGTTCCAGCAGTCAAATCAACGACAACTATGACTAAAAATGAACCCATTTATGACTTTCTGATTAGGCCCGCTGACTGGGGCCAGCACTTTAGGCCTAAGAGATAAGTTGGTTAAATTCCACTTATAAAAAAAAAGGATTAACCTAATTAAAAATGAACCCGCTTTTTTTTTTTTTTTTGAAGTTTTGATATATTCGGAGTATTTTGTGATAGAGCATACAACTTGGTAGTCCAATGTAACACATTATCGTTTCTGTTCGATTTCTTCTTACCACAAATGCATGGCTAACCTCATGAGAATGAAAAATTGAACAGGGCATGGTGCTTTTGACAATGGCAGTCTCTCTAAAATCCTTGAGACCAACTTGTGTGAATGGGGTGTGCAGCAAGGCTTCATCTTCACAAATTGCTTTTATATACTCATCTCTCTACATCATAGCCGTTGGTGCAGGTGGCACAAAGCCCAACATCTCCACCTTTGGTGCCGACCAGTTTGATGACTTTGACCCCCATGAGAAGCAACTCAAGGTCTCCTTCTTCAATTGGTGGATGTTCAGCACCTTCTTGGGTGCTTTGTTTGCTACACTAGGGCTTGTTTATGTACAAGAGAACTTTGGATGGGGACTTGGCTATGGGATCCCAACCGGTGGCCTTATATTATCCTTATTCATATTCTATATAGGGACACCATATTACAGGCACAAGGTCAGGAAGACCAAGAGCCCTACCAGGGATCTTGTTCGGGTCTCGGTCGCTGCCTTTGCTAATCGCCGGCTTAATGCCCCTGCTGACCCATCTGTGCTTTACGAGCTCGAGCCGCAACATTACATGATCACCAGAAGACGGCGAATTTATCACACTCCATCTTTCAGGTGAGTGCTCTACTACTATTACTACTATTGCTGTTGTTGGTGTCATCTATGTTGAATAACCTCTTGTGCATGCATGGTTCATAAAGCTGAGGGCTGGGCCTTGGAACATATATTATTGGTGGTACGTTGGTGAAGGGTACTTGACCTGTGCACTCGCTCAAGTGTGAACGGGTCAATCTCCTTATGCTAATTGGGAACCTTGGGATATATACAGCTATCTATGCGCCTGCATGCCCAAGGTGCAAGATGACGCAACCTTGAAGTCACAAGTTCAATCCCATCCTTACCTAATCTAGAGACTGATTGGGCCCATTACGGCATATCCTCTTTATTATTGGGCCTGACTTTCGGGCCTAGGTTCGCACTGTCGGGTTTGAACCTTGACCCGGGCCCCCTTCCGGTTGATGGCGGTTTTAGATTTAACATTTATGGCCATACACTAATTAGATGGTAACTCGACTTTCATGTAAGAATTTTTCTTTTCAAGATTCCATTGGAGTACTAAATTTGATTAGGTACCAAGCCGGATAAAAATTTGATTAAATTGGAAGAGAATTAAGCGTGTGTATAGAAACTATTGGCGTGGAAATAGCAGCATACAAATAATCACTACAAAAATAAAGTGTTTCAGCGGCACTGGTTGTTAAGACATTTTTCAGTAGCGGTAGGACTAACAACGACAATTTTTTGTAGCAGCATGACTAATAGTAATAATTTTTTTTAATAGCGATAGTTTTTTTCTGCGGCTAATAATCTTATTTTTTGTAGCGAATATTTTATTTTTTAATTTAAGAAAAAAAAAATCTCTTTGGCTTAGGTTCCTCGACAAGGCAGCGCTACAAGGAGGCACCAAGGGGGTTTCAACTCCATGCACTGTGACCCAAGTTGAAGAGACTAAGCTTGCACTTGGGATGATATTGATATGGTTAATCACTCTGATCCCTAGCACCATTTTGGCCCAAGTGAACACCCTATTTGTAAAACAGGGCACAACTTTGGACCGTAACCTCGGGCCCAACTTCCAAATCCCCGCTGCATCGTTAGGGAGTTTCGTAACACTCTCTATGCTCCTCTCCGTGCCCCTATACGACCGCTACTTCATACCACTCATGCGACGAAAAACAGGGAACCCCAGGGGAATCACTCTGCTCCAGAGACTAGGTATCGGGTTCGGATGCCAAGTCCTTGTGACAGTTGTCGCATTTTTGGTTGAAATTAAGAGGATGCATGCCATAAAGGAGCATGGAGCAAATGGGCCCAAAGACATAGTACCCATGAGCATATTTTGGCTATTGCCTCAGTATGTGTTATTAGGGATTGGTGATGTGTTCAATGTCATTGGGTTGCTAGAGTTTTTCTATGACCAATCTCCACAAGACATGCAAAGCCTAGGTACCACTTTTTTCACAAGTGCTATAGGGTTGGGCAACTTCCTTAACAGTTTTTCGGTCACAATGATTGATAAGATTACAAAGAGAGGTGGGAAAAAGAGTTGGATAGGTAACAACTTGAATGATTCACATTTGGACTACTATTATGGCTTTCTAATGGCCATCTCTGTTCTCAACTTTGGTGCTTTTTTGTGGCTTTCGAGTTGCTATAACTACAAGAAGGAGAGTCCTGAGGTTGGTGAGGGGAAGGTTTCTTGTGTTCAGATGGAAGCCAAAGATGTGAGCCCTTCACCCTTAGGGTTGGAAGTGTGAGGGATGGGTGCAACATTATTTACAGTTTATATGTTTATATGCATGTAAGTTATGTGTGATGTTTTGTTGTTAAGCAACTTTTTTTTTTCTTTGTTAACTCCCATGAGACAAGTTTTGTGATGATCAGAGGAGACCCGAAGTGGCCAGTCCACCCAACCCAACTTAGCCCTAAAATGGTAGGGCTATGACCAAAATGTGAGGTGGTAAGCCTGGGCTAGGGCCTAAAGCCCAGTACGGCCTATATATATTAAAAAGAGAGAGAGAGAGAGAGAGAGAGAATATGCACTCCGGTACAAAATTCAACTCTATATTGAGTGCCACTTGGACGTGTGCAAGGTCCAATAAAGGTACAGTATCACGTGGGCATTGAGTGCAACATGATAATGCACTCGAGCATAGAGTTCAACTGTACACTTGATGAGTATAACTTCAAACACAGACGAATAATAACCTGTAAAATTAAGAGTATGCTATGTAGTCAAGGGCACCCTGTTCGCGTCTATAGATTTGCTAAAGGTGCCTACATCCAAAACCCACTTAAACCCTTCGACTTTTTGAAATCAGATAATAAAGATCGTTTTTCACTCTAATTTTGGACCCAATCGATCTTGAGACTATGATCTTACCATCTGCCGATCAATTTTATTCCATGGGACACATCTAAACAATATGGCCGGTGGCATAGCCACTTAGAAGGTTGGCAGTTCCCTGGAGGGGGCCTCAAGATCAAGTACGTATCTCATACAACTTTCGTTGGTATATAAGCCCCCAAATTTATAATGTAGAAACCCTCAAATCGATGGTAAAATAACTACTAACATTATATTTATCATTAATTTATAGCCCTCACTAACAAAATTTCCTGACTATGCCTTTAAATATGGCCCTAAAATCGCATTTAAGTGTGATGGTATGCTCGTAACCTCAAGATCCATTGTGTGGAAGATTGGGGTGAAAAACGATCTCAATCATCCTTTTCCACATAGTCAACAGGTTTAGTGATGTTGCAGGCACGAACAGAGGTACTCTATAGTCAATTGCATGATCGTCATATGCCGCTTCTCTTAGAGCATCTCTAACAAGAGAGCTATCCCACACGCCAAAGCTAATATAGCGCTCCAAACTATAAAAAGTGAGCTCCAGCAGAAATGCCATCCAACACGCTATATATAGCTATTGCTACAGTAATAGCTAAATTTAGCTATTAGTGTAGCAGTAGCTATCCATTAAAATAATCTTTTTAATGTAAATGGATGACACTCTCTTTCTCATCTAGTCTAGTAGTAAAATAATAAAATAAGAATAAATAGAAACCCGAGGGTCCCAAATCGGACCAAACCACACCGAAATCCGAGGGTCCCGAACCGGACTGAACCACACCAAAACCAGACACGAACCGAACTAAACCGAACCCCAATTCGGTTCGGTTTGGTGGCTTGAAAGCAAAAAAAAATCGAAAAAATTGAAAAAATATCCTAAAAAAATATAAAAGGTAGGTATTTTACCTACACCAAACCGAACCGAACCAAATTGGTTTTGATTTCAGAGAAAATAAAAATTGAACCGAACCAAAACCCGACACAATCCGAACCGAACCCCAATTTGGTTCGTTTTCGGTTCAGGTGGCTTGAACCGAACCAAACCAAATCAGTATAGATTTCAGAAAAAAAAATAAAAAAGTAGGTATTTTGCCTACTCCGAATCGAACTAGATCGGTTTCGATTTCATAAAAAAAAAAATTAGAACCAAACCAAATGGGTTTCGATTCGGTTTAAAAAAAATTAGAACCCAGCACGTATCGGTAGCCTTTTTTTCAAAAAAAATAATTGGCCGATACATATCAGTATCGGCCGATTCGTATCGGCCCCCGACATACCGATACTCAAGGCCGATATCGATTTGATACCCTGCGTTAGAAAATATGATCGTTATAAAAATATAGTCGTTAGAGAATTTAAAATTTTAAAAGTTGAGTGTTGACAGTAAAATATAATAAAATAAGAATAAAAAATAATATTTTAAAAAATAGAGTAACTAAAATAGAGGGTCTGCGAAAGATTGTGATGAAAAATTATCTTAATCATCGAATTCAAAGCAGTCAGTGGGTTTCAGCGTGGGTGAACTCAAAGAATCGGTGGGTGCATTTAAAGGTACTCCTTGAGTTACTTTAAAAAAAAATAAAAATTGTTTTCAGTGTAAAGCATAAAAACGTTGTGTTTATGTATACAAACTCTTTGTATCGGTGAATCGGTGATCCAATTTAAATATCGCTTGGGATCAACCGATCTTGAGCAATCCAACCGATCCTCAGCCGATGCCTATGTACAAACGATATGACCTATAGAAGTGATATCGTTTGTGTTAAAATCGATCCGGATCGGTATCAGCCGATATTTAAAATCATGGTTAAGATAAATGGTCCTCCTCGATTCATTGCTTAAAATCCCCTTAGGGGATACAATTCCAAAATCAAGAGAATTAGCTCTACATGTAGAGATAGGGAATGGGGGCCATAGAACATGAGCTCACATCTTTTATAAATAAATCTGTGCTTCTAACTAAAACTAATTGGCAATGAGTGGTTGGGCCCATGACATTGTAAGGAGAGAGATAGAGCTATAATTTATTCAATGTAAGACTAAACTTCTATACGCCCTTCCACGTGTCGATGAGATTAAGTTAAATCATGTGGACAATTGAACTGAGTGACGTGGAGTTGGAGGACAAGCTCTAATACCATGATCAACCCATGCTTCCAACCCAAAATCAATTGCCAAAGTGTGGGGGGGCCTAAAATATTATAAGGGGAGAGACAAGGCTATAATGAAAATGAGTACGAGTTCGTCTTCTAGTTGAGTTAGTATAATATCGACGTCCAATGTATATTCTATAGGACCCCTTTAACTACATATATTTAGTAATTATCAGTTACAATTAAGTTTTGTAACTTTGATTTATATTTTGTGAAAATATGTTAGCCTAATCTATCTAGAAATGTTGGGTGGAGAGGTAATTGGGTGGGTTGTAGAGAATTCTATGGTTTAGAGCTTGGGTTTGATTATAGAAGGTTAAACAGATGTATTTGAAAGATTTATTGGGGTTTAAGTGAATGTAGGAATTTAATTGGTTTGGAATCCTATAAATTCTAGAGTTCATAGATTTAAATAAATTGAGAGTTAGAGAATGGGGAGGTTCCTAATTGTGTTTAGTGATTGGCTGAGCGATGTAAAGAGTTTAATTAGGAAGAGCTTTAGGTCAAAATTTTGATCAACAAGTCAAAATAGTCAACTTTGATTTTTTTTTTGGGAATCAACTTTGATTTATATATATATTTTATTAAATGCTCTAAATCAAACTACGAAGTTTGGGCTGAGCGGAAATTGTGTGGGTTGTAGAGAATTCGATGGTTTAGAGGCTAGGGTTAATTGGACTAGGTTAAACAAATGTATTTTGAAAGTTTAATTTGGATTGGAATCTTATATTTTCTAGAGTTTATATATAGATTTAAACAAATGGTCAACATATGGACCTTGCCCATTTAGAGGAAAGTAACCATATTGTGATAGTTGGGAGAACCCATTGTTGAGACAATGGATTAAAATTTCGGCCGAAATGTTTTGGTTTCGCCTCAGACAGAAACAAAACCGAAATCCAAAATTTTAGTATAATTTATATAGGGTCCAAAATTTCAGTCAAAATTTCGGATTTCAGTTTCGGTCATGGCTAGAACCGAAATTCAACTTTTGATCCTTAGTTCAGACACTTAAAAGGGGCAGATGACCTTGCCCAAAGTGAGATGCCTACAAGTCTTTTAACAGTTTATATTTTTTTTTCATATGACCATACAGCCAAGATAGCCTCGAAAACCGAAGAGCAGGCACAAGCGAACCAATTGGGCTAACGCCTCTTTGGTCTTTAACATTGTTGTATGCATATAATTACTAAGATTTATTTAATAGGAAGGCTCTAATATTAAGATTCTATAATAGACTGTTCCTTTACTTAGTAAGATGTATTTAATAGGAAGGCGCTAATAATAAGATTCTATAATAGATTTTTCCTTAATTTCAGCATCAACTTAATAAATTTTTCCTTAATTTCAGCATCAACTTTAAAAGCCATGATTCCCGAGGTTAATCTTCATATTTATTTTAAAAATTTGCAGCTACAAAACTGGACCTATCTGGACTAATTCAGAAAAACAAAATCGACAAGGATAACAAATGAAAAAAATCAAAATTAAAACAGAAGGCAAAAGTTAGGAAAAAAGGGGAAAATTTTGGAGAAAGTAATGAAAATAGTTAAATAGTTTAAAATATTAGAAAATCAATATTTTTTACAAACATATGGAAAATTTGGGAAAAAAAGATTTAGTCTACAATGAGTGTTCACCCATCATGAGTGGACACGGCAGTCCACATGTCTTCGTGACTGCATGACGTTTATGGACTTCCATGCTTTCGAAGTTTGTGCACATCTGAAGTCACACAAATGTGGACACTATTTTACAATCATGATTGGTGGACACCCATTATTGACTAACTGAATAAAATGTGTTTAACACGTACAAGTCGCGTTTTTATTTTTTTCAAAATCACCGATTTTATTTTTATTTTTTTTAACAAAAGGGGTTTTAAATGTTTACCAACGTTTTATGGAAAAATTGTGTTTAAGATAGAGATTTTTTTTTTTTAAATGCTGGTTATAACAACTATGGACCGAACTACGAACCTTTTGTTTAGAACATATTAGTATATACCAAGGTATCAAAATTGTTATTGGTTCGCTAAGAATTGATATGACTCGGCCGATACGTATTGGCCTACTTTTTTTTTTTTTTTTTTTAAATAACATCTCGGCCGATACCCGATACGTATTGGTCAATAAAGTATACGATACCCGAGTTGGGATACCGATATGTATCAGTTTGCCGAGAAACTAAAACGTATCGATATCGGCCGATTTTTGATACCTTGGTATATATTATAGCTCTGCAAAAGTAGTCCATTTTCCGCTGTCACTTGATAAAATACTAGTAAAATAAGAGCTCATCTTCGAGTTGAATAGTTCTTACAATCACGGTTTTATATATTGGCCATATCCATTACATGTGGGACGATATGAATCAGACTAGACTCCATCAAATATAGTATTGGGGCACGATTTAATTTGCTAGGTATGGATATAAATATTGGCCTCTACTAGCCGATATTTATAACATATTGGTTTGTATATGCCGATATGTATTCAATATGAAACAGACATAATATCAATAATGCCCCCTGTACAAATTTTTTACATTACTTTAAACTATATTTGGAGATACTAATATTTTAGGATAAAAAAAGTTGCTTTAATATCAGCCAACATGATTATATCTGATATGTCTCGGTCCGACCGGTATGTTCGATATATCTCGATTTTAAACCTTTGCTTACAAATAGACCCATGAAAATGAGGTAGGGCAAATATCATGGGGTAACTCTATTATTCGTGTCTACAAGTTTACTACATTAAAAAGAGTTGATCGTGTGGAATCAAATAATGGTGATCGCTTGTCATGTTGATCTTTCACACAATGGATGTTGAGATCATCGGTGTGCCATAATCAGACGGTTGACTTTTTTATTCAATGTGGTAAATATCTCAAAAAGTGGCCCTAAAATTACATGGCAAACATCACACTCAAACATGATTTTAGAGCCACTTTTGAGGATACGGGCCACATGGAATAAAAATCTTGACGGACTGTTGGCACTCCTATGGTCTCAAGATTTATTGCATAGAAGATCCGAATGAAAAACGATCACCATCATCTGATCCCATGAGAGTGTAGGCGGCTACGAATAATATAGTCGGTGCAATAGAGGTACCCAATAACTTATAGTATTGAATGGGAACTAGTTTATCTTCGAGTTGATTTCTTACAATATGAAAAACTCCTATCAATGATCGGAATGAAAAATAATCACCATCGTTTGATTCGGGGAGGATAGGCGCCCTCGCCCACAAATAAAATGCCCAATATCTTATAGTATTAAATGGGAACTAGTTCCTCGTCTAGTTGAGTTCTTACAAGATGAAAATCTGGGTCGAATATTCTATACGACTCATGTAACTATATTAATATTATATATGTAATTTTAAGTTGTGTAAGTTTTATTTATATTTGGGGGGTCAGATTCAAGATTCCATAGAACGTGAAGGTAGATTGTAGTGAAATTTATGTTTAGTTTTCTAAAGGGGGTTTTTGTTCGTTAAGTTGACTTTTATATATATATATATATATATATATATATATATATAGGTGCTGTCATTAAATTTTTCTTGCCAGTTAAAAGAGAGCTAAGGCTGTGTTTTGGTTAGCTCTTATAAGAGCAGAAGTAGCTCTCCGTCTATTGTTTGTAAGAGCAGATAAAATCTACTCTGGCAGAGAGCAAAATAGAGAACAATTTTATCACTTAAAATAGTTTCTCGTCAGAGCAAATGGAGGGAGGAGCTGTGTTACCAAACATGAAAACAATTCTCTGCCGGAGCTACAGAGTAAAAGAGCTGCTCTTTACCCTGAAAGAAACACTTTGTTACTTTTTTATTTGTGTCACGTGTAAAACCATCTAAGCCATCGAAGGCTGGATCAGAATTTTAGATATCATTTTGGTTTCGGGGGGGACCAAAACCGATAATTTAGGCCGAAATTTCGGTCATTTCGGTCGAAATTTTGATCCTTGAAGCCATCTGATTTGAATATCATATGATGGAAGGATACTTGACGCCAAAGATTGGCACGAAATGTTATCTCTATCATCTGATTGCATGCTATCATCTAATTTAATCATTGACTCTATCAAATTAGATAATAATGATCATGTTTAGAGATAAGTTTTGGCCACAAGGATCTTTATATTATGTTCTTCAAATCAGATGTATTAGATGGTGTTTCACGCTACACAAATTCCAAAATAACAAAGTCTTTCTTATTAATTATGTGCCACGGTACAAATCTTATGTGCAAGTGATAGCTCCCCTTAAGAAATAAGGACATATACAGTTTTTTTAATGAGAGAGCTTGAATTGAGCGTGCTAACCCAAGGTTCAAATCTGGACTATGGGTCAGTTGACGCAATACCTTTTCCAGAATAGATTCTTTACCGATTCGAGAACATAAACTTGACTTCTCGGGTCAAGCCGGGCATGAAGCATCCGACCCGAAATTGGTATAAGGTCAACTTGACCCGACCCGATTTCTTTTTTATAGTTAAAGTAAATAAAGCGTGTTTAACCGAGTCGGGTTTGGTTGGGCTTATATCCTTGACCGCTCCAGTTCCAATGCTCTCAACCATCTAATAGATCAAACAGTTTTTTCCCAAATTGTCGCCAACCATACTTAATAACCATCTATTGCTGGTGAAGAAATCAAATATTGTGAAAGAGAGTATCATATGGACGATATATTTTATGCAGACAAAGTGCAGGCGGCTAATGTGGCGCTACGCAATTGGCTGCAAGAGTGGTGGGGCTCAATTAATGCAAGTCAGTACAGCCAATTATGTCACGCCACGTCACCAGCCTACACTTTATTCTCAACAAGTCTGTCCATCGTTTAGAATTTTCCTATTGCCAATTATCAAATATCAACCATACTTAACCATCCAGTTGAAATTACTCTTCTTAGGTTTCTTTTTTCCCCAAAAAAATGGGGAAGACAGTGACTGAAAGTGTGAAACAAAGAGGAACATTTTATTAAGGCTGCGTTTGGGTTAGCTCTTTTGGAGCAAAGAGCAGCTCTTTCACTTTTTTGCTCCGACAAAGAACTACTTTTACATTTGGTAACACAGTTACTTGTCTCATTTGCTTTGGCGGAGAACTACTTTAAGTAATAAAATGTTCATGCTTGTTTTATCGCAGAGCAGATTTTATCTGCTCTAACAGAAAGCAGGCAAAGAATTAACTTCAGCCACTTGGCATCATCAATAGCCTCACTAATACCTCTCTTCTTTCATTTTTTTTTTTTTTTGGTATGAACTGGAATTCTGTAAAAAGGAGTAAACCTAAATAGAGAGCACGGAGCTCAAACCAGACAAGAACCCAAAAGAAAAAAAAAAAAGTAGAGAATTATCTAATGCCTTGGGTGACGGAGAGAGCCCCCAGTTTTTTGCTCTGGAATCGGCCTCTTACTTTGCCCAGCGCTTTACCCAATGAAAATACACCTTAAACTCAATTCTTTCTTGATATAAAGGAGTGCCCTTATATGGATAGCATACTCTTCATTCTACAAGAGACAGCTTATTGGTTGCACACCCTAAGAAATATAATCTTGGGACTCATGTATTCACATGCAACTAACGATCAAAATTTTGGGTTGACTTTCGGTTTCGGTCCCCCCCCTACATTAGATACCGATAATTTGGATTTCGGTTTCGGGTAAGTAAGACCACCATAACCTGACATTAAGATCATTCTTTAGATTTGAACAATTAAATCAAATCTAAGAATTAATATATGGATAATCAAAACAATTAATAAATTAACTTATGAGTTTTGGTCCGGTCCAACTGATTGAACTCTAAATGATAGTGTTATAAGTGGACAATTTTGTAGGCAGCTAATGTGGCTTGACGTGACTGACTGCATTCATAGTGGGGCCCAAGCACTGCAGCCTGTCACGTTGCACCACATAAACTGCCTGTAAAATTGTCTACCGTTTATAATTTTCCGTGAAAAGGGGGTTCAATGGATTGTGAACCCATTGAATACAAGTGAATCTTGACTTTTATAAGTTTACATTGGACCTGACCAACACCCTTAATTTATAGACAATATGAACAAGAAAATAACTATTTTAACGCAAAAAATAGTTGAAGTCCCATTGTTCCCACAGTCCATATAGAATCGCGACCAGGCCCGTGGTCGGGAACAAATTCATTTGGGCAAAATTTAGAACAAAAACAAGAAAATATTAATAAAAATTCTAAAATTAATTATAAAATATGAATTATGAATAAATTAGAAAAGTTTGAAAAAAAAGTCAATAAATTTACATTATACTCGTAAAATTCTTTATTTTTTGAAAAAGTTCCGACTTTTTTGTAAGGGACAATCACTACTCACAACAACAAAAATCTAATCTAAAAGAAAGAATTGATAGTCACTACAAAAAACAAGACTATTAGCAGCCAAAAACTGCTGCTATTAACAAAAAACAGGCGCTAATACCCTTGCCGCTAATAGTCTTAATAGGTTTTTTATTAATAGCGGCAATTTTTTGCTCTAAAAAACTGCCGCTAATAGTCTTATTTTTTGTAGTGAGTTTTGAAACTTGTTGTCGCATTCTATTCCAAAAAATTGTATTGATCTCCCTTAGAAAAACTGTATGCTAAGATGGATGAATTCTGCCTCAGTTAACAAGGCTATACTGCAAAAAATAAGATTATTAGTGGCAATTTTTTATAGTAAAAAACTGCTGCTATTAATAAAAAAACTATTAAGACTATTACCAGTAAGGGTATTAGCGGCAGTTTTTTTTTGTTAATAGCGGCAGTTTATGGCTGCTGCTAATAGTCTTATTTTTTGTAGTGCTATCAATTATTATGTTTTTTTAAAATGATTTATCAATGCCTTGAAGTGATAGCTACAGTGAGTTGTAGGTTTGTCCACAACTAGCTGCGGGTGCATTCTGTAACAATATCTACGGAAAGTTGTATCTTTGACCATAACGAGCTGTTGTAATTTTCACAGTGAACTGTGGTTCACATAGCTAGCTTCCATGAATGTGATAGCTAGTTGTGGTTCATCAATCTGAGACTTATATCACTCTTTTGTTTCGTTGCCAAAAGTGGGTTTTTTGGACTTTTTCTTTGACTGTCCTCTTGGGTAGTTTTAGGATTTTGAATAAAAAGTTTTTGAGAAAGACAAGTGAGATAAGCAATTATTCTTCTTCTTCCTTGGGTTTCGGAGTATTGCCCCAAAACTTATTCTTCCTCCTTTTGAAACTTAGTGAATCTAAAAACTGTTTTATTTAAAAGGTTTATTTTTTCTTTTATTTTCTTCTTGTTAATTTTCCCAAGTGAGTTGGGTGTTTTGTGTCCTAGGAAATAGGGTGCGCGGTTGATAGCCTTATGGATCTCAAGTAGGACTCTCAATGGGCCGGATTAGGGTCAGGTTGGGGTACAACTCAGCCAAAACCTACCCGGGCCGGATTCCCAAATTTTTTAGCTCGGCCCTAACCTGGGCTGCAACCCCTACTGGGCTGGGTTTGAGCATTTTTTCGGGTTTTTTTCGACTGTTTTTTTCTAATAAATTTGGTTGAACTATTTTTTGGGGGGCTGTATTTTTGAGCTATTTTTTCTAATAAAATTTGGTTGGGCTTGGACTCTTTTTTCCCTAATAAAAGTTTGAAGAAGTTAAAAATTTAATTAAATAATTATATTAACATTATAGAGGCTCATATATATGCTTTTATTTAAATATTTCATTTTAGTTTGTTGCACACTAGTTATAACGGACAACGGGGATAACGGTTGCACAATGGTTATAACGGATAACGATTAATCTCAGGGAATTTAAGTAAACTTATATATATATATATATATATATATATATATATATATATATATATATATATATATATATATATATATATATATATATATGGGCTGGGTGTTGGAGCACTCAACCCAAGTCGGCTCGGATTGATCTGGGTAGTAACATGTTGACGAGAAACGCCGACACCAAGGACTTAGGGTTCAGGCCGTACAAGGTGTACCGACGGAGGAATAGGTGACGAAAGAGCTAAGGAGAGTCAAGAACCACCGAGGAAAGACCTTAGAGATCAGCCTATGAGACAAAGACTACCATCAGGCGACGGACGTTCGTAGATTTTGAATGAACGTTCGGATATAGAGGGTGTCACTGGTTTTTGGGCATGGACATCCGTGGACCTCACGGATGTCCATGAAAATCTCCGCCCTGCGACTCACGAACGTCCGTGATTTCCAGGACGGACGTCCGTGGAGATCTCCGCCTTGCGACTTAAGTGACGCGTTTTATCCTTTTAGTGACATAATTTGTCCTTTTATTCTCTTCCTTACTTTCTTTTAAGATGTCCAATGTAAGTTACCACTAAGGATAACATAGTATTTTTCTATTTTTAGGTTTATTCTCTTGTAATGTCTATGCAGCCCAATTTGTAAGCCATTTTTGACACTTGATGATTGATTAATGAGAATGCATTATATTTTGGCTTGTCAGAAGCTTGAAGAGTGAGTCTTCTTCTCCGAGAGGGGTTTGGTGTGAGGCCAAGGGTGAGATACACATGTTACTTTAATTTTCTCCTTTACATTTTATTCTTATTTGATCTCCTACTTTCTCCTTGACTCTTTGGCATCCTCTTTTTCCTCTTTTTAATTGATTTTCACATTTCCCAACCCTAGATCTAGAGTAATCTTGATGTCTATCCTTATGGATTGAATCTAATCCTAGCCCGTTGATCCATAACCTCGTTAGTCGTTTCGATTCCAAAACCCTAGCGAGGAGCTATCAATTCCACCGTGAGCTACGATCTAACGCCTCGACCTAGACGAAGTGAGAGTTCTATCTCTTTGATCGCCTCTTCTGCCATCTTAACGTATCTTGCGCGTCGGATTGGACCCTATGTAAACCAAAGCATTTGACACCTAAGCGGAATCCCGAGAAACCCAAAGGTATCGCTTTAATTTGTGGTTGATTACTTAATTAATTAGTTTAATTTCGACAAAATCATCATATCATGGGCATTCACGGATCTTAGGGTCGCTTTCTCACGTCACATGTTTAGCCCGGTACCTAGCCGAGTTTGTTTGATAGAAAGTACCACTTTTTTCGGGCCGGGTGGAGGCCAAAATTCGGGCCAGCCCGGCCCATTGAGAGCCCTAATCTCAAGGTGGATTATTGTGCGTTCATCAATAATAGAGGAGAGAATTCGAATAGGAAGGTTATGGAGACGACCTGCAATGGGAAGTTAGATTACATGGGGTTTGATAGGGCATGTGCATTTGTTTTGTATATCATTCAAAACTCTGTGTAATTGTTTAAATTCATAGTGGATTTAGTTTGTGGACTTCGGTCTCATGATTTTTTCCTGTGATTGGGTTTCCACGTATATATTGTATCGTAGAGATTGTTGGTTTGTGTGTAATCTTTAGATTAAACTAGAATTAATCGAATACCCAACCAATTCAATTGATTAACGAAATTTTAATTGGTATCAAAGCAAGGTTCGCTCGAATTTGATTATTTTTAATCGAGCGTTTATGGCTTATTTGGGAAATTATGATTTACCTAGAGAGGGCATTTTCACAACATGACATCCTTTGTTTGATGGTAATAATTGTCCTTATTGGAAGGCTAGAATGAGGGCCTTTCTTATATCAATGAACCTCATGGTTTGGGTTGCTATAGAGAGTGGTTGGTCACCACCTTAAGAGGTGGTACATTTAGATGGGATCGAGCGAATCTCTATGAAACCCACTAACCATTACAATAATGAAGAAAAATAGATTGTTAGACTATAGAGCATTGTATGCCATTTTTGATGCTGTAACGACTTCTGAGTTTCATAAGATATTTAATTGTGAAGTAGCTAGGGATGCCTGAAAGATCTTAGAGACCACCTTTGGAGGGACTCCACAAGTAAAAATCAACAAATTATAAATGCTAACAACGCAATTTGAAAATCTTCGGATGGATGATGATGAGAAGTTTACGAATGCTAAGCTCAATGATGTTGTCAATGGTTCCTTCTACCTTGGAGAGGAGATACCGCCTTATAAAATTGCCAGAAAGATTCTAAGATCTTTGCCTTAAAAGTTTAGACCAAAGGTGACAGTCATCTCAGAAAGTAAGGGCATTGACCGGATCAACATAGATGAGTTAGTGGGATCCCTTCATACCTATGAATCTGAGATACATGAAAGACAAAAAGATAGTGTTTCCTTTCAATCTTCTAAGAAAATGGATGGTGATGAGGATTGTGAAAGTGGTGATAGAGAGGACATTGCCTTGTTTGTCAAAAAATATAACAAAAATTTCAAAAATAGAAAGAGTTCAGGCAAGTCTTATGAGAAACAAAAGGTTTTCACCAAAACCTCTCATAAGGAATCATCGGCGGAAACACAATGCTTCAAGTGTCGTGGATATGGGAACTTAATTTGCCTATGATTGTCCCAATAAGAAGAAAAATGTTGTTAAATTTAAAGTCGTGACCGCCGCAAAAGAAGAGGAGACTAGTGAAGAGTGTTCCTCTGATGAGTCAAATGTATCTCAACATGGGTTTCGGGATTTTATTGCTTCTATTCATGAGGAGACTGAAGATAATCCTTTCACTATTTCGGTTGTTTCGGATGAAGAGGATGATAAATTGGACTTAAATGATGCTTATGATGAACTTTATCTTGAAAGTGTTCAGTTGAACAAAGACAAGATAAAGTTAATCAAAGAAATGTCATTACTTACATCCACTTGTATTGTGAAAAATGTTGAGTATAACATTTTGATTGAAAATGTTATAGTTTGGAAGATGATGTCAAAATTTGATGAGACAAAGTTAAATTTTTGGAATTTGAAAGAGCTGAGTATTGTTCTAAATACAATCGCATGTGCATTGAAAATGAAAGCCTCGAGAAGGAGCTTTCAAATGAAAAGGTCACCCTAGAAAAATTGAAAAATGCTAGGGTGGACACTCAAAGGGCTTGGGATGCTAGCAGAGGTTAGAATGATAAAATGAAATTAGATTTTACTGATGTCAAATACTCTGCTTCAGGGAACAAAGGAAAAGAAAACTTGAAATATGCTCCCAAACTCCCTGGCACTAGAAATAGTAAAGATTCATTCAATCTATCTCCTCTCTTACCTACCCCCTCATATCCTCAAATGGCTAGTGGCAAAAAGAGCCCAATGTGTTTTTATTCTGATAGAAAATGACACATGAATCTCATTTCCTGTAAGAAAAGTGGACCTTTTTAGCCAAAAATATGACAGGATAGTTATCTATCGATTGAATGGAAATGAGTGAGAAAAAAAATTTGAGCAGTATTTTATTTCTGTGTTAGTTCCTTGCTTTTCTGTAGATTCTTCTTGTGTTGATATTTTTATTTTTTTTCTTGTTCCTGTCTTTTTGTTACTTGTTTAAGAACTTTAAATTTTGAATTTCTATTGTGATATAATTGATTGGAATGATGCATGTATTGAGTTAATTATCATGAATTCAATATGTACTCTTGTTGTGCTTCATTAGCTATTGATGTGTTAAATTTACCCTTTATTCCAGATTTTCAACTTTGTATTAAATGTTCCATGAAATCTTTGCGCTCTCAACTTCTAATTTTGTTCAATTTATCTTTTGATGTATACTAAGAGTGACTCTTAATTCCTATAGTATCTCATGTGGTTATATGAAATTCTCCTTACTACGGTAGTGATCATAATAGACACCTAATTAGTGTAAGTTGGCGTATTACTCTGTAGAGTATGTGAGATAGATTTCATTAATTAGGACTATTTTTTAAAAAAGAAGAGAAAAAGAGCGATATGTCTTGTGAATCATATGATCTATCCAGATTGTTTGTCTTTCTTTCATGTATTAAAAAAAAAAGGAAAAGAAAAAGAAGAAAAAAAAAAAGAGGGTAATAAAACCCACTGCAAGCCTCTTGGACGGCCTTGCCGAACGTCTTACTCATGTACGCACTGTGTCTACAAGTGTGTTACAATAGTAGGAGAGACAATGACAACATGTATGACATGGCTGAAAAGCATCATGTAAACAACTTCTAAACAATGCTCCGGATAGTTGTGTCACTCTCTAATATTTATATATATGGTTTGAACTTGCAATCTTATGATGAAATTTTATTTTTTTATGTGAAATGTTTAAGTTTCTTGCTGAATCATGAATAAATCTGTAGTTTTATGGCATTTAGTAGTTCCGCATTGAATGCTTCATTGGATGCTTCTTTTTCGTGATTGCTGATTTGGTTTATGCATCATCTCATCATGAGTATCGGTAATTAATTTTTAATTATGGTATTATTTTTTAGCTTTGCCCTCGGTTAAAAAAATAAATAAATAAAGTCCTTGACAATTATCTGTTTTGTTATACACAGCGAGTTATGGTATCCCCACAGTTAGCTGCGGCTGGGCACTATTTTATATGGTTCTCTGTTTAGTATATACAAGTAGCTATGGCTGGAGATTTTTTTTACTGATATTTTTTGTGGTCTTTGTTTGGTATACGCAACTAGTTGTTGTAGTGTTGAAATTAGTTTTAAACTTAATTTTTTTCGATGATCTCTATTTGGTATGCACAACTAGCTGTTGTAATGCGACAGCTAGCTGTGGCTGGGAAAATTTTTAATGATAGCGAGCTGGCGTCTCACCACAACGAGTTGTGGACAAGATTTCTTTTTTTTTGTTGGTCGCCTATGTTTCGTTTATCACAACTAGCTGCAGTGTTGGTACAGTTAGCTGTGGTAAGAGAATTTTTCTAACAATTCGTATACATAATTAGCTACGGTGTTGGGACAACTAACTATGACTGGAGAAATTTTTCTCTGTTTGTATACACAACGGTATTGAGACAACTAGTTGTGGTTGGGGATTTATTTTCTCACATCGAACTATAATAATTTTATAGCGAGCTGTGAATTCTTCTCAGTAACTGTTGTTGGTTGCTATTCTTGGAATGCAAGTCGTGCACAACTTGACAGCGAGGTTTGAGGTAAAATTTTGTTATGTCTTTTCAACGGGATTGGTTTAATGTGGAGTCTTAATCTTTTCTTTTTTGTATCATTATATCTTATATTATGATGTGGTCACTTTAGTTATGTTTGCTTCTAATTTTTTTTGCACCATCTCTTTGTCACCTTCTGACAAAAAGGGGAGAGAATGTTTGCTTTTTGATGTATGTATTTGGTATGTCTGTTTTGCAGGTGATTGGACAAGACTCATCTTGGCTTAGGATAGACATAGATTTAAGTGGAGATCAAGTGTCCATGTAATTTCCTATTTATTTCTTTATGTAGATCAATGCATAGGATTAGTGGGACCTTCTTGATGTATGATCTACATTCTATTTTATGTAAACATGTTTTTTTTGTCGTAAAATGTGAAAGGAAGAGATTGTTAGATCTTGTTGTCGCATTCTACTCCAAAAAATTGTGTTGTTCTCCCTTAGAAAAATTGTGTGCCAAGATGGATGAATCCTGTCTTGGTTAATAAGGCTATCAATTACTGTATTTTTCAAAACGATTTATTGATGCCTTGAAGTGATGTCCACAGCGAGTTGTGTGTTTGTCTACAGCTAATTATGGCTGCATTCTGTAACAAACCAATTGGCTATGAGTGGAGGGGCCTAGAGTGAAAAAGGCTTGCTTTATACCATGATAATTTTAGGAATCTATCTCAAAACCAATTGGCTATGAGCGGAGGGGCCCAAGATCTTATAAGAGGAGAGACAAGAATATGAATACTCCATGGGACTAAACTTCAACAAAGTACCTCATAAATAGCAGATAAGAAGACAAATAGAGACTTCGGAGGGTGTGACCAAAATTAGTTGTTGATCATGCATGGTGTCTTGATCGCAAATATCATTTGAGTCCAATTTCAATTGTCATTTAGACTAATAATTGAGATTTGTGACTTGTTATGCCACTACAAAAAATAAGACTATTAGCGGTAGCCAAAATTGCCGCTATTAACAAAAAAAATTATTGTTTCATTAGCAAGACGACAAGTAGCGGCAATTTTTTTATTAATAGTGACAGTTTTGGCTGCCACTGAAACACCTTATTTTTGTAGTGTGTCAATGAATCTCATCTTTTTTCTATTGAAATATGCTAACAATTGCAATTAATAATAGAGAATATTTTGGATTGATTATATAAAATCTTAGCCCTCGATCTTATGACATGAGTTGTTGACGAATAGCCTATAACGTCCAATCGTGTTTGCTAGTGGTCATCACATGTCTGCGAAATCCATTACTATCGCATCCCGCTCTTTGTTGAGTCTGCCGAAGCCGATGGTTTACTAGATCAGGTCTGTCATGATCTCTCCTAAAAGCTTACGATGTGGGATCGTGCGGGTTAAAAAAAAACCCCGCTCTTAAATATAGATAAAAAATGAAATCATGTGACATGGAATGTATGGACCAAGGGAGCTTGTAGAGATGGAAAGGAAACATGGAAATTTATTGAATTTTTTTTTTTTAAATATAGAAAAGTGACCATGGCCACTACAAAAAAAAAGACTATTAGCAGTTAATACCCTTGCCGCTAATATAGTCTTATTTTTTGTAGTGGGTTGACGATCGATCGGAGTCAAGCATGCCTCTAATACCATGATAAATTTGGAGATCCATCTCGAAAACAATTACTAGTAAGTGGAGGAGCCTAAAATATTATAAGGGGAGAGATAAAGGTATAATTTACCCAATGTGGGACTAAACTTCAACAATTAACACTAATCTTGCAAGTACTAATTAGATTTTTTTTCCCGCCTTTGAAGTCACATGCAATTCTTTACGGTTTTGTAGCAAGATTGCCTAATGTGATATTAATCCCTGGTTTGATCTAGCGGAACGAGCATATTTATAAATTAGTGATTGAAGTTTTCTCTCCCCACCCAACAACGAGCATCTAAAGACTAATACCAAAGACTTGGTACAAAAGAAACCAAACACACTTACACTGCAATAAGAGTAAGAAAGATTTCAGTTGGTGCCTTAGTGGTGTATTGCAAAGAAAATGCATTACAAAGTGGTAGCCTTGTGTTGTCCAAACAGAGCCCTTAGTAGGTAAATCTCAAACAGGCCCTAAGATTCTATATGATCTGAAAATGGTTATGCTTCAAATTATAGAGCAGTTTCCAAATCTTGATTGAACTTGATAAAAATTGCTACAACTGCTGGATTAATGGGCTTAGAGCCATTATAAGATTTTTTGTTTTTGCGTTTTTAATCAGCAAGCATTAAGGTTGGCAGGACCTCACCCTCTTGCATTAAGATGAAAAAGGATGCATAAAAGCTACGAAACACCTTTACACCTTTTAGATTTTAGCAAAATCTAACTCATAAATTTCAGAGAAATTAAAATCTATGAAAGTCAAATTTTTATTGAGACTTAGTGAAAAACAAAAATATTTAAGAACTATTCAAACGGTTCTAAAAGTTGACGGTCCTCCAAAGTTCAACATGGGGCTCAATGTGGTACCCAAAACACTATTTGGGTTACATGTGAAGCTTGGATGCATTGCTTAGATCATCTTTAAGAAAAAATTGAAAATCATCTCCAACATGTGTTTATTAAGCCTTGAAGATGGACGTTTGACTTGTACTTCTAAAAATAAATTTAATTTTTTTCTTTTAGGTGCTGTTTGACTATAAAGAATACACGGTAAAACATGATATTGTAATTTGTTTTGGTGTTGTGGTAACTACGGATAATACATTTATCACCCTTAAAATATGGTAAAAAATCAATAACTTTACCACATTTGACCAGGTTTTATCCAGTCAGACCCTTTAAAGTGATATAAACAATGAGCCCATGCTCTACATGGCACTCAAAGAGTGTCACGGGTGCCACATGAACCTTGGATGATAGTCAATGCCCTCCATTGGAGGACGGAGCCAGATATATACGAGGCCTTGGATTTTATGTTCAAACACATGATATAATCATGTGTTCACTACAAAAAAACAAGATTATTAGCGGCAATAAAAAACTGTAGCTATTTACAAAAAATTACCGCTAATAGTCTTAATAGGTTTTTTATCAATAGCAACAATTTTTTTCTCCAAAAAATTGCCCTTAATAGTCTTATTTTTCGTAGTAGTTTATACCAATTGGGCACCATGTGACACCCATCATGAGGATTAGGTGCTACAACAACTTGTCCAAGGTTGATTATTCTATCCAAAAAGAAATTTGAAAAATGTTATATATCCACCATCCAAATGTAGGTCAAAGGTATAAAAATTTAATATATAGCAGATGAGGAACTTTGACCTGATCTCTAATAGGTAAAATAATCCGATTTTTTTTTTTTTGATAAAATCATAAGAGGATGGGTGAAGACTGGGTGAAGACAATAGGAGTAATTCGCAATCACATGCCATGTGTGGCACCTAATCTAGCATTTGAATGCAAGGTAGCTGGGCTCCTTCGGAAGCCTCGTCCTTATATATTAATTGCCCATCCAAGAGGAAATTAATGGATTTGATGTTTAGAACTTGCTTGAAGGAAACATGTAGCATTGATGGGGCCTAAGACCATATATAATTTATTATTTAAAGTTATTTAATTCTGTTATAAAAATTTTAAAAAAAAAATGTTTACCAAACCACCATATGAGGCGCAAAGGTGATGAGAGAGAGTGAAGAGTAGAATGGGTTTTGGAATTCTTTTAAATTACTTTAATGGGGGTTGTAGTAAGGACAAGCTAAGAAGCGACTTTTTCAAGCAACCACGACGGCAGACCAAATTCTATCACATCTCTCTGTGCTCGAAAGTATATTCAAATAATAATTAATAATAATAATAATTGTATGGAAAAAAAAATAGTGTATAATATATACAAATAAAAACAAAGGAAGATGGGAGATGGTGAAGGTGTACAGTTTCCAATGATTTATTTTTATATATTTAGGGCTTCTCTTTCAACCTTCCCACTCAGGTTGAACTCCACACGCCAAGGAAACCCCAAATCATAGAAATAAAACTAGCTGGCAAGATCATTGACCACTCAACAGCCTCTCTCTCTCTCTCTCTTTGCATTTGACCAGAATATCCAGTTCATGGCTAGCCAAGGTAGGTTCCTGTTATTAATTAGTTATTACATAGAGGCATTTACCTGAGAGGCCACTTATTACTTAAATTAGGTTTTAAGACAACAAGATAAAAACAAAATTAGACTGTGTAAGCCATATCTACCATCAATCTCCAAGCATATGCCCATTACCATCTGATCGATGAACACCACTTTGATGGAACATAGCCCAAAAAATAGGCTTTGTCAAAATTTTCTTTAACAGTCTGGTTAATCGTATTGGCACTTAGTAAGAAGAAGGGTTTTAGAGGGGATGGGCTATCAATGAAGCTATGATGATCAAGGATCCAAATCTCGGTTTTTCGGTGCATATCAGCCAGTTCTAAAACAGATATGCCTCAATTTTAGAAGATACATTGATATATATAGGCCGATACATACCAATATATATGGGCTGAAACATTCAAGAGATTTTTAGAAAACAATGCCTAATCTTAGTTAACTTTAGGAAACATGCCCACTTTTTTAGTTTTAAGAAAATAATGCTTATGATTTTTGGTCCGTAGTGATTCAATAAAAAATAAGACCTGTTTTGAGTATATTTGACTACTTTTTCAACAGTAGATATGCATCGGATCATGCCCAATATTTATAGGTAGTAGATCATCATCTTTAGACAAGTTGTCGTGGCATCGGATCCTAGATGCATGCCATGTGTAGACCATAAATCATTCCTCAAAATTCTTAGGCATTGATTTCCTAAAACTGAAAAAATAAGGAATGTTTTCCTAAAGTTAATGTGAAGTAGGCATATTTTTCAAATTTTCTCAACAATCAATATATCGATCCAGCAACCTCCAAAACTGATACTTATAGGACGATACGTACTGGTTTCATTCAGAATTTTGATCCATGATAATGACTGTGAACCAAAACTAGGTGTATAACAACCATTAAACATGCATGAGCCCAATGGGTTTCAGTGGTTAACCATTATTTAATTGATCAACTAAGAGTAAATGTAATTTTGGAAGACATAAATCTGGAAGTTAGGGTTTATTTGAGTACAGAAATGCTTGGTATTTTTTTCTCAAAAAAACAAAACAAAAAAAATGCTTGGTTTTGGTATGTGCAACAGGAACTTTAAAGCATTTGTAGTACTTATGTACATAGTTTTAGGTCTGGAAACAATGTACCCTCTCAATCCTATCAAAAACTGGCTTTCACATATTTTTAAGGGCCTGACATCTGTAGGAGTCAACTTTTGACAAGATTGAATACCTATTAATCAATGTATAAATTCTTAGTGTGTGAATATGTTTAGATAAAAATGATCCAAATTTCCTATTACATTAGGCTACTCCTATTGTCACTTATGAAATAAAAAGAGATAAGAAATGTGATAGAATCTCCCCACTGACATCTTAAATTAATCGAGCTTCAGAATAGCCTCTCAGCCTCCCATCCTATCAAAAGCTGACGTTCACATACATATCTTCAGGACCCCTGACATCAGTAAAAGTCAATTTTGATAGAATTGATAGAGTAAAGAGCTTCTCAAAAGCTTGATAATCTTATGATTCCCCTCCATTAATCCTTTGAAGAAAAAAAGAAACTGGAGACCAAAATGAAGCTATAGATGAGTCAAAACAGATACATTTACAAGATATGGATTACCACACACACACACACACACACACACATATATTTATATATATATATATATATATATATATATATAAGGCAAGGGTAATTGTTGTAGTTTCTTAAAGATAGTGGGGGCAAATATTTATTTCTTTCTGACTACCAATATATTCTGAGAAGTTTCGAACCTGCATAGGGAGCATCAAATGAGGTAGAAAACCATACCTTTTGTCCCCCTTTCCATTAATTCATGTTCAATGTTCATATCCTAAGGGCACAGACTAACATGTGAGGGAGGAACCCTAGAGCCCTACAGTCCTACACCCATTTCAGTCAACCAGATCACACGCACGTGCAATGACTTGTATGAACAATCTCCCACGTGTCTGATGTGGATGAGCCGATGTGTCATAATTTTTTCCAGGCAACATCTACATGTGGCTAGAGAGGAAGAAGATGAAGGATATATATAGCTTGAAATATCACAATGGTGCAACTAAAGTAGATGTGTTCTATTATTACCAAAAAAAAAAAAAATGCCCAATATTTTTTTTCTGATTCATGGACTTTTACAGACAAGGTTTGAAAGGGGGGGGGGGAGATCCAAGATGATCTAGATAAGTATGGGCTTTGTATCTATGACTAAAATTTTACTAAAATTGTTAAAACCCATTACTCTACAATACATTATATAGTTTCTCCTTTAGTCCATGTGATTCATGATATAAAAGTTAGGCAAAGAATTAAAGGGTGGGAGAAATAATATAATTAACTCTGAGATGAAGTCGAAAGGAGAGGAGAAGGGGAAGAAAACAAAACCCATCATTCATCGTGATTCATATAAGCATATGGACCTCTTAACCATGAACTAAGATTTAAAATAAAATAAAATAAAAAAGTAAAAATTCAATAACTCAAGAGTACAATATTTTCTTCCTCCTTTATTCCACATGATTCATGATAGATTGAAAAAAATACTAATTTTAGCCATAATACGAAACATTTTGATTAGAAATGGAGCTGTAATCGGTATTGCTCGAGGGTGGCGTATACATGGAAGATGAAGAAGCAATAGAGCGAGGAAGAGGAGGAGGAGGAGGCGGCGGCGGGGGTGGTGGTAGCGCCGCCATGGTCGGGATCACAACCGACACTCCCCCTGATGCAATAAAATTAGCATGAGATGAAGCAATGATATTAGTACTAGTTTCCCTATACTTATACTTCATAATCTCGTCTCTTACTGCATTAAGCTCAGCTTGTAGGGATTGAACTTGTTGTTGTAAGGCCGAAATTGCACCCATGCAACCATACACTGGATCCCTAAGCCTTACGTTTGCTTCGTAAACTAGGCTATTAGCCGTGTCGGCTCGGTGGCTCTCTGGTACCTCCTATAGTAAAACATAATGGAAACATGGATAAGTAGAAAAAATAATCATGTTTCTAGGTTTAATGGTTTTGGTTTGTAGAAAAAAAGCGATAAGGAAGACTAGCTAACTAGCTAAGAAGAAGGGAATTAGGGTTTACCATGAGCATCTTGGAGACGTTGCTGGCGCCGAAGACCTTGTGGACGGACGCAAACTTTTGAGGCTCATGAGGAGAGAAGTAAGGAGAGAAAGGGCATTCTTGAGCGCACCGCCGCCTTAAGAGCTTACAAGCGGCGCAAGGTGTAATGGTGTTTATGGTCCCAGGAGGGCCTAGTAAGTGTCTCTTCCCCATTCGATCGGAAGCATCGGTGTCTCTCTTGATCTTCTTGCCTACCTCTTCAAACCTCTCCCTTAAGAACAACACAAGAAGAGGAAAGTGTAAATGAAAGTGTTGGGAGTTAAAGAAGTGAGTTGAATAAGTTTAGGGATTTATCAGGAGAGCCCATGAACAAAATAGTTGACAAAAGAAGAGTGATAAAGAGATTAGGTGTGATTGACACAAAAGTAGCCATAGAATGTTTGTTAGGGTTAGGGTTTTGTTGTCTATTAAAGATAACAAAAAGGAGTTCATGTTCTTCTTTTACCTGCTTCTGGACATTCAAGCATGCTCCTTGGCAATGGAGATAGAATTGCAGAGAGAGAGAGAGAGAGAGAGAGAGAGAGAGAGAGAGAGGGGGAGGAAGGTTTTGAGAAACAAAAGAGTGCTTAAAAGGCAAGGTATTAAGGGGAGGGTGGGCCTATCTTTTAATGTTATATTTTATATAAAAGAAGAAACAAAAGAGAAATGAGAAGAGTTTGAAAAGCAAATGGTGAATTTGGTTTTTTTGTTGTTGCTGATGTTATGTGGATGTACAAGCCTTTTATTATACGGGTTGAAATTTGCACAAGAAGAGAGGCAGAGCCTATTAATGAAGAGAGAGAGAGAGAGAGAGAGTATATATAAATAAATATATCGAACAAACTAAGTTCTAATACCGCCACCTCACGTGGACTCCTTCAATATGTTTGACTTTTGAAAGCAATCTCCTTAATGGCTTGGCTTGCTAGAGAGTTGAGTTCGTTTGGTGCTTTCAAGTGTTCTTTGTTTGGGTTCATTAGTTTAGTTTTTATGATCCCTTGATAAGGAAATCTCATTCATTGTTTTACTCGACGACCAATTCATTGGGGGTGTGATGAGATGGGCCACCCTATTAGCCAGCCACCCGAGCAGGTACCACCAGCCGTTCTAGAGTCCCTCTCCCAATCTTCGGATGTAACAAATATTATTTAGAGAAAAATTATAAATGATGGACAATTTATTTACAGACAGCTTATGTGGCGCCATGTGACTGATTGCAGTGTTTAGGCCCTACTAGCTGTGCAGTCAATTACATTACGCCACATAAACTGTTTGCAAAATGTCTAAAACAATTATCTGTTAGATGACATAGTCTTTTTTAAGTCAAATTAATGAAAGTTTAAAAGGTCAAAAATATGCTTTCACTTGTTTGTGCACCCATAAATAGCTGCTGCACACCTCCCGTGGCTTAGACTCTTTTGGTACAAGGAAATTGACCCTAGCACCTCCTTGGGTCATCGGGTCAAGTACCTAATACTAATTCTTGTGACCCGTCACCTTCAAATACTGATTCTCCATGTGATGAGTTCCCCTCCCGTCACCATCTGATTATGTATTAGATCATGATTGAGTCTTCTGAAAATTTAATGCGGCCCATGCTTAAGCATAAAAAAATATCCAGTTTCCCATACACGTATATTTATTTACAACCGTAGATTCCTATTTCTCAACCTAGGCATCATGTGTTAAAAGATTTATTTACAACCCTAGATTCATTCTTCTCAACCTAAGCTTTACATGTTAAAAGTGTGGACCGCCTTGAATTAGAAGATTGAGATTATTTTTCCTCTCAATCTTTCACATAATAGGTCTTGAGATCATGAGCCTATCTTCAGACAATAATATGTGGATTCCATGTGGCACATTCTCAAATAGGGAACATTATATAGTCAAGCGTGGCTCACATTTACATTCTATTATGTGTGTCATGTGGAGTCAACATCTAATCAACTAATGGTATGTCGATGATCTCATTGTTGATGAATGAAAGATTAAGATAAAAACAATACCTATCATTTGATTCAAAGCAATTAATAATTTTAGCGTGTGAAACTTTTTGCTTATTTTTTTATAAGACTCGAATCTATAACTCTGTGGTTGTAATATTATCAAACTTCCATTGTGCTGTAAGCTCAACCCCTTTAGCTTGTGAAACTTTAGTTGAGAAGAAAGAATCTCAGGTTATAAACAGTGGTACCCGATATTATTGTAGGGAAATGATCTCTTGAGTGTGACTTTAGCAAAGTGATCATTACCCATTATTACACATCATAAAGAGAACTCCTTGATGTATAGTTGTTTACATGGTCACCTCACTCCTTACATTCTATAGAATTCATCAGAGACCCTACGTATGGCGATGTTGATAAAATTCCCTTTCCAATTAATACTCCTCATGTGTAATGTACAAATGTCGCTTTGTGATGCAATCTTGAGATCAAAGGTGTGACCACGGCTCACAGAAGAAAAGAAAAATATCACTCATCGCGCCAATGCTAGAAATTAATAAAGTTACCTCTGTTCGCTCTCACACGATCTTTGAAAGTGCTCACATCTCAGACCCCTTTAAAATTGTTGATCGCTTTAGATCAAATGATAAAAATTGTATTTCACCTTGATCTTCCACACAATAGATCTTGAGATCATGGAACACCTATCCGACAGTCAATTTTTTATTCCATGTGTCCCAAATCCACAAATAATGGCCCTAAAATCACGTTTGATCATGATGTCTGCCATATAATTGAAGAATCAAATTTGACCATTAGATAGGATTGACATGACCTGAAGATCCATTGTGTGGGAGATCAGGATGAAACAAAATCTTCATCATATGATCCAAAGCAATCAATAATTTTCAAGGGATCTGAAATGTAGGCGCTTTCAAAGAAGATATTAGTGCGAACAAAGGTACCCAACAATAAAAACTATTAATTTTGATCTACATTTTGTGATAGTAATGCATGGTAGTTTGATGTCGGTATCGAGAAACATCCACCAAGACAACCCTATCTTGTGAATCTTGTTCCAAAAGCAAATATTAAATATTGATCAGCCTATAGTCGGTATTAGGTACCCGGCCCGAGTGCCGGGTCAATCTCCTTATGACAACCTTAGGGGATGCTAACACCCAGGCTCGGGAACCTAATACCAACTCAATTAGCCTATATTAGCATATCCCGTGAGTTGAAAAGAAAAGCCAGGCAACTGTTACTAAATTGGCAAATAATTTTATAAGTTTCACATTAATTTTTAGTTATAAAACTAGCCATTGAGGTGGATTATGCCCATTGCAATGATTTATTTATTATCCTAATTAATTCCATAGTGTGTAAACAATAGTTTCAATTTCAAAAAATTAGTCAAAATCGAAGAAAATCAGAGAATCAAAAAATCAAAAGAATATTCATCAAAAGGTTTTGGTAGACCAACAACTGAAAGAAAATTTGATTAATTTGTAGAATTTTGAGACACAGGTTTCTAGACGTGGACCAGGGGATGGAGCTGGCCTGGCCCATTAACACTCCTAAAAATCTAGTATGAGATTATGCAGCTCTAAAAGAATGTTGCAAGTTCATTAGCCTGCCAATGAGCTGATTATGATAATGATGATGATGAGGATTATTGGACAATTGGCTTAATAATGATCATAGGAGGTGATGTGGCAAACAATTTCTTAATTAGAGGCTGCCCTGAGCTTAGTCTGCTCAGTGGAGCAGTTACCCTTAATTAGAACACCTAATTTCAAGTCTCCATAAGGTACTTGTTGCTTCAATTCAACTAATCAAAATATAAAACATATTGTTTTGTCATTCACCTAATAATAAAACATACCTTTTGGCCTTTCAAGGGTTAAGAAGGCATGAGTTTTGTCCAATTAATAGAGGGTATGGTTAAAATTTACCAAAAGACTAAAAGAAAGAAAAAAAGTTGTCCCGACTACAAAGTTTAAGGTGTTTTCAGATTTAATAGCACTGAGTGAAACTGGAGTTCACAAGCTGACTACCAACGATTTTAGAGGCTTTGTAATTTGTGCAAGTCAGACCGTAACAAGATCTATGGCCAAAAGGCACTTCATAACATTTTAATGCCTTGTAAAATTTTGAGTTTCGATAGGCACTTGTCACCCTTTTTTGTCCATGTTTATAGACATGGATTTGAAATGTACGTTTTAATAATTAAATATTGTCAAGGTGGTGATATTTAATAGGACAGTGTTAGGCAGTTTTTTTATACGGGGGCGACGTGACTAGCTGCACGTGCAGTGGGGCCCGAGCAATATAGCCAACCACGTAATCTGCTTTCAAAATTGTCTCTCAAAAACTGCCTATAATTAATAATCTTTAGAGGACAGATTAATTGAGGACAAAATGCTGGTGACTGATGTGGCATGCAGCTAATTGCGTTATGTCATATCAGTCACTTGCACTTTGTCTGAATAAATGCCGTTCTTTTCCTATTTATTATGTTATAAGCAATATTATGGACATCAATTAATCAATAAAACAGTTGAGGTTATGACCACACCACCTTTATGTTATACCCACCACACTTGAACAAAGAAAAAATAAGTTGATTGTTTTAAATCAGATCATGGAGATCCTTATTCATCCCAATCTTTCACAAAATAGATCTTGAGCTCATTAGCCTACTATTTCACCATCATATATTGATTCTACGTGACACACATCCCAAAAAGTGAATGTGATCGGTGTATTTTCAAATGTGGTTCACATTCGCTTTTTGGGATTTGTATCACATGGAATCAACATCTCGTCGTATGATAATTGGGCCATGATTTCAACATCTTGTATGGAAGATTGGGACAAAAAAATAATCTCCATCGTCCCATTTAAAGTAGTCAATATATTTTCCTTTGTTTAAGTGAGGTGGCGTAACATGAAGGAGAAGGAGACTGGTAGTAACTAGTAACACCAGCCATAAAAAAATTAAGAACCACCAAATGTTAGGGTGCCCCATATTCTTTCTTCTCATCTTAGGTTTACAGACTAAAATCATTAGGTGCTTTGAATTAAGCAAGGGAGATATTTTCTCAGTCCCAATTTTTCAAATGGTAGATCTTTGGAATGAGCCTACCATCAGACCATCAAATGTTGATTCGGCGTAGCACACATTCCTAAAAGTGAATGTGAATCACGTTCCATAGTTCAAAATCAACAACTGACTATCTAATGGAAGGCCCATGACCTCAAGATCTCTTGTGAAAGATTGAGATAAAAACAATCTCCATCATCGAATTCAAAGCAGTCAATGATTTTAGTACCTGAGTTATTAAAAAATATGGTTTTAGAGTACCTGAAACACAAGTTGAGAAAGAATCTCAGATTGTAAAAAAAGATATCTCCAATGTTACTACTATTTATTAATCAATGTATGACATTATTGGTTGAATCACCAAATGTGTTAGAAAATTGCACAAAAAATGGTAGAAAATCGATCAGAAAAAAGACTTCAAGGCACGATTAGATTGATGTCTTTAAGACAATATTTGCTCCCTATATACAATGGGATAATGGCAAATTCACCTCCAGGATACAATGAAGTCTCGCTGAGGCATCGATCTGTCACACACTACGTTGCACTGTAGTGTGCAACCCAACGACAGGAAGACACATAATGCTCTGATCAGCACACGAATTCTAAGGGTTCAAATGTAGGATTCGGAATTGCAAGTGAATCGAATCCCTACTCTAGCCTCTATTTATAACTTTCAGAGCCTCTTTTTAAGGGTGGTTGTGTCTGTCGGTTGCTTGCAATCGAGGGCCCTGATTGATCCGATCAACGATTGCAAGGATCCAACGATCACACTCGAATAGTTACAGCTTTTGGTATTTAACAGTCATTAACTGACTTGTCCGAATCCGATCATTTCCATAAATGGTCGAGAACTGCCTCGGGCATACATGTGTGGAAGCAATCCGTGCTCGGTCAACAAGTCAACCGAAAGTACAAAGTGCGCCTTAAAAGTGCCAATTGCATACATTCGCACATCGCACACGCCCGCGCGCAACGACGAACTGCAGCTATGAGTTGTGTTCCTTTTCTCAAACCAAATAATATGAAAGGTAAGTTTCCATATATATGACATGGATATTTCTTGTAAATAGTGAGGTGGGATAAAACTTTGCAACACTTTTAAACTTATGGTCGGAAAAGTTCCCTTCCAATATTAATTCAAAATTCAAGTCACTTTGACTTGAAAGTTGAAGGTTCAAGTATTCGCAACATCTTTTCTTCATGGAACCAATAAATTTAAGGAATCATTTAAAGATAAGCAAACTAATAAATAAATATTATTAAATTAATAATAAATATTTATTTTGTTAAATATCTAACATTCCTCCCCTATTTACAAAATAAATATCAACATTCCTCCCCTATTTTGTTAAATAGGTACGTAGCGTCAATCTGAAATCTAATAATCAAAGATAGTATATATATACCAAATATTTTGAGCACTTTTTTACTACGATATGCATAAATGAAGGTGTCCTAAGGAATTAAACCTTCACTTAGTGATAATACATCAAAGTTGATAAAGAACTTTAGTGATCTAAATTCTTAAATTAAATTTCTTGTATAATCAATCAAATATATCACACACATAAATAATCTAAGTTTCATTTCATTTTTACAGTCAGCACATTTTGTGGCTTTATACTATACACCGGGATTCATGAGTTTTATTCAAGAAAAGCTTTTATCTATTTTTGAAGCGGCCACACTTCTTAACCCATATAGGTCAGTTCTATCAGAAATGCCCTTATAACTTCGACATTATTATATGTTATATACTGATTAAGAGAATTATCTCAATATCTTTCTTACATTACAAGTACCACATTATTACTTGAGATGGTTTGAGTTATATATTCACTTTTTAATAATGTGCAATCACTTCTTATGATATATTTTTCCCATTGAACCTTTAGTTTCTGGACTGCAGAAAATAGGTCGGGCTACCATCACAGGTGATATAATCTATTAGACTTTAAACACATCCCTTCCGATGTTTTAATTACTACATCTCTTGCAAGACCTTTTGTAAATGAATCTGCTAAATTGTAAAAGTCTTTATTGAATTTATAGTAATTACTCCTTCACGAAGTAATTGACTAACATAACTGTGTCTTAAATTTATATGTCTAGACTTTTCATTATAAATTTTGTTATAGGCTTTTGATAGTGCAGCTTCACTATCACAGAATAAAGAGATTGATGGCATAGGCTTAGGCCAAATAGAAGTTTCTAATAAATTATTCCTTAACCACTCTGCTTCCTTGATTCCTGCAGCAAGAGCAATAAATTCTGGTTTCATAGTTGTATGTGTAATGACATGTTTGGTTCTTTGATCCCCAAGAAACTGTGGCACCTCCAAGAGTAAATACTCATCCACTAGTAGCCCTTGATTCATCTGTATCATTGTTCCAACTAACATCTGTATATCTTTCAAGTACTGTAGAATAATCAACATAATGTAATGCATAATCCTTAGTTTGATTAAGATAACTTAATACTCTACCAATTACTTTCTAATGTGCATGACTAGGATTACTAGTATATCTACTTAATTTTTCTACTGCATAAGCAATATCGGGTCTAGTGTAATGAGTAGCATAAATCAAACTACCAACTACTCAAGAATATTTTAATTGTGATATACTCTTGCTGTCATTGGGTTTTAATTTTATACTTGGATCAAAAGGTGTTGGGGCTAATTTTTCATTATGTTTAAACTTCTTTAGCAACTTTTCTATGTAGTCTGAGTGAGATAAAATAATATTATTATCTTGTTTAAATAATTTTATTCCAAGAATTACATTGGCTTCACCCATGTCTTTCATATCAAAATTTGAAGTTAAAAAACTTTTTGCATTTTTAATACTTTTTAAGTCTGCACAAAAAATTAAGGGGTCATTCATATAGAGACAAATTATGATTCCTTTACCCTTGGATATCTTACTATAAATGCATTTATCTAATTCATTAATCTTGAATCTATATAATAAAATAATATTATCAAAAATTTTATGTCACTACTTAGGAGTCTATTTTAGACCATATAGGGACCTAATAAGTTTACAAACTTTATTTTCATATCCCTACATGATAAAACCCTTTGATTGTTCCACATATACTTCCTCTTCAAGTTCACCATTTAAAAAAATTGTCATAACATCCATTTGATGAACTTTGAGGTTATATATGAAAGCAAAAGCAAATAATATTCTGATTAAAGAAATCCTAGCCATTGGAGCATAGGTATCAAAATAATCGATACCATGCTTTTATCTAAAATCTTTGGTAACAAGTCAAACCTTAAACTTATTTATAGTGTCATTAGGATTAAGTTTTCTTTTGAATATCCACTTACAACTTATAGGTTTCGATCTTTGTGGTAAGTCTACTAATTCCCATGTACGATTAGACATAATAGAATCCATTTCATCATTAATGATTTCTTTCCAAAATGCGGAATCAATAGACTTAATAGTTTCGTCAAATGTTTTAGGATCTTCCTCGATATTCAAAATAAATTTCATTTTCTTAGTTTTCTCATTTTTAGTTCAGTTTTCTCATTTCTAGTTCCTTCTACAAGATAAACATAAAAATTTGAACCAAAATCAGTGATTTTTTTAGGTCTCTTACTTCTTCTAAGTTCCATCTCTTCATCTTCACTATTAGAGAGATATAGAGACTTAGAAGATTCTTCTAAAGCAGAGGATATAAGAGGTTTAGGAATAGTAAAGAAGTTATTCTCATAAAATACTGCATCTCTTTATTCAAAAATTGAATCTTTTTTAAAAATATTATTATGCTCACATACTAAAAATCTGTATGTAGGACTATTAATAGAATATCTCACAAAAATATATTTTATGACTTTAGGATCTAATTTTGTACGTTTATAATCGGGTACCCTAATTAATGTTCTACAACCCCATACTTTTAAATAATATAATTTGAGATGTTTGTTCTTTCAAATTTTATATGGAGTTTTAAAAGATTTTTTAAATGATATCTGATTTAAAATATAACATGCAGTTAGCAATGCTTCTTCCTATAAATTTGAATGCAAACCAGAATTTGTTAACATAGAATTTACCATTTCTACTAGAGTCCGATTTTTTCTTTCGGCAATTCCATTTGATTGAGGAGAATATGTAGCAGTGACTTCATAAATGATTTCATACTTGTCATAAAATTTTGAAAATTTATGTGACATGTATTCACCTCCCCTATCCGATCGTAATGCCATAATTTTAAAATCTAATTAATTTTTCACTAAGGTCTTATAAGAGATAAATTTACTAAATGCTTCATCTTTTAATTGAAGAAGGAAAACATATGTAAATTTAGAATAATCATCAATAAAAGTGATGAAATATCTTTTTCCTTCTCTAGTAGTAATGTTATTTAAACTATACAAATCAGTATGAATTAAATCTAGTAGTTTAGATTGTCTTTCAACACTTTTAAATGACTTCTTAGTTATTTTAGATTAGACATAAATATTATATCTATCTTTACCATGATCTATATGTATTTTAGGAAAAAATTCTAATTTAACCATATTATCCATAGAACGTATATTTAAATGTCTTAATCTACTATGCCATAAATAAATTTAATCACACATATAAATCGAAAAAACAGATTTCTCATTAATATTGAACTTAAATATTTCACAAGAAGCATACCCCTTGCCTACAAACATCCCTTTCTTAGAAAGTAAAATAGAATCAGATTCGATCACAACTTTGAATCCATGTTTGTTTAAAATACAAGCCGATACAATATTTTTTCAGATTTCAGGGACTTGAAGTACATCATTCAGGGTAATAGATTTTCCCGAAATAAAGTTTAGAACAACTTTACCTTGGCCTATCACTTTGATAGTCGTGAAATTTTCCATGAACAATTCATGTCCATCATGAGCCTTCTCATAGGATATAAAATTATTCCTATCAGAGGTCACATGCCTAGTAGTCCCAAAATTGAGCTACTATTCATTTCCACCATCTATCATGTTGACTTCGGAGATCACCGCAACGAGATCTTCTTCACTTACAATGTTTGCCTGATTTTTATTTTTAAAAAATTCTCGACAATCACGTTTGAAATTATCGAGTTTCTTGTAATAAAAATAAGTACCCTTCTTTGCCTTCTCCTTGTCTTTTCCTCTCTTGAAATCCTTCTTATTCGACTTCACTTTGAAGTTCTTCCGTTTGTTCGACTTCTTCGATGTGAATACATCTTCAACAATGTGGGCATTGGAGATGAGATCAGTTTTCTCCTCCTTCTTGTCACATAGACGAGTCTCTTCTATGCGAAAATGAGTCAAGAGTTCCTTCATAGTACGATCTTCTTTAGTATGCTTTAAACTATTTCGGTAATATTTTCATCCCAACGGTAATTTTGCAATAATCGCAGAAACTTGAAAACCTTTGTCAATCATGCTTCCCTCCGCTACAAGGTTGTTGAAGATAATCTGCATCTGGTGCACTTGCTCCAAAATAGGTTTAGAATTATACATCTTGAAATTAAATAACTCACTTACTAAATAAGTGCGTACGTCGGCTTCATCGACTTTATATTTCCGTTCAAGAGTCTCCCATATTTCCTTTGCAGTCTTGTAAGATTGATAGACATTGAAGAGAGAATCAGTGAGAGCATTGAAAATATAGCTTTTGCACCTATAACTGTCGCTTTCCCATTTTGTACGGATTCTACCTTCTTCAAGTGTTTCATCGTCATACTCCGGCGGTGGTGAGTCCATAGTGAGGACGTTTGCAACTTTGAAGTTAGTGAGTAAAAAATATACTTTCGATTACCAACGTTTGAAGTTTGTGCTATTAAAACATTCTAGTTTCATGATTTTCGTGTTGGAGAGATCCATCACCTTTTGTGCCATGGCAATATTGTCTTAAAATTGTTAGAAAATTGCACAAAAAATGATAGAAAATCGACCGAAAAAAAGGGTTCAAGGCACGATTAGATCGCTATTTTTAAGACAATATTTGCCCCCTATATACAACGGAATAACGACAAATTCGCCTCCAGGATACAATGAAGCCTCGGTGAAACACCGATCTGTCACACACTACGTTGCACTATAGTGTGCGACCAAATGAAAGGAAGACATAGAATGCTCTGGTCGGCACACGAATTCTAATGGCTCAAATGTAGGATTCGGAATTGCAAGTGAATCGAATCCCTCCTCTAGCCTCTATTTATAACTTTCGGAGCCTCTTTTCAGGGGCGGTTATGCCTGTCGGTTGCTTGCAATAGAGGGCCCTGATCGATCTGATCAACGATTGCAAGGATCCAACGGTCACACTCGAACAGTTACAACTTTTGGTGTTTAATCGTCATTAACTGACTTGTCCAAATCCGGCCATTTCTGTGAACGATCAGGAACTGTATCGGGCACACATGCGGTGCACATGTGTGGAGGCAATCCGTGCCGGGTCAACAAGTCAACCGATCGGACCATCTCAGATCAAATAGAAAAGGCTCCTCAAGCTCCTTGCGACGATGCGGTCATGCGAAGTGTAAAGTCCGCCTCTTTTCAGTGGCAGTTATGCATGTTGGTTGCTTGCAATCGAGGGCTCTGATCGATCCGATCAATGGTTGCAAGGATCCAACGGTCACACTCAAACAGTAAGTGCAAAGTGCGCCTTAAAAGCGTCAATTGCTTATTCGCTTATTCAAGACAGCTATACAAGGCTCTTCTCAAGCTAAACAATATGAAATGTAGGCTTTCATATATATGACATGGATATTTCTTATAAAATAGTGAGGTGAGATAAAACTTTGCAACAGTTTTAAACTTATAGTGGGAAAAATTTCCCTCTAATATTAATTCAAAATTCAAGACAAGGTTGAAGGTTCAAATATTGACCAACATCTTTTCTTCATGAAACTAATAAATTTAATGAACCATTTAAAGATAAGCAAACCAATAAATAAATATTATTAAATTAATAATAAATATTTATTTTGTTAAATATCCAACAAAAAGTACCATTATTTGCACCCTGTGAAACTACAATCTCATCGAGCCAAAAAGGTAATCTCACTATTGATTGCTTTGATCAATCAAACGATGGAGATCTTTTTCCGTCCCAATCTTCCGCACAAAGGATCATATGGTTATTTTTTTTTTTTTGAAAGTAGTTTTATTAAAGAGTATAAAAGCAGATGGTCAGTATTTTATTTCAGGTGATATACATCTCAAATAGTGACTCTAAAATCATGTTTAAGAGTAATGCGTGTCACATGATTTTTGGGGTATTTCATATATGTCGAATAAAAAACTAACCCTCGTGATCACAAGATCCATGTTGAAGATTGAGACAACAACTGATCTCTTAATCAACCAATCAATGGTGAGACTACAGTTTCACAGGGGCAAATAATGGTACCCATATATATTATAATTACCAGCCGATACTTGTGGTATTACCAGTTTCAACCAAGTTATCGTAACAGCAGGGGTTGGTTATTGTAGCAGCGAGCTAAGGCCGATTTCTCGGGAATGTTTTAAGACCATGCAACCTGCGAACTTTGAAAATTATATTTTAGCGCTCATGGGGAACCTTCACAAGTCCCCTTCACTTGTGGTGAAGAATTTAATGGCTTTATCTCTCATCCCCATCTATTGTCGTTTGGAAGAAGAATAAAGAGGGCATTAGAGGCACAATCCATTATGAAGTGCCTTTTAACCATGGAAAGCTGGCTGCCAAGGATTTTGGAAGTTAGGAAATCTGTGAAAGTCGGCTTTGGATGAGATTTGGCGGCTAGAAGGTGCTTCCTGACCATATGATGCATACGAAGGGAGTCAATCTCTTTGAAGAAAGTAGAAACATAAAGAAGCCTCTAGCCTCCAATGAAGCTCAAATCCCAGGTGAAGGGGGGGGAAAAAAAGAATTGAAGGAGCCTTGTAAAATGTGCTTTTTTTTCTTCTCATTTGCCTTGATTTTTCCACCCTCACTCCAACTACTACTATTTCAGGAAACCCCCTATTTTTAACTGGAATCATTCACCCAACTGGAAGCACCATTGACTGGTAATGCCACAAGTATCAGCCGAAATTTTGATCCTTGCTTAGGTCTAATGTGGGCCATAATCTCAATATCTATGTGTGCAATATTCGGACGAAAATCTACCCCTAGCATCTGATTCATGGTAGACAATGGCCTGAGTGGTGGAATCGTTAGTTGTGCCATAAGAATCTTTGGTTGTAAAAATCGCTACCCTATTATAATTTGGGGAGCCATTACTTGCACATGAGAATTTGGCCCTTACACATAATTTAAATAAAGAGTTGGTAGTTTGGGAACGGTGTCATGTAAAAACATCATCTAAGATGTTTGATTTGAAGGCTATGATCTAAAAATCATATCTCAAGTTGAAAATATTGATACGAAACACATCTTTATCATATGATTCAATACAAACTATTGTTAAATCAAAAATTGGCCTTCGACTAATTAAAATGCATCATATAATAAAGATTATGTTTCTTGTCAATCTTTTGTAATTAAGATCTTTAGATCATGACCTCTAAATGAGAAGACTTAGATGGTGCTTTCACATGGCACAAGTCCTCAAGGTACCAACAACCAAGTCTTTCTTTAAACTATGTAAAGAGCCAACATCTCATGTGCAAAGTAGTTGCAATAAGATTTGAGGCAAATGTTTCCTTCCCTACCCGATGAAATGTTTGGATTATTTTGAGGTGAATAATGTTCGGCCCTACTTAAAGTTAGCTTTGACCTTTACTTCAAGGGAATTGCCTCAACCCATTTTGAAAAAGATTCAGTGGCTGTATTAGATGATCAGGTTTTTTACTCCACATCCACATGACACAGATCCCCAAAAATAGTCTTAAAATCATGTTTAAGCATAATGTGTATCATGTGATTTTAGGGCTACTTTTTGAAATTTGTCTCTTAGAATAAAAAATTGACGGTACAATGATACGCTTGGTCTTAAGATCCATTTTGTGGAAGATACAATGAGTTTCAAATATAAGCGCTTTCTTTGAACCTATAGGTGCGAATAGAGGTACCCTTGTGATTATTATTTTAAGAGTTAGGGTTTCTCAAACAGAGATTATGTAGAAGAAAATTAAAGGGCGTTTGAGAAACGTGGTACAACAGCTGGGTATGGGGAAGAGGAAAGCAGGGGTGTGACTTCTGAGTCCCCCCACAAAATACGGGTCAAACAAGAATCGATGTGCCATTATCTTAAAAAAAGCAAAGAAATTAATATATATATACACACGCCTCTTTGCTTAACACTTTCAGTTACTTCATTCACCCATCTTGGAAGGCTTATGAAGCATTAGTAATTGGCTCGGCTCAATTTGGCTTGGCTTATTCCCTTAGATAAGTTTAATTTATGTGGATGTAGGGGTGCAGATTTGAACCGAAAACTGAAAACCGATCCAAAACTGATTGGACTGACCCAACTGAATCGGACCGGAATCTATTGAAAGCCGAAAATGAACTGCTCGGCCCGATTCGGTTACCGGCTAAGTGGGGTGAGAAAACAGAAAAATGAAAAAGAACCAAAAAATATATATAATATGAAGAAAAACCGAAATCTGTTCAGTTCGGTTTCGGTTTCAGGGGCTGCAAAATTCGGTTAACCCAAATGATTTGGTCGGAAAACCTCTTACAAACATGTCAACTGGGCCTAACAAAAAATCACAAAATGCAAGCCCACGTCAAGCCCATTGACTTCAACGGTCTTTACCTCCACCTAGTTCTAATCAATTGCCTTTTCAGTGGCCCGTTTTTGGTACCCTTTTAAATTGTCCAAACTCCCCAAGGTGTCCAAGGATGAGGCAGTTGGATCACCCTATGCATGTGATTTGTTTAAGGATAATGGAAGAATTTTATCAATTGAATATAATTAGGGAACTAATTACCTCACTCGAGTCAACCGTAGTGAGTGACTGTCAGATCGCGGCCAGTGTTTAACCGTGATCTAACAGTCACCCTGTCAAGTCATTTGATGACTTGAGTCAGGTGATCATTATCCTTAATTTTATATATGTCATCTCCAATAGTACTGATACTGAGATTTTCATTTTTTAAAGATTTTAAACCATGAGCTCAACATGAAAGCGAACTCTCCCGCAACCTTGAGGCCGTAGGTTCAATGCTGGATTATCCAACAAGAAAGTATCTTTTGTAGAAGGGACTCATATTCTTTCGTAATGGATACAACATCCTACGTCGCCATCATCATCACAACCTTTTCCAATCTATATACAAAATCCTACATAATGTATACATCTTTGATGGATGTGCTCAAGTAGAAGTGGCTTGGTGGGGATCGATCAAGAGGCAGAACCAGCGATTCCTCAAACAGGGCATCAAGGCACACACAAATGATTTCACATACCACCTATGTTAGCTGGTGGGAATCCTCTAAATATCTACTAAGTTATTCATATAATCCACTCCAATGCATATCCCATCCAGATCATATTGGAGCACTTGAAGTAAGAACGAACAGGCCACTACGTAGTGGTACGATTGAACCTTGACTATAATGGTTAAAGAAGTTTATCTTTTGTCATTTGATTCAATAACTTTATATATATATATATATATATATATATATATATATATATATCATTTATTTTATTTTATATATTTTTGAATGAGGTTTTTAATCATTTAAATTCATTGGAACTTTTAAGGCTGCAATTGACTTCATAACAAAAGTAGGCCATATATCTCATTTCACTGCTTCACCAAAATGATACAAACATCTATTTTTGTGAATTGATGATTTGTTTTTGAATGAACATGACTAAATTTAGATTTTTTGGAAACTTTTAGGAGATTTATCGAATGATTAACATTATTTGATCAATATTATTTGAAATGTACTTTAGACAATAGATGGTCAGAGAATCAGATGTACTTCTTTTGTAGGGTCGCAGTTTCAAGCCTACCTTACCTATAAATAAAAATAAATAATAAATAATAAATAAAGTGGTTGCTTACTAGCCCATGCCATCTTGAGATGGTCATTAATAGAGATCAAGGTGGATCTTCACCCTGAGTAGTACTACTATGATTTGGTGAGAATAGGTAATCCTCCTCTGTTTCCACTTTTTTGCCAAATATAACTTTAGGTTCGTTTAAATTTGTTTATCTACATTTACTTTTCATCTCTTATATTGTATTTGATCAAGGAAATTTTTTTTACTGTTTTGCAAAGATTGTTAGGAAAAATTTCAAGAGTTTCAGTTGCTGAAATGATCCACTAGTATTTAGTAACAAGGTTCTATCGCGATTTATGTTGGAAAGATAAAAGAGTGACTGTGATAGTCCCACATCGGATAGGAAAAAGTCCTGACCTCGATGCTACATGCAATGATGTGCTTTGGGTAGGGACTTAAGCCCATGCTAGAAACAAAATCGGGAAGAAGACCTAAGCCCAGAACTGACCAATATTGTGGCATGTGGGATTGAGTCATCACAGTGATTGACGACAAGTCTATAAACGTTATATATATATATTGTAGAAAATGATGATGAACTTATAAGATTTCAATTTTATTTTATCACTTTCAAATTTCTTCAATGAGCTCAGAAAGTGCTTTTCAACAGCCAGGTGCAAAAAATATTAAGGCCAATGATGAAGATACGAAAATAAGAGAGAAAAAACTTAAAAAATACGTTTGTGTAAAGAGATCTAAGGGTTCAAGACACAAGGAGAAGTCCTATAGATCATTTCTCCCAATAAAGCCTTTTAACATCTTAGGCTTTCTTCAGGATCTCCATTTATGGGATTCTTATCAGGCCAACTCCTTTCAACATAAAAGGGACTAGAAGCCTAGAAGCTCTTTGTGTTTTTGGGTGGGTTAGGTTTGATCTATTTTCTAATGCCCCCAATGCTTGACCCTTTTAAAATTCAATTTCAGGTCATTTCGGCTCAGAGGGTCCAGAGCTATTTCAAAATTTGAGTCAACAATTTTTGGAATGGAAAGGTAGCCTAATGTAAGGACCAAGTAACTTACTTGGTCCCAGATTAGTTTGTTGTCCCGTGGCACTCAATCACATGATCAAGTTCCAAATAAAGAAGCGTCTCGATGATCATTTGTTATATATAAAAATAATAATAATAAAAGAAAGGGTACCATTATACTCACCCCACCAGGCTGCTTTCTCACCCCACCTTCTTCAATCGACATGCATTGACTGCCTTTGAATCTGATGGTGGAGGTCATTTTTCGTCCCCATCTTTTGCACAATGGATCTATGGATCGTGGGTGTACCATCAGACGGTCGGTCTTTATTACACATGACACATATCTCAAAAAGTGACCCTAAAATTATATGACCTCCATCACGCTCAAGCATAATTTTAGCGTTACTTTTTGAGATGTGTGTCACGCGTAATAAAAAATTGACCGTCTAATGGTACGCCCACGATCCACAGTGCAAAAGATAGGGACAAAAAAGGGCCTCCACCATCTGATTCAAAGGAGGTCAATACATACCAGGTGGAGGAGGTGGGGTGAAAGAGCAACCTTTTGGGGTGAGTATAACGGTACCCTAAAAGAAAAGGTGTCGTCCTTCCTTTATTGGAGGAGGTTCAAGTGGCCTCCAATATTGGAGAAAACCTTCAATTGGCAGGGACACATCAAATTGATGATACAGAGTAAAAATTTATTGCTTGGATCATCTCTTTTTAAAAAAAGCTTGAAAACTTATCTCTACCATAAATTTTTTGAGCATTGAAATCTAAATTATTGAAATTAATCTAACTTTGACGGATTCCTTTAAAAATACATTTTCCTAATTATTTTTTTTAAGGTTGATCTAACCCATCCTCTTGTGCTCCAAGTGACACCGAAACAACGCTTTGGATAGCGTGCAGAGCTACGAGATATCTTGGAGGACGAAACAGGCTCCCATAATAAAATATATCAAACTGTACAATCAATGGTATCAATCACGTCGAAAATAATCGATGAAATCAAATGTGATTTTATCATTCAGTTTTGGTGTAATCAAATGACTTTTTTTCACAATGGTTATGATCATCCCGCCTCTCTTTTATATAGCATTCGATCATATGATTGGTTGTTAGGCCAAACTACTTTTACCCTTTCGGAATTGGAGTCAAGTGATCAAATTTGATCGACCCATTACCCAAATGACTCACTAGATTAGCCTCTTGGGCTCGTCAAAGGCCCAACCATGATCATTACCGGTCGCGCTCGGTACATACGAAATTAACTTCAGCAAAGGGGTTTGTCGGTTGAACTGACAGGCAAAGTTTAGTACTTCCCAACGTTTTGGAGCCGACTAGACCCGACCCAATCGGAGCAGGCACGCCCGAGCTAATATGACCCAATGGAAATAGGGAATGTGCTCGACCCAAAACCAAAAATCGGATCTGATTCAAAATCCCCTATTATAAAATTTTATGTGTTAAATATCAGGTCAGATTTGTTCGGGCAGATTTTGACCGCCGGGTCGAAGACAACCACAGCTTTGACTTGACTCGACCCAAAGGTCAGGTCGGATGCTTCAAGCCCAACCTGACTCTGCGGGTCAAGTCATCTGCTCAACCAAGTTGGGTAACGGGCATACCCGACCCGTTCACAGCCCTACAACAAAATCGCTGATAGCTCATGCGAATTCCTCAGCCGAGAGATTACAGATGTCCGACCCAAACCGTACATAAATGAAAGCATACGGTTGAGATTAGGCGAGTACTATTCTCAGTACTTAATGTGTACACCCTATCTTTGCAAAGTTACATAGATAAACTGCTTCCAGCACTTCTCATGGTGGAATTAGCTAGACAAGACGAAGAAATGGTATCTCGAGCTCGCATAGAGGCGATAGTGTCGTCGATCGTGACCGTTCATCCTCACGAGATATCTCCTCTAATCCACTCTTCTTCCTGCTTCTTCTTCGTAAGTTTTCTCTTCTTCCATCTGATCAAAATCTACGGTCTCTGATTCTGCAGTTTGTTTGTTTGTTGAAATTGTATTTGTTTGTATGACTGAGAATTAGGGATCGAGAATTCTCTCTCTCTCTCTCTCTCTCTCTCTCTCTCTCTCTCTCTCTCTAGCTGTTGTAGATATGTTGCATGTAATAATGATCCGGACCGTCCAATCAAAAGATTGACATTGATTGTACGATCATAACCATCCATTTGTTATTAATTTTTAGAATCGCCCGATTGTTGTCTACAATTTTATTGACCATTCCCCCCAAATAATCACTGATTGGAGGCTAGAGTCGTCGGATCCGTATTATTTTTGGCTGGTGATCTATGGAAGAGGTTGAACGCAAATTTGACGGCCTAGATTAAGTATCACCTGCACCATTTTTTTGATAGATATAGGGAGCAGTATGTTATTTGATGGTGCTAAGCAGCATTATCAATCTATCCTTTTTATAATGTTTATGTTGCAACTTGCAATATTGCCAGAATCTTACCTAGGGCTGTCAAAGAGCCTAGCCAGCTCCAAAGCTCCACTCAGCTCAACTTGAAAATTAGAGCTTTAGCTTGCTTTAGCTCGGTGTGTTAGCCGAGCTCACCAGCTCAGGTAGGGCCGAGATGAGCCCGAGCTAAGGCACTTGAAATTCGGCTTGGCTCGATATAATAACTTATTTATTTTTTAATAATGTATGTCATATATGGTAAATAGATATATGTTACATATACCATTTTAGTTTCTAGAATATGTCTAACTGTCACTTATAAGGTTTAGTAAAAGGTAACAAAATAAATAAATAAATAATGATAACAGAAAAATATATAATACACTTTACTTGGCTCCAGCTTGGCTCAGAGCCGAGCTAGCCTGCAAATTTTAGGCTCAAAGAGCCTAGAGCCGAGCGAGATGTGACGGGGCCAATACTCGAGCTTGCAGCATGGTACGTGTGGCACGACATGTGGTGCCAGGAGGGCACGCGACATGGGGCCAAGTGGGCCTGGCGACGTGGTCGCGCTGCGAGGACGCGACACCGTCGCATGAGGGTAGGAAGCGGAGCGTCACGGTCGCGACACGGACGCGACATAGCCAAGGTGGGCTAGCGACGCAGGAGGCGTTGCGGTATGTCAAACCAAGGGGTTTGAGGTTCTTCTGCCATTCTGGCTGAATGACTGTTTTACCCTTATATAGGGGAAAGGAGCTTGAGAGCTATTCCCCCGCACACGGGGCCTTGCGTTGCCAGAGGGGGCGCAAGTGTCTCCTAGGCCTGAAAGGGTGGGCCTAGGATGTCGACGCAGCGATGCTGTGTGGCACCCAAGGGAGGTTGAAGTATGGCTCGTGGGACTCAGTTGAGCACGACAGCATGTGGGCTAAGGATGAACGTGTGCTAGTAATTCGGAACGCACACGAAGGCAAGTCATGGAGACTCGGTTGGCACGCGAGCGAGGCACAAGGTCAGGCTTGGTTCGACAAAGTAGCGAGGTACTAGTGCAAAGGCATAGTGAAGCTTGAGCAGCCAAGTATAGCCGTGAAATAGAGGTAACCACATTGGGGGAGTTCCCGTCCTCTAGGCGGGTGGTATCAGAGATGATGTGTAGATGGGTTAGCTTCGTTGCATGCGGTAGCGAAGCACCGCGCGGGTTGAAAGCACGTCGAAGGACGCTTCCGCGATAATTGGTATCAGGAGTAGGCTGACCTAGCCAAGCGTGCGTTAGGTGCCGCACGGGACTGAGGTTGCGGAAGTGCGACCCCGTGACAGAGAGCTCAGGTTTTGTATGGTAGAGCCAAGCTAGAGCGAGCTTGGCTTTTTGATAGGCCTATTCTTATTGTCCACAATAATTTTTCCGATATAATAAAAAAAGAAGAAAGGAGGAGCCAATTTGAGGTGGCTGTGGCCTCTTAATTCAAACCTTTTTTTTTTTTGAACCTTAAGGAGGTTAGGTGAGCTGGCCAGGTACCTGCTTCCAAAAGCAGGAGACCTGAGTTCGAATCTCTTCCCCCCCTTGAGGCCACCCTAGGGATTTATATCCTGTGCTAACCCGGCATGTGCTGAATTTGGGGTGTGCATGTACCCTTGGGATTAGGCGGGTGCTCTAAGAGGAAAAAAAAAATCATACCTGTTTGTTTCTCTTCTTGAGAAGAACCTTTGATGGTAGCTTTTTTATTGGTATTCTCCTACTATTTAGACTTTAGAGGCTTAAAACCAACTAGACAACCACACTCTTACTCTAAACAAAAGATGAACTCCTAGCTAAAATTTTAACTCCTAACAATAAATGAACTATTTACCAATAAAAAAACAAAAAATGAACTCCCACCTTAAAAATTCTTCTTTTAATTATCTTGATAAATGAAAATTTATCCTCGTAATGACTATGCATGTCATGTAAAGTAACTATTATGTGCGTAAGGTATGAAATATTCATCCCCCTTAAAATTGCTTGTCCTTAAATGCTGAAATCTTCGATAATGTCTTACCCGGGTCCTCACATTTTGGCTGTTTAACCTAGACATATTGCGTACCTGTGAATTGTGGCCGAATTAGACCCCGATAATTGTCTCCATCCACTACTAATAGTACAACATCGCCGATTAGGTGGATTGAAACCCATCCCACCATCTGATTGTTTTGCATCCAACTGAAATTTTGAAACTTTTTAGTGGTGGATACCAATCTTGTAAGATTTTCACCACCATCATTATCAGAGCCTTAACCCATATATTTGGGGTCGACTTTGCGAGTCCTATTTTCTCCACTCATTTCTATTCAAGGCAAAACTCTTTGTAACTCTGCAATCTTCTATACCACTTCTCACTCCTTTCCTCCTAGCCTTCATTGGATTCCTCTTCTCCTACTTTCCTTCATATAGAGTTTACTTCTAGCATCCTCCGATGGACATCACCTCAAGTGACATTTGGTAATTTGTTCCTTTGTAGGTGATACCATCACTCTCAAATATCCTCTTATGTACTTATTCCTAATTTTATGCTTTCATCTTATACCACTCGTCCATCTTAACATATGCATCTCAGCCCCATGTACTCTATCTTTGTAGCCCAACATTTTGCACCATAAAGTATAACGTCTTCTTGCTATCTTGTAAATAACGTCCCTTCAATCGAAGTGGAACTTTTGGATGACACAATACCTCCGCTTGCATATCTCCATTTATTCCACCCTGCATTAAGCCTATTTGAGACGTCCTCCTCAAGTTCAACATTTGATTGTAAAGTAGAGCGTACATATCAAAATCCATGGCAATGTGGCACTAAATGTTTTTTTTTTTAACCAAATCCCCCTGCAGTTTTCATGCTCACTAAAGCTTCACTTCATATATTTCATCTCTGTTTTGCTAATTTTCAAGCCTCTTGACTATAGGCCTTCCTCCATAATTCTGGCGCATCATTTACTTGTTTCCCTGCTTGGGAAATTAGTACCACATAGTTAAATAGCATGCACCATAGAATCCCTTTTTGTGTGTCTATTATTAACTTATCCATGAGTAGGGCAAACAAATAAAGACTCAGGGCAGACCCTTAATGCAGCCAAACCCCAACAGGAAACTCACATGATGTTTGTTCACCAACAATTTGTTGAAAATCCATTTTGATGGCTTGAACCCAGAAGGACGTACCTCTGATGGCATTATGTTTTTCCTTGTTTGTGGAGTAATTTTGAATTGATTCTTGCTCTTCCGGAGTAATTTCTCTTAATCGTTTCAATTATATTTCAATCATCACAACCTGTAGACAATATGTCATATTATCTGTCCTGCCAACTATGTAAAGTATGCTAGACAATATGTCATACTATCTTTTTTTTTTCTATTTTCTTTTTAATTGAAAGAACTCCACAATTTGTGATGCCACTCACTGAGCTTGTTATATAAATTTCATTCGACACGTGAAACATATATTTGGGAATTGAATTTCCCAATTGTGGAGTTGATTGTCAGTGAGAAAATATCGTTCCTTGTGTCGTCTTACAAAATGCTGCTACTCTCGAAAGGATGGGAGCCCTCCTAATTTGTTTGATCTGGTTCCCCACCTGTTTGATTTTGACATGCCTGCAGAAATATATACATCCTTAAATTTACCAATGAAACCACAAGGAGCATAATTCTTCCTCTCTGGTCACTCTCCTTCGTATTTTCCCTGAGCAATCTGACCACTAGATGACTCAAAGAAGTTTTTAGCTAACACATCTTGCTAATAGTCTAACACCACCCTTGAGATGCTTACCTAACAATATGAAGTGAATTTTTAGGGAAAAATTGGCAACCGATAGAAACTAGAAAATATAAAAAAATTAAGAAATAAGTGAAAATGATTATGCTTAAGCATGAATTTGATGTATGTGTATGCCTGTAGTTATCTAGAAACAAGAGTAGGAACTAGGGAGTTAGAGGAGATGTAGAGGAGCCATTATATCCCCACTCCCAAAAATGATACTTACCGGGTGATATATATTGCGTTGACCAGGCTTGCAAACCATTGTTGTAAGTCTTATTACCCATATCTGCTAACCTAATGGCTAAGACATGAGGCTCAGCCCTACATTTGTGACTTTGCTTATTGAATTTCTCTCTTGATTGTTTTCTATGTTCATGTTTTCTTGTGCAGATTTTAAGTGCGTATTTTGTCATTCTTCCTTTACGTGATGAAGGCGCAATATCCTTAGGCCTAAATAACCTGCCCGGCCTCTTCGTGGGATCCTTAGCTCTCACATTGGTTGCTGCCCCAGTTTCGACTCTCATCTTTTCGTTGCCAAATCTCTCCAAACAGAAGGTACGGAAAGCATTGTTGATCTTATTTATGGATTGGGCTTCATTTTAGTTGAATGAAGCACGGCAGGGTTGCAAAGTTGAAAATTTGGCATATAAATGTTTATGTGCTGATGTGTTGGGACTTTTAAACACAATACCAGCTCATACCCATATCGAGGGTTTTCAATTCTCTTTTTTAAGTTGTTTCAGTCAGTCACAATGTTCTTGTGCAGAAGGGAGCTTTATTTGATTTTCTTTTGAAGAGTTCTTAATTTTTCTGTCACTGATGAATCCTATACTTGTTTGTATTGTTTGTTGATTTCACTTGTATACCTTTAAAACAAGAGGAAGTGCAACTCAATCTTTTTACTATGGAGACCAGCGATTTATTGGAAAAGGGCTCCTCATATGACAAACACAGGCTTATAGATATGGTGAAGGTTAGTGGGGCAGATGGCTGAACTCAATTGTAGAAGATCCAAGGTTTGTGCATGTTGGAGACTTGGATCAGTTTGGTGATCTGGTGTTTGGTGATGCATGCGATAGGCTTCTAATCCTAGACCCTATGGATCTGACTCTATTATTACCTTATATTGGTAAAAACTGCATATGAGGATCGAGACTGTGTCTGGTATTAGAGCTGTTTGAGAAGTTTTGCCTCAGCTTAGATCAGCTATTCCCGTCTTAATACTTGGTTATTATCATAATTTGAGACATTGAAAGTTCTCATTTGAGTGGCTGAATCTGCATTGTTTTAATACTTTACCTTCTCTGCCACTAAGCAGATATTATATGCTCATGGCTTAATGCGAGTAAAACGAGTGATGAAACTATTTTTAACAGTCAGCTGACCTATCATTGTTGCTCATAATAGTGTCCATGGAAGTAGTTATTGTTGTCAACTGTTTGATTATCAAAAATTTTAATAAATTTTTTGATGTAATGTGTATTTTGTGATTTTCCTCATTTGATCCCTGGTGGGTTTACTCTGACCCTCGAGTATTACGTTGGACAACTGAATATTCATTATCTACTGATTATAATTGGACTGCAAACATCAAGCTCATAGTTATTGTTTAAGACAACAATCACATTTCAACCATAATATTGTTCATTTCTCTTATTCTTTTTATGATTTGTTGACCATGGAAAACTTCAATATTGCTGCTTTATATTTTGGTGTTCATTCGCATTTCATCATGTGATATGTTCTTGTTGAAATTTCAGGCTTTGGTTTTGATACACAGGTTTTTTAGTGTATCCCTCGTTGTATTCTTTTTTCTATGGCATACTTCGTCGGCTGGATATTCACCTTCCAATTCCAAGGTAAGAATGACATTTTATGATGTATGCGTCACTTTAAAAGGTATGCATCGACTTGAGTTTATATCATTTGATATGATATTGAAATAATACGAATTGGTATTGTCATACTCAGATACCATTTTGTGTCTACTATATTCCTAGGATAAAATCTCATATTGGTTTGTATCAAGGTAGTTAAGGCGGTGTGGCGAGGTTATAGCAAAGAGGCTCGCTAGGCCATAGCAAGACTATTTGTTATTTTTATTTATTTTATTTATAATTTTTTATTTATATTTATTAATCATTATTATTTTTTTTTTCTAATTTTTTTACTATTTTTTAAAATATTTATATTTTAATAGAAGACGAAAAAAATTCAACTATAAAAAATCAAGCATAAATAAATACCAATAAATAGAAATTAAATATGCTACATCAATAAATTTGCAACATGAGCACATATAAATATCAAATATAAGCAAATATAACCAATAAATAGAAATTAAGCTCACGGAAGGCGAACTTGAGTCCTCCATAAAATACTGTTTCAGAATTCATATTAATATTAATATGGGAGCAACAAGCGTAGTACACCATGGCATGTCAAAACTCAAAAGATACAAGAAAAACAGAGGAAAAAAAATTTAAGGTATGTCTTTTAAAGTAAAACAAATATGAAAGTAATAGGGCATGCTTTTTAAAGTAAAACAAATATGAAAATAAAAATAGGGTATGCTTTTTAAAGGGTATTCATTTTAATAGGGTATGCTTTTTAAAATAAAAACAGAAAAAAAAACAAAACAAAAAAATGCAGAGATAAAAACAGAAAATAAAAGCAGAAAAAAAATAGAAACAAAAAAACAAAGATAAAAAAAAAACTGAAAAAAAAAAAAAAATAGAAAAAAAAATTATAAAATGGTGTACCGTGAAGGAGGTCGAGCTGCTGAAGGTGAAGTCGTGCCCTGAAGGAGCTGAAGCTGTCAAAGCTACTGAAGGTAAAGCCATGCCGTGAAGATGAACCGTGTCGTAAAAGGAAAAATACCGAAATCAACAAAATAAAACAGAAATATATATATATATATATATATATATATATATATATATATATATATATATATATATATAGCGTACCTTCTTTACTTGTCGAAGATGTGTTGGTGAAGGCCTAAAGCTGTATTGGAGATCCAGAGAGCAGCGCGAGAGGGAGAGCGAGAGATCTCTAGTCTCTAATAGCCCTAAACCCTTTTATATGAGTTTTATACTTTTATAAGTTAAATAACTTACAAAATATAACTTATTAGTTATAATATAAGTGTTATGACTTATAATAACTTATTAGTTATGATATAACTTATAAAGTAATAACTTATTAGTTATAATATAACTTATAAAATATAACTTATTAAGTGTATTATATAATTATAGGTTCACAGGTAAAATTTGGTATACATAACGTATATGGCGACGCCATGGCGCCATACTGCTGTAGCGTCGCCATAGCGCCGCCATTTGTCAAGTCTTTGCCATTAGAGTCCATATGGTGTTTTACGGCGCCATTCGCCATGGCGTCACCTTAACTATCATGGTTTTATCATCCTGTACAAACAGGTATATGTTTCTACCGCTGGGCTTTGATGCCAAATTGTATCAGACGATCTCTTTCGGTATCATCCAAGATTGTTAATATATGGTGTTAGATATTATTTTTTTTTAAATCATGTTCTGAATTGGTGCGCCCTGTACAGGTTTCAATTTCTCATTCCTCCATATTCAAGGAGTTCAGAATGGTCGATACTCATCAAGGCAGTCCTCCTCATTCTACAGTGTGGGATTACCATGGGTGGTTCTATATTGCGGTTAGAATGGGCTTGTTCCTCTGGGTATGACAGCCATGCTGGGTTGTTCTGAATGTTGATTGATTAAGTCGTATTTTTTGTGTATAGTTTGACAATCAAGGCTCCAGGAGTCATTTCTTTGAGTTTGATCTTCTAATGGATTTTTTAATTTTATTTAATTTTATTTTGTTTTTAATGAAGGTTGCACTTCTTAACCTTGTTACTATTTCTTCAACTTGGGCTCGAGTAATTGATGTAATGGACAGCGAGGTTCGTATGCTGCCAGATAACTTTGAAAGGATGTGTGGGTTTCATGCATTGTTTGACTTTGTTGATATATAGTCAGGTTCAAGATTGTTTGGCTTTGTTGGTGCTGGTGCAACATTTGGGCAGCTTTTTGGCTCATTGTTTGCAGCAGGAATGGCTTGGCTAGGACCATGTATGCATGTCTTATGGCTTTTGATAATACTTTTGTCATACTACAGCTTTTTACTACCCCCGCTTCACATATATTGATGTCACTTCTTTATTTCACCCAGTTTTACTACTCTTTGCTGCTTGCTTGATGGAGCTTGCAGCACAGTCATCAAAAGGGATCTCCCAAGGTATACGCCATGAGTCTGAAGAATTATCTCCTATCAGGTCAGTTCAACTCATTGGACTTACTTCGCTATATTCTAATTAATAGAAGGTGGGAGATGGGGTTGATACGTCTAGGTCGCAGGTTCAATCCCAGCATACCTATCCCAATAAAAAAAAACACTTATAACTTTATAATTCCAAATGCATCTGATTTGATTGAGCTATGTTGATTAGGACTTAAATGAACACTTACAATTGTGACCTGAAACCAGTAATTTTGCTTTGTTTAAATAAGTTGCGGTATGTTTTTATGGTTTATGAAAATTATTACCGCTTCAACGTCCAAATTTATAATTCGAAATGCATTTGAGCTATATTAGCTACGAGTTGATTTTTTATTTATTTATAACTGTGACCTCAAACCAGTAAGCTTGCTTTGTTTAAATAAGTTCCATTTTATCCCATCTCTTCTTCCCTTCTAATGTATAGATGTGATGATCTACATGTGCCTAATGTTGTCTTGATATTTTCAAATATACTGCTATGTTATTGTGCCCATGCTTTTTGAATGGATCCTTTTGCGGGGGAATACAAGACACTTCAGGTTATAATATATTACGTTGATTAAACCATCACTTGTTGTATGGGTCTTATTAAGTAATTATTTGTCAGCAATTAGATTGAAATGTAGGCTTCAACTTTCAATATTTAAATCTAGAAGTTCTCATTTATATCTTGACTTGGTTTCTTTCTTTCTCTTAGAGTAGGTACACAAGATCAGGGAGCTGAGACTGATGAAGAAGCAACACCTTCTCTCAGAGGATCTTCGCCAAAATTGTCTTCTTCCGTGGTGAAACCTCATCTTTGTGTCATGTTAGATGGACTGCAACTGATAATGGCATCGCCTTACCTGCTTTGTGTTTCTTTGTTCATATGGCTAAGTGCAGTTGTATCTTCGTTCTTTTATTTTCAGGTATAACAAGTTCTTTTTTGAAGATAAAGATGTTAAGTTTTTTTTTTTTGAAAAATATAAAGATGTCAAGTTTTATCCTCATCATCATGAACATTGCACTTAGGTACAAAGATGTGGTTAAGTTTTATAAGCATGCAAAACCTTATATTTATTTCAAAAGGGAATACACAATAAATATTATTATGATGAGGATAAAAATATATTTAAAAAGTATCAAATGTTTCATTCTTTGATGACTTGAGCACAATCTACTGGATATGCTAGTGGAAATTGTATTATTTTCCTTAAGAGTTATATAGCTACTTCATGATATGAAAAATTGGTCTCACATAATTTTTTTTATATTTAGTAAACCAAATTCCAAGTGTATTTATCAAATACTTGTGATTTGTATAAGTTGAAAAGATACGTATTATTGATTGTTGGATGTTTTCTTATAGATGATATTCCATGTAATTAATCTTTTGTCACCTTTTTGTTAACTCCGTGTCCATTGTTCTTAAAGGCCGCCGGGGCGGCCGCCCAAGTGGTCCGGGTTCCGGGGCACCCAGGTTTAAGCCCTAGGCAGCTTCCCGGGCGGACCAGGTCTGAGGCGCCCGCCTAGGCATTTTAAAGTAGGGGCGGGGCGATTTATAAATTAACGGGTTTTTACCGGGTCGGGTCGAGTTATCAGAAAGTCGGGCTTATGCCATTTTTTTATTGGACACCACCCAACTAGACCCGTCGACGACCCTTAAACTTTAAAGCCCTTATTGCCTAGGGATAGTGGCTACTTACCGACATTTATACACTAGAATGCTGTTTAAATGATCTTTTACCAATAAAGTTAAGATTGTTAATCTCACACTGTTGAAGTGAGATTATCATTATGCCACGTGTTGAACATTTGTGATCAATCTAAATTGTCCAAGTGGCAATCTATCATTGAAACATGTCTATAAGTGGATTTAAATCATACGATTGATGAGCCTATAAGTGGATCTAAATGTTATATATGTTTATGTTGAAATAAAGTATGCATATCACTATAATTATGTATATATATACACATATATATACTTCGGGGTCGCCCGAACATCCACCCGACCGTCCGAACCCGCCCAATGACTTTGAGAACATTGTTCGTGTCTGACAATATGGTCTGCTGGGATTTTCTAAGAGTGGTTTGAGAGTTGGTGTTAGAGTCATGTTAGAGTTTAGAATGTTTTCTCTTGATTCTCTTATCTTGTAATCTTTTCCTTAATAGATAACCATTTTATTTTATTTTATAAATATCTATAATACCTCCTTTTCTACTGCTGACTGTATCTTCAAATGTCAGAAAGTAACCGTAATTGCCATGACTGTTGCGAGCCCCCTTGGCAGAAGAAGACTGTTTGCACAGATCAATAGCTTCATTGCTGTTTTTATCATTGTTGGACAACTTACTCTAACGGTACGGTTTTTTAATTCTTCATCATTTCCTTCTAAGTGCTATCATTATTTTTCTTATGAAACCGTACTTGGTTTCCCTGGAATTAATATATGCAGTATGATTGACCTGCTCTTTGATGTTTATGATCAATACTTCTCTGGAAAAGGAAGCATGACTATTTTATTTTTATAAGTCATTTAGATGATTAATCTGTCCCTCTTCATTTAGTGTCTCTTAGGTTCTTGCTTGTTATCCATAAAGTCAATATCAGGAAATTGTAGAAATTTATTTTTTTAAGATGAAATCAAACACCAGATAAAGGTTGGATGCAGTCACTGCCTTGTTTTCAATGCTGTGTTAAAACAAGATTGTTTGGGGCAAACTCAAAGCAGGAATATAGGACTATATGGTCATTAAGCTAATTTCATGATAAATTAAGAAATCAATTTTGTAGGAAGTTTTTTATGTATTTATGGTCATCAACCATCCGTCCATTAAAAGGAATAACAGCTTTTATCCTGTAGGAAGTCTTGCGTCAAAGCAGAATAATTATTTTATAGTGATTTAGGACAGAATATTTATTTTATAGTGATTCAGGACACATCCTCTTGAGGAGACATTTTACAAGAATAATTATTTTATAGTGATAAGAATTTGATGCAGCATAATTTTATGTTCTTTATTCCATGTTTTGTTATAAAACTGTTAATTTCTGAAACCAAGTGCAGGGGCGTATTCTTACAATTGCGGGGGTTACTACAGCTATTTGTTCAGCTCCATTTGTTGCCTTCTCAAATTTTGTTGCTCTTGCTGTATGGCCTACATGGATCGTGGTGGCCATCTCTGAAACTCTGCGAAAGGTTTCTCTTTTAAAACATTGTTTAGTTCAGTGACAAATAACTTGAGAGATTGTTTTCGTGCACATCTTCTACTCTTTCTTTTATTAGTTTACAGAGGTGTGAGGATATAGTTTTGCTTTCAGCATTATATATTGTTCATCTATCAAAGCTCTTATGACTGCTAATTCCCTCCCGTGTGCCATGAACCTATGTTACTTAATTGGTTCCTTCTACCAGCGAATGGTGAATTGGTTCAGAAGTGAACCAATTCGTCATTCGATTCGGTCTAGTTCGGTGGTGACGATGAATTGCATTTAGTTGGGTTAAAAGACAAAGATTCTTAAGGGTAAGGGGAGGGGCTGACCGTGTGTCCAATGCTAAAATTACCTTACCAACTAAGCTAACAATTCTTATACAGCAATAAGTAGACTTTAATATTTATATTTCAAGTTCTTGCTTACTAAAAAAATAATAAATATAAATAAATATAAAAACTTATCCTACCCCTAGTGAATCGGGTTCGCGTGACGAATTACAAACTCAAATTCGAATCAAGCGAATTGTGAATTAAGTAACATAGCCATGTACAACTGCTGCCTGATTTTTTGAATTTTCAAATGCTATTACTGATGAACAGTTAGATTGTGAATCTAAGTAGCTTCTGCTTATTTATTTGATTTATTAGAATATTTACCCAGATTTTTTTCAATTTAGAAACAATAGTTACTTCGTTTTACAGTAGAACCCTTAGATAATTATTTTTTATGATAAATGATACGAAATGGCAGAACAAATATGTTTATGTGTGCTAAGTAGCATCCTTCAATATCTAAACGTAACAGGGAAGTCCTAAAAGATTCTCAGAGGTAATGATTCTAGATGAAATGTTTTCTTCAAGCTGAAAATTTTATTTTTCTACTCATCCCGATTCCAGAATCACTATCTTCAATTCCAGTAAGCTCTAGGTGCAAACTGTATTTGCAGCTAAGTTTTCAATCAAATATCTATGGGAAGATAAATTTCCTTTTGTGCTATTACTCTCCTGAGATGTTATCTGCAAGTTGTATGTGTGCCCCAAGAAACCAATAACACTTTATAATCTTACAGGGAGGCTCCATTTTTCAAAACTGTGCTCTGCCTGCTATTAAGAGAAAACCTTGAACTATTTTGTCATTTATTGCACAAAATCATTTCTCTACAAATTATATAGCTCTAATGTGTTCCTATTTATCTGAGCATGCTATTATATATTCCATACATGCATGGACTACCATTTGTATAGGGGCATGCTTGTATTTCTTACCAATATTATATAATTTAGTAGGCATGTCAGTGTTTCTGCTCACTAAGCGTATCGTATCTGACATCTAGTGTCTGGGACGAACTCACAGCCCACGAAAGAGCTCTTGAGGACTGATTTGAAAATTTGTTCTGCAGTGGTGTTTAACTGGTAACTATAAAAGTTATATTTTGTCTAACTCCCAGTATCTGTCATGGACTCCCAGACAATGAAAGAGGTATTGATGAATGCTATTGATAAACTGGCTGGACTTTCCCTAATTTTATGTCAGCCAAATATTCAACCCATTTAAGCATAGCTCAGCCCAGTCCATTGACACACCTCTGAGATCTTCTAGTTGCCAACTCTTAAGCCGCAAGAGGAAAGCAGCTTATCAGCTGAGTGGGACATATTGAGAAGCCTTATAAACTGATTAAGGAAACTCTTTAAGTTCAGTAGGTTTTTCAGCCGGATGGTGCAGGCACTTGTGTCTTTTCTTTAGTGAAGTTGTTTTATTGCTCCTCAAAGTATACAGTAAATGCTGATGGCCCAATATTGGATGGTGACACCACTTTAGAGAAACTGGGCAGAAGAAAATGATATTGAGCCGGCGGTGGGTCTATATGCTAGCACTTTCTCATGATAAAAAACAACTAAGAGGGAAGATGGGTTATTATTGGACGGTGTGGGGGGTGGACCTATCAGGACACATCACCTGATATGTAAGTACAGTGATTGAGGCTGTTAATGGGTCGGGTCAGGTCTGGTTGACCAAGAAGTCGGGTCGACCCATACCCGACTCAATATTTTTATATGGTATAAGTGTAAAAATTTCGGGTTTCTTACCAGGTCGGGTCGGGTTTTCAGATCGGGCATCGGGCTGGGTCGGGCATTTGCAATTTTCTTATTGGACAGCCAAAATTTTAACGTGACCCAGCCCGACCCTACCCATTGACGTCCCTAAAGGTGATATGATGCATTGAACCCATATCCCAACATCGTCTGACATTGGGTGGATGGTGTTAGGTTCTTGAATATCTTGCTTAGATGTGTCTATAATATAGTAACAGACATGAAGTTAGCAGTCACCGAAACCAAATTCCTTGCAATTTTTATTTTAAAAATGCAAGGATTCTCGTTATTCTTTACACAAATATTTTCTTGAGAGACGATCTTACTGTGCCCTAACTATCAAAATGAAAGACTGAAAGCCTGAAACATAAGACTGGGTAGTCTGGGTTATTAATTTTCGAAATTGTATCGGTCCAGGTGTTGGTCCTGTACACCCATCCACCTTGTTATCCCCAGAACCTGTCTGTTGGAAGCTGAAACAGCTCTGTCAAGCTTATTTTATTACTTCACCATGTAGCCCTAGGGACAGTCATTTTTACACTTTGAGAGAAATTACTAAAGCACCCCTGAAAGGCCTAATCATTTTCATGGTTAGGTTCACGGATAGACATAACCCTTGTGTGTTTAAGATCAACAGGAGAGCCTTTCTCTTGAAATATAAAAGGTCTGTGGGGTACTTATTTTTTAAGTTTTAAAACCAATGCCTAGTATACTAGCTGGTCCAAACTAAGCAAATCTGTCAGCTGAATCGACTTACTGTGAATTGAGATTGCCCTTGCATATTAGCAATGTTTATTTATTATGAGTTGAGACAGATTATCCATGTGACCTATTTGAACAAATTTGTTGATGATTATTTAGATAAATGTTGTAGAGATTTTCTTGTTACTCAACTGCAATACATGTGAGGCATATTTCAGTTGAGTTTCTAAAGACTTAGGTGGGACACTATTTAATGGGGATCTCATCTGTTTGTCCTCTGCAGGTAGTCACATATGTGGTGGCAAGACCTGGAAGGGAACTCCTGTTCACTGTTGTTTCACAGGACGAAAAATACAAAGCTAAGGTAAACATCATCTAATATTCTCGAAAACTGGAAATGGATATAAGGAATCATTTTTTCCTCAACTCAGTCAGGTCTAATAGAGAAATCATCTTTAGGGATATTGAATACAACGGATAACGTCAGGCCATAGACACAAACTCGGGATACGGCAATAATTCAACAAGGGATTGATTCGGTATAATTCGTGTTAATCCATGCCATGTAAATATAGGTTCATCTTAGTAAAATTCGGCACACCCTAATTCAGAGATTTTTAGCTGTTTTTTTTTTCTTCAAAAAAAGGGACTCTTGTGTAGACAATCCATGTTTTTTCTTCAAAAACATGGATTGTCTACACAAGATATGATTACATTATAATGCTTATATACATATATGAACTCTTTTCTGAAAATATCTTTGTTTAAAATAAAAAAGCTATCCTGTTGATTTTCAACAGAAATCGTATTTATCAGATTGAGCAAGTTCATAATACTGAAAGATTTTGATTTAGGAGGGGCCACACTTTTTTTAATGCATAGAAGACAAAAGTTCTTCCACATCATATTCGGGATAACTAATCCCCTTAGATTCTAACTTGCTAGCCTCGTTTTCTTGTCAAGTTGGTGGTTCAGAATCACTTGAAATTGGCGGATGTCCAGAGAAAGAAAGTCTCCAGAATTTGATTTATCAAATTTAATTTATACTCCGCCATCACTAAATTCATTGATAGGCTGGGGTTCATCATTAGCAAATGGATCGGGTTCAATAACCTCAGCTAAAAATCATTCTTCTGGTAGATTAACTTCATTCACACTTATTTTAAGCGTACCATTGTCATAGTATTTTGACTTGCTAAATATAGCATAGATACTCCTTTTTTTGGAAGGGGGTAAAGACTTCGCTTGCATTGTATTCATTCCTTTATAATAAAGCCTATATTCTAAGGCAATTGGTTCTGTACCAGGAAGCACATCAAACCCGTGACTTTGTAAATTTAATGTTAAAGTTTTAACAAGGCTTCTTCTGCTAAAGAGAGAGAATTATCCAGAAGCAATTAAAGAAAACTGTGGCTAGGTTGGGCCCTATCTGTCAGCCATGGAAATGGCTACATTCATCAGGGGTATTTTACTCGATCTCATTTGACACTGTGAAATAAATAAAATACTCTGGATGTACCTAAAGAAACTGTGGCTAGGTTCAGCTACCAACACGGGTCAGCAGTGTTTGGGATCTACACACGAGAATTTCTCTTGATAAATAAAGAAAAATCAACATTGCTGCAGGTATGCATAGATGTGATTGTGCAGAGGCTTGGGGATGCGACAGCGGCAGGAATATACAAGCTGCTTTTTGGAACACTAAATAAGAAGGCATCTACTGTCTCTCTCTATGCTCTCCCTGTATGTATATTGATCTTTTACTTTATTTTTTGATAGACAAACATGTTTGAAGTAGAAAGAATAATTGACAAAATAAATTATTTGTACACGGCTAATTGAATATTGGGTCTGGCCCCCACTAAGACGGAGAGCTATCCTGGTCTATCTCGATCCATCGAATAAAAGGTTGCTATTCAGTCTTACTTTTTTCAAAATTTGAAAATTGTTATTTTGAAACATTTCCATTAGCCTGAGAAAACTGGTATTGTTGGAAAGTTTTTGTCAGGGGCTTTCTGCTGCACCCGAGAACAACCAGGGTTAAACAATTCACTGGGCACCCTACCCAACCGCGAACTGGTTCACAGCAAAACGGTTAGCAGTTTGTCTCGGTCCAGTTCAGAGAGCCGGTGCGGACTATTTCATCAATTCTAATTTCTCAACTTAAAAAAAACTAATAAAATAGCTATCGAGGCTAGGAGGAGCTGAACCTTAGCCTCACACTTCTTCAAGTGCATGGCTAACCAACAAGCTGGAATGCATCTTGCGGTTGAAAACATAAGCATTACTAATAAATAATAATATTATTAATTTTAATTTTTACCGATAAAAAAATTTACATTTTCATTCAAAACTCGTCCTAGCCCTAGCGAACCGGGTTGTAGCGAACCATGGACTACGAACCTGAATATGAACCAAGTGAACCGGCGATTCAGGTAAACATTCGGAAGTACTATTGTTGCTGACTGGACAGGAAAAAACAGAAGAAAATACCTAATGTACATCCATAAAATTGTTATTTCCACTATAGGGGTTTCAATGGGCTCAATATTCTCACATCATAGTACATTAGGAAAATGAGAAAATTAACAGAATACCTATGATATGCCTAGTTTCCAATATTATTGAGCAATTAGTAATTATCTATATTTATTATCTATTTTCTAGTCAGCCATTGGAAACAGTCAATCTAGGGTGCCAATAGAAAGCCCTCGAAAGTTTTCTAGCAGTCCCGTTTTTTCTGCCCAAAAAAAAAATACAAAAACTGCAAATATTGCAATGTGTTCTCTACAGCGGCTCCCATTCTTAGTGGCAACACCCACTATTCACACTGATTAGGGATTAGCTAAATGAAATTTGTTGTGCCAGGCTGCCAGCTACTTCTTGGGAGTTCAAACTATTGTGCTCACTAAATTTGAATACATTTATAAGCTTAACTAATTTCCAACTGGTACAAATTCCTAGTCGATGAGCCAGCATCAGCATGGTTCAACCAAAGAATTACCCTATTAGGCCCTACAAGCAGTTGACATTGTTGTGGACCTTTGCTGGGCCAAAAGCTTGTCACTGAACCAGAACATAGGACCATCCGTCTGTGTTTTAGGATGTGGGCAGATGGGCCTATGCTATCATGGTGGGCAGAGATTTCAACAACTTTCTGTGTAATATATACTTGATAGTCTATACATAACATTAAGTAGTCATGCAGTATAAGGCTCTTAATGTTTTGTGTGTTATTTTTCAGTTATGTTTCTTGTGGGTAGCCACAGCATTCCATTTGGGATGGCGCCAAGTGCATCTTGCTAAGCTCCAGGCTTCTATCATGCCCTAGGCTATCATGCCCTAGGCTTCTTTAAGAGAATGAGGTGAGGAGCTGATCTTCCTGTAAAATTGTTATAGAATTGGATTCATCCATAGCTTTTGCTCGTTCAATTTTGAAGATATCAATGCCTTTTTTAGAATGAACCCAGCTGTGAATATCGCAAGGTTCATCAGGTTGCTTATCATTGTCCTCCTGTTACAGGAAATGACTAATATAGTAATGTTCCTGATGAAACATGGTCGTTCGCATGGCGTGGCCAGGGGACGAATTGTTCCAACAAAAGCTCCTCACCCCTCCCTTAGGAGCTTAATATCGAATTGTTTACTCATTAATTTAGTCCCAAATATATCTCGGGCAATACACACTTCACCATTATCCCTCGGATCACTCCACCATTGCCAGTCCTACGCCTAGATGAAAAAGGAGTATGGTTAGCGTCGGGCAGATAGATGGCTATGAAAACTCCATCAATAATTGTATGGGCAAAACATATCTGCAAAGCCTGACCCCGGAATGCTTAGATTGTAGGTATTGGAAATGATGATGATTAGACCGTGTATTGCTTGCTGACCTCAAAAAAATAAATAAAAATTATCATTTTTTTGGGTTTGTTGGGGTTGAACCAACGACCTCAAGTCAACAATGATGGTGATGATGGTGTATCTACTGGCCTGAAATTCCATACTGAACAACAATGGTGATATGCCCAGAGTTGGGTGTAACAGCAGTCACCTTTGGGCTTGGTCTGATTCCTCACAATCAAACTGAGCCCAGGCCCGATTAATAATTGACCTGTGGCTTTGGGCCTGGTTTAAGACCCACTTGCATCCCTACTCCCTTTATAGTTTGGACATACTTTTTACATGTAAGATAGGTATAAAAGGAATTTGGGACCATCTAATGCAAGATCTGACTGCTTGTATGTTGAGACAGCATGTTCTATTAATTCCTTTGGATCTGTGGTGATGGGACGTAGAATGCCACCCCATGATTTACTATGTGATTTTAGACCACCCATTCAGTATTTTGTTCTATAAGTAAATGTATTTTTTTTTTATCTCAAATTGAATGCAGGCGGGCTTGACGTATCACAGAGGCGGTGATTTGATCAACTACGCCAATAACATGTGCAACCATTTGTGCAGAATCATTCGAAAGGGGGGCATAAAGTCTCAATGCAAGGCAAAGAGCTCGGATCGCTTGCAAAATCCATATATTTTGGATTGATATTATGTGATGGTTATATCAATGAACTCTGATTTGTCATTAAAAATGTAGGATGATTTCCTAGGATAAATGATTTCCAGCTCTTTGGGATCGATCGATGGGTGAATGCTCATTGGCATCGTCCTCCAAGCTAATCTCATTTTTCATCCGACGTTCCTTTTAAGATCAGGTATTGTATCAGTCATAGTATTCGTTCATTCCAAGCTCAAGCTTTAGAAAAAACCAATCATTTTCTTTCACGCACCATGGACCATGGGTAATCCATGCATTCAAACCCGCTGGGCACTATGTGGAACCTCCCAAGACACCTTGCCCAAGTTATATCAGGTACCATAAAAAATACTAAAAAGAAGTTTGCTCATCAACAAAAAGTTGGTCAAAGGTGTAAAATTTTAATGCGCCAAGTTCACTTGGTGAATGAAAAAGTAAAAAGTTCAACCCTAACTGTGATTTGAAGGGAAATTAAGACACATGATTATTTATATAATAACTTATTTTATTGGATAAACAAACAAAGACTAGTGCTAATTTCCATATAGGGTCGCTTGATACAAAAGTTTTACCTTTATGAAATGTAATTTATGTCTCAAATGTGTAGATAAAATTACAATTACGACCGGATTCTAAAAAGATATCTAGGATTCAGGAAAAGTTTTTGCTGATGGAAAGGAAGAACAAAATATATTTTTTATTTTTCAAAAAATTATATATATTTTCGGAACTTTGAAAAATAAAATCGCCCCAGGAACAAACATTACTCAAATGGTTCCCTATCAACCCAAGAATTAGCCAGCTCCCTATATAAAAACTTGAAAACAACCACATCCATGAGATGCATCTGACCTTGATCCCTGAAATTGACGAACCAAGAACCACAGCAAGGCCCATCTGACATCGATCAAAACTGAAGAAAGGGAATCTGATCTCAATTCAGATATCGATGAAGCAAGAACTAAGAGATTCCAATGCTGATCTCCGATCTCATGAATCAACGAGCATAGAACCGAAATGATACAACCAAAAGATTTGTCTATAAGCCATTGACCCCATAACCCACTAGTCACACCTCTAGGATGGTTGAAAAAAAATCATCCGTGACCCTATTTTTGACTTCATGTACTAAAATCCGAGTTACCAAAATTATCCAATTGGAATGCATTTTGGAAAAGGTGAACCATTGATTGGATCAGATGGTCAAGAAACTTAGTTTATTATAAACATTTTAATTTAAGCTTGATATAAATGAATGTAACACAACAGAAAAAACACTTGCTCTATTAATAATCAGAATGATTTCACATCCTTATCACCTGAATTCATGACCGTTGGTGGGACACAGACAATCCATATACCAAGACTGCTTGATGGCGCTAGAATCATTTCTATCTTAGGTTATAATAGATCACTGCAGCTAACAAAAAAGAATTTACACATTAGTTACACTAAATACACGAGAATTTTATATCAACACTAGGTTTGATAGTAAGAATTTTGATCCTTTTAATTCGATCGAATGCGATAATTTAAAAACAATGTCTGGAAATAGTCAAATACAGATGCAAATGGGTCCAAATTCAGTATACTAAAGGTGATGAGAATACCATAGCTTTATTGATCTCTCCACCACATGATCGGCTTTCCTATGAAAGTTGGAAGATGGAATCTCCTATATAAGCTGTTGATTTCACTCTGGAACCTTGCTACCACTACAAGGCTTCTGCATCTCCACAATTTGATTCCATTCCCATGAGATATTTCTAGTATTTTTTTTTTTTCGAAAGGCTAGAAAGTTTTATTATTAATATGACTTTGAATGGGTGTTCAGGGGGAGGGGGGGGCGGGGGTGTTCCTAAGCTTCTCGATCTTTTGCAGTGACATTTTCCCAGTTCTGCTCCTGCTCCATGCAAATAATAGTTGAATATGGTAAGCCTCAACATTGACTACTTGTGGTGGGACATATATCAAACATATAAAAAGTAGAAGAAACTTTAAAACAAATATGTATATTGTAAAAGGAGACCTAATCTGGGTTAGACCACAGAGGACTACTACAAAGGGCTCGATCTTCCAAAAATAAATAACGAATACTAAATTTGTACCTTCTCAAGTTCCACGGAGAGCACGGACTCGGTCTTGAATCAATTTCCTTTCCCAATCTGAGACACCTCCAAAAGCATCTTCAGGAAGGCTCTCAAAGGGCTCTTTCCATGGATCATCCTTAGCCAGATCATAAGTAGCGCCTCGAATCCCTGTCTTAGTAGGCCCGCAAGGTCTCTTTGAAGTAAGATTTGTGTAAGCTGTATTCAGCTGGCCAGTGTACATATACCATTAGCAGAACAAATGTAGCAATTTTCTAACATAATAATAGAGGAAGAAAATGACAAGTAACACTCCTGAATTTGGATGAACGTAAAACAGCACCCTGGAATCCTGAAGCGCTGGAAGTATCCCTTCGTGATATACAATGGCTAAGACGGCACTGAGATTATAGGGAAAAGGGATAATGGCTCCTGACCAACATTTAAACACCAAATGGTGTTTAAATGATCTTACACCACTAAAGTGTAGCTCACACCATTGAAGTGTGATTTATCATTGTGCCATGTGGCACACATCTATGATCAATCTAAATTGCTTAAGTGGCAATCCATCGTTGGACCATGTCCCAGCCAAAGGATCATGCTTCTAAGTGGATGTAAACCATCCGATCGGTGAACTTTGATATCAGTCATCAAAATTAAGAACAACCATTGGTATTAGAGTGCAAAGATCGGATGATTCGAATCTCCCAAAAAGTGTGATTTTTGGACCCATAGCCCTTCAATTGATGATATATCACTTTGACGGTATAGATTTCCAAGATCATAAACCAATAAATGGTGGAAGATCATTTAGTGTTCAAATGACAATCAGGAGAGTCGGTCCCTAAGGAAAAATTGATCCAAGTTAATGTCTTTCTAATACTAAGAGTAGGGTGTCATGAAAGATTGTGTTTTCACATAGATTTGGTTCAAAGGGTCTCTCAAGAATTTAAAATGACAGTTTCTAAGCCACGTTTCAGTCTCATAATTATAATGTGTCGTGTGATTCTACATGTTGTGGGTATAATCCCCCATTCGCTGTGTTCAATGACAATGGCATATGTCCATTTTCTAGTTAATATATATGTTAACCTTTTTAATAGATCAAAATAGTAGCAGATAGTAGGAATTTAAAAACCTACTAAAACCATTATAAAAGGTCTCCCCCCTACAACAAATAGGCATCAGTTCTCATTGCGAAGTCTCCAAATATTTTTGTAAGGCTTTATTAGCTCTTTTGTACTTATTCTTGCCTTATTCTTACTATAAATCGTTAATTTTCAACAAAAAAAATAAACAAATAAACATAAGGTTTTAAAAATTGCAGTTAGGACTTACATCCATGTCACAAAACCAGAACATATAGGCGATTGCAACAGCAGGTGCCCTTCCCAATCCAGCAGTGCAATGAACATAAACTCTTCCTTTACCCTCTGATATAGCCCACTCCACTGACGAAACTGCTTTTGGTAGTAAACACCTCAGTGAATCTGGATCGAAGTCTCTAGCCTAATATTTAAATAATAAGATCAAAATTTCAGTTGGGTATTTTCCTAGTCGTATATAATAGGCTATAAAATAAAAAAAAATGAAAATTCCTCCTAACTGCCTTAAGTTTTTCATACAAAAATACCACATTAGAAACTCTTTCAAGAATGAGAAAGTAGAAACACTACTCCTACGTTTTCTTAATGATCAAATTTCAATTCAGTCAATATCAACATAATTGGAACCATCATAGACAATCATTACAACCCTTTCCGGCCCGGTTCATAGATTCTCACTAAAAAAATCGAGAACAACAGAAACTTTGTTCAAAGGTTTGATGAGAATTGAAATGGAGTTTGATTCTTTTGTGTCATATGAAGTCAGAGAACAGCAACCATCTAATTATCTTCATTTGAATGTCTATAAATTTCAAGACAAGTCATACCCTCTTACTATAAAAAACACCAGAAGCTAATGAAATCATCAAAATCCAAATATATTGTCAAAGATTAAAGCATATAAAAGGTGGCTGTCCTCTGCTTAATTAATTAATAATTGTGTTTCCTTCAACATTCTGATGGCCCAAATAACAAGACCACGGGTGAACAACTGATACCAGTCACAGCAAGCACCCCAAATAAATTCCCCCAGAAAGACCTCTTTTGGGGAGTGTCATTGTTTTTAACAAAGTATACTTTCTTCAATTATCAATAATAGATGAGAATAAAGTCCAACCAAGGTTTTTAAATATTGATTCCAAATATGCATTATTCGCTAAAAATCCAATATGTATCTGATTCGTACTGGCATATCCAATGTGGTCATTTGTTGAAAAAAGAAACATAAAATTCTTTGTACTATTTAGATAAACATAAGAAAAAATGATGGAAATAAAAGGTAACATGTTATAAGATAGATATGATGGATAAATAATATAAGCATGTAATTCTACTTAATATCCATTAGATGATATATTGACTGGGCCAAAAATATTAACTTTAATAAATACTTACTGGGTAGATAAGGGTTGGTGATTTGGCGACTTGGCATCCATTTTGTAAACTTTTGTAAAAGCTTATAATAAGAGACAAATGAGAAGAAAGAAGAAGAGGAGAGAGAGAGAGAGGGAGACCTCTGGGCTACATCTTGTCATAGTATTATAGATTGTTATCTCCTGACCGTCTTCAACAGATAATTTCAACAGTCCTTCAATGCCACATAGTGCCACATGGCACACATATCTGGCCAATTCAACTCATCTAAATTGCATACCATCGCTTGAAATCACTCAGGCTGAAAGAAATGCGCATAAGAAATCTTGACCATCCACTCTAAGCATGTCAATGTAGACCATACATATATATGGAAAACTATCTGCATTCAAGTGCCAAGTTTCATGGTTCAAATCTTCTTATGGGGATGCCTTAGTGGTTGACCAATATTTATTCGATGTTTAGTTACTTGAGAATGCAATCTGTTGAAGGCCTGTGAGCTCCAGTTAATCCTATTATAAATAGAGTATGCCTCTCTATATACTATATAGAGGTTCATAGAGCTATTTAAAGAAACATACATCTAGGAAATAAACTACTTAAACCGTTATGTTAGATAACATATTTGTTATTACCCTAAATACTCTCCCAACAATGGTATATTTACATATTTACCTAATTCTAAAATTGGACAATATAGAAATAAGAAAGATCCTACAAAGGAAAGAGTAAAAGTAGGATAGAATAGAGAATATGGTGTATGTCTTATACATTATATATACTTCTCAACACATATAATAGTTCTATCCACATTTCCATTCTTCATGACGGTCTAATGAGCTCAAATCTTGGAACAGAAGTGGTTTTAGTATCCCTCTAAAATTAAACTCACAGTTATGAGAGAGAGAGAGAGAGAACTCACAGGCCTTCTCATGTGACGGATATTGAGGTCCTTGCACTTCTTGATGATCGTTGGCAAGTTGATCCCCCAATACTCAATGTCGCTGTCCTGCTGCAAATTTAGTATGTAAGCCACATTTTGCTCCTTTTTAAGATGATCAATGTCTCCAGGTTTCTGAGGTTGGGACCCAACAATTAAGCTGTCGGTTATGACGGTATAATTCATACCTGAAAGCAGAAAGAATCCAAGATGAAGTTAACCACAATTCACCGAACAGTTTGTGAAATGTTGCACACAGTAAGGTTGTAAGCGGCAATATTGGCTTGCTGTGAAAAATTGTTGGTACCACAAATCAACAAGGGATTGTAGAGCCATTGGATGACTTTTCCGAAGTAGAGAAGTTGATGTTCATGGGCTCATATTCTACCGTGTTAACAAGGAATTCATATCCTAGTCGTAATATTCGTGCATTGATGAGCATAAAGTAACCATTAGTGCCAGATAATGCAAAAACCACTCCAAATTTTTATTTTATTTCTTATCGATAACCAGTAACCTTTATTATATTGAAAAAATAATACAAACCAGGAAAAGCCAGCAAGATGCTAGCAAACCTAAAAAAAACTACCCATCACTCGAAAAAACCTCACCCAAGTCAACTGATCTGCCAAATCTACAAGAAAGTACAACCATACACGAGAGGAAAATGACTACATGCACAAGCTATCCCATTCATGAATGAAGTCTACATCTTCATCATGCGTTGAACGACATCCAATCTTGATCCAGTTTAAAGCCAAATCACGAACATCCTTAAGAATCATAGTAACAGGCTTTCTTTTTCTATTAAAAATTCGATTATTTCTCTCAGTCCAAAGAGACCACATAACAGCAAGATCCATAAAATTTCATAATTCCCCCTTAATTCCTTCAAATCCGACCTCAATCCAAGCAGCTAAGACATCAACACATAATTCCAGAAACACCCATAAAACTCCAAACTGCTGGAGGATCACATTCCAAACTTTTTTAGCAACCCAACAATGAATGAGAAGATGATTTGCGGATTCTTCGCCCTGAAGGCACACAACACATCTATTTCTCAAATTCATCCCTATTCGATTGAGTTGATCGATGGTAAGGATTCTACCCCAAAAATTAATTTTGGAAGGAATCTTTTTCTTCTAGATCTTTACCCAATTGAGATTTTGCCTTAACTGCTGGTGAAAATTCGAATAGAAAGATTTCACAAAAAAAATACTTTTGGCATGTGAAATCCAAATCCTAAGATCCCGATTAGCTACATTTCTGCGACAATTGTTTAAAACATAGAGCAGCCCAATCATAAACATTCATATTTCTGTGAACATGTATGGATCAGATAATACTAACATTGATAATCTCACTCATATCATTCACATATGCATCTTTATTTAACGCGATACTGAAGATAGCCAAAATCTATCTTTCAAAAGAGAATCGCCAATCCACACATCATCCCAAAACTTTATTCTATCACCATGACCCCAATTGAATCTAACCCTCTTTCTAAACTCTTCATTGACCGAGCAAATACTTTTCCACCATCCCGACCCTCTACTAACCGAACTTCTAAAGATATTCTCATTTTTTGGATTCCCGTACTTGTCTCTAACTATCTTCCACCAAAGATGATTCGATTCACTTTCATCACCCATCCTCCACAACCATTTTCCTAACAAGGCAATGCTAGTTAATTCCAACCTCTTAATGCCCAACCCTCCATCTTTCTTTGAAAGACAACATGTCTCCCACTTTATAAGATGAAATTTTTTACATGTCTCCCACTTCATAAGATGAAATTTTTTATCTTCTTTCCCCCCTTCCCATAAAAAATTCCTAATAATTTTCTCCATTCGCTTGATAGTTTTTTCTGGAGCTCTAAACATGGATAAATAGAATATAGGAATGGAAGATAAAGTAAATTTGACCAAAGTGAGCCTTCCCCCACTACTAAGCATTTTACTTTTCCAAACTGCTAGTTTTTTCTCAAATTTACTTATAACAGGATCCCACAACTTTGTCTTCGGCTTACCAACTCCCAGCGGGAGCCCTAAGTAAGTAATAGGAAACTCGTCCACTTGACACCCAACACTTTCAATTAGAGCTATCAAACCAACTTCTCTATTTTGATACCAGAAATTTTAGATTTATGCAAGTTCACCTTCTGACCAGGTACTGCTTCATAAATGACTAGCACATCTTTAATAGCTTGAAGCTCCGCTAGGTTAGTCCCACAAAACACTATTGTATCATCCACATACTGTAAATGAGTTATCCTAACTTCCCCTCTGAAAATTAAAAAACCTTTAAACCGATCTAACTCGACAGCTCTAACAATCAGGTCATTTAAAGTTTCAGCAACTATGTTAAAAAGCATAGGTGAAAGAGGGTCACCTTGTCTAAGCCCCTTGAAACTACAAAAGTAACCTTTTGAGGATCCATTAATTAGAATCGAGAACCAAGGTGAAAATGCACACCCACAAATCCATGTCCTCCATCTTTCCCCAAAACCCAACCTTTCCATCATATATTATAAGAAATCCCAACTAACTCTATCATATGCCTTCTCCATATCAATTTTTCTGACTATTCCCTCTCTTCCTCCTTTATGAACTAAGTGAATAGCCTCATGAGCTACCACCACCATATCCAACAGCTGTCGCCCCTGAATGAAAGCACCTTGGTTCAACGAGATAATTTCCTTCATCACGTTACGCAATCTGTTAGCAAAATTTTAGAGAGAATTTTATATACACTTCCCAATAGGCTTATAGGTATGAAATCTTTGATTTCTTCCGCCATCTCCTTTTTAGGAATAAGAGTAATGAAATTTGAGCTAATGACGCGGTCCACCGTACCATTCTCATAAAACTCCTTAAATACCTCCATAACATCTCTTTTGACTAACTCTCAAAAACATTGAAAAAATTTCATAATAAAACCATCAGGCCTGGTGCTTTATTCTTACCACTTTTAAAAACAACATTTTTAATTTCTTCTTCCATAAACTCTCCCTCTAAATTCAATTTCTGACTATTAGATAAACTCTTGAAGTGTAACCCATCTAGTACCGGTCTATGCATTCTATCTTCTGAGTATAGCTCCTCATAAAATTTTACGATTTCAAACCCAATCTCCTCTTCATTTGTGATCCTCCTTCCTTACACAATAAGGGAACTAATGTAGTTCCTCTTATTCCTAGCATTTGCAACCTTGGACTTGAAACTGATGCCACCAAATCTTCATCAAATCCTTGAAACCTTCATCCAACAACCATGCATTTTCAAATTTAAATGGCATAGGACCACCATCTTGAATTGGACGTCTAAGCACAATAGGAATGCAATCAGATGTGGGTCTGGGTAAACCTTCTAACAAAACATCTGGAAACAATTCTAACCAGTTACTAGAGCAAAGAAACTGATCGAGCCTGCTAAGTTTTGGAGTATCTTGCAGACTCGACCAAGTAAATATACCACCCTTCATATCAAACTCTACCAAACCACATGTGTTAACAAAATTTCCGAACAATCTCATTCCTTTCTTGTCCCTTCTCGCACCAATTCTTTCATGGGGGAATCTAACGGCATTAAAATCTCCCCCCACACACCAAGGGAAATTCCATCTAGCTGACATACTAGCCAACTCAAACCAAAAGTCTTCTTTACACGAATCCACCGTTGGTCCATAAACCCCTGTAAATGCCCAGACCAAACCATCACACCTATTTTTCAGCAGTACCAAAACTGAGTACAAACCAATTTCTGTATCTAATGCATCAATTTCTAAACTATTCCAAGCAACAATGATCCCTCCTGATGCTCCAACCGAGTCTAAATTTTCCCAACCCCATCTATTACCTCCGATAACAAAACACACCTTTCTGATATCAGAAGTCTCCCGTTTCATTTCTTGAAGAGTCACCACAAGTGGTTTATAAGATTTAACCACCTGTTTGACAGTAGCTCTTTTATTTACATTGCACAACCCCCTAACTTTCCAAGATAAAATCTGCATTAAAAAACAACCATATACCTGAACGCCCAACAAATAAGATAAAAACACTGAATCAAACCTCTATCCCCACTTTCTTATATGACAACCCCCACTGTAAATTTTGCACTTCCCTTCCCTTTACCATTAGAGGTAAAACTTTTCCTTTCCATATCCATGGCTTGAAAAACGTTCTTCAGATCATCCTTGGAGCCGCAAAAAGTGATACCATGTTTTCTTCCAATCTCAATTATCCTGTCTGTAGCATCAGGTTCACTCGTTTCAGTTTCTAGAGTCTGATCTTCCCACAATTCCTTTTCTAAATTTTCGATCACCTTTCTGACAAGTTCCCCATTACCACTCGATTGCTTGGAATCAACTGTAGATGATTCAACTGAAGAAGCACTAGTCTCCACCGGGTTCTCCCTGCATGTAGAAGTTCCTTCCATAGACTTGATAGATTGGCAAGTTGATTTATTACAAAGGCTCACACTCCCAGAATTACAATAAAAGGAACCCAATTTTTCTAGTTCATTACAAAAATCCACATTCTAGCTATCAATATAAATATTATTAACATCCCTAATTAACCTTATTTGGGAAGATAATACCTGTGGTCCCAAGACCGAAGAGCAATAACCCATATTGAAACGTGTACCCATCCTCGAACGAGGAGAACACGTTGGATAGGGAGAACTTGGTATCGTTGGTGCAGTTACATCCACAGCTTGATTGTTTCCACCGAGCAGAGTGGTAACCCCATCGATGTGGTTGTCTTTATCACAACTACCCTCCACAGACCCTCCATGTGCCAAAACCTCCCCATCATCTGCCTTTATCAAGGATAAATTTGTTATTTCTGCAACACCATCTTCCATTGAAGAGTCACACCCAACTATAAACTCTCCATCTCGATTGCCACACGACCCAATTATGCCACGTGTATCTTTCAACACCATTGGATCAAATATTCTCTAGTCCTCTAATTTTAAAAAGGAGGTAGAAAAACCACTCCAATTCAAAACTTAAAACTCTTAGAAATTTGTTGTCACGTGACTTTCATTCTTTGCCATTTATGTTGACCTCGGTCAACACCTTTGGTGCCACCTGAACACCACTACCGCCACCATGACTCCCCGTAGAAGACGAGTTATCAGCCCCCACCGTCGCCGTTTTCAACATGCAATTCCTGCCATTAGAATTCGTTCCCCTTCCCCCAGCATCTAGAAAGTCGTTAGACTTCAAAATTTTTCTCGCCAGCGGTTGGTTTATGCCGCTCTCCTCGACGCCGACTGTCGGATGTTCAACATGGTTACTGGCCAAAATCCCTTCCTTTCTCGTCTCCAATTCTATGAACACACACGGAATCTTCTCCCATTGACCCCCACATCTCTGCATCTGGGAATGTTGCTCCATAATTCACCCCCATCAGAATTCGAGCATACCGCGTTTCAGTGAAGTTCCAAGTTCCTCTATCCACACCGAGAAACGTGTCACGAGGTCACTCCTCCAGCAGTGTCAGCCCGTGCGGCACCTAACGCCTGATGCACTAAGTCAGCCTATCTCTGATACCAACTGTCGCGAGGCATCCTTCGACGTGCCATCAACCCGCGCGGTGCCTCGCTACCGCATGCAACGAAGCCAACCAATCTCTTCATCAACTCTGAAACCACCCACCTAGAGGACGGGAACTCTCCGTCGTGATTACCTCCTTTTCAAGGCCTACCATCCAATGTATCGTGCCCCTTACGACATGCTCGCTTGCACCACTATTCCATACTTGGTCTGCTCAAGCTTCACCCTGTGCACTACACTAGTACCTCGCTTCTCAACAATATTGGCATACAGCTTCCAATGTCGTCATGTCTTGCTCATATAGCGAACCAAGCCCACAGTCGTGTGCCTACCTCATGTTGCTATGCTCAACGGAGTCCCACGCAGCCCTCATGTTGTCGTGATCTACTAAGTCCCACGCAGCGCTCGTGAAGTTGCCCAGCCGTATACACCGTGACGCGTAGTCCAGGGCCAAACTTCAACCTCACCTTGGGTGTTACACCGCATCGCTGCGTCGGCGTCCTAGGCCCACCCTTTCAAGCCTAGGAGACACTTGCACCCCCTCTGGCAGCGCAAGGCCCTGTGTGTAGGGAAATAGCTCCCGAGCTCCCTTCCCCATATAAGGGTAAAACAATAATTCAGCCAGAATGACAGGAGAACCTCAAATCCCTTGGTTTGACATACTTTACTATTCACACCGCAACGCCCCACATCGCTAGCCCAACTGGTCATGTCGCGTCTGTGTCGCGGCCGAGTCACTCCCGCATCGTCTTCTCTTGCGACCATGTCGCGTCCTCGCAGCACCACGTCGCAAGGCCCTCCTGGCCCCATGTCGCGTGCCCTGTTGGCACCACATCGCGTGCCCCAGGCACCAAGTATACTTGCCTCTGTCACGGAGTACAAGCGGCTCGAGTGGATGGCGTTGCATACCTCCGTCACATCCTCCTCCACTCAAAATCGTCAACGTCCTCGTTGACGCGAAGACACTTCTAAACCTTGAATGTGCCCTCACTCGATGTTGTAGTCCCTGAACTCCATGTCTTCACTACACTCCATCGACGCTTTGTCATTGCATAACAAAGCAGCAAGCCACTGACCTTTCTGCGGTATTAGATAGCTTGGGTATGTCGCGTGCCCTCTTGGCACCACATCGCGTGCCCCAGACACCAATACTGTCCATGTTGTATTGTTCATTGGCGCTTCCGCCTTACCTCAAGCCTCAATTAGAGGATGCCGCGTGCCCTCTTGGCACCACATCGTGTGCCCTGCTGGCACTAATGATGCTCATTAGTATCATCCCTTCTAGATCGAGCTTAGCTATGATACCAAGTGTCACGGGCTTCTGGATCGAACTTAGCTATGATACCAAATGTCACGGGCTTCTGGATCGAACTTAGCTATGATACCAAATGTCACGGGGTCACTCCTCCAGCAGTGTCAGCCTGTGCAGCACCTAACGCCCGATGCGCTAACTCAGCCTATCTCTGATACCAATTGTCGCGGGGCGTCCTTCGACGCGCCATCAACCCGCGCGGTGCCTCGCTACCGCATGCAATGAAGCCAACCAATTTCTTCATCAGCTCTGATACCACCTGCTAGAGGACGGGAATTCTCCCTCGTGGTTACCTTCTTTTCAAGGCCTACCATCCGATGTATCGTGCCCCTTACGACACCCTCGCTTGCACCACTGTTCCATACTTGGCATGCTCAAGCTTCACCCTGTACACTGCACTAGTACATCGCTTCGCAATAATATTGGCATGCAGCTTCCCATGCCGTCATGTCTTGCTCACATACTGAACCAAGCCCACAGTCGTGTGCCTACCTCATGCTGTTGTGCTCAACAGAGTCCCACGCAACCATGGATCAAAATATCGTCCGATACCGATACGTATCGGACGATACGTATCGGTATCGGACGTGAATGATACGGTACATTAAATGTACCGTATCGCTCATTTGTATTGCAAATACCGGATGATACATTCAATGTATTGTCCGGTACACTACTGTTCCGATACGTATCGTCCGGTACGTACCGGTTTTTTGACCAGACGATACGTACCGGTTTTCCGGCATTTTAACCCATGCACGCAACCCTCATGCTGTCGTGCTCTACTGAGTCCCACGCAGCGCTCGTGAAGTTGCCCAGCCGTATGCACCGCGACACGTAGTCCGGGGCCATACTTCAACCTTACCTTGGGTGCCACACGGAATCATTGCTTCGACATCCTAGGTCCGCCCTTTCAGGCCTAGGAGACACTTGCGCCCCCTCTGGCAACGCAAGGCCCCGTGTGTAGGGAAATAACTCCCGAGCTCCCTTCCCTCATTTAAGGGTAAAACAATAATTCAACCAGAATGACAGGAGAACCTCAAACCCCTTGGTTTGGCATACTTTACTATTCACACCGCAGCGCCCCACATCGCTAGCCCAGCTGACCATATCGCGGCCGTGTCACTCCCACATCGTCTTCCCCTGCGACCGTGTCGCGTCTTCGCAACACGACCACGTCGCGAGGCCCTCCTGGCCCCATGTCGTGTGCCCTGTCGACACCACATCGCGTACCCCAGGCACCAAGATGTCACGTGCCCTACCGGCACCACATTGCGTGCCCCAGGCACCAAGTCGCCACTGCCTCTACGCGAAGTGCAACCAGCTCGAGTGGCGCTACGGATGGCCCGGGTAGCCACGTTGCATACCTCCATCACAAACGGCTAATCTTTCTGAACACATCACTATTCCATGCGTGAAGGGGGAGACCTAGCACCCGTATCCATACCCCATTATTACCTTTTTGTAAACAACGAGTACCTTCCTCCTCATTCCAACGGCAACATTCCACCTCCTGCTCACCCCAGATAAAATTCTTCTTTTTGCAGGCCTCTTCCACAAGGAGATATTCTTCCACCTTGAACGTTAGAAGAACTTTATCTTTTGTAATGAAAGACAGTTGAGGGCAACAAGATCCCTAAGTTTTTTATAGATATTGATGAATATAATCGATGTGAGGATAACCGTTTTTGAATCTAACTATCAACCCTTTTTTTTTTAAGATTATTTTTGCTAGTTTCATAACAGTTACCACTAATATCAAAACTAAAAGTATGGCTTCTGTGTTCCGTCACAATCTTTTTCTGTGGTCGCACAATATCCAAATAAGTATGTTGCTGACGTTTGTCTTGGTAATGGTAGTTTTCTTGAATTTTATTAGCCCAAGATGACTCGCAATAAGAAGATGAAGACTTTCTAATGCCCACATACGACCCCATTTTCTGCATAGAAGAATAAGGTTCCTCCCCCCTATAGGCTTTACCTGCGATCTGCCAACCATCTAACACGTTTTTGTATTGTTGCTTCGAAAAAATGGGTTGTCCTTGGGATCTAAAGCTACGATTATTATCTTTTTCATTCCTGATCAGTTTTCCTTCCCTCTTGTGGGCCCCACATTGGTTATGATGGCAAACCAATCTTCTTCCAAAATTAAGGTTCCCACACTTGTTACAAACCCAATCTCCGATTCTGATAACAATCGTTGATCGATTATTCCTTGAATCTGCACATTGAAATCCTCCATTGAAGCCTCTTGTACAAACCTACGCACTTCCTCACTTGCAAACTTGGATTTGCCATTTGGGTTTAGGGTTTAGGGTTAAGAGTTTTGGGTTTTGGGTTTGGGGTTTAGGGTTTGGGGTTTGGATTCACCATTTGGGTTTAGGGTTTGGGGTTTACAGTTTGAGTTTTGAATTTGCCAATGTCATTGCTTCTCTGATCTTCGGAACCCTTTAGGCCTATATGCGTTTGATGAAAGCTATTCCCAACCGTCTAAATTTCGTTGGCGATTTGGCTCACTTCCCCTATGGATCGTTTTGTGTTAGTTCTGCAGAAGAGCCGAGAGTGACTATGGGGAAATGATGGGTTTGGGTTCAGGGGTCTGATGAAGGCGATAGGGTTTAGGATTCTGGCGAAGGCGCAGGGCTTGGGTTCAGGTCTCCGATGGGGTTTGGGTGGGTTTCATGGGTTTTGGGTTTCTGGTTTTAGGGTTTCCAGAGGTTGAAGATGAAGTGGGAAGTCGGTGCAAGCCTTCTGGATCGGTTCTCTAGTTTCAGATCGGTTCTCTGGTTCTTTGGTATCAGATCGGTTCTAAAAAGCTGTAAACTATAAATTTGAACAAAGCTAACAGTATACTCACATATGGTGTTGCAAGTGTTCCAACAAACAGAACCCAACACTAGAATTAGAAGATATAATCACCAATTTCCTAAATAAAGAACAAATTAAGACTCGCAAGCCCTACATTTGGTGAAATTGATCAAAATGTCGATGATATTTGGTATTATTATCATCGGAAGAAGGGGATCTAAGCAACATAATAGGATGAGAAACTTGTTTTTTCAAGAATTTTTATCAAAGGTGGTGAGTCACTCAGCTGAATCCCTAATTGGAAATGCTAGGAAAATTACTTACCAAGTATACACAATTTTACTGTTTTTTAGTACATCAAGTTAGGTATTTCTAAATTTGAGTCCAAAATGAAGGATGAAATATCAAACCCATTTCGACAAAAAGTACAAAATCATCCATTTCCACTTGCCCAAACAAAACGGTACCATGAGTGAATTCTAAATAAAAAGGGTTCAATTAGGACAGTTCATGAAATTACCGTAATACATTAAATTGCAAATCTCCCACTGTCCAGCACAAGAAAGCCCAACTCCTAATATTAAGATGGAACTTTTGAATCATTTTTACACATATCACAAAATGGGTTTTCATATATTAGAGAGTGGAGATGTGCAATGTCTATTATAGTATCTTGGGAGTGATTGAACATGGCATGCTGATATTGTTCAGATACAAAACCCATATCAAAAAAAAAAATCACATAACTGAGAAAGAAGAAAAAGAGAAAATTTAAGTTTTAAACCACGAAAGAACAATGAGGTGCTGAAAATCCACATGAATTTCAAAGTAGAACATAAGCGAATTAACAAATTGGAACTTTATCAAAAAAAAAAAGGGAGGACTTCAAATTTAGAAAACAATAATAATTAATAAGTTTTTGTGCACAAAAAATAGAAATCAGTTGCTGAGGAAATTTACCTAGAGGCATGAATAGTGACAAGATCAATTCACTTGGATCTTAGGACCAGTGTCACTTACTCACTTCCTAATGAAACATATACTTGAGAAAATTAACAAACAAAAACCCATGTCAAAAAGTAAAAACTAAAATAATTTACTTACTTTATATGAAAATAAGTTCTAATTTACAAAATTTGATCCAAACCAGATTGTCATATTTACCAAGAGATGAAGAATTACAAAATCAACCAACTTAGATCTTATATATCCATTCCACCTGCTCCATTTCCCAATCAAACATCGATCAGGTGGCAACAACAACATTACAACAACCCACATCAAAACTATAGTTACAGCCAAAATCCAACTAAAAATGCATGGGGAACTCATAAAAGGTAAAAATTAAGATTCTTTGAAAAGATTCACCTAGAGAGGAAGAGTGACAAAAAGCAAAAAAATGGATTATTACTAACAAAATAAAATAATAAATTTATGGGAGCTCAAACTTAAATGGGCAGTTGAATAAATTCAACTGCCCATTTAAGTTTAGGTGAATTTATAGTGTATAAATTCACCTAAAGTTGAAGAACAACAAAATCAACCTATTTGTTACTAAGACATGAAAATGAAAACCCACAATTTATGGGAGCTTAAACTTACAAGGGCAGTTCAATAAATTCGCCAAGAGCTAAAGAAAAACAAAACCAACCCATTTCGTAACCAAATCAAAAAATGAAAACCCACGATTTATGGGAGCTTAAACTTAACGGGCTGTTGACTAATTCACCAAGAGTTAAAAGAAAAACAAAATCAACCCATTTAGTAACCAAGTCAAAAAATGAAAACCCACCATTTATGGGAGCTTAAACTTAGATGAGCTGTTGAATAAATTCACCTAGAGTTAGAGAAAAACAAAATCTACCCATTTGGTAACCAAATCAACAAATGAAAAACCACCATTTATGGAAGCTTAAACTTAAATGGGCAGTTGAATAAATTCACCACGAATTAAAGAAAAACAAAACCAACCCATTTGGTAACCAAATCAAAAGATGAAAACCCACCATTTACGGGAGCTTTAAATTAAACGGGCTGTTGAATAGTTTCACTTAGAGTTGAAAAAACAAAATCAACCTGCTTGGTAACAGAACCCACTTGAAAAAATGAAAACCCAACTAACAGATGTAGCAATAACTAGCACTCTGCTGAGATGTAAAATTAAATCCAACAAAGATGAAAAAAATAGATAGATTTATTGAGATAATTCACCTAGATCGTGGTGATACTCATATAGGTTCCTCATCATCCTCTTCATGGCTACGTTGTACTCCTCCATCTTGTTCTCTGAGCTCCTTTTAGGGTTCTCTCCAACTCCACTTCCTGCTTCTTTACCATATATTGTATTCTTTGTAGAACAACAAGAAGATTTGTTAAGTACGAAGGGATTACGGTAAGATTTTTTCATAAACAAAGCCCCATTTTTGGGTGATTTTATGGGAGATGGGAGAACAGTAGATACACAACCATTTGTAACACATTTCATTCTCTCCCTCTCTCTCTCTCTCTCTCTGATTTGCTGCCAGAATTTATAGTTGAGTTGGTATTAGGTGCACAGATCATGTAGCAAGACCGGTGCATAGTATTGCGAAGTGCGTTTTTGACCTTTTTCAGCGGGTGAGACTGACACTCTCACTGTTCGGACCGTGCAACCAGCACCATGTTAATTCCAACAATGCCCTCCATTTTGATCAAAATTACATTAATTTGGTAAATTCGGAGTTAATCGGAATATTAGTGAACTTAAGTACTTAACCATGGTAAGTCCAGGCCAAACTTTAAGGTTTTAGGCCCAGCCCACTATGTTCTTTGGCTTGGGTTAAATAAACTTGAATTTTTATTTTTTTTCCGATAAGTAGGGTTATATAAACTTGATTACTGGGCTATAATCTTGTAACTTTATTTATATTTATTAGAGTTGGTATTTAGTAAGCAGCTCGAGCGCTAGATGTCACTATTTGGAGGATGTGCTTTGTGGTTTCATCATATGTGCCATCTGATTAAAGTATGATCTACAATTTATGTTATAAAAGATTGGAATCGTCAAATATAAAAGCATCTCCATTGTGATTAAAGTAGTTAATACCTTTTAAAATTAAGGACAATCATATAAACATCTTATAGGTTAAATGCAAAAGGTGTAAACTATTTTAAATTACATAATTGAGATGGTTTTTTTGGCTTGGCACCATAGATCTTTAGTTGTAGTCTTCAAATAAGAGCACATATTAGAACTGTCAAAGGGCCAGACCTGCCTAAATGTTAGGGCTAAAGCCAAATTTTGACTTTAGGCTTTTAAAATAAAAGTCCTGAAAGTTAAGACGAGAATAAGATCGGTCAAGGCCCGGCCATAGATGTATATATATATATATATATATATGAAAATATTTATTTTATAATTTTGTTTTATCAAATGTATCCTTCTTTCTAACCTTAAATTATTCTTAATAGATAGATAGAGAGTTAATTTGATCATTTTCAAAAATAGAGTTATCTTTCTTTCATATTTTAAATTATAATTTATACTTAAACTTATCTAATAATAGGTATTATATAAATTTTTTATAACATAAGAACAACAAAAAATTAAAAATAATAATATTCCAATGCCCTAGCCCGCTAAGACTAAGGCCAACCGTATCAAAGCCCTGACCCAGCACATAGGCCTAACACATATGATGTTTCAATATGGCATATTTCCCAAAAACGGATCGGTGAAAAGCCCACCTAACCCTCGGGCAGTTTACTCAGTCATAAGAAAAAAGAAAGCTTATTCTTTGGGCATTGAAAAACTGGAACTTGGAAAATAGCCTCAATGAACCATAGTCCTAACCAAAGGTTGAGGCACCTAATTCCAAGTTCCAAGGCTTTATCTAAGGGTGTCAACTGGTCGGATTTGCCGGATATTCTACCCGCCCGACCCAATTCTTTTATCAGGTCAGGCATATACATTTGTCCCATTGTGTCAGGTCAGGCATGAAGGATCTGATCCGGGTCTAGCAAAAGCAGATCGGGTCAGTTAAAATCAAGGAAAAAATGTATTTTGAACTGGGTTGATGCAGTTGTCAGGTTTGGGTCGGATCAGGTGGCCCAACCTGACCCACTGAGAGCCCTAAATTTAATTTATCTGGTAAATGGTGTATCACTGGAAATCGGGACAAGAATCTAGTTATTTATGTAAAATGGTTATATATTTGCATAAATAGAGCTCAAATTTAGGCCCCAGCCTGGCCGGCTGTGCCATAACTTCTGCAGAAGCCCGCCCGTTAAATTACTCGATGGAAGAAAATATTTATCTGCAGCAACTATGCAAGGTCAGGCTAGGGCTATCAATGGGTCGGGTCCAGCATGAAGCATCAGCCCCCAATGTTCAGGTCAAGTCAACTCAAAGGTTGGGTCAGATAGGTTGACTCGAGCCCGATATTAAATGTGCAATATAAAGCGATAACGTGAGTTTAAGGGACTTCAAACTGGGTCGTGGCAGCTCCATTTTCAGGTCGGGCATATAACGTTGACACGTCGGAATGGTAAAATTTTGGAGCAAACCGTTGACAGTCCTAGGTCAGGCTCCACCTTGGCCCACCCTGATACATATTTTGATCAGCCAAACGCCAGCCTGAACGTGAACCGACCAACCTACACCGGACCCAAACAGTGACATGTTCAGACTCCTAATACTGTTATTTCATAAGAAAATCTGTATCATTCATTGGCAACTGAACCACTGTTTGCCCCCTTTTTTCAGATCATTGAACCATTACGGTCACCATTATTCTTATGTGGGCAGTGACAACAGAGATTATCAAGCTTATAAAGAAGCTTTTAACCATCATCTTGGGCAATGTGTAGCATTAGATACCCTTCCTTTATTTTTAATGGGTGGAAAAGGTGATAGCTAGTGCATTTAACACCTTCCGATGTTAGATTCAAGAACACGAGTATAGTGGGTTTTTTTTCTTTTTTGAGCTGTAACTGTATGTATGTTGAAGATGCGTACAATTTTTTGCCCACGGACTTAAAGAACTGTGACTCTTTTATCATATTCTCATTACGAAGAAGATACAGAGCAACCAGTTTCTGGAACTCCTCAAATGAGGTTACATGGCCTCCGGGACATTGGGTAGGTGTGTGTCCTCTCTCTCTCTCTCTCTCTCTCAGTTAAATGACCAGACTGATTTTACATCTGGGGTGGAAAATAGGCCTCCAACACGAGGCTTTGCTAAGATTTGGCCTTCAACAATTTCACCTGGACCATGCAAATTCCCTTCCCTTCTGCAAAAGCACAAGATGAAAGTACACTTAGTTAGGAACTTCTTTAAAGGAACTATAAGAAACAGAAATGAAGTGTATTTAAACTTAGCTAATGATTAAACACAAATGAATGCGTATTTAAATTACACCCATCATAATTTCAGAGTACCCAAAAAGGAAGAGTCTGATCAGATGGTTGGGAACATCTGATGGGTGTGATTTTTGCTATGGCTCATCCAACTAAGATACTTGGAACAATTGGGAGTGGATCAAAGTAGAGTGGCTCAAATTTCAAAGAGAACCATCACACACAGACATCATTTGGATAAAATTTGCTCAAGCAGTCATTGATTACAAATATAATTTAACTGTCTACACTCAACAGTCTACAGTCAGCTGATGGTCCATGCAATGCGGAGAAAGTAAAGCAGAAGAAAACTCATACTCTTCACAGATTCCTGAAACAAATTAAGAAAGAACTTACTGACATTTAAAGTTTTATTTCTTTTTATGAATAGACATTTAAACATCTAGTTTCACAACTCGCATACTGCTCTCTTTCCCTGCCATCTGATGGGACATGACATACTTCAGTCAAGCAAATTAAAACTCATATTCTTCACAGATTCCTGAAACAAATTAAAAAGAACTTACTCACATTTAAAGTTCTTTTTTTTATTATTTATTTTTTTATGAATAGACATTTAATGATCTAGTCTCACAACTCGCATGCTGCTCACTTTCCCTGCCATCTGATGGGACATGACATACTTCAGCCGAGTAGATGCATTCTTAAACAAAAAATAGAAGATTTTTTTTTTAATAGGTAAATTGAGCTCAAACTTGTAACCTATCATAGGTAAGCAAAAAATAGAGGTTCTGACACATCCAATCAGAAAAACCTAGTATGACTACCTCTAGATCATAAAGTACAATTGGGCAAGCCCGTCAATATAATCTTTCATACCCTCCACAAAGTCAGCTTCTCTAAGTCTCCTTGCTATGTACTACTTTTTCCCTCATTATTTTCCACCATCCTCAATATTTTTGTTGAATTTCAAGATGAATTACATATCCTCTATTGCTTTTATTTTGGCGGATGATAGGGCTGGTATTGAACTACCCCTTGAGGAAGGTGCGATCTGATCCGCTATCAAACATAGCGGGATAAATAAAGCTCCGGGTTCTGATGGCTTTACGTTGGAATTCTTTAGATCGTTTTGGTCCTTGCTCAAAAAGGTCTCTTGGATTTCTTTTCGGAATTCCACGATAAAGCTTTCATCGGAAGAAGCCTCAACTCGACCTTCCTTTCGCTTATACCGAAGGAGGGGGGCGGAGGACCTCAAGGATTTCCGTCCAATCAATCTCCTCAACAACTTGTTTAAGATTGTGTCTAAGGTGCTTGCCAACCGGCTCAAGCCCCTGATGGGTGGACTGATTTCTAAGAACCAAGGGGCATTCGTGAAGGGTCGACAGCTTATTGATTCGGTGGTTTGGGCACATGAGGTGGTCCACTCCGCGCATTGTCAGAGGGTACCCACGGTTATTTGGAAGGTGGATATAGAAAAAGCATATGATCGAGTTAGCTGGGACTGTTTGGATTACATGCTTTGGAGATTTGGGTTTGGAGACAAGTGGAGAAAATGGATGTGCGCCTATTACTCAACTGCTTGGTTCTTTGTCATCGTCAATGAGTCTCCGACTGGCTATTTCAAAAATTCCCGAGGGCTCAGGCAGGGAGCCCCCTCATCTCCTTTCCACTTTAATATGGTGGGAGAGGCCCTGGATGGTCTCCTACGTCAGGCTCGCTCTCTAAACCACATTTTGGGTGTTGCGGTAGGGAATTCAGAGCAGACAGTCACGCACCTGCAATATGCCGACAATACGATTCTCTTTTGCAGGGCAGAATCGGAGGAAATCAAGACTTTGGCGGATGTGCTTTCTGTTTCTAAAGCGGTCTCGGATCAACAAGTCAACTTCCACAAGTCCTCCGTGTCAGGTATCGGGGTGGATCCTCATTTCTTATCCATGATGGTTGTGGAGGTGGACGGGGTGTGTGAGTAGCCCCCTATTACCTACTTGGGGCTTCCTCTCGGTATTAGCAAACCGAGTATTAGGACTTGGAAACAGATAGTTGAGAGCTTTGAAAGGAGGATGGCTTATTGGAAGGGCAAGCTGTTAAGTATTGGGGGTAGGCTACTCCTAGTTAAGGCGGTACTGTTGAGTTTGTCGATCTTCTACATATTCGTCTTCTTATGTCCCAAAGCTGTCTTCCGGACGTAGGAACAGATAGAGCGGGATTTCCTTTCGGAAGGTTCGGGGCTCGATAGGAAACATCACCTCATTAGTTTAGAGATATGCCAGCTGCCGACTTCCTTGGAGGGGGTGGGTATTCGAAGCTTGGAACTGGTTAATATTGCGATGTTAGGCAAATGATTTTGGCGAGTAGGGTCAGCGGTAGAGAGGAACAGCCTATGGGTGTCTATCCCGATGGAGAAGTATGCTTGGATGTACGGGTTTTGGGGAGTCAGCGTTTCAGTTAATAGACAGGTCTCTAATTGATGGAAAGGTATTTGCTCTATCTGGAAGCTCTATTTGAGGGGCATCTGTTTCAGCTGGAGAGAGGATCTAGGATCAGATTTTTGGACAATATTTGGATTAATTAACGGCCTTTGAAGGAAAGATTCGCTACCATTTACTCAATCGTGAGAAACCCCTGCTCCTCGGTGGCTGATTTTTATTCGGATTACGGGGGAAAGGCTTCTTGGGAGGTGTCCATGAGGTCCCTTAGGGAGGATGAACTAATCCCCTTCCAAAAGTTGGTGTCCTATCTTTATCACAGCCAAAAATCGTGTTAGAGCTGATGGGAGAATTTGTATGGCATGTAAATCCAGGTCGTTCTCTGTCAAATCTTTCTATCGGATGCTGGCTGGTTGTCCCCTCTGTCGGTGCGAGTGGACTAAGCTTTGGAATGCACCAATTCCCCCCAAAGTGAGGTTCTTTGCATGGACGGTAATCAAGGGGCGTATTCTCACGATTGATCAATTAATCAGAAGAGGCAAGGCTTTGCCAAATCGATGTGTTGTGTGTTTTAACTCCGAGGAATCGGCTTCGCATTTATTCCTTCACTGTCAGGTTACACATCGGATTTGGGGAGCTATCCTCAAGTTGTTTGACATGGCGTGGGTCTTCCCGGAATCCATCCCAAGCCTCCTCTCTTCCTGGTTGGGCGGACAGATTGGGGTGTCCTGGAGGGTTGCCTTTTTTGCGGTCTTGTGGGGCATCTGTTTGGAACGTAACACATATTTTTCGCAAAATTCGCCGACCGATCGGGATGACTCTCAAATTGATTGTGGACCTTATGTGTTCCTGGGCGGTGTTGAAGAAGGATGAGGCCCTAGCGGGTCCTGAGTGTTTTGATCCTGGTTAGAGGCCTCGGGTCCATACGCCGTGTTTTTATCCTGGGTAGAGGCCTCGCGCCCGTACGCCTTCTCCCGAGCTCTCTTGTCGCCAGGGAGGGCTTTCGGTCAAGTTCCTTGTTTTTGGGTTGTTGTTTTTTCTTTTCGTTTGGTGGCTTCCACCGGTTCTTTGTTCGGTTTCCAACTCCTCGCTGACTCTTATCAATATATTTGCAGCCTTTACTGATAAAAAAAATAAAATTGCATATGCACTACTTCAATTTAATTCCAACAAGAATAGTTCTAGCAGTTATGATTAAAATTGGATGACATGTTATCCCTAGACTCAATCTCAACCCTACATCTACTCTAATCTTAACATCCATTTAATAAAAAGATAAGAAAACCTTAATCTTATTGCAATGACTGAGACAATACTTACTAACATGACTAAAATTTTCCTATATAAATAGAATCTCACCATAATTTTACACTATATTTCTGTTAGCACACACTTAATCCACATCAGAATCACCACATGTTGTTCTTGTTAGAAAGGTACTCAATGGGACATCTAATGCCAACAGTGTTACCTTGGCACTTCTACTTCGGCAATTTTTGTCGTGCCGACATTTCGTGGCACTTGGCACACGTGCCGACACTTGGACACTCAAACAACACAAAACTCCTAGATTTATATGAAAATACCACATAATACCATCAAAATGTTCATTGTTTGACAACGATAAATGAACATTTAATGAAAAAATTGTATAAAATTTAACAACTACTAAATAAAGGTTTGCATTGTTGAAAATGATTTTTATAATATAGTATACTTCTCTTTAGGTTCATGACATATATAATGTTTCCTTTCATTACATATCTTAATTGGCTCTCTAAGATTTTCCTTTAATATATTTTCTATATATGTTTTATTCATTTAATTTATATTTTTTACGCCGAGCTGCCGTATCAGAATCTTCAGAAATTGGTGTGCCAAACATCTATTGGCACCTTGGCACTTGGCACGTGTGCCAAGTGTCTAGGTAACACTGAATGCCAAGAGTGTCGTGACACTTCAATTCAATTTCCCTATGCATCCCTGGGTCCATAAAATCACATTATCTCCCATCTCGCGTGCCTCATATATCTTGCTTTCATAAGATTCGAAACATTATATAGCCCATTGAGAGTTAGTCTCTGCAACCAACTTGCCAACATCTTTACTTCCTGGGATCTTAACCACCATCAATCATAAATTGACTCTTATTTTAAACCTTCTTGGGTCCCATCACCTACAAATATCAAGTACCAGTATATAGCCCATTGAGAGTTAGTCTCTGCAACCAACTTGCCAACATCTTTACTTCCCGGGATCTTAACCACCATCACTCATAAATTGACTCTTATTTTAAACCTTCTTGGGTTCCATCACCTACAAATATCAAGTACCAGTATATGGTATCAAATCTTAAACTCATACATAGTATCTCGACATACTCCCCTACCCTCCCCTAGTACGCTGATGATATGCATAAAAAAAGGAGCTTTAGAACATTAGGCCTGTGATTAGATGCTAGGAGGCAGCATACGATCGAAGGTTAAATATCGAAGAGACAATTGTTTGGGGCGCGGTGAGGAAGGTAGTGAGTAGATGGCCTCCTTAGCTATGTTTCAGGGTGGTTGTTAGGACCCACTTCCATCTCAGCATTTTGGGTTGTGCCTCTGCATTGGTAAGCCGATAAAGTCTGCGTGAGACCCGGTGATTGAAAGATTTGACAAAAAACTTGCTGGGTGGAAAGAGGTCTCTTCATTTAAAAGGGAAGAGTTCCATTGAAAAAGGCCACCCTAATATATTTGTCCAATTATTTCTTGTCAATGTTTGTGAACGGGTTGCAAAGCATTGGAAGGAGTTATCTAGGCGCCGGGAAGTAGAGTGCACATGGTGAATCAGGAAGTGGTCAAGCTCCCGACTGAGACTCATGGATAGGGGATTAAGTTGCTTTCAACATTATAAATTGGCTTTATTGCATAGATGACTCTGAAGGATGGAAAAGGAAAGGGAGGCTTTTTGGGTGCAGTGTCCGACATGCAAACACATTTGGGAAAACCTGGAATACGAAATTAGGGCGCCGCATGCTCCCTGCGGGTCTGGCTGGTAGAACAGTGTGCATAAGTAACTCCAATTAGAGATGTATCAGCTTCCAAGTTGGATGGGGGGATAAAGTTACAGTTCATGCAAGACAGATGGGGAGCAGAAGAGCCCTTCAAGGACAGGTATTAGGTGATCTTCAGGCTAGCCGTACATAAAAATGCAAATATCAATCAGGTTTGGGAAAGGCAGGGTAATTGTTAGAGTTGGAATGTTCAAATGAGGAGAGAATTAAAAGAGAGACATCAATATGGTGGTTATAGGGGAGTTGGACAATGTTACTATTGGAGGGTCAATTCTCGGTTAAATCATTTTATGATTATTTGGATAGACGACCATTGATTAAGCTAAGTTGTGGTCATATATGTGGAAATTGGCCGTATCTGAATTTTCCTATAAGAAATGCCCTAGGGAAAAATTCTTACTGCAGTCCAATTGTGTAGGAAAGAGTGTCATATATGTGGCGGTAAAAGAGGTGGACCATTTTTACTTCGGTATCTAGGGCTGTCAATGGGCTGGGTTAGGGCCGGGCCAGGGTCAATCTCAGCCTGGCCATAGGCCACTCGGGTTGCCCTATACTCAGCCCTAGGCTGGGCCAGGCGAGGCTACGGCAGGATTGCAGGTCAAAATTTTATTTATTTACAATTTTTTTAAGAAAACAATTTATGGCAAATCTATATTAACAATAGATTTAAGAGTGAATGCAGTATGGGAACACTCATATTTCAATGGTACTAACCATCATCTAACAACAACTCTTTGTTGATCATTTGTTTCTTATTCTTTTATGGTAGAACTATATGAAACTCGACGAAGCCAAACAAATAAGTTATAGTTGTAGGAAGATTATGCTATAGAAAATATTAATTAGGCGTTTAAAAAGAAAAAATTATGTATATATTTATACATCAAACATTAATTAGATATTTAAAGAGATATAAAAATTTAAATATTTATACCCAGGCCAAGCTTTTTGAGTTCTAATCCAAACTTGGCCTGCTCTAGGCCAGCTGGGTTTATAAGGAAAAAAACCTACTTTTCAGGGCCAGGTTGCAGGCCAACCTGACCCATTGGCAGCCTTATCGGTATCTGATTGCTACTCAAATGTGCGATTCTACACCTCAAGGGGTTAGGCGAGCTGGCCAGGTATCTGCTTCTAAAAGCAGGAGACCTGAATTCGAATCCCCTCCCCCCTTGAGGCCACCCTATGGATTTATATCCTGTGCTGACCCGGCATGTGCTAATTTGGGGTGCGCATGTGCCCCTGGGATTAGGCGGGTTGTGACGAGGCCAATACTCGAGCTTGCGGCGTGGTGCGTGTGGCACAACATGTGGTGCCAGGAGGGCACGCGACATGGGGCCATGTTGGCCTTGCGACGTGGTCGCGCTGCGAGGACGCGACACGATCGCATGAGGGTACGACGCGGAGCGACACGGTCGCGACATGGACGCGACTGACTCAAGTTGGCCTAGCGATGCGGGAGGGCGTTGCGGTATGCCAAACCAATACGTTTGAGGTCCTCCTGCCATTTAGGCACTGTTGATGTTTAAACCATATATAGGGGACATGAGTTGGGGTCCCCCGACCCTACACGTGCACTAGCCTCGTGGGCTTATGTGCGTGCATCCGGGCCACGCTTAGGGTGTGGTCGTCCTAGCTACGTCGTGTACTAGGGCCATCGCGTTGGTGGTTCCCAACCACCTTCGAGGTGCGGGTTCTAGCCCAAGGGGGGCTTGATATATGCTCGTCGCTGCCTATCGCTATATCACTCGTTGTTGCATGTTGCCTTACGTTCATCGTTGCCTGTTGCCTTGACGGTCGTCGTTGTCGGCTCTAACCTGCTGCGTTGCTTCGCAGGGCGAAGTCCGAACGTAGAGGTTGAGGCGAAGCTTGAGTAGGACAAGCCTTCCACCCTTCGTAGCATCTGGGAATTCGCATCGCGTGCCGCATTTGAGAGAAATAGGCTGACTTAGCGCAGCAGGCGTTGAGTGCCGCACGGGTTGACACTGCTAGAAGAGTGACCCCGTGACAGGGTGCTCTAAGAGGCCCGGATACCCAGGTTATCAAAAACAAAAAAATGTGGGATTCTTGGAGGTCGTTAGTTTGCATCATGCTGAGTCATGCACAAAGGCCTTAACGGGATTGTTGGAGCTCCCTTTCTGAAACAATTTGGTAGTTCTATGGTTACTGCTGCTCATTGCAATTATGTGGGGATATATGGAAGGAGCAAAACCGTAAGATCTTTGACAACAAATTATCAACGTTAGCACACATTGAGGATTTTATTCTAAAGCTTCTGTGTTGGTGGTATCTAAGGCATAAGTGATGCAGGGCAGATTTGGGGCTGGTTTGGGCATGAAATCAGAGAAAAGGAGGGCTGGAAATTGCCCAGGTTTTACAGGTTTAGAAGGGCTGTAGAAAGAGTTGAATGAAATATTTTGCTTGAAGCTTTTGAAGCCCTACTAGCTACGGTTAGAATTAGGTGTTGAGTGCGGGTTCCCTGGCCGAGGACTTTTGGTGGGATATTCCTTAATTCAACCACCTTGGAAGACTAATTTCAGCATTCCTGCAAAATTGCTAGTTGTGTCAAAACTAGTATCCTCTCAAGTGGCTATCATGCACGAATCGCATCGTTTGGTATCAAAGAACATTCGATTTATCGTGGAAACCTCCGATCAACAAATCGAAGCGATGACAATCAACACTAAGAGATGAAAGCGCGACACGTGGAGCATGGTATATGGATATTCCACAATGTTTTAAATAGCGTTTGAAGCATAAGCCTTGAGGTGTAGTGTAAGATTTTCGCCTCGGCGCGTATAGAGGCATAGTGAGGCATAGTAAGGCGTATGTGAGGCGTGGTGAGGCTTAAGCTTCACGTGAATCTTTATTTTTTCACTACTTTATCCTCATATTTCTTACAAATTTACCTTTTTTTACAGGTTTATCCTTTTAAAGGATTATTATGGGATGAAATAGGGTAGGATTACCTCTATTAATATTTAATAGCTTAAAATTATTACTTGTTAATGAGAAAGGAACCTATCCATGAGCGATTGAACTTCAATTTGTATTGTAATATTATTTTTTAGTTGTGAGTTGTGATTCATGACTTGAGACTTATATAGAACAAACATTTGCAATCTTGCGTATGTTTTGATTTGGAACTCTTCTTTTGTCAAGGGTAAATGACTGTGCCCTTATACCTCTCATTGTATTTGTGCTTGATTGGTTTATGATTAGAAAATTGTTCACTATTTTTTCTTAAAATTTTTCTATTTATTTATCATTTTTTATGGATTTTCTTTATATCTTTTAAATTTTTATATTTTTCAAATTAAAAATTTTATAAATTGTGAGGCTTACGCCTCAAGCCTTAAGGCTTGCGCCTCGCCTTGCTGCAAGGCTGAGCGCAACGCTTCGCCTTCAAAACATTGATATTTCATATACAAAGATTATAAAGATGAAAAAGATGTTCAAACCATCATCATCACCACTCGTTTATTGGTCCGAGCACTAATCACCCGTAAATAAGGTATGACTGTATGGGCCTACTTATTCAAAGAAGAAATCCGGTTTCTAGAAAGTTCGAGGCCAAACTTTTCTCAAAGGAGGGAGACTGATGCAGTGCAAAATTTTAATCTACTGAAAAATCCAAGATATATGACTAGAGAAAATGAGAAGATTGAATTTGAATAAAGAAATTTCATGAGTTTTTTTTTTTCAAACTTGTGTGGTTTTGACCTTGATATCCGTGGGGACTTTTGAGTCCATTATTAATATTTTGGGGTTTCTGAACCCTGGTACTGCCGGAAAAACATCAATTTCCTCAGATTGAAAGCTGCTGATCTGAAAGGTCTTTTGAGACACAGTTCTGCCATGAAGTATTGTGTGTTGCTGCCAGTATCGTCATTAAGTTTACCGCTGTTAAACAGAGGAACCTCTTAAATTTTTATCTGCTGATTGCTGATCTGCTGCTGAGTTTTATCGTTCCAGAGTGTTACAACTGATCCGATGTCGTACTCGTTGCTGTCATCAGACAGTTGATAATAACTGCTACTGAAATTCAAGACTGGCTGTGATCTAATCGCATGTTTTCATCTATGTTATTGTGGTTCAGGTCAGTGATCCATCGTCTGTATAGAGTGTGGTTGATCATTAATATATAATAGATATAATATAGATTGAGACGATCTGCTCCAGTAAATTTTGAGGGAAAATATCTACTGAAAATATTATGGTGCAACAATGTTTATGCACAGAAACTTGCCCCTTAATATTATAAAATTGGAGGATTATAGTGGTGTTTTAACACACTAAAATCTGAAATTTACATTGGTTCTCATCCACAGACCTGATTTCTTCGTATTGAGGGCAGCCATTTCTCATCAGTAACTGCTCTACTGTGTCGATCACTAAGGTTTTAGGAGGAAGTTCCGTCCTCCTTCGTGGCCTCCCCATTACTCTCCCCTTCCCTCGGTGGAGCTATCTCTCATTGGGTTGAGGATTTAGGGGTTCCTTTTTTTGTAGACTTTGTTTTGATTATCCTGCTATTGGCTTCTCCCTTCCATTTTTCTTTTTTTCTTTGCTTGTCATGCCCTTTCTTTGATCCAGTTCAATTTTTGTTCTCAATGACAGTTAGGAAAGTGTCAACTGATGTGAGGAGTTGTTAATTCATATTTCGTACCCCTTAAAATTGGGATTAGTTCATGAATTAAGCTCAGTTTCAAGGCCTAAATTTTGAAATTTCGGTTTCGGTATAGAGGTAGCAAATTATCAGCTGATATTTTGGTACTTCGATAATTAAAATTTTTTTTTTTTTTTGAAAGGCACCGAAATTTCAAATTTTCAGTTTCAGGCAGGACTGAAACCGAAACGAAAACCGAAATTTGGATCCTTGATAAGGATGGTACTTTCTTTCCAGTTACAAGGATGGTACTTAGCACCACCTTATCAGATGCCGTAGAGAGATTTGAAGTCTCTTCTTTCATACAAGTTATTTGTTTAGTCTTCATCAAATCTGTTACTGAGATGGAAAAAGGGAGTGACAGTGCTTGGTGATTGATGGCTGACAGCCGGAGGATAAAGACTAGAGTGCACTTGCCGAGAGTATGTGGCAAGTTTTTCCATGCACAGCAAGGTTGATGCCAAGGACAATATGATGCGGAAACTAACACATGCAATGCTAGGGCTGAGATTATTAGAAAATTTAATGCAAATAATTAAAATTCCAAATTCCTCAACAATTTCTCACATAAAATATGAAGATATTCTATTAGATGATTTTAGGTTTAGCCCAAAATAGTGTTACTTTCGCGTACGTTCCCTATCGGATCTAGAAGATTAGGGTTTTTAGCGAACGACTAGATCTCCGACAGTTTTAAGGCGTCGAACGAACTTGCAAGCGGGTTTTTTCGATACCGTGTGAAAAGAACGGCTAAGATTAGCTTTAATAGTGAAATGGATGGATTAGGGTTAAATACTTACGTAGCTCATAGATCATAGAAGATAGAGAAAGAGGAAAAGTTGACCTCGCACCAAACCGTACACGGGAGGAAGAATCGCTCTTCGGTTGAGAGAATCACACCCTCACAGAAAGTTTAATCACAAAACTCTCAAACTTTGCAAAGCAAATAATTTCATTAACCATCAATCAAAATAGAAGTTGTTTTTACAAGCCTTTAAATAGGCTAAGCAAACCCCTAACTCGAAATAAAGTAGTCCTAAAAACTTAAAACACTAAAACGGTAAATTTTGCCAAAAAAAACTAAAATCCTGTCATATTTCGCGTGATCGATCGATCAATCGATTTTAGAATCGATCAATCGACTAAGAAATAAGTAAATCACCTGAAGACTCTTCCCACAATCAATCGATCGACAATTCGGGATTGATAGATCGACTGAGAAGAATAATTGCGCCAAAAATACTATGTCCTCTATCCTCAATCGATTGATCGACTAACTAGGATCGATCGATCGACCAAAACAAACTTAGTCCTTCGAATTTGAGTCGTTCTTCACTTTTACAGTCTTCTTTCACCTTCGATAAATTACGAGCGGTTGCTTGAATCGGATGTCTCATCAATTCTCCCCAGGTTAGAAGTATTCATCCCCAATGAATATTGGTTGTGATAGAGGTCGAGAAGATCCAGATCGACCTGTTGAAATTCCTCCCTTGTTATCCACATACTCTCCGAGTTGGCTTTGTTCTTCCACTTGACAACGTACTTCTGAAGTCCCCCTTGGCTGGTGGACACAATCTAATCCTCCAAAACATCTTCAATGATCTCACGAGATGGTCATGTAGGTGGAGGTAATGGCGTGGGGAGGGGGGAGAGAGGTAACATCGGATGTGGAAGGTTCAAATGGGTTGGGTGGGATGTTTGAATGGCCATGGAACAGAACGAGATCCTCTACGTTGAAAGTCGTGCTAATCCTCAATTTTAGCGGTAAATCTATGATGTAAGCGTTAAAATCGGCACGCTTCAAAATCCTATATGATCCAACACCATGAGCTTGTAACTTCTTAGCAATTCCTTGAGGGAATTGCTCAGGTCTATTCCGAACCATTACAAAATCATCCGCCTGAAATTCTTTGAACCTTTTATGATAATCTGCAGAAATTTATATTTTTCATTGTTCACATTAATTCTTCTTTTAATCTCAGCATGCAATTCATGAATGCGATGTGCAAATGTAGATGCAAACTCTAATGACCTTTCATGGACCAGTGCTGGGGTTAGGTCTATGGGTGTCCAAGGTTTATAACCATGCACGATTTGAAATGGACTTATACCTGTGGTTCTAATAACTGAATTATTGTATGCAAAGTCCGCCACAGGCAGGATGGAATCCCAACTCCTAATATACTCACCTACAAGACACCGTAACAAGCAACCTAAACTTCGATTTACAGCCTCGGTTTGCCCATCAGTTTGGAGGCAATCTATAGACGAAAACTAAAGCCTAGTCCCCATTTTGTGCCACAGTGTCTTCCAAAAACAACTGACAAACTTGACATTGCGATCAGATGCTATAGCTTTAGGCAAACCGTGCAGACGAACAACCTCATTAAAGAAGAGTGTAGCAATGTTACTTGCATCTGAGGTTTTCGAACACGCGATGAAATGGGTCATTTTCGAAAAACGGTACATGACGAAGAACACTGAATCGTGCTTGCGGAGGGTCTTCGGAAGACCTAACACAAAGTCCATAGAAAGGTCTTTCCACATAGAGTATGGCACAGGTAACGGTGTGTATAACCCGATGTTTTGCCGCTTTTATTTTGCCAATTGGCAAACACTACACTAGTTGACGATTTTGACAACATCTCGAGTGAGATTCGGCCAATAAAATCGGTCTTCAACCTATGCAACGGTTTTATTGCGATCAAAGTGGTCGGCAACCCCTCCAGTGTGTAATTTCCAATCAAGAAAATCCCGTAGAGAAGTGCAGGGAATACAAAAGGCAATGTTTTAGGAAGAAATACCCGTCCTATAAAGTATACTTATTCTCTCTCAAAGATTGTGCAGTCAAAAGTGAGGTGTACTCTTCTCCAAAATCCGAACATGTAGGACAATCGCGTCTATGAGATGATCGGTTGCGATCACCTCAACACTCAATGAGTGTAACGTCACCACTCTACGGCTAAGCGTGTCTGCAGCTCGATTCTCTACACCAGCCCTATGTTTCAGCACAAAGGTGAACCCTTGAAGTTGTTCAACCTATTTCGCATGCCACGGGTTTAACTTCTCTTGGGAACTCAAAAATCTAAGGGTTTCATGATCAGAGAACAAGACAAATTCATGTGGTAGCAAATAGTGTTTCCAATATTTAAGAGATTACACTACCGCATAGAATTCTTTGTCGTAGGTAGAATATTTCTAACTTGCCTCATTTAGCTTCTCACTGAAATAAGCTATTGGGTGACCCTCTTGGCTTAACGCTCCTCCAATACCTACGCCGGACGCGTCACACGCTACCTCAAAGACTTTAGAAAAGTCTGGAAGGCGCATGACAGGAACTTCAGTCATTTGAGACTTAATCTCCTTAAAAGCTTTTGCCATAGCAGGTGTCCATTTAAACTCCCTCTTTCTGATACAATCGGTGATAGGGGATGCTACCGTACTGAAGTTACGGATGAACCGCCTGTAAAAAGTGGCTAACTCATGGAAGCTACGGACTTCGTGAATGTCCTGAGATTCAAGCCATTCCACAATAGCCTTGACATGTTCGAGGGTCCGTGGTCATTCCTTCAGAGATTACGACAAACTCTAAGAAGACAATGCACTGTGACATGAAAGTGTACTTCTTTAGGTTCACATATAACTTTTCTCCTCTAAGAGTCATACAAACTTGCCTTAAGTGGCTTAAGTGTTATTCCTTGTTATGGCTATAAATAAGAATGTCATTGAAATAAACCACAAGGAACTTGCCTATGAAAGGCCTCAACACCTCGCATAAATGTGCTCAGGGCATTTGAAAGCCCGAAAGGCATGGCAAACCACTCAAATAAACCATCCTTGGTTTTAAAGACAGTTTTCCATTCATCCCCGGGACGAACTCAGATTTGATGGTATCCACTCTTCAGATCGATCTTTGAAAATATAGTAGCACCGACCATCATGTCCAACATGTCGTCCAGTCTCGGTATAGGGAACCGATACTTGACCGTGATTTTATTAATAGCGCGCCTATCAACACACATTCTCCAAGTTCCATCTTTCTTGGGTGTGAGCAGCACTAGCACGGCACATGGACTCATACTTTCCTTAATGAATCATTTCTGGAGAAGTTCATCAACTTGCCTTTTTAACTCCGAATGTTTGGGAAAGACGTCCCGAAACTCACTCATTATCGGTTCAACCTCTTTCGGACACTCAACACTTGACTCTTTGGGTGTTTCAACTGTAAAAAGGACATACACAACGTCCTCTATCTTAGCACCTTGTTCAAATTATAAAGGGCTAACGAAGTGAATGGCCTTAGATGTTTTCTCTCTCTCAATTAGGCCTTTATCATTTGACTTGTTTGTTTTCACATTAGATGCTCTAAGAGGTAAGGGATTGATCTTTATTTTATTTCCGTTATGCGTGAAAGAACACACGTTCGATCTCCCGAACAATATAACGTCCATATCATACAATCACGGCCTCCCAAGGATGATATGCCTCACATCCATTAGCACAACATCGCACCACAAGGTGTCCTTATACAACCCAAATTGTATAGGAACCAGACACCTTCGTGAAACGGGGATTGATAATGAATCGACTCAAGCAATTTTATAGGGTCGCAGGTGAGCTACGGGTGCAAGCCCTAGGCAAGAAACTGTACTTTCGAAAACAACATTGGTACAGCTTCCACTATCGACTATGATTCGACGGGCTTTCTCACCACACTTGGCCACGGTATAAAAGATGTTATCCCGTCGCTAATCATCACTCTCCTTGGATTGGGCTAGAGCACATCTAACCACAAGAGTCCGCGAGGTATTACCCTCCTCAACGGGGTAGGAAATTTCCCTAAGACAAGCCACAATTCGTTCTCCTGCAAAATCTTCCTTGTCACTAGGGAACGACTTTGGCTCATAAATTTCTTTTGTTCCCTCTTCGTGCTCATTCTCAGGGCCATCGGCTATGAATAAGTTTCGGGATGGACCTTGTGCTGCAAAATGTTCGATGCCATGACACTTGTAACACTTGTTTTGACCGCCACTCTTGGGGCCTTCAAGCATTGGACCCTTACCCTTATCAACTGCGGCTACTAGTGTTGTAACTGAATTGGGCCTAGTTGACGAGGTGTGAACATTGGGTTTTGACTCAAGAAAGTTAGACCTATAACTAAACCCACTAGCGTCGAAACATTTGGTTTGAGGGGTCTTGAGGTATCGTTCTAACTCTTCGACTCTAGAGAAACATTCATCTAGGTCTGTGACGGGGTATGGAATGAGTTCCCTTTGTAGTTTTGAGCGAAGACTCATTCGAAATCGGGATAAGGTAACTCTCTCCGACTCATCCACATTGGCCTGGGACATTAGGTCTTCAAACTTATCGATGTACTCCGTGACCGGTGAATTCCCTTGGCGCAATGATTGTCACTGATCAAAAATACGTTCATCATAGGAAAGAGGAACATACTTCTCGTTCAGTTGGATTTTCATAATGGGAAGAAGACCCTGGGATTGCCTACGACGCTCTAATCTCATCCAGTAAAGCCTAGCTTTACCCATAAGCTTGGCCTTAGCAAACTGGACCTTATGCTCCACAGACATAGCATACCACTCGAAATAGTTCTCCATGTCAGTCACCCACTCGAGATAGACATTACGTTGTCTTTTCCCATCAAAAGTAGACGCGTCCATTATAACGGACTTCATCATTTTGTCGTCCTGATTGGTTTGGAAATCACATCTGGGAAGACCATCTCTCCTACGATCAATGTGGATGCGATAATGATTTTCAGCGATGACCTCATTCATCTCTTCAACGCAGGTCACCAAAGCCTCATGTCAGGCTTATTGATCACGCAACTGGTTTTACAATTGGTTATGGCGATCGGTCAATTGGGCTTGAAGATTGGGTTGACTCGCAGTCAACTTAGGCATAAGTTCCTTAATTAGGGCTTCTATCTTAATGGGATCCATGACTATGCAAGACAAAACAAAAAAACGTAAGACAAAACAAAATGAACCCTAGAACCTATATGAACACCGACAACCCTAAACTGACAAAGCTTTGATACCAAATCTGATCCGAAAACTAACACATGCAATGTTAGGGCTGAGATTATTAGAAAATTTAATGCAAATGATTAAAATGCCTAATTCTTAAACAGTTTATCACGGAAAATACGAAGATATTCTATTAGATGATTTTAGGTCTAGCTTGAAATAGTGTTACTTTCGCGTACATTCCCTATCGGATCTCGAAGATTAGGGTTCTTAGCGAACGACTAGATCTCCGACAGTTTTAGGGTGTCGAACGAACTCACAAGCGGGTTCTTTCAATACCGTGCGAAAAGAACAGCTAAGATTAGTTGTAATGGTGAAATGGATAGATTTGGGTTAAATACTTACGTAGCTCGTTGATCAGAGAAGATAGAAAATGAGGAAAAGTTTGCCTCACACCAAACCGCACGCGGGACGAAGAATCGCTCTTCGGTTGAGAGGATCACACCCTCACAGAAAGTTAAATCACAAAACTCTCAAACTTTGCAAAGAAAATAATTTCATTAACCATCAATCAAAATAAAAGTTGTTTTTACAAGCCTTTAAATAGGCTAAGCAAACCCTAATTCGAAATAAAGTAGTCTTAAAAACTTAGCACACTAAAACGGCAAGTTTTGCCAAAAAAAAACTAAAATTCTGTCATATCTCGTGCGATCGATTGATCGATTCTAGAGTCGGTCGATCGACTAAGAAATAAATAAATCGCCCGAAGGCTCCACCCACAATCGATCGATCGATAATTCGGGATTGATCGATCAACTGAGAAGAATAATTGAGCCCAAAATATTATGTCCTCTGTCCTCAATCGATCAATCGACTAGCTGGGATCGATCGATCGACCAAAACACACTTAGTCCTTCGAATTTGAGTCATTCTTCACTTTTATAGTCTTATTTCGCCTCCGATAAGTTACGGGCATTTGCTTGAATGGGATATTTAATCCGATAAAGGCCCTTCTTCAACTCTACCAATACCGGTACCAAGCCCAGATGAAAGAAAGGAGGTGTCAGCATCAACTTGCAGGCAATGAGAAAAATCCCATGAAATTTCTTACTTTGAGAACCATGGATTACGCCATAAAATCAAAGACTCGAATCATTTTCTTGTTGAGGCAACTCATGTAAAAATTTAGAAAGCGGAAAAGTTTACATAAGGTTCTTAACAATTTGGAGGGCCTAGGATAGGGTACCAAGACTGATAATCTAGTGAATGCACATAAGATATCCACTCCAAATGAATATACTAGGATGATCCAAGGCGTGTGAGGGGATGATAATGAAAACTCCAGCTTGCCTGACGAAAATTGAGAAAAGAACAAGCAACTAGAAAAACTTAACTAGAGAAGTGGATGATAAAATAAGAACACCAATCTTCTTCATAAAATTCTGTATATCAAATATTCAGCAGCAGTAATAATAATGTTTGACAGACTTCAATAAAGCATATAACCACACATTAACTAAGCAACCTACCATAATTAGAGCATCTAAACAAATACCTGACTCTCTTAAAATAAAGAGACGATAAAATACAAGTTTTAATGAAGATTCAAAAACTGAGGAGATCACAGTGTGATCTTGATTTTCTTGAGGATTTAACTTTCACGTGATCACTAATTAGGTTATTAGTTAAGTTAAATCACATACCCATGCATTTGAGCACTCAAGTGATCATGTGCCTAATTAGGCTATTAATTTGTCTACAAGTTGTTATTAGGCCAGTTCTTTCCTCTTCAAACAGTGATAGTGCTGCGTCATCCTGTCGGGGTTAAGAGGAACTCAATCTCAAAGAATTGTCTTTAGCATCTCTTACAGCTCCTTCATTTTCTTTAACTTCGATTCTACAATCCAAGGTTGTCAAATCGTGTATCATTTTTGGAATTTCTATATCGCGTATCATATGTAATATACGTTAGATTTTTGTAAATACAAAAAAGGCCATTATCCAGTGCTGGTCCCGTGCATAGAAGGTGCTAGGAGGGGTGAACAGGATATAGACCTAGCCTTTGGTTTTTTATACACAAAGTGGCTGCTCACCGAACTTGAACCCCTTCTTTATGCTCGACAGCCCAAGCCCCTTTTACCATTGCACAAAGCAATGTGTGACGGGGCCAATACTCGAGCTTGTAGCATAGTGCTTGGGGCACGACATGGGGTGCCAGGAGGGCACATGACATGGGGCCAAGTGGGCCTGGCGACGTGGTCGCGCTGCGAGGACGCGACACAGTCGCATGGGGGTAGGACGAGGGAACGACACGGACGTGACATAGCCAAGGTGGGCTAGCGATGTAGGAGGCGTTGCGGTATGTCAAACCAAGGGATTTGAGGTCCTCCCGCCATTCTGGCTGAATGACTGTTTTACCCTTATATAGGGGAAGGGAGCTAGAGAGCTATTCCCCCGCACACGGGGCCTTGCGTTGCCAGAGGGGGCGCAAGTGTCTCCTAGGCCTGAAAGGGTAGGCCTAGGACGTCGACGCAGCGATGCCGTGTGGAACCCAAGGGAGGTTGATATATGGCTCCGGACTACGCGTCGCGGTGCATACCTCGTGTGAACACTAGCGCTGTGTGGGACTCAGTTGAGCACGACAGCATGTGGGCCAAGGATGAGCGGGTGCTAGTAATTCAGAACGCACACCAAGGCAAGCTGCGTGGGACTCAGTTGAGCACGCGAGCGATGAAGCACAAGGCTGTGGACTTGGTTCGGTATGTGAGCCTGACATGGTGGCATAGGAAGCTGCATGTCAAGACTATTACAAAGCGAGGTACTAGTGCAGTGCATAGGGTGAAGCTTGAGTAGGCCAAGTTTAGCACAGTGGTGCAGTTGGCGTGTCGTAAGGGGCACGATAAAGCTGGGTGGTAGGCCGTGAAACAGAGGTAACCACATTGGGGGAGTTCCCGTCCTCTAGGCGGGTGGTATCAGAGCTGATGTGTAGAAGGGTTGGCTTCGGTGCATGCGGTAGCGAAGCACCGCGCGGGTTGAAAGTGCGTCGAAGGACGCCCCGCGACTGTTGGTGTCAAAAGTAAGCTAACCTAGCGAAGCGTGCGTTAGGTGCCGCACGGGACTGAGGTTGCAGAAGTGCGATCCCGTGACAAATGGCTCCTAGTCCTAGTCACCAAAAAAAAAAAAAACATGCGTTTCAAACACATATTTTTTAGCAAACATATTAAAAGGCATTTTATATGCAAAAAGTAGACACATTTTACGTTTTAAACGAACTTTACACAATTTTTCGTACAAAATACGTTTTAAACTTAAAAAGGATTAAATAAATATATTTTTATATCTTTTTTACTTTTAATACATTTTTATTTATTTTTTTCCCATACTTACCAATTTTTGCCTTTTTTCTAAATTCGTCCCTAGCTGTACTCTTCCCGTACTCCAAATTTTCCCCCTTTTTCCCGTATTTTCCATTTTTCTGCCCTTTTTCCCAATTTTATTCTTTTAACATTACTCTGTCTTGGTGACTACGCTCCTACTTACATTTTTTATAAATAAGTTTGGGAAAATAGAGAAGTAAATACTCCAAAAAAAAATATATGAAATATATGACAATCAATGATCATGACCTTTTTTTTATCAGTATCAACAATCATTGCCAAGTGTCAAAGACAATTATTCCATCATATGTATAATGGAAATAAGAATTTATAACAAATAAATTGAACAAAAAAAAATATATCAAATGGGTTGATTCATAAAGTGTAGATAGCAATGTTGTCAAAGCTACATGATCGCATAGCCCCATGGGTTATGTGATTCATGCAATCGCATAAGCCATGGCATACTTCTTTTCGAAACAAAAAATTATATATAAAATATTCAAAAAAATAATTTTTTTTAAAGGGAAGATTTATAGAATTTGGGAATTATTAAATGTAATCATTTAAATCTAATTTCACTATAAATTTATCATTTAGTAGTTTAGAACATCATTACATTACATCTTCAACTCCATATAACAAAAAAAAACATAGACATGTTTATTAATTTGATCGTGGAAAAAAAAATACCATTTATAACCTCAAAAAAAAAACGTACAATTCCACAAATTAAAATATTACAAATTATAATTTTATGTGATTGTATTCATTGATATTGTGTACCAGCCATGAACTCTACACGTTGATCGCTAACCCATTGTCGCAACACATCTCCACCACCGTCAACGCCACCATCATCACTGACATCACCGCAACCATTTAACTCCTCCTCCTCCTCCTCCTCCTCCTCCTCCTCCTCATCATCATCATCATCATCATCATCATCATCATCATCATCATCATCATATTGATGGAGGCCCTGATTGCTACCACCAATACGAGGCCTTGATTGTCTCTCTTTTGACTTAAACTTTATCATCGTGTAGGTCCAAAAGCAGCATATTCAACTAGCACCCATGTCATGCCATCCCCTTTAAAAACTGCCTCATCTGATGTATCAACCATCCATGGATGGTAATTAGCTAGGTCATCAAGAAAGATGGATCTTGAAATCATTCTGCAGTTTTATGGTGTATTAAACATACACCATGTCATTGAGCTTCTTTTGTTCAAGTCGGTTCATTTTCTTGGTGTGAATCTGCTTAACATAGTTATTCCTTTAAAATATATAATATTTTAACAGATATGTTTTTTTAATAAAATACTTCCTTTTACACATGCCAGCTACTTTAATATTTCTTACCATCTCAAATATACTCCATTTTCATTCACATCTTGATGCGGAAAAAGTGAGAGTAAGAATTCTTATATCAATTTCTTCAAACAAGGATTCTTCGTAATTGGATCCTACTTGAAAAGCCGGCCACCAGGCTGTATATGTTAAATATAAATTTGATTAATTCTTTTTCAATTATTCTAACGTTCTAACTTATATTTTATATTTATACTAGTATCCAAGGTGTCTAACTTGGTATAAGTATATTGGTCTGATACAGTATCAATGACACCGAAACCATTTTTTTGAAAGAAAAAAAATACTGTAATGGTCAATATCGATACAGTATCGGCCAATACAAATACCAGTACTGATACCTCCCCAATACCTGTTACGGGGTGGTATCGGTATCGGTTTCCAGCAATATCGATATGTATCGCTGATATGTATCGATATCAGCCGAGTTTTGACACCTTGCTAGTATGCTTGGCAATTTTATTTCTCTATGTCAGATGACTGTCTCCTCCGGAAATCCCCTTTGCCTACTGGTCCAATTAGGGGCTTATCCTATCCTGCTCTCTTTTATCAAGCACCATTCTTTTCAAAACGTCAAGAAATCCTACCATATGCATAGCATCCGCCTCATCCAATCAACAAATACGAAGCATACAGAAGATTGAAGATGAAGGCAGCCGAATATATGGGAGATGACATTTGGATGCCCCATCCTTTGTTATTATGTCTAAGGTGGGTTAATATAGTCTTTGTTTATATATATTATTGCATATTACACATTTTCTTTTTCTTTATCCATTAAACTATATATGCATCGCATAGATGGTTTCTTATCATTATCCACCAATCTTAACATTTCTATTAAGGGTTGTGAATTTCTTAGCGACTTTGCCATATCCACTCCTCCAAATTTTGGTTGAAAGGGTGATTAAGGTCAACTACTTCCCTTTGGCTTTCTTTGATTAAGACCATTGTTCCATTTAGTCAACGTTACAAAAACTACGTTCTTTTTTCTTTGCAAATAATATTTTTAACATCAAAAAAACAATTGCAATTGAGTAATGGTGGGGCATAGAAAATTCCAGTTCATAGTTTTTTGCGTTCTTTGAAGTAAATATGTTCCCTACTTATATTCTAATGGGGACATCAATTGATACGCTATGTATGGAGAGAGCAAGAAGAAGATTCAAAGCTTCAGAGCGTTTCGGAGACCCGTGTGCATGCATACATCATGTGACAAGACACCATTATGGGATGGCATGCACATAGGACGGGAGAAAGAAAGTTGGAGACAAGTTTACTTTTCATCTCGTCCGCGCGAGCGTGACGGTTGCTCGAGTGACCAGCGAGTGTTCGAATCTCGCCCGAGGGAGATTTGGACTCATTCGAGCGAGTTCAATCCGAGAATGCTTCAGGAGAGTCTCGCCTGAGCGAGATCAGGCTCGCTCAAGCGAATTTGAGCGAGGCCTTAGTTGGCTAGGCTATTTTCTTGGGGAAACTTGCCGTTTTTGAGTTTTATTAGACGTAGGACTTTCTATTTCAAATTTTATGCTTTAGTTAGGGTTTCTAAGCCTATATAAAGGCATTGTAAAGACAATTTAATTAGTTGATTGATAAAAAAAAATTAAGAGTTTTGCTTTGTGCAAAACCCTAGAGAACTTGTGAAGAGTTTCCAACCGAAAGAGTGAATCTTTCAAATTCGGAGAGAGAATCTTCGATTTCGCGTGCGTTTGGTGTGAAGCCTTGGAACTTCTATCCCTTTTTTATTTATCTTTTCATTACTATCAGGTAATTTTTTTAATTGTTTCTTCTATTGAAAACCCATAAACCCTTAATATCTTTTCTTCTTAGTTATTGCTGCTGCGATTTGGATTCCTAAGTCCCTACTCTAATCTGTTGTTTTCCTTTGAGCGATTTAAACCTTCGGGCCTTAAATTATTCCAACCCTAGCAAGGTGTTAAGAAAAATCATCTTGACTATTCAAACCCTAGCAAGGAGTCAAGAAAAATCATCTTGATAGTCGCTTGGTACCCTCGACTAGAATGAAAATTTGAGTTCTATTAATAGGACCTTATTTTCTAGATCGGGAAAATCATATGCTAATAGACACTAAATCATATCAAACAAATTGTCTCAACAAAATTATTGGAAAATTTTATGTGTTTGGAAAGGTTTTCTTAAATTTCCATTGCTTAATTAAATCTTAAATCAATCTTCATTCGCATACTTAGGGTTTTAGCAGTTGTCCTACATCATATCCTCTACTATTAAATATATACAATAGGCTATGCAAGGCCTCCAATATAAGCGTTGTTACTCCATGCATCCACCTCAGCATACAAATTTCGGTTCATAGTTGTTTCAAGTCTCTGTTAGACATGCCCAAACCATCTCAACCAAGACCCTTTAATTTTCTCTTTTCACTAGGGCCACTTCTTAACTTCTGCTTATATACTCATTCCTTCATAATTTTACGGTTTTACCATTACTTGTTATTCCATGCATCCACCTCAACATATGAATCTCGGCCATAGGAATCTGCGTAGTGATTTAAAAGGATTTCTACAGCCGATCGTCAACTTGAAACTTCCCCTCGCTCTCTCATGAATGATCGATGTCTTGGCATGAATATCCCAGTCACAATCGAAAGGAAAGCATCTCTCAATTAAGAGGGAAACAGCCATAAATATATGCTCATTTGGACATTTCTTTCTCGTGTTTTTTGTGACTTTTTCCCTGTCAAAATAGTCGGGGGAAAAAAAGGTGATGCTTCGGTATCTGTCAGAAAGCTATCTGGCCATTGATTTGGTCCGGTCTTCACGACACTTTTGTGTAGAGCTAAACTCGGACATACCAACTACACAATCCTTCATGTCACCATAAATGAACTATTCTTCATGTCACCATAAATGAACTATTCTTCATCTCACTACTCATAAATGAACTCCAAGTCCTAATTGGTCTCCCTCTTTCCTCGTCCTTCATCCTTGTATCACAACAATCCTAATATCAAAATCATGTTAATTGATAAATATATCATAATATATAGGTACTATGGATAATGATCACCTGACTCGAGTCAACCCGTGTAATACTGTATACTAAATAATAGTAAATAATAGTATACAAATATGTTTTAATATATAGGTAAAATTATTTATTGAACAATAACACATGAATATACTTCGACCTGTAGTGTTCAACTGGTAGGTCAATGTGATGCACCCAAGAGATCTGAGCCTCTCAGGCTCACTCCCAGCTTACATTAAAAATAATAATAATAATAATAATAATATAATAACAATAATAATATATTAAATATAGTATGATATAACAACATGAATATCATATTTCGAGGGAATAAAATGCTCAGAAATTGCCTAGGAGGGCGTCTAGACATTCTTAGCTTTCATTGCTTGGCCCACAAAAGGATGTAGCTACTAAAGCATTGAGGGACTACGCATAGAAGAGAAACCATAGCAACTGTAAGGGGAGAAGGAAAGAATAATGCAAAATGGAGAAACTCAGGGGAGATAATACTGTCTACCCACAATACAGCATTGAAAATCAACAGGTTTACTAAGGAGAGAAAAAACCATTATTGCCTTTTTTTAATTTGGTGTTTGGTTCTGGAAAATAGCACCCGTAGTTGGAGTCTATTTGTAAGCTTAAAATTTTGCTTTCCACCTTGATCAGAAGAATTGCAAATGTCAGTGACTACCAAAATAGAAGTAAGAAACAGAGAAAAATGGCAACAAACCAAAATTTTTGCACTGAAAGGAAAAATCAGCCAGTAGATTTTCATGGATTGGGGATATAATTGAATGCTGGGGTATTTAAATAAACAACTATAAAAAATGAGAAGCCGCCTTCATATGAGAATAACAAATTACTGAGTGAAGTTAAAAAAACTATACCTAAACCCATAAAAGGTATCAAACCTTCAAAAATATATATAAATAAATAAATTATCCAATTAATGAAATGCTAAACTAATTAATCTGTATACCATTAGATAATCTTCATAAACCCGATGGAAGACAAAATGAAAATAAAAAATAGTAGTGAATGAATGCCTAGAAAAAATCTCACTCACATTTTTCATGAAAGCACTTGCAGTGCCTCACCCATACTCAAGAAAATATAAACACATTCAGAACATTAAAAAGGAGAGATTCAGAGGACTCACTTGGACCAATAATTGGCAGGAGATTGTTCAAATGAGGTCCCAGCTGCTGATCTGCTGGCGTAAGTCACTTCATCCCGAGAAACATCCTCTCCGTAGTTAAGGGGAGGGAAATTGCTTTCTCCACTGTCAGGCAATGGCTGTAAGACAGTTTGCAGCCATGGATCATTATCATTTGAAATAGGACCAAGAGGACTAAACATCCCTCCGTTCTGGCTATTATCATTACAAACTTTCTGCAACATCATGGCCTTGGGGGATAAAGGATGCACAATATCTTCCTGGTTAGATTTCTTCTGGCCAAAGGGTAAAAGCCAACTGGTAGGCCCACCTACAAAACCTAATCCATCCTGAACAATTGGAGGTGTGTCCCACATTTGCCACGTGCCTTGATTGTGTTCATTACTTGATCCATCTAGAGGCACAGTGATATCTCTCTCTCTGGAAGTGAAATGCCTTTCTTCAGAAACTCTTGATCTCGACATAGGGGACTCAATAGGAGAAGGTCTATTGACTTCTGTAGAAGCGGAAACATTCTTAAGTACGCGGGATCTCTCTAATCCAGTATTCCTTACAAACCCATGCCCAGGATCTAAGGGAAAATTGTTAAGTGACTCTGAAACTGGCCCAAGCAAAAATACAGGATCAGGAACATAACATGGGTCTTCAAAAAGTTCTGCCTCTTCTGATATAACATTATGTGCTAGTTGTTCTCCAATAAGAGGAAACATGGGTTCAGTCGCAGGAGGAGAAACTGAGCAACTACTCATTGAACTATTTGTTGAGGTAGAGAAAGCAAACGGAGAAGATAGCCCAAAATTGATATTGCTATTATCCAAAGGATTAGTTGGTGCTGCTTCATCAGGTATAAGCAGGCCTTGAGAATCTGTTTGGTGCTTCTGACTCGATCGGAGCATCGTATTTGCATCACTAGGAGGCAAAGAATTTGATGGAGAACGAGTAAATAATTGCTGCCATGATTTTTTCTGCACAGTAGTCCCTGGTTGCAGATCTGAACCCAGCTGGAAAAAAGTATTAAACAAGTAGGGCAAAGTTATGACCATTAATAAGTAAGAACACATTATGTACACTAAAACCGCAGTAAATAGAAACTAAGCTAATCCAAAGCTAAAATAAAGAATAAAAGAACTTACAGGTCGGTGGAAAGTGGTCTGGGAGATCTTATGATCATCAGCATTTGAAGTAAACTTCCCCCTATTAGCAGAAGATTGAACATGATTTACTTTTGAAACAGCAGTTGCAGAGGATTGAATCCCTTTCCCAAAAAAATTAGCTCCATTAAAAGCTCTGGAGGAAGAAGATAGGAAGGAGCCCTTCATGCGATCAAAATATCTAATACCACTACCTCCCCTGCTAAAATTATTTGAGGCAACTTTGTTACCATGCCCTATTTCCACTGAAGTTTTTTGAAAATCTCGCCTTTCGATCTCAAACTTCTTGTCGAACTCATGCTTCTTTTCGTTCTCCCTGCTAGCTGCCCTCCTTTCAATATCCTCCCCATCAGAATTACTTTTACTAGACCGCTTGTCTTTCTCTTTCTTTTTTTCTTGATTTTTCTTTTCTGTTCCCATTTTACTCTCTCTTTCCCTCTCAACCTCTAACTTCATGTCCCTTAGTTTTCTTTGTTCCTCAACCAACCTTGCAACTTCTTCCCTCTGTTTTCTCTCTTCCTCTTCTAGCATTTCTCTTTCTAACCTAGCTTGTCTCTTTTCTTCAGCTTTCCTCCGTGCTTTCTCCCCTTTGCTCTCGTGGCAATCAATTCCATTTTCATCTTTTCTTAAAAAAGACCCTTTATTTTCCTTATCCAACAAATTATCTTCCCTCGAAGAACCAACCCAAAAAATCTTTCTCCAGACCCACCTAAAGCTTAAAAAGAAAGATCCCAAAATCTTGTAACCAAAAATCATAGATCCTGACAAGGAATTTTCATCGAAACTCCCATCTTCACTGCTATAAAACCAATTACTCGACTTTCTAGGAAAATTACCTCCAATCCAATTATCATTCTCCCGCCAATCCTGACTGCACATCCAACCATTATCAGACCACAATCCGCCATTTAACACCTTCCTACCAATAATACTTGAATTTGTAATACCCAAAACAGGCCCTGGCCCAGACACGTCCAAAACTGGCCTTTTTGATATATGACCACAGTACGAACACATGAACTTTCCACCACCAGGGTTTTGGTCACGATATGGCGTTAAACAATTTCGGCAGCGTCTAACTGCTGTTTTCCGAAGCTTTTGCATTTCCATAGCTTCAACGCGCCTTCTCTCTCTAAGACGTGCCCTTCGACGGGCATGCCAAGCAGATAACTGGGGCATCAAAATCTCATACCAAAAGAGAGTAACCAAAAGAACCATAACACAAGCTAACCGAGGTGATGTGATTTCAAATCTGAAACCAGGTGGCAATAGTTGGGATACCGCCCATAGCACTATTAGTGGAATTACTAACCATGGAAGCATGGTAGCCACCCGCCGAGACCACTTTTGAACCACGCACAGTATACACATTATACTCCAGATCAACACCGAAAATCAAAAGCCTAATTTCAAAAAACCTGTGTCTCAAATTGAGGGGAAATTTTTCGAAAAATGCAAACCTTAATCGAATATTCAAAAAGAGGAAGAAGAAATTCCTCAAAAAGCCCTAGAATCCTCAAGAAACTCAAACCCCAAGCCAATATTCAAGAATCCCTGTATCAATTCAGCTAAAAGATGCTTCACTCAAGACACGTAGAAATTGGGAGAAAACCGAAAAAACAGACTCTGAATACAATAAATGCAAATAGAGTACCACAATTTTCAACAATACCTAACCCACACAAATCACGAACCCTAATCTACGAATCCTTCCGCCAAGAATTTCCCGAAGACAATTCCCGACACCCCAATTTAAAACCCAACGAACTAGAGTTTCAACCAATTTGACTCGTCGTTTCAGCTATTTCCGTCCTTCGAAATGGAAAATGAGCGACGAAATCTACTGAAAAATCATCGAAAAGACTAATTTTCGAATCTCAAAACCATTATCCAAGAACCCTATATGGAAGCCCAATCAACAATTCACGTACTGTGACAAGTTTGCTCATCTGGTTAAGTGTAGAACATATCGTAATTCCACTGAAATAACACGAAAAACGAAGAAATCAGGGGTTGAATACTTACAGATTTAGCGTTCATGGCAGAATAGAAACCCTAATTTTCTGCCGACTGTTTTCTTTTTCAGGCGTTCGTTAGCACAAAAAAATTGACTAAAATGGGAAGAAATTGAAAATTGAATATAGATTAACGGGGACGTATATATATATATATACAAGAATGAGAAAATATAGCATGCTTATTGAAACTATGGAAGATAGTGGTGCATCTTGTTTAAAATTACTAACAAACATATGGTTACGATGATCAGGACCGTCAGAACAAATTTCAAAATGTTGGATAGAACAAAGACAAAAGATTTAGGTCCAGTCAGTTGGGATCAGGTTAACCCGATTATTTAAACGTTGACCGTACAGATTTTTCAATGAACTATTTTGCAGCCTACCATGACTCCATAAGAAAAGGGGTCCCGATTAGCAAAAGCTCGGGTCAGGTTAACCTGATTATTTAGGAACCCCACCCGATTAACAAATGCTCAGGTTAGGCTCGGTCGGGTTGGGCAAACTTAGATTAGAACGTAAGGAGGGAATCTGGTCCAAGTCAGGTCCGGAAAATTTTACTTCTAGAAATTAGGACCTAAATCCGACTCCTTAAATAAATGGGACGGGATTTCAACTGGACTCAACTCGTCGAGTCAATCATCCAAACTCAACCAATGGCAGGTCGGTTTGCTTGACCTCATGGGTTAAAATGCCGAAAAAAATCGGATGCGTATAAATGCGGTCAAAAAATCGTTACGTCTTAGGACGATCGCTAAACACGATACATTGAATGTATCATCCGGTATTTGCAATACAAATGAGCGATACGGTACATTTAATATACCGCATCGTTCACGTCCGATACGTATCAGTATCGGACGATATTTTGATCCATGCTTGACCTGCCAGGTTGACCCGACCAATATGCACCCCTACTTATAAATATGAGAACACAAAGCTGCTTGGACCATGATTTCATTGAAAGAGTGAACACGTACGGCGCTTTGATTGAGGTAGATTTCAGGTCGGGCCAACACCTAAACGAGTTGGGTCTATAGTTTGGATCCAGACCTTGCCAAATGTAGAATGGGGGTTGGGTCCTAGTGAAAATATGTGGTTCACTTTGGGTCCAAAAACTGAGATAGAGTTAACCCATTAATAAGGAGATTTGGGTCTAGGTTGGGCTTGGGTCCCGCTTGGTCGATGATATATTCGTTAAGAAAATTTATAGAGCTTGACTCATAAATAATGGGCACCGGAAGTACGTTAAAAGAAAAAGAAAAAAAAATATGAGAGAGATCTCATTTAAAAGGGTTGAAATTACATAAAGGACTCGCACTTAGGCCTTGCTTGAGCGCTGAGAAAAGATAAGGATCTGAGTCTCAAAAAAAAAAAAAATTCTGATCACTTTCCAACATTTTTTGTTGGCGTAGGAGATTTTCTGTGAAATTGTATTTTCCGAGATTTTTTCCAGTAAAGGCGACAGAATGATTTCCGAGCAAAACATTCAAAAACGTTCAAATTTTAAGCTCAATCAGTTGAGGGCAAAATACACCTCTAAACTAGGAAAATAAAATTTAAAAATAAAGGAAAATAAGCTTTTATAAGAAAAAATTAGGAATCAGAATAATTTAAGAACGCATCCCAAAAAACCGAGATTCTGATTAAGCTAAGAATAAGTAGGATTTTGAGCGTTTTTGGAAAAAGCTCAGAATTACGGGAATAATGCTTTATTATTAAAACTAAAATTAAGGATATGTTAAGCATTTTATAGACATTTTAGTCTAAAGTAAAGAATACCCTTGTGGTCTTTCCTTATAATAGAAAAGATTAAAATATTATATATTAGTCTCAAACAAATTATTATTATTATTATTATTTGTTGGACCCGAGTTTAGATTGAACAAGGTCCAACTACAAGCTTGGTGGGCCAAATCCTACTGAATTTGAGTTGGGTCGGGTCAGTTCCATTTCGGACCTTTAATCTCACACTTCTATGGTGTGAAATTAAAGTCTAATTAATGGTATAAAATCATTTAAACACCATTTTATTATTTAAATATCTGTCAAGAGCTATTATCCCTTTTGTAATAGGAATACTGATGGGTGCATGCTCCTCTACATATTATCCATCACCATCCACTTACTAAAGTGGCATGTGATTTTAAACAATCTAATTCATCAATATCGTAATTCATATATGAAACCAAAGTGCATGTGCCCAAAAAATTATAGTCATGCGAGGAGTTAATCTATGAATTCTAAAATGACTGATTACTTATTTGTTGTCGATCGAAAGTAAAGTACATCAATTGGATGATTAGAATCCTTTAATTGGCATGTTCATTTCGTTGAGATATTTGCCAATAATGGACTGCTAGTTGAACCACTTGAGTTAATTAACATATGTGTCATGTGGAGTGAAGGTGGACGTGTCATGCCACAATTTGTTTAAAGCGCTTAAAGGAGTCATCTGTTGTGGATAATTACCCCATAAAATTCTCATGGTAACACGTGTAGGAGTTCGATTACGGTACATCGGCCTCCTAAACTCGGCATGTGTCGTAGAAGGGTACATTTGAGTGCACCTAAGGGGTCTAATCTTACCCACTAAATGACCCGATGACCGTAGACGATTGTTTGATTGGATTTCCTTTAACACATTAAACCTCATTTTAGACAATGTGTAAGATTTTTGGCTGATGAAGCTCGCCCCCGTAAGGGTCACCCACGACACATTAAGGATTACATGCTGACATACAATCCATCAAGCGTGCTCTTTGGTGGTGGCGCCTCTTAGGGTGGATCTTCGGTGTCGGTTACCGGCGGATGTTCAGGATGGTGATGGATTCTCAAGTTTTACCTTACTCTGAAAGTCCCTGAATTCTATGTCCTCATTCAATAGATCTTGGATGTCATTCAATTTATTTTAATGTTAGTGACTGTAACTACCGCTCATTGGATTGTAACCCTCTACTCTGTAACCGTCCATTTGAAGTTACTTATTTTCCAATTTCTTACCGTTCTCCATTTCTAATGAAAATGATAGAAGTTTCATTAAAAAAAAAAAAAAAAAAGTTAGGCGTTGATATGATTCATTCCTTTTTACTGTAGTGTGAGCCTCTGTGAGTTTTTCTCACTTTTTCTCTCCTCTTGAATTTTAAGTGTAAGAGTTTTTGTGTATCCTCGTGGAAGATTTGTTTGTGGAGATTAACAAGAAACTCATATTATCATATGAGGAAATTTTGGAGATCGCGACGGATTCAAAATAGCCATCAGAAGAATGTAGAGCTCGAAATCCAAGTTAAAAGTCAATGAGCTGGGTGACAATATCTTTCTCTTTCAATTTACTGATGATGCCAAATTGAAGTGGGCAACTTGATCAGGGCCATGATGCTTTTATAACAATATCATTGCATTGTCTAACTACAAGGCAAATATGTCTATTGATCAAATTCTTTTTCATATGGCTGCTTTTTGGATCCGGTGCGTGGGTCTCCCATTTGGCACCATGTGGAGAAAAGTAGGCTTCTGTCTGGGGAGTGCTTTGGGCAAATTTCTGGACATTGAGGTTGATGAAAACAGGAAGTGTTGGGGCTGATTCTTAAGAGTTCGGGTTATCATTGACATCTTTTTACCTCTCAAGGGAGCCGTTTTCTTCAAGATTGAGAACGAGGAGAAGAGATGGATCTCATTTCAATATAAAAAACTACCCAATTTATGCTACTTCTGTGGAATTATTGGCCACAACAAGAGGGATTGCGAATCTTCTACGACCTTGGATAATGGCAGCATCACTGATAAGCAATTTGGAGCTTGGCTTAGAGCAGCTCCAAAAGGTCCTAGTTTCTTCAACTCCTCGTTTGGGTCGAGTCATAAAAAGTTAATCCCAAGAATGATACCAGTAGGTTGGCGCATCCAGGGATTACTGATTTCAATGGCAGAGGTGTCTTTGGAGTCTCTATGCAGGTTGATGAAGAGAGCGATAGAAACACTGCCTGCATCTCTGAACCGTCCAATGGGGGAACACGAATATCACTGCGCCCGTTACCTCACCCCCATTATCAACTCAAAATCCCATGCTATTGGCCCAAATCCCTTATCTTAAGGAGCAATTAACCAATTGCAGTGACTCCCAAGGAACCTATATGGACCTCAGCCGGTTACCTAAGGTCAGATCCCTCAAAAGATATGCATGTTTGTGTAAGGATTTTGTCAAAATCATGATGTAACCTAATGTTGCTCCCAAAGTATAATTGATTGTCAAATAAAAGTTTGTGATAAACCTATTATCGTTGTTGGTTTAACGAACGTCCGTGATTAAACCCACGGGCATCCGTGGTCATGGACGACCGTGAGTGATTCATGGACGTCCATGCCCCGACATTACTTAAGAGAAAATTCAGTTCGGGTAGTTATCTTTTGGGCGAAAATTTTCTCTATTCCGAAAAATTGAGACTGGATTTTCATTGATCTTTGAGATATATTTACACCATTCTAATTGGTCTTAACTCTCAAAGAATTACTCTCTTATCATTGAGATCTAAAGATTTAGATAGTTAACTCGTGTGATTCGAGGTTTGAAGCTAAAGATGTTCACTATGGAACAGATGATCGTGGATGCGGTTATTGTTTGTGAGAAGAGTGATAGGGCATATCATTCTCAAATCACTATAAGGTCTATTTTGTTCATAGTAAATTATTTAGTTTGGATCTGAGATAGATCCCGTGGTTTGTACCTGTGATAGAGTTTTTCACGTAAATATTCTCTTGTGCTATTTGTGTGGATGTAATTAAATTTTTTTTAATTATTTATTTTATTTATAAATTGTTAGATCTTCAATTATTCTGAAATTTCAATTGGTATCAAAGCTATAGCATTTGATTAATTCTTACAAATTTAGTGTAATGACTAATTCAGGATACCTTGATCTTCCAAGAGAAGGTGCATCTACTGCTAGACCACCCTTATTTGATAGCTCTAACTATCCTTATTAGAAGGCAAGGATGAAAGTCTTTTTAAGTTCCATGAATCCACACAAATAGTATGCTATTGAGGATGGATGGTCGCCATCTACTACGACCTCTTTGATCGATAATATTCCTAATACCACAATTAAACCTAGATCATTGTGGACTGATCAAGAGTATGATAATTTTGGTTATAATTCTAAGGCTCTTAATACATTATTTGGAGCAGTGACTGCTTCTGAATTTTGTCGGATCAGTACTTGCACTATTGCTAAGGATGCATGAAAAATCCTTGAAACCATATATGAAGGGACCCCTCAAGTGAAGATTTCAAAACTTCATATGCTTACTTCCCAATTTGAAAATCTTCACATGAAAGAGGATGAAAATTTTCCTGAATTTTATATTCATCTGAATGATATTGTTAACGGTTCTTTTAATCTTGGTGAACCAATTTCTCATACAAAAATTTAAAAAAAAATCTTAAGATCTTTACCTAAAAGATTCAGATCTAAGGTCAATGCAATTGTTGAATCCAAAGATATTGATAGCTTAAATTTGGATGAACTTGTTGGCTCCTTACAGACCTATGAGTATGAAATACAAGATACTCATGGTAGTAAAAGTGTTGCTTTCAAATCATCTAAGGATGAGTCTGAATCTAGCAGTGATTCTGATCAATCAGAAGAACTTGCACTTTTTGTTAAAAAATTTAAGAAGTTCTATAAAAATAAGAAACTTCCTTTTCAAAGAAATGAGACATCAAGAAAATTTCAAATTAAATCCTTTGATAAGAAACCTTAGAAAGACTCCTCTGAAATACAATGCCTTAAATGTTGTGGTTATGGACACTTTGCTATAGAATGTCCAAATCGAAAAAATGATAAAGGTAAGTCAAAAGCTTTGACTACCACAAATGAGTCTGAAACATACTATAAGTCATCTTCTGACGATTCTGTTCAAACCTCACACGGCTTTAGAGCCTTTATGGCTTCGATTGTTGAGTCGGATACTCTACAATCTAAAAGTATTGTTATCAATGAATGACTCTGTTAGTTTTATATCTATTATTTCTGAAAATGATAGTGAAGTTCTTGACATAAGTAATGCCTACAGTGAATTGTATGAGGAATCCTTAGAACTCACTAAAGAAAAATCAAAATTGATCAAAGAAAATTGTGAGTTGAAAAGTACAATAATTAATCTTAACCTGCAAATTGAAACTCACATTCAAGACAAAATCTCTTTTGAAAATTCTTCTAAATCTTTTGAGAACAAAGTAAAATTAACTATGAATTTGTGGAACAAGAAAATAAAGTTAAATCACTAACTTTAGTCAATAAAAATTTAAAAAGTGAACTAAGTTTCATTCATGACAAACATTCTAAGTTTTGTAATGCTAATGAGAAACTTAAAAAAAATTTAATGACTGGTCAACGAACTACTGATAAGTCTGGTATTGGATACGATTATGTTTCTAATCAAAAATCTAAACTAGAAACAAGTAATGCACCAAAATTTGTTAAAGAAACAAAATCAATTCATGGAATTTCTAAAACTGATTTGAGAAATACTAAGTCAACTGGTCAATTAACCTCTAGAAGAAAAGTTCCAATTTGTTATACTTGTAGTTGGAAAGGACACACTTTTGTGTACTGCCCATTTTCATTTGGAAACTTTTCTTATTCTAGTCCAAAATTTAGACAATGGAAGAATCATAAAAGTGTTCAACATAAAACTCAACTCATTCCTCAAGTTCAAAGTAACAATATTCAGAAACAAGTAAATCAACAACCACTCAAACCTAAATATAAATGTGTTTGGGTCAAAAAATTTGACTTATTGGCTCAAGTTGCCCATATTTCTCTTAAAGCTAGTGAATCATCAAGATGGTTCTTTAATAGTGGTTGTTCTCGTCATGTGACTGGTGAGAAATCATTCTTTTCTCATTTTAATCCTTGTTCTGAAGGAAATGTCACTTTTGGAAACAAGAGCTCTTGTAAAATTACAGAAAAAGGAACTGTGAATGCTCCTAGTCGTCCAAAATTAAAAGTTCTTTATATTGAAGGACTTAAGGCTAATCTTATTAGTATTAGTCGTTTATGTGATGATGGAATGAATATTAATTATTAAAAAAATTTATGCACTGTTATAAATTTTAGTGAAAATGTTGTGCTTGAAGGGACTAGATCATTTGATAATTGTTCTACATTCACAGATCCCTTCAAGACCACTTGTCTTGCAACTAGGACTAATGAACTTGATATCTAACATTAAAGGCTAGGTCATATGAATCAAAATGATCTTTATAAATTTGTTTCTGTTCAATTTGTTAGGGGTTTATCAAAATTGGGTAAACCTGACGGGTCTATATGTGGTGCTTGTCAAATGGGAAAATAGACTCGTGTTTCCCACAAAAAAGTTAATGTCCCTACATCTTCTAGGATCCTAGAGTTACTTCACTTTGATCTTGTTGGTCCTATTAGAATAAGTAGTTTAGGGGGAAAGAAATATATTCTTGTGTTAGTAGATGATTTTTCTAGATACACATGTGTTGCTTTTTTAAGAGAAAAATCTCAAGTCTTTGATGAATTTATAATTATTGTTAAAAGAACTCAAATCGAAAAAGACTTGTCTATTGTCCGAATCTGTAGTGATCATAGAAGAGAGTTTGATAATGCTTTTTTTAATCAGCTTTGTTCTTCTAGTGGAATCAAACATGAGTTCTCTGCCCCACACACACCTCAACAAAATAGTGTGGTAGAGAGAAAGAATCGTGTTCTTCAAGAAATGGCTCGTGTAATGATAAATGTCAATAATGTCGCTAAAAATTTATGGGCTGAAGCTATAAATACTACTTGTTATATATCAAATTGTGTATACCTTAGACCTACCACAACTAAGACTCCATATGAAATATGGAATGGAAAAAAACCTCAAGTTAGTTACTTCCGTGTTTTTGGGAGTGTGTGTCATGTCTTAAGGGATTGAGAATCCTTTGGAAAACTTGAATAAAAAATTGACAAAAGTATATTTATTGGTTATTCTTTAAATAGTCAAGTCCACGGGATTTTTAATCTAAGGACTCTAACTGTCATAGAATCAATTAATATAGTTGTAGAAGATATCAACACTATACCTACTCATTCTCTAGATATAGATGATGAGACATCATTGGTTCCTATAACTCGTGAAAAACATCGTAATGAAAACAATGTCACTCCTACTGCAAATGTCCATGATTCTTCTATACCTCCATGTCTCACTGAAGAGTTAAGTGGCGAGGAAACTGATCAGAATATCTCTAAATCTAGGTCTACAAATAGGCTTACTAACGCTCGTGACATGAAAAGTCACCCTTCAAGTGTCATCATTGGTGATGTCACTACCAAGATGATGACTAGACATAAATTCATATATCTTTCAAGTTTCTTATGTCATCTGTGTTATGTCTCTTCTATTGAACCTAAAAATGTAAAAGAGGCTCTTCTTGATGAACATTGGGTTATGACTATGCAAGAAGAACTCACCCAAATTAAAAGAAATGAGGTATGGGAATTGATTTCTTGTCCTTCTAGCATTAGAATAATTTTAACAAAATAATTTTTTTAAAATAAAACTAATGAAGAAGGTACAATTGTGAGAAACAAGGCTCGACTAGTTTCCCAAGGATATACACAGGTTGAAGGCGTTAATTTTCATGAAACATTTGTACCTGTGGCTAGATTTGAGTCAATTTATATCATTTTGGCTATGGCTTGTCATTTAAAGTTCAAACTATATCAAATGGATATCAAACGTGCCTTTTTGAATGATTTTCTTTCTGAAGAGGTATATGTGGAACAACCTAAAGGGTTTGAAGATTCACATCGACCTCTTGATGTGTTTAGGCTAAAAAAAGCCTTGCATGGTTTGAAACAAGCACCTCGTGCCTGGTATGAAAGGTTAATAAAATATTTGATTAATAATGGCTTCAAATGTGGGAGTGTTGATAAAACTTTATTTTTAAAAGAATAATCATCTCATTTAATTATTGCTCAAATTTATGTTGATGATATTATTTTTGGATCAACATTTGATCAGTTTGCACATAAATTTGAAATTTTGATGAGTACTGAATTTGAAATGAGTTTGATTGGTGAATTGAATTATTTTTTAGGTCTTCAAATAAAACAATGTTCAAATGGAATCTTCATTAATCAATCTAAATATGCCAAGAAATTGATTAAAAAGTTTGATTTTGAATCTAGTAAACCTGTTCGTACACCAATAAGCACTTCAGTAAAATTATCAAAAGATATGTCTGGTAAATCTGTTGGTGAAACTCTTTATAGGAGTATGATTGGTAGTCTTCTATATTTAACAGCAAGTAGACCAAACATAGCATATAGTGTGGGTATGTGGCTAGATTCCAAGCTGCTCCTAAAGAATCTCATCTAACTGTTCTTAAACATGTTCTCTGTTACATTAATGAAACTTTGGATTTAGGTTTGTAGTATCCTTTCGATACCACATCTCAAATAGTGAGATTCTCTGATTCAGATTGAGCCGAAAATTCTGATGATCGTAAAAGCACCAGTGGAGGGTATTTTTATATAGGGAACTATATTGTTTCTTGGCTTAGTAAGAAACAAGCTTCTGTGTCATTGTCCATTGCTGAAGCAGAATATATTTCAGCTGAAAACATGTGCACTCAACTTCTTTGGATGAAGCAAATGTTGTCTGATTACAAGATTTCGCAAGATGTTATGACCTTATTCTGCGATAACCAAAGTGTCATCTTTATATCTGAAAATCCTGTACAACACTCTAGGACTAAACACATTGATATCAGACATCATTTCATACGTGATTTGGTTGAAGATAAAATCATTATCCTTGAGCACATAGACACTAAACTTCAATTTGCTGATCTCTTTACAAAATCATTGGATTTTGTTCGATTTGAATTTCTTCGAAAATCAATTAGTTTATGCTTACTTGAATAATTATTTCATTGAGTTTCTTGTAAATATTCATTTGATTTTTAAAAAAATTGTTTTTATTTGTTTGTGCTATTTGTTCAAAGAAATTTGTGACTCATTTGAATTATCTCATGATTTTGTCTGATAAAAATTGATTCACATTGGATTTATATAAATGATCAGATGTACTGAAATCTAACTTAATTATTTTTTTATTTAATCTTATTTCACTACATTTAAGTTGAATCAATGTTAACTCATTTTTATTGTATGTTATTAAAAAAAAATATGCTCTTCTCAATCAAATCTGTCATTGCAACTCTCTCAAAAATTAATAAATGATATTTTTTTTAAATTACTTATTTCTTACTCATGCCTTTTCAACTTGAGTTATTAAGTTCGTAGAAGTATTTTATACTCAATGCCCTGAGCCAACTAGATTAGGAGTCATTGGCCTAACACTCGTTAAATGGGTCGACTAGAAAGCAAGTAATGTTATGCAATTTTTTTCTATTTTACTCAACCTTGTAGCCTTTTTTACTCGAGTAAGTGCAATCGTAGGGATGTTTGAACATCTGATGCCCTAAACTATCTAGTTGTGTCATTATTCTAAAGCTCGATATATGGGTTAAATAGAAAGCTTAATAAGGTTTGAGTATTATCTTTGTAATTCATTATTATTAAATAAAATAGTAAGAGAAGTTCTTAATAAAGTTTGACCTTGTTGCATTTGACATATTTTTCATCATTATATTGCATATTTTTTTCTAACTACATGTTATCATATTGAGCTAGCAAAATTTATTTGTATCTGTGAAATTTTGATTATACCTTGTGATTTCATGTATTCTGATCTGTACTATTTTATCTTAGTGAATTTAATTTGTTGAATACAAAATTTGTGAAATATTTCTTTGATTAAATAGCATTTAAGCATGAATATCGATATCCTTTTTTTTTTTTTTCACAAATCACAAAATTGCATACTTTTCATAGACGTCCGTGTACTTCCACGGACGTCCGCAATTTCACAACTTCACTGATGTCCTAAGCACGAATTTCTTCAGTCGTCCGTATAGCATTACGGACGTCTGCATTTTTGAACACTCACTATTTTTATTTCTCCGGTCGTCCGTGTAGCATTACAGACGTCCGCATTTTTGAACGTTCGCTGTTTTTATTTCTCCGAACGTCCGTGTAGCATTACGAACGTCCGTCAATCTGACGGTTTAACTTCATCCAGTTATTTAATTGTAATTAATGTTCGCGAACTGCCATTCACGGACGTTCGTCCTTTTAGAATGGGTGTGTGTATTTTCAAATCAACAACCAAGATTCATTTGTGCTTCTTTTCAACGGCTGTTTTTTATTCGTGCACGCAAATTCTCATGCTCACGGACATCCGTGGACTTTCTTACGGACGCCCGTGGGGTTTTAACTCAAAATCGTTCGGCTTTCCATATAAAATCATTTTCTACTGGAATTTTTGTACTTTTCACCATTTTTTCTTATCGGAGTATACTTTTTATCACCAAAAATCTCTTCTAAAAATGCCTTTAAACCAGAAAAATTTTATAAAAAATATCGGTTCAACTTTTGCATCGGGATCGGCAACACCATCTCAAAATGTCCAACGATTTCCTACACCGACTCATGAAGAACGATTTTGTCGCTTATTTGCGATAAGGTCCTTAATTGTGGAACAGTCGATTCTCGAGCAGTTCCTTCGTGATCATGATCTTTACAAAATGTTCGAGACACGTAGATGAATTTCTTTTTTATCTCTTATGGGTCTGGTATACACAGATCTAGTTAGGTGCTCCTACGCAAATTTAATCAAGAGCAATCTTGTCGAGGATAGATGCGAGAGCTATCTTATATCATACGTTTATGGAAAACAAAATTGACTCTCTCCTGCTATTATTCTGAAGCCTTTAGTATTCCTTTAAATTTAGATGGGTTTAAGTATCACGTTGAATCAAGTGAAGTATATACTCCTCATCACCCATCTTCAGTTTATGACTTCGTGTGTGAATGTCCTGACCATCCTACTAGTGCGGCCCTGCACTACTCGTCCCTAAAAATTCGTTATCAATGGCTCTAACATGTACTATTTGCCACACTGACTCCTAGAGCAGGAAATAAAGATTATGTTTGGTGGGAATTGATTTATCTGATATTTCTTCTCGATGCGGGACACCCACTTTGTATTTCAACAATTATTTTTGAGATGATTGCTAGGCAAATGCAGAATGATTCTTCGAATGATACTTCCACCACATTTGACGATTATTAGACCTATGGCTCCACTAGACAAACAAAAAAAGATTGAAAAAAGAGTTCTTCTTGATTTGGATGATATTGAATTAATTTCAGGAAGTAGTGATAAAGAAGATGATGATGTAAATGCTGAAGAAGATGTTGGTCCAGGTGATATTCTTGTTCCTCCTCCTTTCTAGGGTGCAGTTGAATTCGTATTGAAACTGATATTCATAATATCGCCGACCGCGTTGAAACGGGTTTCACACTATATGGGGAGCAGTTGAATTCGCTTCAGACGACTCTGATTGATGGATTTGGTGCAATGATGCATCGGTTTGATAGCATTTTTCCACCGCTGGATCACAGTTTCCTCCTCACGATGTTCAATTTCCACTGCAGTGACTGTGGTGTGCTTTAAATGTTTATGATTAAGGTTTTTGTATGCTGGTCTATGGTTGTTTTAATGTTTTGGGTGGTTATATTTTGAGTTGTATTGGTTTGTTTTCAATTGAAAAATATTGTATGAATGATCGTTTTAATTAATGTATGATGATGTGCTTAACTATTTTCTTCTTCATGTTATCATCTTAATCCCATTGTCACATTATGACAAAAGGGGGAGAGAACAGATCTAATGTCTTCTATGATTGATATCTATTGTCTTTAATGATTAAATGATTAATTTTCAATTCCTGTTACACTTGATCTTAATATTTTATTATTTCAGGTAACAGGTGAAAACATCAATAGAAAGATAACTTTTTAAGTTAATTAGTTTACTAGGCAAATAGTTTAGGGGGAGCAAATAAGAGTTGTAATTTGTGCATTGCATATTAGATTTATGTATAAGACTTAGATAAAAGCAAATATCATGTAATTTTTATTCTGTTAAGTTCTTGTAAATTAGGTTTTGTCATGATTATGACAAAGGGGGAGATTGTAAGAATTTTGTCAAAATCATGATGTAACCTAATATTGTTCCCAAAGTATAATTGATTGTCAAGTAAAAATTTGTGATAAACTTATTGTCACTGTTGGTTTAATGGACATCCATGACTGAACCCACGGACATCCGTGGTCATGGACAACCGTGAGTGATCCATGGACATTCGTGCCCCGACATTATTTAAGTGAAAATTCAGTTCGGGTAGTTATCTTTTGAGCGAAAATTTTCTCTATTCCAAAAAATTGAGACTGGATTTTCATTGATCTTTGAGATACATTTACACAATTCTAATTGGTCTTAACTCTCAAAGAATTACTCTCTCATCATTGAGATCTAAATGTCTAGATAGTTAACTCGTGTGATTTGAGGTTTAAAGCGAAATATGTTCACTATGGAATGGATGGTCGTAGGATGCGGTCATTGTTTGTGAGAAGAGTGATAGAGCATATCATTCTCAAGTCACTGTAAGGTTTATTTTGTTCATAGGGAATTATTTAGTTTGGATCTGAGATAGATCCCGTGATTTTTACCTGTGATAGAGTTTTTCACATAAAAATTCTCTCGTGTTATTTGTATGGATGTGATTAGAATTTTTTTTATTATTTATTTTATTTATAAATTATTAGATCTTCAATTATTCCGAAATTTCAATATTTAGCTTACCAATCTAACCCCACACATCCATCTCTTTTTTGGACCAACCAATTCCCTCTAACAACATATGACCCAATACCCGATTACTTTGTTGCCATTCCTCCTCCTCCATTGATTCATGAAAACTAGCTAAGTCCTTACCAAAATCAAATTCTCTGAGCCCACTTAATCATCTTACACTACCCACTACCGCTCCAAAATTTACTAGCCACAACCCTTCTGACTCACCTTCCCCTACCTCTTCACCTCCCTCTCTTCATCGCAGGAAGTGTAAGTGAGTAAGCAGATCTGATCATTGTAATCTGGATGAGACCGAGATTTATGATGAAGAAGATGCAAAAAGGACTTGCCTTGACTACTTTCCACACATTACATGATATATACTAATGCAGTGCATTTTCCATGCACCTACAAAGAGAGAGAGAGAGAGAGAGAGAGAGCAAGGAGTACCTTTATTTTCAATCGAAGATTCTTGTTCTCAATTCAAGTATTAACGTCGACTATTTTGAGATAGACTATGGGGATGTTTTTCACCCCCAATCATCGACAAAATAGATTTGGAGATCATGATACTACCATCAAATTTTGATTCCACGTGGCACACATCCGTCATATGAAACAAAAATCTGACCATCTTGGTAGGCCTATGATCTCAAGATCTATTACGTCAAATATTGAGCCAAAAAATGATTTCTATCGTCAAATTGTAGTCACTGATTTAGGTTGACAAGGAGAATCTTGCCTTGTAAATAAAGGTACCTCTTTAGAAGTGGCCACCGACAAAAAGTTTATTGCCCCTCTCTTTCTGTCTTCTTTGCTTGCTCTTTGTGTTGTGTCTTCCTCTGTTTCTTTCAATTCAACCCTTCTCGCTCCATAAGTAAAGATTTGTAAATTGTCTTGTGATTGATTCTTGAAAATGACAGATCATGCACACCTTCGTTTAGTTAAAAAGGTAGTTCTATTTGCACCTGCCAGATCTCTCAGGGCACCATAGCTAAAATTCATAAAATACTTTGAAATTTGAATCATACAATAGAGATTATTTTTTGTTTCAAAATTTCACACAATGGATCTTTAGATCATGAGCGTCTAATTAATTTTTTATTCCACATAGTAGGTACCTCAAAAAGTGACTTGAAAATCACATTTGAGTGTGATGTGTGACTTGGATTTCAAGTTAGTTTTTTGGGATATGTACCACAGGAAATAAAAACTGATTTTGATTATATCATAAATAATTTGATTCAAAACAGTCAATATTTTTTTGGTTGTGGTGCCCTTAGAGATTTTATGGGTGCAATAGAGATACTCGTAAGGAAATATTAATGTCATGTTCGCTATCACAGTATGTAGAGAATGGACCTACGGTACTTGATCATTGTAAATTTTGAGCTTCTAAATCATGAGAAACATTGGGACAGGTCACCGTACGTAGCTCGGTACATATTAAAGAAATATATTGGAAGAGTACCTTTAAATCCACCCACCGAATCTTTCAATTCATCCACGTAGAACAACATTGGTTGCGTTGAATCAGATGATTGAGATCGTTTATACTTCCAATCTTTCACAAGATGGATCTTGTTATCATGGGCGTACCATCAAACAATCAATGTTTTATTTCACGTGGCACATATCTAAAAAAAGTGACCTTAACATCATGTGTAAGCTCAAAATTGATTTTAAGGTCATTTTTTTGGGTGTATACCACACGAATAAAAAAGTGACCGTTTGATGGTACACCCATGATCTAAAGATCCATCATGTGAAATATTGGGGCAATAAACAATCTTCATTATCTGATTCAATGCAGTCAATGTATTTCATCGTAGGTGAACTCAAAGCTTCGGTGGGTGAATTTAAAGGTACTCATGGGAAACACTGACTAATATTTTTTCGTATATACCCTTAATTAAAAAAAAAATTTTAAAAAAGTTTGAAAAGGAAAAGTATTATAAAACCTTGGCCGATATAAATTAGTATTTATCAATATACCTCATTCTTATTAGGAAATCTTGTTGGATAGAAATGAGATTTTCCAAGAGAAGAGTACCTAGTTTAGGTATGTGGCACATCTTTTCAGAAATTCAAGTCATCAAAATCATTATTTAGATGGGGAGGTATTGTGAGTCTGGAAATCATACAATTTTTATTAAGGACAATGTTATATGACGAACGGGAAATGACATACCATTCTACATATTGCTGATGTGGCGTGATGCAAGCACAATGGAGCCAGCAATGCACGTTAGGGCAACCACTTTTATCGCCCCACGTAAGTATCTGTTGAATAGTTTGTTGTGTCCTCTCAATTCATTATAATTTTCCTTTTATTAATCATCACTATTAGAGCACTTTGATCATATTGTTTTGGTGCACCAAAATTATCTTCACTAGCATGCTCTTTAAAAATTCGTCACTTTTTCTTAGCTCATCTCATTTGTTGCAATATTATTACCTCTTGCTTCAAATCTTGTCTTTTATAACAAAACATTTTGAAGTGGATGCCACTAACTAGTTTGGAGCTCGACATCCAATATCAACAAAATTGATCGAGTGGCTGATGTCTTTAGAAAGCAGCTTATAACAGCCCGATCGAGAGGCCCATGTGTTTGTTGGAGTGTAACAGAGTGACATCGAATAGGACCCAATACAGTCATGTAAAATCAGGTTTCTAACAGGATCGTTTCGGATTTTCAGGTGGTGGTCGTGTCGGCTCAATTTTCGGGTGGGTTGGACATATACCCTTCTGATTGGGTCGGACTCGGACCGAGGTGCACTATTAGGTCGGGTTGCATATACAGGGCCGGCCCTGAGATTTTGGGGGGCCAAGCTGGCTAGTTCCTAAAATCCCGCTCCCCCCTCTTTTATATTAATCTTTGAAAAAAAAATTGTCATAATATTTTCTTTTGATAAATAAATAATGCTCATTACTTTTAGATTATAAATATCTTCATATTCCAGCTATTGTTTATAATTTGAAAATGCAACAAACAAATTAATGAAAGTTTATATTAAAAAAAAATGCAACACAAAAAGAGAAAAGCTAAATAGTAGGACATACTCGACGGATCGAGTAACCCAACCGTTTTAACATTTTGTATTACTTTAACTGCAATTGAATCTTTCACTGTCAATTTTTAGTACTTTAACAATCTTAAAAAATTCCAAAACTAGCTTCATTGGATAAGTCTCGTTGAATAGATCAAAATTGATAAGTTATGTGCAAAAAATGGAACTATAACGAGCCTGAAATCGCTATTTTAAGTTAGGGTCATTTAATAAGAAAAATTTGTGTGTGTATATATATATATATAAGGGTACCTCTAAATGCACCCACATCCTAGACCCCTTGAAAATCATTGAATCCTTCGAATTATATGATGGAGATCGTTTTTTTCACTCTTTGACCGAGATCACGGAGATGTGAAAAGTCTATCAAAATGTCAATTTATTATTCAAACGCGGCATATAAATCCCAAAGACTTGGCCATAAAATCACATTTGAGCGTGATGTGCGTCAAATGATTCAAGGCTATTTTTTGGGGATTTGTGACAATTAATGGAATAAAAATTGATCGTTTGATAAGTGGGCCATGACCTGAAGATCCAATAAGTGATCTCCATCATATCATTCGAATGAATCAATGGCTTTCAAGGGATCTGTGACATGGGTACTTTCGGAGAACGCGTGGGCGCGCTTAGAGGTACCCTATATATAAAGGATTTGGTCAAACAAATCTAATCCGATCAAAAATTGGGCTAGAGAATCTACTAGATCAATATATATGGCCGGTCTGGCCTTGACCCTACCAATAACCTGCACCGACCGGGCTGTCACCCTATCCACAACCCATTTATATATATATATATATATATATATATATATATATATATATATATATATATATATATATAATAATTGAATCCACAACTTATTAGGTAAAAAATAAAACAACACTAATAACTTAACAATGAAATTATTTCAATCCATTGACACATTAAAAATTACATTAATCAAGTAGATGGTAAAATGTAAAGACTTTTAAGATTTGAAGCCCCTAAATATTTAGGGGCTCGAAGCGGCCGCCTCTTGAGCCTTGGCCTAAGGCAGGCCCTGTCCATATGCCCTTTACCCGAGGGGAAGCCAAAGTTTTGGTATAACCGACCCGACTCATTTGCAGCCTTACATAACAGGATGTGAGAAAAAAAAACAATGCAGAAGTCTCAAATGCAATAACGAGCAACAATGATGACCACCATTAGATTATGCTAAAAAGTCAAATATTCAAAAATAAAGTAAAATATTAAAAAAAAAACCAAAACCACCATCTCTCAGTGGCAATCTAATCTTGTCTTCGGTTGTTCCTTTTGTTTCTTTTGCCTCATAATCAGGCTAGCAGATTATAAACATATTATTAATGGCTTGCTCCAAGTGGCATACAGATAGAGACGAGTAGGTCGATTGGCTCCTTCAACCTCAAAAAACATAAAAAATAAAAGAATAAAAACAAATGAAAACAAAAAATAAAATAGTAATTAATAGTAATAGACAGGTGCGAGATGCGTGATTGCTCTGAGGTTAACGAGAGGCTTTATAATTTTGGGACATGTAAAAATGCAATCTAAGTCGTCTGATTTAAAGTTCATGATCTATAGATCTTTAGTGGATAAAATTGGAGCAAAATATAATATTTATCTTATGATTTATTGTTGTCAATCATTGAATCAAATAATATCCTTTGACTATGCAAAATCACATGATAAAGATTATATTTCATGGCAATCTTATCCATTAAGGATCTATATATCATGAACTTTAAATCGGACGGCTCAAATTGCATTTTCACATGTGTTTTTTTAACTTCAGTGCAATCACTTAAAAAGTGAGTGCAACTACTGGCTCCTTAGTTTTAATGGCTTATATTAAAGATTGCCAATTGGATGGTTCACATCCACTTATGGGTATGATTCTTTGGCTAAGCATGTCCCAATGATGGATTGTCACTTGGGCAACGTAAATTGATCACAAAGGTATATCACATGACATAATAATAAATCACACATCAATGGTGTAAGATCAAAAAGTTTAATTTAATGGCATAAGATAATTTAAACAGTAATTTAGTGTTTAAATATCGGTCGTGAGCCATTATCCCTTTTGTTTATGGCGTTCAAGTCATTAACATAAAACCTAGTTCTAGCGGGTGTATAAGCTTGACTCTGCTCATCCATTTTAGGCAGATGTGTTTGGGCCTCAGGGCTGTCAATGGGTCGACCTGAGAATATAATAAAGAAAAAAGTACCTAATCACGCCTCCCAAACTAATTTATCACGAAATCTGTTAATATTTTTTTTATTAGGATATAGCTCCCCAACACGGGTTCAAATAGGTTATTCCTTGCCATTTAGCATGCAAGAACCCTTATGCGTCTGAGTTGGACTACGCATTTACCCCTAAGCAGAAACTGCCCCTGCCGCCCAAAACTCCCTAATATAAACATGACCCATCGGGTTGGGTCAGGCATGAAGCATCTGACCCGAAGGTTGGTTCGTGCCAGAGCAGGTCAGGTTGAGCCTATATTTTACACATAAATGGGGGGTTTTTACATGGATTGAGTCAAGTCAAATTTTCAGGTCAAGTAGGGCACATAAACTTGACCCATTGGATCAGATCAGGCAGAGTCTGGTATGGTGCACCGATAAAGTTATGGGAAGGGAAGGATGGAGGGACTATTCTATAAGGCATGTTTGATTGCAGACGCATTTTATGGTTATAATTGACACTTATCGTTACACGTGACGACATGTAACGACGAGGGGATACGAGGGTCTCTCTTCGTATGCGATTTTCATAATCGTACGCTAAAAAGAGGAGAGACAGATTTAGAGTTTGTCCTATCAAAGGACCGCTCACGATTAAAAACGTCAATTATAATCGTGAAATGCGTTTTATTTGGCAATCAAACGTACCCAACCACCCGTAGTGTGTAGTCGTATTCTCCTTTAAAAGGAGTACCCCCAACCAACGTGCATATCTACCACCTACCAGAGTACCCCCACCACCACGTGGATGAATAGACTCATCAATGCACCACAAATCTGGACCATTTATTTCTGGCTCAGAATTTGACGGTCATGACTCATGAACCCTCCCGTAGCCACAAATTTTGAGTGGTTAATTGGGATTTATCTAGTTGCACCAGATTACAAAATAGTGCGTCCCATCTCATCATACTGAATTTGAGTAGGTTAATGGGTAGCCCTGTTCTCACCCACGTATGCAACCCCTTGAAAACTGAAAACAGACAATGGAGATTATTTTTTACCCCGATAATCTACATGATGGATCTTGAGACGATGTTGCAGCTATCAGATGGCCAATTTTTTATTACACATGTCACATATCCCCAAAAAGTACACCTTGTATGCAATGACATACATTATACTCAAACGTGATTTTAAGGCCATATTTTGGGGATCTCTTACATGTGGAATCAAAAAATGACCGTCTAATATGTGAGACATGGTCTCAAGATCCATTGTGTGGAAGATCGGATTGAAACACGATCTCCATTGTCTAATGCGACCCGATCACTGGGTTTTAGAGAAAGTGTGGGTGCGTTTGAGCTACCCTAGGTTAATATTCTTCCAATAAATTATTCAAGTAGCAGCCAGTTTTTTCTTGTGAGCTGCCCCTGAAAGCAGAAAGAGTTTACAATGGAAAAAAGACTGCAATTTTTTTTTGAACTCGGTTTGATATTTACAGGGCTAACCTTTTAGGGATGGCCTTAAAGCTTCCAATTAAATTGAGATGAATAGAGCAAAAATTGCTCAGTAAAAATCCAGGATCCATCTTTAAAAAGAAATCTTGCCCCACCAAAAACAATCCATTAGCTTAGCTAGAGAATTTGTGAGGTACACGACATGTGTACCAACCCAGTTGGTACTGTGGTCACTGTTTTGGTATGTAGACTCAGGATGTGTACCGTCTATTGGTACCCCCATGATCTCAAGATCTATAATATGGAAGATTAGGATGAAAAATGATCTCCATTGTGTTCAAACACATTGTGAATTTTTTATGACCAGACTGTTTGAATCAGATGATGGAGAATGGTTTCGTCCCATCTCCCACAAGAGAGATCTCGAGATCATGTGTGCCCCATCAGACAACACACATGTTGATTCCATATGGCACACATCCCAAAAGTGAACCCTGACTCAATAATACACCAATTATTAGCGACTCTTAGAAACTGTGAATCAATTGAATGGTCTAGATTAATTTACTCAGACTGATTAGTACAAATGACGATGGACAAGCACCACATACTCTATGGGGTGGGTCGTTTTGATTTAGCGAAAGTTATTGATATTCTATTAGACTGGGAGAAGATCAGACCGCCTTACTATTCGATATCTTCTTTTTGGCATGTATATAGTTGTGTGTTTACTTCTTTTTTATTATATATTAATAGATTTTTGCTAGGCAAGGCATCTCACTGCACCTTCTTTGATCTTTTGCAACTCTCTTAATAAAATTAGGGCTATAACTCAATTTAAAAATGCGCTAGCACACCATGGCTTTTCAGCCTACATTTTGATGGGAGCCACAACGCCAGGTTGTTAACAGCAAGCATGGGCACCGTTACACGATTTCGTAGTATTGTTTCTCAGCAGGCTGCTATAAGTAGAGGGACCGATACCTATGTAACAAAATATATTACATGGAAGCATCCTTGGATCCAAATTCTTATGCCACTTCAGAATTCCCTCTCTACTTGAATGGGTGTACTTTAAAGAATATGACTCCTCAATTTCAAGGATTTATACTACATCAAACCAACCCCGTCCGTCTAGAATAGTTATTTCAAAGTGCCCATCGTTGCCATAGACAACCTTAAAAACCTGTGAATGAAAGCTATACATAGCTCACCCTTCTCTAGCCCTCAAAAGGGTTTGGACGAGGCCTAAAGCATGCTTCAGAATCCTGTCACCCCAGTGGACCATGAAATAAATAGAGCCAAGACTAATTGATATTGAAAATTTATAGGAGACAAAAATGAAGCATCGTTTCGCCCTTCAACCCTAGAAACTGTGGAGTACTCGAATGAAACTAGGCACCAAATTGTATACAAATCGATAAAATAATTAAATAAGGTTCCCATAAACCTGCTAACTTTGTTGATGCATAAAGGATTGAGGCTGTAACATAACCACTTCGTCACATATGAACGGGTTTTTAAGTCATAAATAGCGTTTTATCCTTACCAATTAAAAAAAAAATTGCGTTTATGTTGTGAATGCACATTCACAATTTCCAGAAGATAAATTAAACAAGGAAAATTGACCAATAAATTTTTATTTTTTGATAAGTCCAGAGCCACGAATTTATCAGCAAATCTAATAATATTAGCAGTTAGCATGGTCAATAGATACTGAAAATGACACATTTTGCTTCAACAAAAATCAATTCACATCGCTGCATCATTTTCTCGTCAGGAAAAAATCTGTTTGTACTAGATACGTACATAGTATTATTAATTATATATGGTTCTGCACCTTGATGGTGTCACAGTTTTGCTCTTGCAAGTGCGTGAGCCGGCCGACCACCTACTATTGCAGCAATTGAATTGTCGGAAGTGGGGAGCCAAAAAAGGAGAAGCTGCTTCAGGGTCAGTTCCGTATGCATACAAATAATACTTTCAGTAGCTGAATATAAACAGTATTCTACCAGCTCACTGTCGAATCACCGTTCATCACAAATCCAACGGTGGTTACACCATCAATATTGTAATGGTAATGACATATTGTAATAACAGATCAAGCCACCATTCCTCATATATGTTCAAACCATAATCTTTTTGTAACATATTAGACAGAACAAAGTGCAAGGTTCACATAGCTACAAGCCTACATAATATATAGTCACCAGATGAACAAACACAATTAATTAATAGGAGAAAAGGATACTAAGAACTTATTTGTCGGACAGGAAGTTTCTTTGGTGCATGTCCAAATCCCGGACCAGAATGAAAGGCCTGTCAGAATGTACGCCAATGGGCTGCTGCTACGGCTGCTCTTCTGCCTTTTCACCCTGCCAAGCCCACACAATGTCCTTCAGAGCGGGTCTCAGATCCTGTTTCCATAGCTTTTGATACTCTAGTGTGTCCCCACTTGATTTCTTCATCTCCACCAAATGAAACGACGGAGTCACTTCAAAAATCTCTGCATCTATAGACAGAACACCTTTTCGCCCCTCCTTTGTTCCCTCAAATTTCAACACCCCTTCCTCTCTCTTCCCAATTTTCAGCTTCAATGCCTTCGCAATGCTCTCCAGTTTCGAGATAATAACTGAGGCGGGCTGTTTAGAAGTGAACCTTGCTTCTCTCTTGAGATCCTTTTCCTCAAACAAACCTGATAGATCGAATCCTGATGAAAGAGATATGATATCAAAGGCATTTAAGTTCACAGGGTTGACAGTGTCTTGCTGTTTTGCCTCATTTGTATGAGCGTCATCAGTATCAAAAATTGCATTGGTGTCTAAAACATCAGATTCATTTATTTCCGTTTCTGCTTGGACTGATTTGACATCGAAACCCTTTTTGAACCAGGAATTTTCCTTAATCTTTGCTATAGAAATCCTCGTAATCGGATTCGGATCCAAGATTTTTGATAGAAGTTTTCGAACTTCCAATGGGAACCAATTAGGACATTTGAAATCCCCCTTTCCGATTTTCCTATACATCTCCATCAGATTAGAATCATGGAAAGGAAGATAGCCAGCCAAAAGAACAAACAAGACCACACCACACGACCATATATCGGCTTTTGCCCCATCATACCCTTTTCGATTGATCACTTCGGGGGCTACATACGCTGGTGTTCCGCAAGTTGTGTGAAGTAAACCATCCGTATGTTTTGATTCTGCAAGGGCGCTTAATCCGAAATCTGAAACCTTTAGATTCCCATTCTCTTCTAGTAGTAGGTTTTCAGGCTTTAAGTCTCTGTGATAGACACCTCTACTATGGCAAAAGTCAACCGCGCTGATCAGCTGTTGAAAGTATTTTCTTGCGATGTCCTCTTTGAGCTTGCCCTTGGCTACCTTGTCAAAGAGTTCACCACCTTTAACATATTCCATGACAAAATAAATCTTGGCTTTGGTAGCCATGACCTCATATAGCTGAACAATGTTTGGGTATCTGACCAATGTCATTACTGATATCTCTCGCTTGATCTGATCAATCAGCCCAACTTTTAAAACCTTCTCTTTATCAATCACCTTTACGGCGACACTCTGGCTGGTTTTAAGGTTCCTAGCATAGTAAACCTTTGCAAATGTGCCTTGTCCTAATAACCTTCCTAATTCGTATCTTTGCATCAATATACTCCCTTTATTTTCCATCCCAAACATATGAAATCTACTACGTAATATAACAGCTAAATGAACTCCCGCTAATACAATATAGGGTATTTATAGTGCGGGACTTCTAATAGTAGAAGACCTCAACCATCATCACAAAGGTCGTGAGTTAACACGACAAGGTTTATATAAGCTTTGGCTCCAGCGTGCACATGGGCAAAGAGAGACGGGTTATTGATTTTGTGTTTGATGGCATCAAAGTAGTTGTACAAAGGGAGGTCCGGAGGAGACACAACCTCATTGACCTCAAAGAAGGGCTTCTCGGCGTTCAAATACATCTTTCAGCATTCCCAGGTTTCGTCTTTTGCTAAATTGAGTAGCAAAATGCTGCAGAGAATAGAAAGGAGTTAGAATTAAATCACCCGAATATCAAAAACAGAACAAGATCTGGTAAAGGCTATAACCGAGATGATCTGAAAGAACATGTAACAAATCAATAATTACTAAAAAGAAAATGACAATTAAAAGTAGCCAAAACTAAAATATAATAATGGAGCATAATTTTAAAATCTACATCTACAGAACATATGAGACCCTATAATAAGAAAGATACAATGGCTATTAATATAAAAATCCACCTTAAAGCTTATAGTAGATCTCTACTCTATTAAACTCTCCAATAATTAAATAATCAATATTAGTTATAAATTGTTGTCAAAATCCTATGATTTACAGTTTAAATCTATAAACTGAATGACTCCAAAATCAAATCCATCCTATCTGACAATAATCACACACTAACTGCATCGTCACTCTATAAAAAAGGAATGTTCGTGTAACAAAAAGAGGGGAGGGGAGAGAGGCAAAAGATTTCCGATGAAATCCCCCTATTTTAGAGGGATTTATTTTTTTCCAATGGAAAAGAAAATTTTGAATTTTCTTATTATTTCCAATGGCACAACTTTGTTGCCAAACATAGAAAATTAACATATTTCCTTTCCTTTCCCACGATTTCTTTTCCTTTCCCCCTATCCAAACAGACCCTAAAATTCTAACAACTTTACTCAATCTTAAAAGACACCTATCTCAGCAACTTTCTCAACATTAAATGCAATGCAGTCCAGAAATTCAATGAAAAATCAACATAAATCAAGCTAAAAATGAACTTGAATGACAATTTTGATGGTTTTTATGGATAACAAGGATTGACTAAATCAAATGAATATATATATATATATATATATATATATATATATATATATATATATATATATATAACCAAAAAAGTGTAGAAAACAAACTGATTCAAAAAAAAGAAAAAAGAAAATTACCCACAAATAGGACCATATTAAGAAACTAATATAAAAAGGAATCATAAATCCTGCAAAAAAAACCTGACAAATTCATGGATAAAGAAGCTTAACTAATCAAATAACAATAAGTACACACAAAAAAAAAAATTTGACAAACAGGTGCAAAAAAGAAAACTTTTTTAACAGAAAACAAAAATTTCTCATAAAATGCCACCAGATCGAGATATGCCAAATGAATAATAGATTTAATAAAAATAAAATGCATCAATTGAAACAATGAACGACGAAATGTGCCCACAAAAAAAGGATAAATTATAACGCTAAATGAAGAAATGCTCCTGGTTAAACACACAGAATGAGCTGATGCTGAAGAATCATTAAAAATGTTCTGACCAAACCAGTAATAAAAGGTCATCATCACCAGAGCTTTATCCCATCTATTAGGATCGGCTTGGCCAAACCAATAATAAAAGGTACAAACGATTAAAAGGGGTGCGAAAAAGGGAATTATATACACCAGACCCAAATAAAATCCTATTCAAATGCAACCACTCATACGTTTGTCTACGCCTAATAGACACAAATCAAGCCAAAAAAGGACCACCGAAATCAATGAAGAAAACTGCATACAACAAAAAACTCAGCTCTCATTCGAAACCATCAGATCTAACATTTCAATAAAAAAAATTGACGAGCACGAAGCAAAACCCCAAAACACACAAACCGCATCAAGTTCCACAAATTCATCATATGAATAAAGAAAAAACAGAACATTAGTAAATAACCGGGGAAAATACGAAGTAAAAAACCAAACGATTTAAAGACTCATCATATAAATGAAGAAAACATAAATAAAAACCCATAGAACATTAAAAAAAAAACAAGTTCCAAACTTTTCACAATAACTCAACTTGAATGACGCATAAAGAACCTAATCAAAGCATAAAACGCATTGATTCATACCTATTTTTCAAGCAAATGAAGAAAAACCTGAGAAATTTATTTTGAAAAAAGTTTTTTAAAAAAAAAGGGCAAACTTGAATGAAAGTACACCATTTAAAATAACTCCACTAAATGAGGCATAAAAAAATGAAATGATTTAAATGGATTACTCAAACAAAACAAAAAAATCACTAGAAATATGTATTGGAAAAACTTAAAAAAAATTGCAAAGGTGAAAAAACAAGGCTTTTCGCAATAACTTGACTTAAATGACGCTTATTATAATGATTTAAGTAAAATAACGCATCGGCTTACAAGGATTCATCAAACAATTGAAGAAAATCACTAGAACTTTGTCTGTGAAAAACTTAAAAAATTGTTTAAACGTGAAAATACAACTTTTTACCATAACTTGACTTAAATGACGAATAAAAAATTGATTAAAGCAAAAAATCACATCGATTTATACGGATTCATAAAAAAATGAAGAAAAGTCACCAGAAATACCTATTGAATAAAAAAATTGTCTAAACGTGAACATACAACTTTTTACCATGACTCGACTTAAATGAAGCATAAAAAACTTGATTAAAGCGAAAAAAATGCATCGATATAAACAGATTCATCATATAAACGAATAAAATCACTAAAAATTTGGATTAAAAAAACAAAAAAATTATAAGAAAGTGAAAAAGACTCAAATTTTTTTCCAAAATAAAGATAAATTGAACAAAAAATAGTTATTTTGCATGCAGAATAATAGAGATTCTGTAAACATAAAAGGATATGTAAATAAAGAAGATTCATAGAGCATTTGCGAACCGAATCACCTTTTCTCAGGCAGAAGATTCAAACCTCTTTTGAAAGGGAATCGAAGAACGAAACCCTAGCCTTTTATAGCGTTTTGATAAAAATATAAAGAGTTTTAGATCCTCCGCATGTGTTTTAAATATTCCAATATTAAAATTTTCCGGTATTTACGAGTAAATGTACTATAATACCCTTATTTTTTGTGTAATTGCCAGACATAAGATTGGTTGGCAGAGGGATTTTCTTGGAGATCGAAAGTTCTGAGAAGATTACGTATCTGTCGTCGAAATTTCAGTTCAACTTTACAAGCACGTTTAATCAATTAAAAAATATATATATATTTACAAGCCTGTCACTAATTTTTCGAATTAATAAAAAATTTGGAAAAATTCTTCGATTCACCAAATTTGAAAAATTTTTTGAATTTTTTTATTCACATTTTAATCATGCTTCTATTTTTTCATAATTATAAAATGGTAATGCATACATATTATAAGATATACATATTTTATTATTTAAAGACATTATATTTAACTTTAATTAGATTTTCATATATTTTAATTTAATAATTTACTATTATTAAGTTCCATATCTTTTCCAAATTTTTCTCCGACTCCTCTACCGAAAATATTGTCGAATCCTAACTTTGTTTCTATACTTCACAATTACACACTTTGCTTTGCCGGACATTTTGTTATTGCACAAGGTAGACGCCAACATTCGATCCCATTAGATCCCATTAACTTATTAGTATTATAATTTTTATTGAGTGGAGTGATCGATGTAAAGTAGATGATGATTAGATTAATTTATCAAAATTTGAATTGGCTATAAACTTAGGAAAAAATAAAATAAAATAAAATAAGCATCAGCGACTGCTAGAATTGGATCAGAATGATTGAATAAAAGTTATATTAACTTAACAAAACAAAAGATTTACTAAGTTATTGTATATTAGATTTTTAAGGCTAATTTTAATATAAATAGTTTCAAAATACTAAATCTGGAAAAGTCCTTTTTTACCTATTTCAAGCATGAGAGATAAATACACATAAGTTCTTGATACTCTTTTAGGAATTTTATATAGTATTAAAGGGACAACGTTATCTTGGAGGGAGCTGGAGAATAACCTCAAAGGATAGCATGAAAACGTTATCTTTGAGTAATAGCTCACGTGTCACATGACACGTGATTGCGAGTTACACGGATAAGCGAGTTACAACATATCCTTTCCTTTAAGGGTTTAATTAGTCCCTTAAATTTTATTCGTAAAAAGTTTGTGTCCTTTGGAAAATAAGTTAAATATCTTATTTCACTGCCCACATGTAACACATTGAAAATTTTTACGTTTTATTAAAAAAGTTCAATGATTAAAAATCACATGTTCCTATTTATTTATTTATTTACATAGCCATTGATTGACCTATAGGCAAGTTGACGGGCCACTTGATCACTTCGTTATATGTCTTCGTGACACACAACTAGCTCAAAGGTACTGTCTCTCGCGCGCGTATGTATATATATATATATATATATATATATATATATATATATAATTTGCATTTTTGATCTTGTGAGTTTACTTATTTGCAAAAAATGATTTTATAGTTTAAAATTTTACATAATAGGCCAACTCTAAGTCAAGCCGTTCCTCGTCAACACCAACCTATTTTATCATTGTTATATATTTATTTTCCGTTATTTTTCGTCGTTGTTTTTTCATAAGTTACAATTAATTTAGATAATTATAATTGATTGAAATAACTCTAATAAGATTACAAATATAATTGTGAGCGATTACAATATAATGAAAAAATAAGTCGCTGTTGACAAGGAAACATTTGGCTTGGAGTTGACCTATTATGCAAATAAGCAAATATATAGGAGTATTTTTGTAAATAAGCAAATTTATAGGGCCAAACATAAAAATTTCCCTATATATAAATATATGTGTGTGTGTATAAAATCATTGTTATATTTTTTTCAAAAATAAAAAACCACTGCTAGATCTATTTCATTATTTGGGCATCATAATTTGTGTTAACCTCCAATTATCAAATAATCCTTTGTAAGTTACATGTAAATTAAAAGAACTTACAAATTATCTAAACAAAAGTAAATTAAAAAAAGTACCTTTATTTACGTTCATGGAATCTTGAAATATGCTCACGCTTAAAATCATTAATTTCTTAAAGTAAGACAATGGAGATCGTGTTTTACTACAATAACGCCTTGAACATTCCATTATCGGACAGTTAGCTTTTAATATCACATGTCACAAATCCCAAAAATGTGGCCCTAAGTCGCGTTTGAGTGTGATGTGTGCCACATTACTTTAAGATCACATTTTTGAGATCCGTGCCATGTGGAATTGAAAACTGATTGTTTGATGGCACGTTCATGACCTCAAGATCCCTGTGGAAGATTGGAGCGAAACACGACCTCCATCATTTGATTAAAGCAATTAATGATTTTCGGCGTGGGCATGAATAAAGCTGCCCTTAATCTTTCACTGCTTGGATGGAATAATTAAGTTTCCGTCAAATTTTGTTTTCACACGACTAAATTGCCCCTATCTAGCCGAAATTGCTTAAAAACCTTTTTAGACTTTATCCAAAAAAATTGTAAGTATATATCTCTTTTACCATCTCCATGGGATTAATTACTTATATTAATTATCTCCTAATTCATCCCTTCCACTTAAAAGGACAATGTACCCTCCTAAAATATGTCATCTCCCATTTGATTACTTATATTATCTCTTAATTCATCTCATAGGATGCTTTTATTTTCTAATGTAGAATATAAATATGAAGAGGTATAAATACATAAGTGATCTTAAAGCAAGTTTTATGTTCACTATGATCAGGTTCACTTTTGGGACATAGTTTTCATTTACTTTTTGTGATGTGTACCACATTGAACCAGAACTTTGAGTGTTTGATAATATACCATCGATCTCAAAATCTATTGTGTGAAAGATTGCATGGAAAATATATCTCCATCATTGGTTGTTTGAGTATGATGTGTTCCACATAGTTTTCATTCACTTTTTTGTGATGTGTACCACATTGAACCAGAACTTTGAGTGTTTGATACTATACGGATCTCAAAATCTATTGTGTGAAAGATTTGCAAAGGCCTGCCATAAATAAAAAGGGATAATGGTTCTTGAATGACATTTAAACTTCAGATGTTGTTTAAATGATCTTACACCATTATTTCATACCATTGAAGTGTGATATGTCATTGTGCCATGTGGCACATATCACCCCAATCTTCCACATAATAGATCTTGAGATCATGACACTCGTACCGGAGAGTTAGTTTGTGATTTCACGTGTCACAAATCCCCAAAAAATGACCCTAAGGAATCAATGGTATTCAAGTGGTCTAGGACGTGGGCGCTTTCAATAAACATTGAGTAAATGTATTTTCACCATCTCCTCCAAGGCGACGTGCATTGACTGCTTTGAATGAGAGAATAGAGATCGTTTTTCCATCTCAATCTTCCAATTAATAGATCTTAATATCATGAGGGTTCTATGAGACAGTTAGTTTTCTATTCCAAAAAGAACACATCCCATAAAGTGACCCTAAAATATAGTACCGTGACACTTTTTTTTTTTAAGACGATAACCATACCATATGGAACACCATCTGAGCCATCTGGTTTAAAGACCGTAATGTAAATATTCTTTTGATGGCTCCTATACTAAAAACTATTGACTATTTTGAAACATATGATATAGATTATTTTTTGTCTCATCGCCTCAATATTCTACATAAAGTTTCTTAAGATCATAGATTTACCATCAAATGGCATGTTTCTATTTTATACAACGCACATTCTAAAAATATGATAAAAAATCATGTCACAACCATCACACTGAACCATAATTTTTAGGTCACGTTTTGAGATGTGTGCCATATACTCATGAAACAAAAATTGATGGTATGCCCATAATGTCATGATCAATTGTGTAGAAGACGGGGGAAAACAAAATCTTCATTTTCTCATCTAAAGCAATGGTGTAGGTGCTTTCAATGGTTTGGTAGATGCAAATAAAGGTAAAATCCTTAATCTTGAGACTTTGAGTCATTATTAGATTTTTTTTTTTAATGTAAAACACGGAAAGTTTAAATTGCTGAATCTTTGAAAATTACATCAAATAACTGAGGAGTACAATCTATCCACATATCATCACAATCATGTCACAAACCTAATTTTACTAAAACATCGGCAACTACATTCACAGAACGACGGACAAAGGTCACCGTGACACTATCGAAGCCCTTAAGGCTTTCTTTAATATCATAGTAAATCGATGAAAGGTCATATGCATTAGAGTCATTGTTACTCACCTCATTTATCACATTCTTAGAGTCTCCCTCGAAGATTATTCTCTAGAAACCAAGATCATGGGCAAGGTTTATCAAATTGAGGAGTGTCATACTTAATCAACTTTCAATATTAAATAAAATTGAAGGTGGATCTTGAGATTATGTGCATGCTATTAGACGGTGAAAGCTTCTGATTCCAAGTAGCACAGATCCTCAAAATGGCCTTAATGGGTTTTAGCATGCACACATCACATTCTTAATGGGTTTTAGCACAGATCCTCAAAAATCACATTCACATATCACATTCTTAATGGGTTTTAGCATAGGCGCACATCAATAAAGTGGCCGGTGCCTTAAGTGTAATTTTTAGGTCACTTTTTAATATGCCATATGAATTAAAAATTGATGATACGTTGGCTTGATCAATTGTGTGAAAGATTGGGGCAAAAAAAATCTTCATTTTCTCATCTAAAAGTCGTTAGTATAGGTTCTTTAAATGATTTGTTAGATGCATATAAAGGTAAAAATCATCTATTTTGAGACTTTGAGTCATTATTAGGAATTTTATCCACCGTCATTATTAGGTAAAAATAAAGTTGGACCTTAAGATAATGGACATTCCTTCACATGGTAAAATTTTTTATTCTATGTGGCATATATCCAAAAAAGTGGCCCTAAAATCACTTGGACAAATCACACTCAAGATCTATGTCGAAGACACATGCATTAATAAAACTCGTGTTAGAGTTCATTTAGTTATTTAGGGCATGTTTGGATATAGGGAAAACAAAGGATTATTTAGGTTCGGATTATATTTTCCGTAGTTTTCTACTGTTTGGAAGCGACTTAAGGGTCAGAATATAAAATACAAATTTGCCACTCATTTCCGAGTGAAGAGTTCAAGCGTACCCCTTGGCTTTTCAATTTGTCGAGACCTCGGAAGATAAGAGAAGGAGTGGAGAAGAAAAAGATAAGTTACGGCTCTTCTCACCGGTTTATTAGTAATACCACACAATTTTTTCATAGACGAAAATCATTGCATGACTTGAATCAGACAATGAAGATTGTTTTTTGTTCTAATCTTCCTCAATATAGATCTTAAGATCATGGTGTCCTTATCATACGGTCAGATGTTGAATCTATATAGCACACATCCCCAAAAGTCAAAGGTGGAGCGTTGTTATGACTTGGATGGTCAATTGACTACCCAAACTTTCTAAAAATTTGTTACTAATCTTTAGGGGTCCTAATTTATATTAGTGGAACTCATCCATCCAAAATTATATTGACCAACTAAAACTATCTAAAATCTTCAAACAAATTTTTTTATGGTATTTGTTTTCATAACAAATATTGAATTCTCACAAGTTTGGCCTATTTTTAGGCTCCCCTTCATCTATTGTAAAGCTACATACTCATATATATAGTGTATAGTCTCTAGTATAATTAATTAAAAAAATAAGCAATTTATTACACATAACAATGTTTGAACCTAGAACCTAACTACCACAAAGCACTAAGTCAACCACTAGAGCAATTATTAAGATATGTAAAATGTAAAAAAAACTTAATGCATATATAATTTTTTAATCAAAATAATGCATATGTATATTTTTTAATTTTAGTTAAAAGTCTAATCACTAATAAATCTTAACCCTCATGACCTCATTCCCTCAACCCATCTAATTTTTTTTTAAATATTTGGGAACCCTATACTAAAACCCTAATTACCTAGAACCATTGATCAAAATGGTATACATTATATATATATATATATATATAGCATTTGCTTAGGAAAGAAAAATTATATAATTTTTCAATATTAATTGATTAGATGACAATCTTATGAAAAAATCCTGGTTCCGTTGCCCCTGCCAAAATTGACCTAGATCATGGGAAAAGGAGTTGACCTTTGCTTTTGGGGGCGTCTACCATTGGAATTGACACCTAACCGTCTTATATGTGCGCCATGATCTTAAGATTTATTGTGAGGAAGATTGGGGGGAAGAATGATATCCATCGTCTAATTTAAACAAGTCAAGAATTTAAGCATGTGAAATCCGGGTTGAGAAAGAAGAATTTTAGGTTATAAATGAAGATACCCTTTTATATATCCTTTATACATTTGACATTTTCATCTCACTAGGTCTCTTAGTAATCAGGGTACCTATATTTACAACTCAAGATTCTTTCTTTGAAACCCGGGTTTTATGTCTCTCAACTATTGACCTCTTTAAATCAAACAATAAAGTTTCTTTATCGCCAAATCTTCGACACACTAGATCTCTAGATCGTGGGCATACTATCAAACAGTCAAATTTTGATCAAACACACAGGATTTGATTAATCATGTATTTTCTCAGATATGTATCGAAACATAGAGTTTTCTTACAATTTCTTACATATGTATCCAAACACAAGATTTGATTAATCCTCCGTTTTCTTGGCTAGTAATGCGGTTATCCAAAAAACAAAAACCAAAGTGAAACAATGGTATCTCATGGTTTCCTATAACTTAGGTATCCATGAGAAAATGTAGAAATATTATTTTACTTTCTCACGTTTCCTGTGTTTTTATCCAAACAAGCCCTTACGGTGTATTTGTTCGGTGAACAATTGATTACGTTGATTAGTTTATTGAACCAAAGTTTTGGGAGCAAGAATAAGTTCAATTCAAATGAGTGTTCAGAGAGCTATTGAAATGATTTTGAAGCAGAGAGTGGATAGACTTTAGTTTGTTCGAACTTCCTTCGTTCAGTCCTAGCTGAGAACTGGCAAGGCTAAGGCATTGGCCCCGATCACATTTGGTAAACTAGCTCTCTGGGAGCTGTTTTAAGTGAAAAAATAAGATTTATGCCATAGTAGATAAAACTTTCTCTAGCAGGGAGTGGGCAAGGAGCATGGGGAGCTAAAGTGTACTGGCGTAGAGCTTGGGCATGTTTGATGGCCCTCATCTTACACGTTAAGTGGGGCCGGAGGGGGCATTGACCATGAGCCGATGTTTGATGGTATAAAGGAAAACGTGTTTTCCTATACATGGATCTTGGACGCGTAGTCGAAAAGGTGTATGAGAGTTGCGGCTCGTAAGGCATTTGAGCGATGCATAGCGACGTGTTACTGTAAACACGTTACTGCATATGGAAAATCAAACATGCCCTTTATCTAAACACACCTTACAATAATATCCAAATCATATATCAATCAAGTTTTCTCTTACAATAATGGTCTAAAACCCTTCATTATTGCAACCAATATGACCCAAATCATATGACTTTTTACCGCACTGAACCTTATAATTTAGTACCTAACTGATGGTTTAAGGGTAGTATCATCCATTTGCTTTCATTGATGGTATGTGGTGGTCAATGGTCGGCAGTAGCATCTAAGATATTGCTAGAATCATCTATACCACACGTGTCATTGTCTTGTATCAATCCAAATCGTCGACAATGAGCTTCGCACACTCCCAAAATTACAATGATTCAAATCAAAGGCCATCATCTAATTCAACGATTTACTTGCATTGAATCATATAATAGAGATTGTGTTTCATATCAAACGTTTACACCAAAGATTTTTATATTTTGATCTCCAAATTACAAGGCTATTTTCACATAACATCGTAAAAAAAATATAGCACCCACATTCCCATGTGTAAACAAAAAGTAGAACCTATTTTTTTTAGGCAAGGACCCACCTATATAAACCCTTTTTATGTTTTTCACTTTCTTCTATTCTTTCTTCTCTTCTTTTTCTTCTTCTCTATCAACTCCGACAGTTGCAACGGTATTGCCAGAAAGATCAAATCACACCCTTATTCTTCTTTCATCGTATTCTTCTTCTTCAACTCCAACCTTCACAACAACGATGTTGGCATCATCATAAAACCCTATTTTTCTTCTTTTTTTCATCTTCTTCCTCAACTCCGGCTCGACGACGACACCGACATGATCGAAGCATTTTCTTCTTCTTCTTTTCCTTCTCCTTCTTCCTCATCTACAACAAAAACCTAAAATACCTACAAAAAAAAAGAAGAAACCCTAAAAAAAATCTAAAACTTTAAAAAACACTCTTAACTTGTGATAATAGGTACCTACCGTCATATGTAATAATCTGACGATGGGAACCTACTGTTAGATGTAAAAGGCTGGCAGTGAACACCCACCGCCACAAGTTCAACAATAATTTTCTTAGGTTTTAAAATTTTTTAGGGTTTCTTAAGTTTAGGTTCCTTGTTTTATTTTGTATATTGTAGTTGGTAATTCGGTGATGTTGCAAGTTGCCTAAGAAGAAGAAGAGTCATCGGAGAAGAAAAGAGTCGTCATAGAAGGAGAAGAAGAGTCACCGAAGGAAGAAGAAAAGGACAAAAGAAGGAACAATAACAAAAAAGAGAAGAAGAAGAAGATAGTGATCCGGTGATGCCGATGAGCAATGACCGGGCAAAAGGTAGTTAGAGAAGAAGGTTGTCGAAAAAGATGAAAAAGAAGGTGATTGTTTTAAATAGGTAGGTGCCCACAAAGGGGAAATTAGATGGGTGCACAATTTTCTAATTCCCAAAAAAATTACATTTCATTAAGTGGGCGCCCTTAGAAGAATATCTTTCTAGGGGCTTCGGATGTGAATAGAGAAACCCAAAATATATTAAGTCTTTCTATAAAATTGTGTGCCCAAGAGCCTAATTTGTGTGTGCAAGTAAGGGCTCCCCTTTATTTAACATGAAAATATTCTATGTACCCTCAATAGCACTTGTGTGGTATTGTTTGGTTCTCACGTCAATTCACCTAATAACAACTCTTCTAAGGTTATAAATTTTAATATTTCTCGAGTGTGGCTCTTATGCAGTGCAATAAAAATGATATATAATAGCAACATGGCCAGTATTCGTTCTACCATTAACTTCAATGAAATAAAAAATAATAAAAATTTGATTAAATAAACAGAAATAAACCTATGTTTGGACTGTACATGAGTACCCACTGTGTAGTCTTAACTCTTAAGTTCGTGACTACAATTCACTAATTCAGCCATGTCATCAATGCACAAGGGCATTGCACACTTTCAACACAGATATAAGTTTATATATAAGAGTATAAATGTACAATTGAGACACTATATCTTTCCTGAGTGGGGAATTAACTGATTGTTAAATTGTAATACGTCCCAAAATATCAGGTCTTTGAGGGGTTAATTTACACTTAATTTTTTTTCTATTCTCTTCGCTTTTGTTAATATTAAATTATTTTGATGGGATTTGATTTGTTTGATCAATGATGGAGATCAATTTTAGACTTGATCTTTTACACCCTAATCTTTCAATCATATCACACATAAAGCTCACATGCCATGTATCTCAAAATGTGACTTGCATTAAAAAGCCTTTTTTTTTATTTTTATAAATTCTCGAATATTTTCCAATTTTAAGGGCATGCGAATTACTTTCAGGCTGCCATTGGGAACAAGCATTTTCATTTGGGAATTTTAAATCCAAGAAATTCAAATCTAGGTGTTTCAAATTTAGAATTTGAAATATTTGAATTTACAAATCTCTTGTTTGGATGTTTAAGCATTGCATTAGAATTTGGCCCAAGGATTTATAGATTCTTCATTTGACTATTTTTTTTTATAAAAATAATTTATATTTTATTGATTTCCTTCATTCTATATAAGGGTGAAAGTTCGATGAGCCGAATCAAAATCGAAACTGAAAATTTTAATTTCGGTGTTGGTTCACCTAAAATCGAACTAGAACCGAAATGTTTTGAGTTCGGTTAACCGAACTCTCCACCCCCTGAACCAAAACAGAACCGATTTATTTTTGAATTTTTTTGAATATATATATATATATATATATATATATATATATATATATATATTATTTTTTTTGGTTTTTCAGCTTAGGGTCGGTTTTCCTTTTATTGAAAATTGATTTCTCTTGTTTGATAACATGGAAGTGTAATCACATAGGTGGAATAAAAATTGTGTTATAAAATTAAAGTTTGACCAAATATCAAACTTTGATCACAGATAAAAATTTTCACTACCAAAATACAAATAATACAGTAATAAGCATTATCTATTATCAAGATATAGTTATTAAATTTGGACTAAAGTCAAATTTTGACTAAAAGCCAAACTTTGACAAATAAATATGAGACAATGCATTTTAAAGTTATAAATTAAACAATGATAGATATTTTTAATTATAATATTTCACTAATTAAAAGTTATAACTTTTTATAAAAAATCACACTTTAAAAAAAGTCAAACTTTGACCAAGGAAAAATTGCACTTATGCAATATAAATTTATATAGTAGTAGACTCTATCTATAAGTAGGTTTCGAGTTTGACAAAAAATAAATTTTATGTAAAAGTCAAAATTTGACCTTTAATCAAACTTTGATCAATAAAAATAAGATAATATATTTTAAAGTTAAATGTTAAACAATAATAGATATTTTTAATTATATTATTCCACTAATTAAAATTTATAATTTTTTTATAAAAAATCAAACTTTGATAAGAAGTCAAACTTTGACCAAGGAAAAATTGTACTGATACGATATAAATTTATGTAGTAGTAGACTCTATCAATAAGTAGGTTTCGAGTTTGACTAAAAATAAGTTTTGTATAAAAGTCAAAGTTTGACTAAAAGTCAAACTTTGACTACTAAAAATAAGGCAATGTATTTTAAAGTTACAAATTAAACAATGAGAGAGATTTTTAATTATAGTAATCCACTAATTAAAATTTATAACTTTTTATAAAAAATTGAACTTTGATAAGAAGTCAAACTTTGACTAAGGAAAAATTGCACTGATACGGTATAAATTTTGTGTAAAAGTCAAAGTTTGACCAAAAGTGACAAAAAGTCAAAATTTGACTAAAGGTCAAACTATTGACTAATAAAATTGAGATTCTAATATCACATTATAGATCAACATAGATTTTTTTGCTATCAAATTATAGAAGTCTCTTTAATAAAAAGTAAAATTTTAATTAAAAATCAAAGTTTGACCTTGAAGTCAACCTTTGACCTTTGGTTGGGATACCTTATGCCAAACCCAACCAGCTCGGTCAAGCTTAAAAATACTTGGCTCAGGTGGGTTGAGTATCAGATCGAATCATACCTATGATAGCATTGAATAATAACTTTTTATTCACAAAACATAATTAATTATATGATGGTGTAAGATTTGGATTTTCAAGTAACGCTTAGGAGGTGTTATTTACAAATTCACTTTTTTACATACAGACATGAATTTCTAAATTCCCATGGATTTATTAAATCCAAATCTAAATCCAAACACAAAAATGTGAAACCAAATGGTGGATTTGGATTTAGGAGATCCAAATCCAAATCCACGTTCCCAAATGCAACCTCAAATTAGTTACATTTTCTTTTTTTGAATAGCGTACTTTTAAAAAATTGTGAATAATTCCCTTAATTCGGGAATGATTCTTGAATAATTTCCAATTTTTTTGAAAAAAATGGTTTTTAATATCTTAAAAAAAAATATATTTTTTAATCCTATTTGTGATTAAATTTTTCCTATGAATATTTGCCCGAACTTTAACCTTACCGAATTATTTTCGGACCCCGACTTGGTGACTATGCTTGCGACTCCAAGCTTTTCCTAACAGTAATATTTTATTTTTATGTTTTTTCTTCGATGACCTATTTCCGGGCCTCTTAGAGCACCCAAGTAAGTTCTTGGGCACTTGTAACACCTGTAAACCACATGTACAAGGTAGGTGGAGATAAATCCCTACCGATGGCCAACATGGGATGGGATTCAAACTCGAGACCTCTACTTCTTTAAATCTAATCGTGGCCACCGTGTCAACCCCTATGTCGTGGCCACTGTGTCAACCCCAGTGTTGGTTAAATAAGTACGTTTGATTGCAAAATGAAACGCATTTCATGATTATAATTGATAGGTTGATTGTGAGCAGTCGTTTAATGGATCAAAGAGATGATGCGTTTCAACGCTTTTTAGCTTACGATTACTAAAATTGCATATGAAAATCCACCCTTATATCACCATCATTGGGATTAGGTAAGAGAAGGGCAACATGTGGCGGCGTCATTGATTTGGGTACCAGCAATAAGGCATGGCGGCTTTGGAGTTGGGTGTTTGGCTAGTAGGAAGATGGGCGGACCTTGGAGCTAGCTGTGTGACACGTGTGCGCGGAGACATGAGGTCTTGCGACGTGTGCTTATTCTCTATATGTATGGTGCAACGGTGACTCGAACTAGGTGAGGATTTAGTGCGACGACTGGACGCGTATGAGGCGTGGAAGCTGATCTCAAGGGCGTGTTGGTGTGGAGGATGACATTGTGTGCTATGGGCAGAGGTTCGTGTACCATGGTGATATGTCAAACCAATGCTTTTAAGGTTCTCCTGCTTGTTGGCTTAAGGTGGTGTTTGGACCATACTTAGGGGAAGAGAGCTGTAAAGCTATTTCTACACACATGGGGTCTTGCGTTGCTAGAGGCTAGGTATGAAAGGATGGGTCTAGAACATCATTGCGGTGATGTCGTATGTCACTCAAGATAAAGTTGTCATATGGCCCCGAGCTACGCATCACGGTGTATATGGGTCGGCAAAGAGGGAGACACTCGTACGATACGTAGGACACTGTAGTGCACGTTAGCTGAGGGCCAGATGCGGATGTGTGTTGGTCGCGTGGGCCACACAATATGATATACTTGATTCAATCTGTCAGCGATAATGTATGGAATGAGACAGCATGAGGAGTTGCATACTACTGTCGCGGGCATAATATTAGAGCGTGATACAAGATTAAACTAGGCACGTCAAGTGAGATATTGAGGTGCTCGCATGCGTGTCACGAAGAGAAACGATGCGTCGATATGGTTGGTCTCAAAAACAGACAATTATAAACGAAAATTTCTGTCTTCTAAGCGGGTGGCATCAAAATGATGGTTGGATAAGTTAGCCTTACTGTAGCGGCAATGAGACGTCACATGAGTGTGATAGTCGGTGTCAGGCATTACCTCCGTGACAAACAACTGATTCACAGCCCAAACTACTAATGGTCCGTCAAACAAACGCAAGTAGGTCACGTGCTCAACGATACGTGTCTTTCCTCGTTGGTGCCAGTATAAAAGAGCGTAAAGTAATGCTGGCCATACACGTTTCACTTCATAACACGTATCATTTAACAAAAAGGAAGCTTAAGGAAGGAAAAGAAATTTGGTGTTTATGCCGATAAAAAGAAAATCTTACAATTGAGGATATTAGGGATGAAAATTGATCAGAATTGGAGAATTGGACGGCGTTTGGGTCCTAATGGGCCAAAACCGAGTCAACTGAACCCAACTCACCACCTCTAACATCAGCCCAAACTTAGATCCGAGCCCGTCCCTTTATAAAAAAGATTGAGTCAGCTCAACCCCGGAAAAATATAAGAGGGAGTCGTTTTGATTCCAATCTTTTCACAATTTTATCGGAGATAATGAGAATATTATCATACGGCAACATTTTGATTTTGCGTCACACACGTACCAAAATGTTAACTATGAGCATTATATGTGCCACATGGTTTCCTCGGGATGACTTTATTGAATCGTGTCACATGAAATGAAAAATTGATCGTCAGATGAAATTCCTATGATCTCAAAATTAATTTTGTGAAAGATTGGAATTGATTTGAAGACGTCAACAGTTTCAGATATACGTAATGAGGGATATTCTGGTGGCGGGTGCCCCTAAATACCTATCTTGATTGGAACTGATCATTCTTATTAATGTTTTGTAATTGGATCTTTGTTGTATTGTTTGGGTTGTAAGAGGTTTTTTACGGCTATTCTAGTTTCCTCTTTTTGTAGGTTTTTCCTCTTTTTGGGTTCCTATGCTGCCTAGATACCTATTTTGATTTTCTCCAAAAAGTCCTATTTTTTAGATAGCAATCTCTATAGTGCTGGAATGAGATCTCAAGATTTTTTCTGGTCTTTTGTCCAATTAAAAATACAATTTTCAAAAAAAGAAATAAATCATATTTTTTTTTTTTTCTTGTGGGACACATTTGGCTAAACAAAGATGTCGACCCCTAAAAAGAAAAAAAGCATTATGTTAACTAGTGTTGAAATGAATGTGTATCTAAGGATAGTCCAAAATTGTGTTTAAATGATTTTAAGCCATCAATGATTTAAGATGTGAGTGACCGGTACTATCAAAATGATATATCACATATTCAAAATGTAACATGCCTAAAAATAAATTTTTTGAGAGATTCAAACCATCTGATCTATGGACTATAATATCAATCATTGTTTTTAGTTGTAATGGCTTATATTAAAGTTCATCAATCAGATGGTTATGATCCCCTTATAGGCATATTTCTTTGGGAGAGATAAATCGTATAATTTTAAGGACCTAACTCTCTTGCCAATGGTCTTACACCATCAATGATTTAAGATGTTGGTAATCCTCACTGTTAATGTAATAGATCATAGATTAAAGTGCAACATGCTAAAAAATAGTATTTAAGGAGATTTAAACCATCTGATATGTTAACCATACCATCAATTGTTTGTTTTTAATTTTAATGGCCGATATTAAAGGTCATTAATTGAATGGCTCAAATCCACATATAGACATATTTCTTTGGACTGACATATGTTCCAATGATAAATTACCACTTGAATGATTTAGATTAGTCACAACTGTGCGCTACATGTCATATAAATCACACTTCTATGGTGTGAGTAAAAAATGTAATTTATATCCATGTAGTGTAAATGGGGGTTAGGGGCCACTATCCCATTATCAGGACGTGTGCACTTAATTTGGTATGATGGTGCTATCTAATTAGAGGAGGTAATCACAATCAATCTTTATAGGATATTTTGATGTAGATTGTCAAATAGAATATGATGGATGGATTTGATATGTCTCCTAAGTCATACATATTAATCTATTTTAAATGTCTAATCAATTACTTTTCCCTTAAATATTGATAATTTTCCTTTGAAATTTGGCCGATACATATCGATCCTCCAATTTGGTATCACTATCCATATCGGCCAATACGGGTTCGTATTGGCCGATATGTATTGGGTATCGATTTGAGCCGAGATATTTTTACTGTTTTTTTCTCTTTAAGGGCCGATCCATATCGGTACCGGTCCTCCATGGTCTGAAACTTGATACCGAAACTGATTTGGATACCTTGCTTTGGATGCAATAAACAATTTGAATAGAACCTGTTGTTTATTATGAGCTGGAGGCCTTCCTCATTTTATGGGATCCCAATTCCCAACTTAGATCCCTGGGAGGAAGTATGAACGGAAAAAACGTTGAGTTGGACGCCCAAATCTCCATATCAAAAGGAGAAGTGATCTGGTTATTGACTGGTGCAACAGATCAAATGAGGTGGCGTTTAATATTGCCTGAAAGTGAAATCGATTGATTCGTGAGTGTGGTGGAAAAAAATCCAAGTTCCATTAGGTGTCCGACCCGTCTTAAGGCAAATGAACATGACAAATATGTGTCCTAATTAGGGGTGCAAAAAAACAAAAATCTGACCGAAAATTGTGCCAACCGAACTGGACTGTAATGATTGAAAACCGACACTTAACCGAACTGACTCACCCGGGTTCGGTTTCGGTTTTAGTACCCAAAAACCGAATACCGGTTAAGTAGGGTGAGAAAACCGAAAAATTAAAGAAAATATGAAGAAGATTCGAAAACTGAACAGAACCGACCGAAACCAAAATCATATCGGTTCGGTTTTGGTTTACGAAGTTGGAAATTTTGGTTAACCGAAACTAAAATGTTTCAGTTAGGGTTCGATTTTATATAAACCAACCGAAAACTGAATGTGCACCCTTAGGCCTAATAGAGTTGGTCATAGGTGCCCGACCCAGTCCACCTGCGCTTGGCATATGCATCATGTGCCACCTGCTTGTCTTAAGGTACGAATGGCGCATGCATATAAAAGGTATGCCCTAATAAAGTTGTTAGGAACTGGTCAAATTTTTTTAGTATTTTTTTTCTTTTAGTTCAATATGTTAGCTACCATCTTACGAGTAGGATAGCTCAAAGTCATGCACTAAGTAGCCTAATAGGAGCATGGTTTAGGGACTCATTTGACACTATTCCTATTTCTTGGATTTAATTTTTTTAACATTTTCGAATTGGTTTTTAACTTTTTTTTTCGAGTTTTGACCATTTTAACAAAAGAATATATTTGTTAGGATCCATTATTCTTTTAAGAAACATAAGGTTTGTTTGGACTGGCGACAAGCTCCACATTAGCACTATAATATCAATCATTATTTTGGGAGCACTACAAAAAATAAGACTATTAATGATAGTTTTGGCTGGTCGCTATTAATAAAAAGTTGTCCCTATTAGTCATGTCGCTACAAAAACTGTCATTACGGCCCTTAACATCACGTGCCGTTGAAACACCATATTTTTTTAGTGGAGATTCAAACTATCCAATCTATGGACTATAATATCAACCATTGTTTTTAATTGTAATGGCAGATATTAAAGTTCATCAATCATATGGCTCTTATCCCCTTATAGGCATATTTCTTTGGGCCGAGATATATTCCAATGATGGATTGCTACTTGGACAATTTAGATTGGCCACAATCTAAATCATGCTTGTGGTGAGAGATAAAACGTATAATTTTAAGGACCCGACTCTCATGTCATCAATTAAACACCAAAATGGTGTTAAATGGTCTTACAACATCAATGATTTAAGATGTTGTTGATCCTTATTGTTAATGTGATAGATTATAGATTAAAGTGCAAAAAGCTAAATAACGGTGTTTAAGGAGCTTTAAACCATCCGATATGTTAACCATACTATCAACTGTTTGTTTTTAATTTTAATGGCCGATATTAAAGGTCATTAATCGAATGATTCAAATCTACATATAGGCATATTTTTTTAGGCCGACATATATTCTAATGATGGAGTGCCACTTGAATAATTTAGATTATCATAAATGTGGGCCACATGGCATATGTAAATCACACTTCAATGGTGTGAGGTAAAAAATGTGTTTTATTTAATGGTAAATGGGGTTAGGGGCTGCTATCTTATTATTAAAACTTGTGCACCACATAAAAATTAATTTGGTATGAGGGTGCTATCTATTAGTGTAGGTTTCCATGGTGTGAGGTTGAAAATGTAAGTTACATAGTGTAAATGGGGTTAGGGGCCACTATCCCATTATTAAAACTTGTGCACCACATAAAAATTAATTTGGGAGGGTGCTATCTATTTATGTAGGTGGTCACAATCAATATTTATAAAATATTTGATGTAGATTCAAATAGAAGATGATGGCTGGATGAATTTGATCTGTCTCGTAAATCATGTAGATTAATCTATTTTAAATGTCTAATCAATTACTTTTCTCTTAAAATATTGATCGTTTTCCTTTGGATCAAAGTATAAAAAACCGGGTGATACGAATACCGTAAGGATTCGGATTTTCTTAAATCTCTTTGATGGTATTAGATGTAGTTTTATATTGTACACGACGTTAGCACTCCACACCAGAACCTATTTTATCTTAAAAAATCCTATTTAAGTTACGTAACTCTTTTCTCTTTTTCATCTTTTAAGAAAATCTAGTCATACTCTAATTCTTTTCTTTTCTACTTTTAAGGAAATCTTAGCTATCACAACTCTACACTTGGCACGGACTCCGCCTTTTCCCAGCCAAAAGCAACTTCTTTTCTCTAATGTTTTTTTAGAGGGTACCTTAATTTACAACCACCCGCTCCTTGCAAAAGTTAAATTCTTTTCTCCAATTGTTTTTAGAGGGTACCTTAATTTACGACTCAAGTTTCTTTCTTCCCACGTAATGCCACGTGCTTAAACCATTATTTGCTTTGAATCAGACTATGGATTACACTTTTTGATCCAATCTTTGGCACAATATAACTTAAGATGATTATGGGCCTATAATTAGATGATCAAATTTTGATTCCTGATGTAACACATCCCAAAAAATAATTATCATCATGGGCCTATATCAAATGTGGTTATCGGATCACTTTTTATGATGTATGCCATGTGAAATTAAAATCTAACCGTCAAGATCTTTTGTGTCGAAGGTTGAGATCTCTATTGTCTGATTCAAACATGTAAAATCAGGGTTTAGAAGGAAGAATCTTGAGTTGATTATAAAGGTACCATTTTTTTAACTTGCCAAACTTTTCTCAATTTAATATTGTTGAACTTGGACTCGGTGACGATGTTCGGGAGAAGTCTCGGTATCAGCTATGTGTCAATATTCGACACGTCTCTGATTTCCGAGATCTTTTGTTTTGTCCATCACTACAAAAAGTGACAATGACAGCTAAGGTTGTGTGTTTTTTTGCAAATGGCCAAGCAAAGGCATGTTGGCTGTGTGTGGCATAGTTCTCTGCTAGCCCCAGTCATAATAGAGTTCACCTGCTTTAGCAAGCTCTCATCCTCTTTGCTAACATCCTGCTACCTGCTTTAAGAGGTACCCCTTCTCTTTGATAACTACTTTCATAATAAGATTTTTTACAAGATTTACCTATTCAACAGTTCTACCCTCCTTTCTACTCACTCCTTACCATAGCAGATTTTATTTGCTATGATTGGGAGTTAATAGAGAGCAAGAAAGTTGCTGCTAGAGTAGGTAAATCCTCTTTTGCAGAGAATTAGAAAAGAGAATGAAAATCAACTAATTAAAACAGGTGAACTCTACTGTGGCAGGGGCTAATAGAGAACTATGTCATATGCAACCGTTGTCTCCACTACATGTGATCCAAATAATATCAACCTACGATTTTCCTACAATCGCATAGTAAGTAGACATACAGCCTTTGCCACATACACACGTTTGATTGCAAGTAGTGTGGCCGGCGGGTTTTAACCCATATCAAAATATCGGTTTTGTTTTTGGTTTCGGACATGTCAAAATTGAATATTTGAACCAAAATTTTGACTGAAAATTTTTAGTTCATATATGTTTTGACCGAAATTTCGATTTAAATTTTTGTTTCAGTGGGAATCGAAATCGATAATTTAAATTATTGGCCTAAATTTTGAACCATAATTTGAATTCTCATACGAATACGAGACTCCAGCCTTGTATGCAAAAACGTGTAAGCAAACAAGCTAAAACGCGTATTATGAAATACAAATCAAACAAGATAGATAAAATGCGTTTTATGAATAACAAATCAAACAATATTCATATTTCAGAGTCAAAGGAACCGTTATAACGCGTGTTTACTTTGGCAACCAAATGTGCCCTATGATTTTGCAATCAGCAGACATACAGGTTGTGTATGGCAAGGCTCTCTGCTAGCTTTTGCCATAGCAGTCTTTACTTGCTTTAACAGGTTCTCATCTTCTTTACTAACATTCCGATACTTGCCTTAACAGGTACCCCTTCTCCTTGTATACCTCTCTACTCACTCTTTGTCAAAACAAATTTTATTTGCTCTGATAGAGAGTTAGTAAGGAGCAGAAAAGTTACTGTTGGAGCAGGTAAATCCTCCTTTCTAGGGAGTTAGAAAAGAGTGGGAACCAATTGAAGAAGATGAACTCTGCTATGGCAAGGGCCAAGAGAGAGCTACGTCATACACAACCACATTCTCCACCACATGACACGGAAGAGCTAGCTAGCTCCATGGTCACTAAAATCCACAAATGAAGAAAAGATCGGCGGTTTCAGCCACATACCAACTGTGTAGAGTACACACAAAGTTAATGAGTTTAACTAACATATATGTCCAGTTCGACAACGGAGAAAGTGCCAGATTCTGTGCATTTTTCATGAAAAGTGGCTTTCCCTTCTCGGAAAGTTATTTTCATCCTTTTTTTAAGTTCCTGTGGATCTCACGTCAGACAAAACATTTTTCGCACAAATAGTGTCTTAAATTTTCGGAGAAAATTGCTCAGAAAGTCCACTTTTTGAGTGCACGGAAAGTAAGGGTGGAGTCTGTTGGAAAAATTGTGTAATATTGACCTGAAATAATATACTGAACCGGCCCGAGGCATGAGAACTGTCGTTATTTTTAAACCAATATTTATCCCTACCACTTAGTGCAAGTGGTCACCAACAAGTTATCGGCAAACTGGTTTCGGGATACAGCGAATCGGCTATATATTCTTGTGATTGGTTTGGCGAATCCGAATACGTTATCTGGACACCAGATATTGCAAGAACGCTTTGATCCAAGGTAACAAAATCGGCATCAGTATCAAGTATTGATCTTTGGCGGACCGATATGAATCGGCCGATATCAATACGTATCGATCTATTTAAAAAAATAATAATAAATTAAAAATATAGGTATCAGCAGATATTGGATACGTTTCAGCCGATACTGATACCAATACCGAATTAGATACCGATCCTTATCGATTTGCCAAAAAATTGACATATATCGGTATCGACCGATATTTGATACCTTATTCTAATCAAGACCTTTAAAGACAGAATTAGGGAGAAGAAGGGAGACTCCATTGTTGTAGAAAATAATGATTTTAGATTCCTTATATAAAAAATCAAGGGGTGTGTTAATGCACCGTATCCTATGAAAAAGTACTACAAGCATCCTTAAAACTTTTAAATATCCAACAATTCCTCACTATTTAAAAGTTATAGATCATAGCAAAATCAGAAATATGTGCTTAAATGAAAATGTCTTACAGACTTGAATTTTCACTTTAGTGAAAACAACTCAAAGTTTGCTAAGGTCATTAGTGAAACTAGGTATTAAACTAACGATCTTATATTACATATCAGAACGATTCCATAACACACCATAAAAAATAAGTCTATTAGCGGCATGACTAGTAGCGACAGTTTTTGGTGCCGCTATTAACAAAAAAGCTTGTTTCAATAGCGGCATGACTAGTAGCGACAGTTTTTGGTGCCGCTAATAGTCTTATTTTTTGTAGTGACATAAATATTTATAAGATAAAGTCATGTTTCATTGAAGGCAGCTCCACCCTCACACTTATATAGGTAGACTTATAAGAGATGTCCCTAATCTCAACACATAGTGCTATAACATTTATAAAGAGAAACGCTCAACCTCCCATTGTCTATTATAGGTAAAACACTACCCTTCCTAGGATGTGTATAAGAATTTAATTCTCATTAACATAGTGCCCTTTTGTCCGTCACGTATTTACGACTTATTTTTCCTTTTAAACTTAAACATTGACCAAATAAATATTAGGTGAGTTCCCATCGTAAGTAATTGTTTAGATAAATGACTTTAAACTATCCTGATTCTTCTTTTTTACTAGTCTTTTTCATAATTGCAATTATCAACATAAATTATTTCTACAAACATTTATGTCTAGAATTACAAATTATTGTTTTCCCGTTCATTGACAAGGCCTACAAGTACCATAGAGATTTATAGTTAATTCTTAAGGTGGAGGAATATAATTTTCAAATGATTTAGATTGTCAAATCCAAACCCGTTATCTTTCTAAGATAATTTAACTAGAATCATTTGATCATCTCCAAATATTCCTATCAATCTTTTCTTAATAATTCGATGTTGCTAAAGTTTTATAGTTAAATCATTGATAATAATTTCAAGCCATGCCTATTGAATCAAAGGTACTCAATACCTATATGATTGAGGCTTAATCAAGCCATCTTCAATTGATGATTTAATTGAAGAACCTCGATTGTGATTACTCGATCATCAACATTTACTCGATCATGCTCACCTAATTGTGATTACTCGATCATGCTCACCTAATCAAGGCCCCTAAATGATCGAGCACCAATCAACCATAGACACAGTGATGACGTATACAAAAATGATCACTAATGAATGCATAGATGCCAAAATCCTTGGCAACAAAGATGCCAATTAGTGTTTACTAATGGTATATCGATAAAAGTAATTTGGCCCTGAACCAACTTCGGTGTCAATGGTGTCAAATCGTGCCAACCTTAAACTCATTCAATGGGTCCACTCAAAATAAAATAATTAAAAAACATATAATTATAATACATATTTTTATAGCAAATATGTACAAGTGCACAATTATCTTTTTTTGTTTTTTGTTTTTTTCAAAGGACAAGTGCACAATCATTTATATAATGGAACATACGAAAATGATCATAATAAACTATTTCTTATACGTGACTTACATCATGCGCACGCGTTTGATGTGGCCACACACAACTAACACATGTGCTTGTGTTGTACACACTCACACATTACATATTCGATATTAGTGAGAATAGATAGATAAAGATGAAATAAAATTGGTGCCACTATGCTAACATCAATTCAAAATCCTTGGGTTGAAGAGACGCATGTACCTGTAACTAAATATTTAAAAGTAAGGGTATCGTCTTTAATTCAAGGAGTGCCTTATATTGCCATCACATCATCATCTCCTATAATGTCTGTAGCCGATTCTCCACATTCAAATTCTCAATGACTAATTCAATCTGGGTCCATTGATTGAACTTCATGATAAATACGGAGCCCCTCAAATCATCAACATATTTGTTAACGCAAATATTGGTTTAAAACTATATGATGTTGACCTGAAATAATACACTGAACCAACTCGAGGCACGAGAAATATCGTTGTCTTTAAACCAATATTATCCTCACCACTTAGTGCAAGTGGTCACTAACAGATTATCGGCAAACTGATTCCAAGATATAACGAATCAGTTGTATATTCTTTTGATGAATTTGGTGAATCCAATCACGTTATCCGAACACTAAATATTCCAAGAACGCTCTGATCAAGACCTTTAAAAACAGAATTATAGAGAAGAAAAACTCCATTGTTGTAGAAAATAATGATTTTAGATTCATTAAATATAAATCAAGTAGTGTGTTAATGTACCCTTATCTATGAAAATATACTACAAGCATCCATTCAGATAAGATACCACTTTAGAAAGACACTTCTTTTGAAAACACACAACTTTGAAAAAACGCGTCTTTTGAATATACTCACTACTTTGTAAATACACTTCTTTTGAAAGGATACACAACTTTAAAAAAAGACACACCTCTTTGAAAAAAATATAAGTTTCAATACTTTTAAATATCTAATAGAGTACACCCCTCCGACAGAATAACATAGGATCAATCCCATTCCTTCACGGGAACCAACGCTTATTTACTCTACAACTTTCCCGATGACCCATAACACCGTTTAAAATTAGGATTCTTAATAATTAGTTTCATAGTCGAGTATTGGCAATAGGTAGGGTCTATTTTATTTTTAAATTAGACCTACTCTCATGACCGTCATTTAAACACCAAATGGTATTTAAATGATCTTACACCATTTATTAGCTTATGATCTTGTAAATCCACACTGTCAAAATGATGTATCATTAATTGAAGGACTATAGGTCTAAAAATCACTCTTTTTAAGAGGTTTGAACCATCTGATTTGTAGACTTTAATACCAATAGTTATTCTTAATTTTGATGGATGATATTAAAGTTCACCTTCAAATGGTTTGCATTCATTTATTGGCATGATCTTGTAGTTGGGACATGTTTCAACTATGGTTTGTCACATAAATTTTAGATTGATCATAGATGTGTGTCACATGACAATGATAAATCACACTTAAATGGTGTAAGATAAAAAGTGTCATTTTAATGGTGTAAGATTATTTAAACACCATTCGGTGCTTAAATGTCGCTCAGGCGCCATTAACCCTTTTTAAATGACTGTCGTTGCCAGATTATGCCTTTTATGACTATCAAAACCTTATTTAAACAGGAACACCTCACTTAGGCATAGGATAGCCCATATACCACCCACAAACACTATTAGTGGGCTGATCCAACTACCATACATAGTGCGATTTCTTAATTTTTAATTTTTGAACATTTCACTTCATTCGGCCTTCGCTAAATTAATGAGTGACTGAAAATTAAGTGATTCCAACTATTTAAAGCTATCAAATCAATAAAATACAGAAGAAATGGATGGTGCAAATTACCCATTTTCTAATGGTGGTCCAAAATTATTTGGACAAAGGAAAATATATATTGCTCAAAAAATGCACTTTGTGTGCAACTCAAAAATGATTTTTTCAGGTCAGGAATCTGTCATGAAGCTACTTTCTGCCAGAAAATGGCATGCTCAGATTTTGTGCATTTTCTGAGAAAGTGACAGAAAGAGTTGAAGCCACAGAATACACATCCCAATTTCTATGCAGCTCACCTCTACACCGGCCTGAGATAACTTTACGAACTGCCATTACTTGCACATGAGAAATTAGCCCTTGCACATAGTTTAAAAAAAAATTAGCATTTTGGAGAATTGTGCCATTTGAGAGTGTGAAACTACCATCTAGCCGTCTGATTTGAGTTCATGATGGAAGGATTTTAAGTTTGGCCACTATTTGATTCAAAAGTTAGGCCGTGTTGAATCGTATGGTAGAAAAGCTTGTTTTATGCTAATACTGTGCGTCTAATATCTTTAGATCATGACCTTCAAATCAAACAGCTTTGATGATATTTTCACATAGCACAGGTCCCCAAAATACCAAGTCTTTCCTTTAAATCATATGCAATGCTCAACTTCTCATGTGCAAGTAATGGCTCCCCTTTATTTTCAACCCAAGATTCTTCCTTCTCAGCTTGGATTTCAAGATCATGGGCCCACCATCAAATGGTCAGATTTTCATTCCATGTGGCACACATCCCAAAAAATAAGTGAAATCAAAATCTCACCGATGGCAGACCATGATCTCAAGAGCTATTGTGTCAAAGAATGGAACAAAATGATCTTCATAGTCGATTCAAAGCACTCGACAGTGTAAGCATGTGAAACCCGGGTTGAGAATGAAGCATCATGGGATGAAAATGTAGGTACCCTTTAATCCCCTCTCTCTCTCTCTCTCTCTCTCTCTCTCTCTCTCTCTCTCTCTCTCTCCTCTAAGAAATGAATCACGCAATCAATTCAAACGTAATTACAAAATTGCAATACGCTTTTCCACCGTTGGATGGGCGAGGAAGACTAAGCAGCACCATTAGACCATGATCTAATAACGAAGCCCTCAGCCAGGATGACAGAACTCTAGGCAGGCAAGGGTACTTGTTCAATTGGGAATCAAAATCAAGCAGTGCCGATTATATTTCCAGCAAAGGTATGTGAAAGATTCACTTGATTTGAGTCCTAATCAAAACATATCCAATACTCAACAATTCACAGAAACTAATTCAGGCTATTTTCCAGTTTTAGTTTCAAGAGATGGCGAAAATTTTGAATATCAAGATGAAGAAGCAAGCTACAAAAAACATTGACTACAGAAAAATTATTTATTGAAAAACATCAATCTTACCTAATGAAATCCGTGATTAGTACCTGATCGATTTGGCGACTTCAAAAAAATGCGCAACATTCTCCTCAGGTGTTCCTACTAGAATGCCATGGCCAAGATTCAATATATGCTTGCCTTTACCCGCCTTCTTTACTGTATCATGAATCCGCTTAGTTATAAACTCTTTTGACCCAAAAAGAACACCAGGGTCGACATTCCCCTGGACTGCCACATTGAATCCCAATCTTCTCCGCCCTTCTGCTATATCCACTGTCCAATCCAAGCTAACGACATCAACACCAGTTAAAGGCAGCCGTTCGATTAGTCCACCAGACCCACTTGCATATAGGATCAAAGGCAGGTCTGGATGGGTTTGTTTAACAGTATCCACAATCTGTTTTAAGTAAGGGAGACTAAATTCCTCGAAATCAACTGGGCTCAGTTCTGTTGCCCACGAATCAAAAATCTGAACAGCTTGAGCCCCGTTGTCTGCTTGGTACTGGATATATTTCGCCATAGAAGTTGTAAATTTCTGAAGTAATGCATGTAGAACCTAGCAAAAAAGGAAATGAAAAGTTGTTACTTAACAGTCAAAAAGCTTTCAACTGTTATTCGGCATACCAGCTATATGTCATGCCTGCGTGCAACACCGGATCTTTTCCACCATATTTATATCATATACATGTACTTTATATTCTTGTACATGGTATAGATATATGGTATAATCTAGAAAAATAGAGACACTAGAGGGGCTCCATGAAAGATTCTAGATTAGAGAAAGATCTAGACTCATGGAGGTTTATAGAAAGATAGAGAGAAAGATCCATGGAAGAGTGGAAACTAAGAAGTGTAGAGAAGTTTCTAGAAAGAATTCTAGAACCTTCCGAACCGTTGGATGAATGACACATGGACCAATCTTACACCGTCTATTGTACACTGTGTAACTTATAAATAGGGTAAATGACCTCATTTGTAAGGCACCTCATAAACCTCTCACAACTTGTAAAGCATTCTTAAGTTGAATACAAAGCACTCTTTCACTTCTCTCTTTTGAGTTCTCTTCTACACTCTTAGTCTCTTAGCGAGTCTTCGGAGATAAGCTGATCTTGCGACGCTAGGGATCGTTTTGACGCAAGAGTCGCACGGATTGTCGAGGCGCGATGCTAGGCCCGTGACATATAGCTAAAAAATGAATAGCTGAACAGTATGTGGTGCAAATGGTGTTGGTATTAACTGTTAAGTTACATATTAGCAGACCAAACTAGATGCAACTAGGTGAAAATTTTCTGCCCAAAAGCTGTGATCAAACATTTTAAAGAGCCAAACAATGGATCAAAATTTCGGCCGATAACTGAAGTTATCAGCCGAAACTTATTGGTTTCGGTCCAGACTGAAACGAAACCGAAATCTCAAATTTTTGGTTTCATAATATATGTAAATGAAATTTTCAGCCGAAATTTCGATCCAAAATTTCGGTTTCGGTTCAACCCGAAACCGAAACGAAATCCGAAATTTTTAACCTTGAACCAAACTGCCAACGAACCTATGACATCCCATTAATTAAAACGTTGCAGTGCGAAAACATTTTGACACACCTAAATGCAGGTATTAGGGTAACCCCCCCCCCCTCTCCCCCTCCTCGCTCTCTCTCTCTGCTTTCACATAATTTCAAAGAAGTAATATTTATCGATATTTATGCGTACAGTTACATGAACTAATGCCTATCTTTAGAGGAATGATTTGTGGGATGAAGTCCTTGCCAAAAAATTCAGTGATGCATCCACATCTGGCCACAAATTGGTGAATCACTGCATCAGTGCATGTACTCATAGTCACAAAAATCACTGAATTTTTGAAAAATTCGCAAATTTAAGGTTCCCCGAATTTATCCCGAATTTTTCGAAAGTTCGCCAAATCACTGAACTTCGCGAATTATTCCCGAATAATTCCCGGATTTTTCAAAAAAAATTGTGACAAACTAATTTTTTAATTTTTTAATTTTTTTTAAATTTTAAATCTTTTTATTTTTATTTTTAATTTTTCTCACCGATTTTTCCTCCGAATATTTCCCCAAAATTCCCAACTTTGCCAATTTTTTCTGAATTTTAACCTCGCCGAACTATTGCCGAACCCCGATTTTGTGACAATGCATGTACTAATCAATAATCTAAACTCTCCAATCACCACTTCTTAAATGCTCCAAATCCTGAATATTGCACCGATAATATGATCCTAGCTGTCTGATCAAATTGGTAACAAAGTTAATAGTAACGGATAAACAAAAATTTCCATTGATTGTAAGATTAGAACAATTCTGATCAGTGAGCTTTGGCTTATGTCTATCCTGTAGGTGGTCCAATATAAACCTTCTTTTCGATGACGGGGTACGGGCCTCCTAGAGCACCCGACTTAGTCCCCGGCCACGTGCAACATCCACACACCACATTAACCAGGTAAGTAGGGATAAATCCCAGCAGGAGGCCCACAGTGGGTAGGATTAGAACTCAGGGCCTTCGCTTCTTGAGGCGTGGGCCTGGCCATTGTGCCAACTCCCTGTTGGCTAGTCCAATACAAACTTTCCATTATTGGGCTCCAATACTAAGACATAAAGGGTGTTGCGTCTTGGTGTTGCCCAAGATTTTAAACTATGCTGTAGAATAATATATCTTTCAATGTTCTCACAAGGCTCTACGGCTGTGCTAATTGTAATAAATTGGGATTTGCCTAAAAAGGCTATATTTTAGGCCTGATACTGAAACACCTGCCAGTGTCCAAATTAAGATAGCTTATGACTCTCATTGAGTGGACAGACAAAATCTGAAGCAAGATAGCACAAGAAATACCTTTGGTTGAGAGAAAGCTAGTCTCTTTATTTTTGAAAAGTGCTTTGATGAACCACCTTCAACAACGTAAGATGCCAGTGTGAAAGGAGCCCCAACAAACCCCAGAACGGCTGCTTCATTGTTCACCTAACCACGGATATGGTAGAAAATGAGAAATATAGTGCATGACCATAAATCTAGTAAGTCCCAGAGCATATTATGAATAAAAATTCAGTAAATGAATTAAGAAAAGAAAGAAACAACACCAGATTCAATCAGTTATATTTCACATAATTCACTGTAGTGTTCAATATTATGGATCCATTAATTTGGTGATTTGTTGTGAAGTAGTTCAAGTGTTATTTCAGACTACCCAATGGCTGAGTGCAGACACATTGCTTTCCCTCGTGAGATTCTCTTACCACCTCAGATATACAAAGAAATCTATTGTCCTAAAGTCCAAGTTCAGATGAAGTTGTAAGGTATTGCTGCACGTAGTAAGTACAGCAAAGCTCTTTAAAAACAGATCACCACACTAGTGCTCATGTACCTCATTGCTTTGAACCAATTTGAAGTGCTCTTGAATTGCTTCTGATTGTTTCCCTACACGAGACTATGCCAATTGAAGGGGACAAAGGGATCAGGATGGTGAAAGGGAGTTAAATCAGTTCGTTAATTGAGGTATCGTTTCAGCTGGGGCAGGGGGATATAGAAGCCTCATGAAGGATTTTCCTCTGATTTTCAGTCTCGCTACAGATTCTGAGGCTAGTGTGTCTAAGATGGTGGAGTTACAGAATGATTAGGCCGTGTGGAATGTCAGCACTCGAAGAAGCTTGAAGGAGGATGAGATGGAGGAGTATGGTAGGTTTAGGATGTCTACAACATCGAGTGGTGTTTGAGAAGTGACAACATTAACTTTTAGCAGGACATCAGAAAAACACACAACACAACATTAATCTCAACGGCATTTGCCCTCATTTGGTACTATAGTATAATAAGCATGACAATTTTTGTCATTTACAAATTCTATTTCTACTCTTGAAATTTTCAAAAACACCAATCAGTGGGAGCAAAGAAATTGTACTGCTAATATTCAAGGAACCTATTATTTCTCTTCTCAAATCAGCTAGGGTTTGTGGTTAAGAAAGATGGGCCACAAACATTTTGGAGAGATGATGATACTGTCCCAGTTGAAAGGACTTACTGTGTAAATCCTCTATTAACTAGTCCGTTTTTAGCTTGGACATTAAAAAATCACTTTAAAATAAAATCCCAATACTTTTCTTGTGTTTTCCAGAAAGGAAAAATATCTAAGTTGTTGCCCCTTGGATTACAGTCATGTTGAGCTTGATATATACATATATAGCATTATTGAAATTTCCAACTGGACATATCTAGCAACTTTCAAAGGAATTTTTAATCTTTAACTTTGTTATTGGGGCAGACCACAAAGGATTCTAAAAATTTGAATTCAAATATTGGCATCTGAGGTGGTTTCAGTCAGTCAGCACTTGGGTGAGTCCACAAGTATGTGACTGGTCTATCAAGGTTGCAGGTTCGAGCTCAGCCTACCTATAAAAAAAAAAGAGTATGTGACTGGTTCAAGGTAAAAGCTTTTGGAAGCATGGGTAGACCAAGTTGTACCAGACTCAGCCAACACATAGCTAAGTTGGTTCGGTATCGGTCAAGACCCAATTCAGCAAAGCAAGAATGAGGCTAGCCTATTAGTGTAAGGAAGAGAAACCACTACTGAAGCCAAGATTTAAACCTAGGAGGCATACGTTTATGTTTCTTGGAGAAAAATCAATTTACGGCTTCAAAACCATAAACATACATAGAAGAAGGCAACTGACTATAGATTTCCATTTTCCATCTACATGAATTAAATAAAAAGAAACTAGCACGTCAAACCTCTGCACACAAGATTGTCAATGCCTCCCCAACATATGGAACTGATTCCTCAGGAACAAATTCTCTGACGCGATCAACCTCAGCAGCTGTCGTTAAAGGATTGTATATGATAGGACCCTTCCCTTTTACGATGTCAAAAGGTATGTTCATCCCAGAGAGAGGGGTAAGAATGTCCGAGAATAGTATAACCTGTCAAAAGATATTGCAAAAATGAAATCAGAAAGGTCACAGACAGTAGCAGATTTGTACGTAAGATACACAACATACAGGAACAACACAGAAAATGGTATGTGCATGTGAACTGCAAATGCAGGAATTTCTTTAACAATTCATAATCTGATAAGAAACATTTTCCTCTGTTGAACTTCACACTAAGTGGACTCTCAGCGCCTGCAGCCTTGCGCAATACATGTCCCCTATATACCGGCCAAATGGAATTCTTCAATTTGTTTTCCAGTACAAACCAGAAATTAAATATACGGAATGAACTGGTTCGAAAATTTTAGTATCCTTCCAATTTAATATTTTGAAAGTTCCAGATAAGTTATCGAAAATTCCAGAATCCTAAAACTGGTTAGATATGTTTTACATGGCATGTTTAGGTAATTATTTATGTTGCATCAAAATTAATAGCTGCTATGTTTTGAACATTTACTTCATAAAATATGTACTATTCTAAAGCAATTTGTTAATGGTGTTTGCTAAATTGATCAGTTATGCATTTACGTATTTACAAAGATGGATACAGTACTTCCAAAGAATAGCCTCTCACCAAATTTGTGCACAGGTCAGATGACATAATGGTACTCATATTTTGCAAATCATAAGCAACTATACAATAAACGAGAAACGTGAAAGTCAAAAAAATTCATGGACACTCTCCCAGAAAATCAAGAACCCAAATAATCATCCTGATCTTCAAGAAAAAGAACAGTAAAGACAGAAAGTAGAACGATTCCTAGAAGGTTATCTCACCCCATCAGGCCTGAAAACCTTCCAAGGTTGCAGAGATATTTCGACTACAAGATCAACATTTTCTGACCTTTCACGAAAGGAAGGATACTTTTCGCAGATCCTTTGATAACTCTGTTGAAGGGAAGAATCAACATACTAAGTCAAATTTTAAAAATAATAATAATTTTGTATTATATATATACATACATAAACACACACACATATATAAATGAAGCACAGAAAGAAAAGATCTTAGAATAGACATCTTTAGCAGGAATAGTGAAACAAGAGTTGGCATATTTTCAACATAGTTATACAAGTTTCCATGAAGTTACAGATAGTTGGGAGACTGGTAAAGTAAGGCAGCACAACATACCAGCTGTAGCACATTAACCCACTTTTGAGCAACAAGGAATCATCTCTATACAGTTACGGATAAAATAAAGCATCATAAGGGAATATGATAATATAATGGCAACATAAACAACTAGAAGAAACCTAAAAATTGTACAGATTACCATTGCCAACTTACTAACCAAATATATAGGTTATAACAACAACTGTTGCTTTCATAATGCTACAAACGTTCTTAAGCCACAAAATTGACGCAAGCCACAACTTCCTTCTATCTCCAATCAATATCAAGGAAACAATAAAGAGAAATAGCCCAAAAAACCTAGAAGATATACGACATACTATATTCCCGAACCTGAAAATTTTGGTTAATACAATAGTGTCATATGAGGCATATCCTTTTGTTTAATGTTGAATATTAGATTGTTTGAATTGTATTTGAGCAAGACACTTAAGAATGCTCTGGTTGAAGGTGTTGGGCAGCAATGACTGAGAGCAAACACAATTGCCATGCAATTCAAGCCAACGTTACCTGATTCGCTGGTTCGCTCGGTTTGGATTTGGGTTCGTGATTCATAATACGCCAACTTCACAAATTGCCAGGGTAGGATGAGTTTTGTTTTTAGATGTTATTATGCAGACAAATAATTACTAGTTATATTTAAAGTCTGCATATTGTATCACATATCCACTGAAGTGTTGGTGTGAGCGTGGATACCTTCTAGGTAGGTCAGAAGATCAGATCCTCTTCTCTTCATTTTTTTTGATGTCGCTGTTTAAAACAAAAAAGTCCAATTCGCTTATATCTAGCGAACCGGAGTGAACAGAACCACTAACCGGTTCGATCAAACCATGTAAACCTGATTCAAGCTATGAAAGATTATATGAGCAAATGAAAATTTACAATGCAATTTCTTTGATATGAGAGAAACTGAATCTATTTTCTTAATGGGGAAATGGCTGCTTCCTTTAAGTAAGAATGAGAATGATCAATGGAAGTGTTGGCGCTGTCAGGAACATACTCTCCTTGTTAGGTAACACAGTAAACTCACTCTCCTCACCAAGGAAGTCGCTCTCATCATCAGGAAACACCCTTTCCATGGCAAAAACCTCCTTGCCAAGAATCTTCACCGTAGTGGAAAATTTCCTTCAAGTTATTCTGTTTGCATATGGCTTTTGACATGGGCCTGTGGCCCTTCCGTGACAAAAATGGGAGTTCTTCATCCTTCCATCATAAATCTGCTACAAATGCGACCCAGAGAAAAGTCTCTTTAAGTTTCGGGAGCATCCCCCTCAAACCTCGAATTTTACAGATATGGTCATAGGCTTTTCTTCCTCATCAAAGGGTTTAGACCACTTTGAGATTCGTTTCTTCACCAAACTGGTTGTGGCGCTGAAGTGCTGTATTTACCGAAGCCATCATACTTGTCTTCACTAGCAAGGATGAAAGGTGGTGTGGCATACAGCTTTCGTCCAAATCATCGAGAATAAACTTCTTCAAAACAAGGGCCTAAGGGGATGGAAGATACCAATATCAGGTCTCTTCAAAGGATAAATATGCTATTATATTTTGTCCACTACTACGAAGGATCTCATATGATTTTCAGTAAGAAGAGAGTGGTTTATACGGCAACGTGGCAAACAACTCTATTAGTGAGAAAAATGGGATTGATTGTTTTAGTACCGTTGAGATGGATTCTTTTGTTCTAAGAGGAGGTACAAATTGATAGTCTCCCTTGGCAGTGTTGGGTTGGTGTTGCTTTCCAAGCCATTTTCTCAAAGCTTGAATTGGTCATGATTGCCCCTGGCACAATAAGCTTAAGGAAAATCGATGCATGGGGAGCGAAGAAATATTGCAATGTGGAACCAAATTCCAAGGTCGTGGTAAAAGATGATATATATACGACATTAAAGTCTCAACTCCCAAGGGATTCGACATTGATAAGAAAAATTGTATGAGGCAGCAGGAGAGTAAGGTACCATTTCAATATACTACAAAATTGAACTGCAACAAATTTTTTCATCATCATCCAGACTTATCCCATCAATTAGGGGTTGGCTAACTGCAACATATTTATTCGCTGTTCTAATTTATAAATGGGGAAAGAGGGTTATCAGGTCGAGCCAGCCCATCGGGACTTTGAACTGGCCTATGCATAGATCAGGTCTGGATTGTGCTTTTGGCCTTGTGAGCAAGGCGTGAGTTCAGGCGGAACTGTTCTAACATTTGACATATAGGCCCGACATTAGCCTGTTAGACCAACCCATTAATACCATTTTGGATCGAGCTTTAACCAAATAATTTACATTTGATTTTCATGTAATGGATCGACCTTTAACCCATTCATACCATTGGTCTCAATCTTCCATAGCTCTGCTTGAGCATATTCTCTCTATTGTAAGTTGTGGTTTGCATTAATTCTCCTCTATGTAAAGGAGCACTAAGCCTCATGGTTTGGTAACTCAGTCAAGATTTCACATATTGAGTGCCTTCTAATCTTTTAAAGTGCCCTAGCTTTCTCCGCAAATGCAATATTTGTTTACATTCAGTTTGTTTGCATTTGTTGTTTTTTCTAAAAATATTACCCAAAAAGTAAACTACCAACTGGACAACAATTGGATGGCATTTTCATTTTTAACAGTTTAAAAGCTTTCAACAGTTTGAAATGAAAAATATAGGCAAGATGTAATAGATAGTGATATGAAGTAATTTTGATGGTCAAATTAAACTCTGGTCGGTAGAGACTAAATTTCAAAGGACACAGGACATGAACATTTATAATATAACCAAAACCATAGCAGCTGTCAAACCTGCCTTCATGTACCTCCCTGCTTGCCTCATAAGCCAAACTGGTGGCCTTTCAATTTTTTTTCCTCTCACAGCATCAAGAAGGAGAGGTTCAGCAATGCCAGCAACTTTTGGTTCCACAAGAGACTCTAGAGATGTAAATGAGAGAATTAGAAGTTAGGACTTAATTAAAAATTCTTCATAAACATGAAGAACAAAAATAAGAAAATGAAATTAGCTATAAATAGAGGCTGTGACAAGAATAATCAAATTTTCAAAGGTTGGGTTGTCAGGCGCGCATCAGGCACTTGGTAGTTTTGGGCCTTTTGGCTACAGAGACAAAACCTCAGTAAGTGTTTTATTTCGTTCTTCTAGTATTATTTATATATAGCTATAGAATGCTTCAATTATATGGAAATTTTATATGAACTTCTGTGTAAACAATACATCTCTTGGCATTATCTTTTTATTGTAGAGACATGATAATTAAAAAAAAATCATATCATCATTGTACAGACACATGCATCCTTGGTTTCCTACAATCATTGTGCCTGACAGTGATGTACTCATGCACATGTCCATGCGTAAGTTGCATATATTATAGGCAGTTGAGAAACATTGTGACCATGTAATAACTACCCATCTTGGAAGATCAAAGCCAGCTATGTTTGTGTTGAACTCCAATAATGGTCAGTCAGGACGAGTTATTACATGTTAACAAGTCTTAGCTAGCAAGGAAATAAACACAGAATGGCTAGCTGATGCGGGGCCTGCTACAAGAAAATCAAGTGTTTTATGGGTGTGCCGTTGTAAAGAGACCTTTGATGCATGGAAATAGTTTGCAGCAATAGGTTGTCCCTACGTGAGATGCTGAATAAAAAAAGGGCTTGGTTAGTTAATTTAGTGTATGCCCACATTAGTGATCATTCAGAACAAGAATTGTCCTCAGTAAGAAAACGAAAACATTCCAACAAAGGGATGGACTCTGATGACTAACTGCATACAGATAGGGTCATGACAGCCCAATGTTAAGCTACGTAGTGCTCATATTTGATCAATCCCAGCAATTCAACTAGCAGCCCATCATTGGCACATATCTCAACCAGGAAAATCACGCTTGTGAAAGTACATCTGATCGGTGCATGTTAATATCAACCATAAAAAAACTATGCAAAACGGTCCATATTAAACTGGATAGATTGGGTGGTTCAAATACCTCAATAAGCGATTTTTTGCCCTGTGGTAACTCCCAGTATGAGCTACCAGTTTGATGAGTTAGATTGCTCAAATGATGTGTCATGCGGCCTAAAAATGGGGCAAGCACGCCTCATTTATCCGTTAATAAAATACAGAACAACAGTGTTTAAATAGCATTTTATCTTAATGTATCCCAGGGATTAATACATTTCAAACAATAGTATTGGCGATAATATCGCCAATGCATCAGTTTTTCATCCCTCTACGTTTGTTTAGTAATAAAATTATTTTACAAGGGGAAAAATCAGAATACATAAAAAGCTGATATTAATTATTTAATTGGCTGACGTACTCCAATAATAATGATTAGAACCAATAGCAAATATTTTTTTCTTCCCAATCTAGCTTAATGCCTGTGATAGTCAAATCCCATCATCTGATCCAATGGTTAACAATGTTGAATCAGATGATATAGATCAAGTTTCGTGCCAATCTTTGGCACTAAAGATCATTACATTGTGGCCTCCAAATCAGACGGCTTAGATGGCGTTCCACGTAGCATAGGTCCAAACAATACCAAGTCTTTCTTTTTAAACTATGTGCAATGGCACAAATCTCGTGTGCAAGTAATCGCTCCAAATAAAAATCTATTAAAAACATGTATTTCCTAGACTAGAAATGAATCCATTTTCAAAGTAAGAAGACTAGTTACCACACCTATGCCTTTATGAGCACTTTCAAAATATCGTCCGGAATCAATACATGACCAGGTCGATAAAGTGAATGTATCAACTCATATATTTGTATGTATCGGCTGAAACATACCAATGTATGGTCTGATATGTATCGGTTTTGGAGCTGGCCAATACGTACCAGAAAATTAATATTTTGAACCTTGCTTATGAGTAACCTTGATCAATGTGAAAATTTATTAAATTATCCGTACAAATAATTCTAATTCCTAAAATACCATTAAATTGAAAATGGACAATGACTAAAAGCACGGGGAACTGGTTAATAAAGCAGAAAGGGGGCATTGTGAGGATTCTTTAAGTGGTTCGACTGGGCAGATGATATTCTCAACTCAACTAGATTGGTCCTGCCCATGTCTGGATATCCAACATGAGGCAAATCATAAAGCTAACACAACAGTAAAAAGTGTGTTTTAAAAAAGAATTTTCTCTTGGAGATATGTAATCCTTTCATTAGTCTTGTTCCACTTTTTGTCACTAAGATGTCTTCTATGCGATTCTTGTACTTCGATATTTTAATTAATGACTCACTGGTCGCTGCTAGTAATAAAAATTAGTGAACAAATATAAATGTAATACCAATATTTTTTAGTTCATATGCATACGAGATAATGTAGAGTTGATCTATATAAGTTATAGTCACAGTTCTTTATAAATTAGCTATACATATGTCTAATGTTTACACATAAATGTAAAATGCAGCATCCAATAATATCACTATTTACTTATTTTTGAGTTTAATACCAAGTAAATCACAAGTAAAAATAAGTAAGAACAGAAGTTCCAACACGCCCACAATATGCAAAGACACCTAAATTTGGCCACATGTGTGACATTGACAAGTCAACTCACGTTCAAATTAAGGATGGTTGACCTAGATTACTAGTCAATTAGACCAATTCGTGCAAACCGAGCCTCTGATATGCTCTTCAAAGAAGCCTACATCTTTTAACTTGTAAGTCCCCATCCCAAGTGCAGAATCTAGGTTAAATTCTACATATGAGCCATTATTTCGATATTTATTGGATGATACAAACTGATAACTACATTTTCAGCAGATCACCTGATTATAATATTCTTACTATTTTTCTCGATTTTCCTTATCTAAAGTGGTTTTTTAATTCTCTGAGTAATATTTAAAATAAAGAAATTGAAGAACATATTTTTCGTAATCGGCGAAAATCACCAACAATAACATTTCTATCGTATCATAAGGATATGGTTGCAAAACCATATGATTTGAAGTTGAAAATAGAATCTAACAGAAACTAAATCTAAGAAACAACTACCTTAATGTTAGCAAAGAGAAATACGAGAAATTTCTGTAAAAATAACAGAAATATGTATAGATAAAATACGGGAATTAAGAGATCAAGTGAACTCATTAAAATTATGAGTAAATTAATTCCAAAAAAAATGGAATCGTACCTCCAACAGAGCATTGAATTCTGAACTTTGGTTTTGAGGGAGAATAAGTAACACTGAATTTGGGGGAAATCGAAAAAGGAGAGAGAGCGAAAGCAAGTGACATTTTCTTCAGACCAAGTTTCTCTCTCCTTTTCAGCTCTTATTATCAGTCTCTCTCTTACATATCCTTGCTAGTAATTTGTCTTACACGAATGCCCTCCATCTTTCAGATAATACCAGGAAAAAAATTGTATCCATTGATTCGGATGGGGGAATCACCAAGTTGATTGCTACGGATTCAGTGGCCTTGAAATCTGGGGATTTGATTTTTTTAAGAGGGGCCTCATTTCATGAACCTAGATGTCTCTGAAGAGTTTCAGTATCATGAGATAAAGATAGACTCTCCCAGCAGCTAATCCAGCCATGTAATCCCCTGGGCCGCTTCTTGTAATTAAATCAATTTTAGCCATCCGATCAAGAGTCTTCTACAAAGATGGTTGCTGATCGATAATGGTGGTGCAGCTGTAAGCTGCTCAAAGAATTAGATGATCCATATTCATTGAAAAAACTGACATAGGCACAAAAATGGGTGTTCGGTAGAACCCACATTTTTTGTTTTTATTTTTTTGAAATGAGGTAGAACCCAATTTTCGGCCGAGCTGTCACTTGCAATAGTTGTTTAAACTTAAAATTAGGCTGGTATTGCTATCACACCACTCTATGTTATAGGCACCTCATTTAAACAAAGGAAAAGATATATGTACTGCTTTAAATCGGATGATGGAAATCATTTTTTGTCCTAATCTTTTCCACGTTAGATGTGAAGATCACAGGGCCTATTATGGGACAGTCAGATGTTGATTTCACAGTTGCAAGGAAAGGGTTGCAAGTTAACATAGGTAGCTTCTACAGTGCAAGTAAAAGGTTTGCAATTACTTAATCCTAGTAGGGGCACTTTTGTCTTATGACATAAATCCACTTATCCTCCGTACCGCCAAACTTATCCTCTTACTGTCTCAGCAGTTTGGGACTGGATTGGATTTCTAAGTGGAGGAAAATAGATAAAACCTGTTGCCACTAATACCCTCGGAGATTATCAGAATTACTTATATGTCCCTAAATCTGATTAAAGCGTTGATTGGGATGACTGAAATGGCCTTTCCAAATGATAGCCACAAGTTCAACGCCTCCTTTGTTATTATCGAGTAGGGATGCAAGTTTTGACCCGAAAGCTGAATACCACCCGAAAACAGAGCGAACCGGCTCTAAAACCAAGTCAGACCGACCAAACTGATTCTAGATTGGTTCGGTTTTGATTTTGGGTGACAAAAATAAAAATTGATTAAATAGAATGAGAAAATATCACAAACCCCAAAATAAATAAATAAAATAGTTTCAAAATATAAACAATAATAAGAAAATCCGAAATCGAACAGAAAACAAACTAAAAAACCAAAAATTTTGCGTTTAGGTTCAAAATAAATAAATAACAGAACCGAAACCGAACCACGATTTTGGTTCCGTTGACCGAACATGCACCCCTATTTCCAAGCCCCGCTAGTTCCAAGCCAAAGGGTAAGGGAACTAAAAGATCTCTCTGGAATATGAGACACATGGCCCTGCCTATTTACCTTATAAAACATGAGGCCCTGGTGTATGTGTACAGGTATGGGTACCTATATTTTCAATTCAAGATTCTTCCTTCTCAACCGCGTTTCACTTACTTAAATCATTGAATCAAACGATGGAGATCAGTTCTTGCCCAATCGTCACTATAATAGATCTTGAGATCATGATCCTACTATCAGATGGTCTGATTCCACGTAGCATGCATTCCGAAAAGTGATCCTAAGACCATGTTTTGATGCACGCCCATGATCGTGTTTATTTTTTTGGGTTGTGTGCCATGTGGAATCAAAATCTAACAGTTCGATGGATGGGCCATGATTTCAACGTCTGTCGGGTTAAAGTTTGGATGAAAACGATCCCTATCATCTGATCCAAAGCAGTCAATGATTTATACACGTGGAACCCAGATTGAGAAGGAAGAATCTTAGGTTGTAAATGCCAATCAGCTATTTGATGGAGCCCAGTAGTTGAGATGATAAAATAAGGTCAAAGGCATACTTTCACTGAGTGGTGTACTAATAAATACATATGCCACCTATTGTGGCAGGCAATGATCAAATTTTCGGTTTTTGTTTCAATTTTGGAGGGGACCGAAACCAAAATTTTGGACCGAAATTTCAGCCGAAAATTTGAATTTCGGCCGATAATTTCAATCCCATACATTTGATGACCGAAATTTCGGTCCCAAATTATCGCTTTGGTAGGGACCGAAACCGATAAATTCGGTCATTTTGGCAGAAATTTTGATCCTTGGTGGCAGGTGATTTCCTTGACTTGGGTCAGGTACCTAATACCAAACACTCGAAAATTAGCCTATACATGCTTTATATTGCCCAGTGTAAGGCTCTGTTTAGGGTGGCTCCAGTTTATGGCATCCACTTAAAAAACAGATTCCTGCAAATGGTAAACCAGAAGTTGGTTTTGGCCGCTTTCAGCTTTTGTTCATTTTCAGCTTCCAAGGAAGCTGTGTTATCTAAACACCATGTAAGACAGTAGTGCTTTTCACCATTAGAAAGTGGGGAACCGTTTCTAAAAGCCACACCAAACTGAGCCTACGTCTCCACCCAAATCATCACATCCATGACCGAGACCCAACATGTCTTGTCTGAAAATGCGCCCTTTTGGGCAAAATTTAAAACCATGCTGGGCACCAAATTGTGCATAACACCATAGAACATGCAGTCTCAGTATCATCACCAAAGATGACTATTTACATTGAACACAAATGTAAGGGGAAATAGCGAGGCACATCGTTTTCACTACCGCTATGTAATTACATGGACCAATAGAATAAAACGGTGTGAAGAGAATTTGAATCAGAAAATTGTATCAATGGTAAGCTTCCTCTTGGGGGGAGCTTTCTCTATAATCTGCTTCTGTAAATCCATGAAGGTGGATCCCTTGTTAGCAAATAATCTTCGGAGATTTATCACTGAAAGCTCGCTAAAGTTAGCGACTGCAAGATCGGCCTGCACCAACTCGTACCTGTATTTCCAAAGGAGGGTGCTTTAGTCATTTTATGCACATGAAAGATCATATCAGTCAATTTAAAGAACATAGATCTTTTAAATTTCAAATATGCATGGCTTTTTTATCGTTATAATATAAGCGATGTCACCTATTTTTTGTAAGAGTGTTGAAGGGATAATGAAATCACATTGTATCATTCAAATTGTTCTTTAATTTCAAAGAGATGGAATTAGGTACCCGGCCTGGGTGCCAGCAGTGGCACTCCAGTCAATCTCCTTCTGTCCAAATGGTCAAGCATTGGGAGCCAAACTATTATTTATGAGCACGCAAATTGGCACTCGGGTCAATATACATTTCTTCAAATGGTCAAGCCTCCGGAGACACTGTTATTTATGAGCATGTAAATCAGTGAAAGTTCACTTGTGGTTGTCACTAAGTTGTGGCTCAAATTATCAACGCATTTATCAAGGCTTTCAGTTTGAGATTGACCCAAGTGCCACCACCGGCACAGTCAGGCAGCTTATACTACTAAGTCAATTTATAAAAAAATACGATACGTACGCTGGGTGAGCACCGATCAATGCAACAGCCATCATCGTACAGTTGTGAGCAGCAGTTATGCCTCTTGGATCATCCTCAAACACAATGCACTTGGATGGTTTTCGGTCCAACTGCATAATATACAAGTCAAAATTCAGTACATTGCATATAGATTGCTAGTAGTTATGATTAGATTCATAATATGCTAACCAAACTAATCAATTAGTATAGCCAAGGTGTGTAGCCTATTCTAATTTACATAAAAACTTTCTATCTAAATTCGCAGATAGAGTGTTCCGTGATAAAACTGTTGAAAACGTGATGAACTGTGAAAACCATAACATCATAATAACAATATGAAACAGTACAATTACGAAAGGCGTAAATCAAAATCCACACCTTAGGGATTGAACATAAAGCTTAAAGCAGATGAAGATGAACCTGAGATTTAGAAAGGTAATCTGACATTGATACCACAAACCTGAGATCTATAAAGGTTAACCATATTCCAGAGGTTACCATGGTCACTTTGGCATAAATCTTATCGCCATAACTTTCTCAAGAGATACCTCCATTAAAGTAACCAAATCATCCGTATATTGGAGATAGAAACCTTCCAGACCAACATTGGACACCTTAATACTTCTTAGGAGGCTAGATTCCGAGGCAACGTAAAGAACTAGTCCAATTGCCTCAGCGATCAATGTGGAGAGTAAAGGAGACAATAGGCCCCCTTGTCTAAGGCCCTTACTTGAACTAAAGAAGCCAAGTTTTATTGCCAAACTCGACTTGCTTCCAGTAGGCGATCAACGTGGAGAGTAAAAGAGACAATAGGCCCCCTTGTCTAAGGCCCCTACTTGAACTAAAGAAGCCAAGTTTTATTGCCAACCTCGACTTGCTTCCAGTAATAATAATAATAAATAAAAAATGTCCAATAAGAACTAGGATACAGCAAAGATATGAACCTGTCATCTTGAATAATTCTGTAAATAAAGACTACATAAGTATATAACAAAAGTTGGGAGGAAAATCTGTTCCAGACGTTGGGTCTAACCAAAGAATTTGGATCCTAAAGCCAAATGAGACATTTTCCACTTAGTCGTTTTATTCGAGTTACTCCCTCCTCCTCAAGTTTTGGTCTGTTAAACATGACGCTAAAGAAAGTCCTAACAATTGACCATATGCAGCATTAGAGGAACAGAACACTATCCCAAACAGAGGTTGCTTCTCTTAGAAGGGAAGAATAAGTGGACCACATTATGCTTCATTGTAAATTTTCATTGAAAATCTAGTCCAACTTTGGTTATTTGTTTTAAAATTCAGTGGCTTATGCCATTTTCCGTTGCTGACGTTCTAGCTTTTCAGAAACGTTGCCCATTTTCAAAACATGGCCGTGTTCCATGGAAACTATGTTCAACTGTTATTGCATACAGAATTTTGAAGTAAAGGAATGGAATAATATTTACAAGCAAGGATAAATTTGATTTCAAATGTGATCTGGTGAATTAAACAGCTGTTTTTCACATGAGAACTGATCCAAAAGGAGTTTTGTTTTATAAGGATGAATGATTTATTTAGAACCAAAGGAGTCTCTTTTTAGTAGGTATAGATTGTAGGATCTAACCAATATCCACCCTCCATATTCCTAAATTGAACACCAATAGGATTTCAATGGAATCCAGAGCTGGCAGAAGTCAGGGGATAAAGCCAAAATCATGCTGGCAGAATTATCAAGTGTGTTACTCAGCTCTGGTGGGGTAAACAAATGCCTTGAAAGTTGAGATTTGTGCAATAGTGACAGATTCTGGTCCTTCTTAATGAAAGTTTCAGCTCTTGCAACATTGAAGGAGACTTGGCTAACCCCAAAGTCACAAAGTCGGATATGGCAATAATTCAGTAAGTGGTCAATTCAAAAAAAGAACAGATTCAGGAAAATTAGGAAAAAATAAAGAATAATAAATAATATAAAAAATTATCATATCTATTTCAAATTAGAAATAATGTTTTTAATAAACAGAATAAGCTACGGTGTTTGATGAAAGGCACATTATAACTAAATAAATGCATATCTATGATTCATCTTAGTTAATTCAGGATAAATTGAGAAATTTGGGTGAAAATAACACAAATCAAAGATTTGCTTTTTCATTGATAAAATTACAGATTAATCAGAGACTGGCCGAATCAGTCAATTAATTGGCAATTTATTTGGCACACCTTTAATTCAAAGTTTGTGAGTGGACAAATTTTGTTGAATTTCAAGTCCATTGGAAGTTTTGGCAAAATTTCACCTATTTTGACGAAGCACATAATTTTTTTGAAATTTGGCAAAATCAACCTTAAGAACTCTTTTAAAGGGATACAAGTTTCGTAAAAATTATGATGTTCACCAAAATAAACCTTAAAAACCCTTTTAAAACTGAGAAACGCATTTTTAACTTTAAATATGTTAACATATGTGTTTCTATTTTTCTAATAATTATATTACTTCTATAATCCCCAAACTTTTCCCAAATTTATCCGAATTGAAGGAAAACGACCTCCTGTTGAAATATTGCCAAAACCAAACTTTTTTTTTTATTCTAGGGGAAACCGAACATTGTTACTCCGACTATAGATAGGACCACAGATTATCAAGCAAGGGATCTCAATATAAGCATACTGATGGAGTTTCGCTAGTCATCGAAAATTCTTTTCCAATGCACTCACCATTTATTCTGTTATTTTGTTTTTTTTTTTCCAGTGGGACTAGATTGGTGTAAGTGTTAGGTTTTCTCGCCTTCCTTCACCGAGACATTGTGCTATCTATTCTTCCTTTTAATAACTGTCCATCATCATCAACACTTCGTCCATTCTATTTGGGGTCGGTTATGCAAGTCCTATGTCCCCACTCTTAATTTTTCATAGCAGTTTTATCCATTGGTTATGGTGTGTTGTTCATAAATACAATTTGAGCCTATTATAGTATGCAAAACCAGATGAAAATGCTTTGGTATCTGGCATTACAACTAGTTACAGAGTTTTGCAATGTTTTTTTTCTTTGACCAGTAGATTTTATTCAATGTTTCTGATGCAGGATTAACGCTAAAACCCTAACAATAATATTTAAAAAAAAAAACAAATAGAAAGATGGGGTTCCAAGGCTTCACACCAAGGATGTACGTCTGTTTCGCACTAAGCGCACAATAAACGAAGATTCACTCCTCTAGTTTTGAAAGATTCGCTCTTTCAAGTGAAAACTCTTCACAACTTCTCTAAGGTTTGCACAAGCAACTCCCAATATCATTAATCATCAACTATCAAATAAAGTCTTTACATGCCTTTATATAGGCTAAAAAAACCCTACCTAAACATAAAGTTCGAAATAAGAAAGTCCTAAAACAATTAAAACAGTAAATGACAAATTTTTGCCTAAAATTCGTGTAGCCGCTAATTTGCGGACAACTTTCACAGACGTCCATCATATGACGACGGATGTTCGTGGGCACGGATGTCCTTGCCTTAATTTACATAACGCTCTTATTTTCACAGGTGTCTGTTCTGAAGCCACGAACGTTCATCGTATAACGACTCTTTCACGGGTTGTTTGAACACAAAACCACTCTCTCTTTGATCCCCTCTTCTTCTCGACTTTGCCAAGATTCCAACATGCGAATTTAAATTCCGCATCAATCCCCCCTACTTCGAAAAAGTTCGAGTTCGAACTTTGGCCGAAATTGATCTTTTGCGAGGAGGTGAAGAACACTACGCTAAGAATCTCGATTGGGCGCGGCTTAGACAAATAAACCGGATTTGACTTGGGTGAGATCTGATTTATCTTTGATACGTTGACGAAAATCGACGTCAACACAGAATCAACATGATCCTAGGACCTAGGGATCATGGGATCGATAGACATTATCACGGATACTTGCTCTTTTGATCTCGGACTTTTCAACGGTCTCAGGCTCGGTAGGGCCTATCGCGAATACTCGAGCTTCAACGCTCTCAGGCTCTTCAACGGTTTCAGGATCGTTAACAGCCTCATCAATCGTGTATTCCATAGGGATGGAAGTACTCGGATTCATCGTGTGTATGGTATCTTCCACCGGTATAGGTACTACCACGGGCACAGGTTGAGGAACTCTAACCCGTAAAGGCTTTCTCACGGGTACGATTGTGAAGATGAAACTTGTAACCTTCAGTCTCAAAGCTTGAATCATTGCCAATACGTCTTCAGATAAATCGTGAATAAAAGTTCTGAGAAGTATCTTACTGATATCCTCATGTCATGCAACCACTTACGCGACCTTAGCAACTCGCAATAAACATTGTTAAGAAGTGCAAAATGCTTGAATATGGAACTATGTTGATTGGATGATCTACCTTTCTCCTCGTACCATTTTTTTTCACCGTCGCCATCTTTTGATGCATGATCAGAATGTTCCACTGTTTCACGAGCGTTCTCATGGAAACCATGTAATCGTTCAAATCATGAAGGGCTTCGAGCATTCGATCTTTACTCATGATTTCGCCAATCCACTTGTTAAGAGTTTGAACTTACTTTGATACCAATTTGATGCAGGATAAACGCTAAAATCCTGACCATAATTTATAATAATTTTTTAAAAAAAAAGACAAAATAGAAAGATAGGGTTCCAAGGCTTCACACCAAAAATTCTGAGGCTTCACACCAAGGATATGCGTCGGCTTTGCACTAAGTGCACGATAAACGAAGATTCACTCATCAAGTTTTAAAAGATTCGCTCTTTCAGGTGAATACTCTCCACAAGTTCTCTAAGGTTTGCACAAAGCTACTCTCAATTTCAGAAATCATCAACTATCAAATAAAGTCTTTACATGTCTTTATATAGGCTAAGAAAACCCTAACTAAACATAAAGGTCAAAATAAGAAAGTCCTAAAACAATTAAAAATCTAAATGACAAGTTTTTGCCTAAAATTCGTATAATCGCCAATTTGTGGACGACTTTCACGGACGTCCGTCATATGACCACGGATGTCCATGGGCATGGATGTCCTTGGGCACGGATATCCTTGCCTTAATTCCCAGAACGCCCTTATTTTCATGGACGTCCATTATGAAGCCACGGACGTCCGTCATATAACCACGATTCTTTCACGGTCCCACTTTCTCTTTATCTCCTCTTCTTTTCGACTTTGCCATGATTCCAACATGTGGATCTAAATTCCGCATCAATTTCTCTTCCCATAAAACACTCAGTCTAGAGAGCTCTAGCCCTGATAGTCAATGTTGTGGGCGAGCTTCCTGTACAAGAAAATAACCTCAATAATCACACTAGTATACTGCTTCATCCAAGAACTTCATAACCTCAATCGATTTCGCATATTTACAAAGCGACAATAGTATCGTCGAATATATCTTCAAATCGGGAATACGATCATGCAATTGCATCAAATTTAAGAGCTCAATTTCCAAACCCACTTTCCCAATCCTACAAAGAGCACTAGCAAGTATTCGTAAACTCAAATAATTGAGTCGAATGTTCATCTCCAAAGTCCTCATCAAAACATCATAAACTATCACAAAATATCTACTTATCAACACAAGATCGAAAGCAAAACATCGATGGATCTTATAGAAGGTCTGCACCTGAATTTGGGTATTCGAAGAAGAGATCGAGGGCTTTCTTTAATCATGCCAAATTTGTGGTAGTCTTTTATGAGATCGACAAAAAATTTCTCTTGGGGGATCGAATTTTGCGATTTTTTGGAGGTGATACAGGACGAGAAGGATTTGGGAGAATTGGGATCGTTGGACTAGGGTTTGGATGAGGAAAGAGTAGGCTGAGGGTGTGGGGTTGAAGTTGTTGGTGGAGGAGGAGGAGGAGTTGATGAGAGAGAAGAGGAGTTAGGGTTTTAGGTTTTCTTGGTTTTGTTATTCATCTGATGCTGCTCTTTTAAGGGTTTCCATGGCTCGCTGTTGATCGAAGATTTCTTGCCATTTGGCTTTGTATGGAGAAAGAAGGCACTTCCACTTACCCCTTCTCATAACAACGTTTCTTATGGAAGAGCAAAATAATGCCATTTTCCTTTGATCAAATAGGTTATATATTTGTTTATCTAATAAGGCTAAAGATTCACAATAAGAGACGCGTTTTTTTGCTGTTCATCAGGAGGGAAAATGAACGAGACAAGTTCAGGATGAGGAACGAGGCAGAATTCATAATAGAGTTGGTTTAGTGTAATGGGTTGGGCTGGAGTCAATCTCAGCAGTTAGTGCCTTGGCCACACTGCCAAGTGGCTAGTCTCAACCTGAATTCACAATAGAGTTAGTTTTAGCGTAATGGGCCGGGCTAGAGTCAATCTCAGAAGTTACCGCCTTGGCCATGCTGCCAAGGCTAGTCTCAACCTGGCCCCTTGGCTGGATCAAGATGTATTTTAGCCCTCTGGTAGGCTAAAATATTTTAATAAGTTTTTTTTATTTCTTGTACAACAAAATAAATTCACGAATTGAAAAAAAAAAAAAAAAACTCTTCCATAGAAAATCCATTCATTGAGAATTATCCAATGATATTGAAGGTCAATTGTTCTAATGACTAAAAGAAACATAAGCATAAAAACCTACAGTTCCCTTGTAAACCAATTTAGCTCTAATAAAAATCAATAAATACCACTGAAAATATTATGATTATGGTGGAAAAGTATGGTTCGATGGACGGTTTTTTGGGTGTTAGAATCTCGACTAATAGAATGACCTCTAATTGGTGGAAAGGCGTTTGCTGCACCTGGAAGTCCTATGTGAGGGGTATCTGGTTCAGCTGGGGTGAGGGGAATAGGATCAAGTTTTGGGATGACATCTGGATCAACTATTGGCCTCTAAAGGAAAGATTTGCCGTTATTTACTCTATTGCTACAGATCCTGACGCCTTAGTGGCGGACCTTTTTACGGAGAATGGTGGATCAGTGTCTTGGGAGGTGTCTACAAGGTGGTCTCTTAGGGAGGAGGAGTTGAGGTCTTTCGAGGACCTAATGTCTACTTTACATCTCATGGTCAAGAATCGCGCCAGAGTTGATATGAGAATTTGGATGCCTTCTAAATCTGGGTCTTTCTCTGTCAAATCTTTCTACCAGATGTTGGTTGGGCGTCCACTTTGCCGATGCGAGTGGACTAAGATTTGGAAAGCCCCGATTCCCCCCAAAGTGAGGTTCTTTTCTTGGACAGTTCTAAGGGGCCGCATTCTCACGGTAGATCAGTTGATTCGAAGGGGCAAGGAGTTGCCTAATCGCTGTGCTATGTGCCTTATTGCTGAGGAATCGGCGTCACATTTATTCCTCCACTGTCAAGTCGTGCACCGGATTTGGGGATCTGTCCTCAGTTTGTTTGATATGTCTTGGGTCTCCCCGGATTCTATACCTAGCCTCCTCTCGTCTTGGTCGGGCATTAAATTAGGAGGTCAGGATGGGGTGCATTGGACGGTAGCTGTTTTTGCGGTCATGTGGGTCGTCTGGTTAGAACGCAATGCTCGTATTTTTTGCAAGATTCGGCGTCCGATGGGGTTGATCCTCAAGGTGATTGTAGACCTCATGTGCTCCTGGACAGTGTTGATCAAGGGGGGGACTCTCTCAAGTCCGGAATGTATTGATCCGAGGTAGATGTCCCACGCCTTTTTGTCCTCTTGCCTTGAGGCTTTTGTTGTTTTTTCTTTCTTCTTTTGTTTAGCTGGTCGTTTCCAACTTTTGTGAGGTTTCCAGCTCCTCGCTGGTCTTTCTATATAAATTTTCATGCTTTTACTGATAAAAATATATATATATATATTATGATTATTACTATTATCCGTATTTAGATTATACTTGCAACTATGTGTGACTTAGTTAATCTCTGACCACGTCCTTTCAAATTGTACCAATTTTCCAGAAAATGGATAATTGTATATAGAGATGTAGCAATTTGGGAATTTTCAAAAAGATGTAAGATCGATTCCAAAGTATATTCGACCAGTCTTGGATTCACTAAGATGCCTAACCTGTATTAAAGGATAACACACCATTCTCACTCTTATCTAGATATTAGTTATTCAAGAAGCATTTAAATATTACTTGCCATTACTAAATTCGGAGGAAGTATATAAACCCTACAAATTTCTCAACCCAGTTCAGAATTTGAGGTCTGCCGACTAATGCATGCCTATCAAATCTAACAAAGAAAACAATTTGAAGCAAATGAAACAAAGGGGGAAAAAATATCTTGAAAAAAGGGTGAAATAGGGTAATAATTCACTTCACAAGTGTATAACTCAAACAAATTTCTAAAAATTACCTATAAAATAAAATCTAAGAATTATTATACAAAAAAAGCTAGTAACTAAGATATAACAACTAGCTAATGTGAAATTTTATTCCATACCTTGACTGCAGCCGAGAGAAACCTATGAGCTATTGACTCCATTCCATCCTCCTCTGACACAATCACCTGAAGCACAGAACAGAGAACACCCTACTGAACTTTGTGCCTTTGCATATCCAAAATATTTATAGAAACCCGAAGATGCTAGTTTACAAGATGGGATGAGATCTGATATATATATATATATATATATATATATATATATATATATAATAGAAATGGAGGGCAGCATAGAAGCATTCACAACACGCCCTTATCCAAACCACACCAAACCAAAACATGGTTAGGAAGAATTTTGGTCTCATGAAAAACCATCCCAACTGTATTTGGGTGGAAATACAAGTCATATAGCTGCTTGACTTTTATTTTGGGTAGGGTCCGTGGAAATAGTTACATTCTGACTAGGGTCTGAGACAGTGTTGGAGTTACTTGTATCTAACTTTTACATACACACTTTATTAAAAAGATATAGCACCTGGAAGTATTTCTTGAGCCCCATCCGCTGCAGAGCTCTGAGCAAATTTATCCTATCAAGGCATGAAACAACGGCACAAGGAGTGCCAGCTGTATAGAGCGCATCAAGCCATTCTCTCAGTCCTTCCATGGGTGCACTAAGCTAGGCAGACAGGTACGTGAATCACAAACTATTTAGAACCATAAAAAAGTAAATTGAATAATCATATTTTAAACTATATAATCAACTGAGGGGGGCTCTAACTTTGAGCAGATGCTCGTAGTACAACTGTGTGAGCCGTGACTTCAGTCTTTCCAATTCACTTTCTCCGATACCCCATTGCAATACCTATACGTTATGAGAGCCATATCAGAAACATAATCATAAACGAGTGATCATCAGCATCACTCAAAACTAAAAGCAGCAGGGGATTAAAAACCGTCTCTATAAAATCTGAAGGGAAAATGTCTAAGATTAAAGCCTTAAGAGAAACATCTAAGATGGAACAAAAAAGGTCAACACTTCTTTTTTCATGAAAAAGATAAAAAGGAAAAAAGATAACTTCTATTGTTGTCGTATTTTTTGTTGTTATTTTGGTTCTCTATAATATTTCCAGTAAGCATGGTTTTTAAGCTTGAACATGGGTGAGCCATCTTAGTTTAGACAAATGCAATGAATGCTCATGATCAAGGTGGGAGAATGTACATGCCACCTTCCAAGTTTTCCAAGTTCCAAATCATGCTTGAAGTCATTGAAAACTTGCAAAACATAGTGTCAATGTAGTCAAATCGCACATCCGACCGTATGCGATGGCATAGGGCCATCGCATATCCACATATGCGATTATGCCATGGCATAAAATAAAATTAAAAATTAAAAACACCCAAAAAAATCCCAAAAATTTGTCCAAAGTTCCCCATATTGATCAGTAATATGTTGTGTAAATTTTGTGCTCTATTAATTTTAGTGTCTAGAATGCGAAATAAAAGTACATAATATAAGTATATAACCCATAAGTTAGAAGGGAAAATATAAATTTCATTGATGTTAAACAAAATAGTACAAAAATGAGCATAGGAACTTTCAAAAAAGAAGGAAAAGAGTAAAGAAATTATCAACAAAGCTTTGAGAAAGTGAGAGGAGAGAAAAAGAATACTAAAAACTCAAAAAAGAGACCAAAAAGACACAAATTATACCTTTGATGGATGTGGTATTGATTAGGAAGAGGAACCCCCCATTTATAGACTTTGGGGAGCCCTAAAAATAAAAATAAAAAAACTCCAATGGTCATAAATATGACCATTGGAGATGTATGTGATCGCATACATGTCAGGTCGCATATGCTATCATGGCATATGGGAAAAACTGCTCTAGGATTGCATATGCGATCACATATGACAATAGTGCATGGTATGGATGAATGTGAAGAGGAGGATGTACATTCTCCCGCTCTATTATAGCATCAGGGGTCAATTCTCAGTGCATCTAAGATTGGCCTAAAAAGGCTTTGGATCCACATTACAATTTTATAAAAAGAATTAAAATCCTAGAACCAAGGTTTTAAATAGCGTTTGAGGCATAGCGTAAGCATTTCACTTCAAAGGCGTAGCTTGGGGCGTAAAGCACGTGAGGGATACTGAGGCGTAAGAAGGCGCAGTGAGGCTTAAATATCGCATAAATTTTTATTTTTTCCTATTTTTCTTACAAGTTTAACTTTTTGCACAAGTTTACCCTTTTAAAGGATTTTTAGGGGATGAAATAGAGGAGGATGACCTTTATCTATTATTTTTCTTATATATTTTATCATTTTTTATCAATTTTCTTTATAATTTTAAATTTATTATAAACTTCTTGCACAAGTTCAAGCCCCATCGGTATTTTTGGGGCAGTGATTTGCTAGCTTTACTTGAAGCATCTCCATCTCGTAGTAGATATATACTCTTTATTTGATTAGTGATATACTAGTATGCTTGGGGTCGTCTATCTCACTTCCCCTTTAGACCCTAATCACTCTCTTCATGAAGGTTATCTCCTTTCCTATTCGGGCTTGTATCAAAGACTTGTTGGCCGCCTCATTTATCTCATGTTGACCCGACCAGACATTACCTATGTGATTAGCGTTGTTAGTTAGTTACATACTCTCACAAAGCTCCCCCATCTTGCAGCTATTCGTCGTATCTTGAACTACCTAGAGTCTTGCCCCGGTTGAGGCCTCGTGTATTATCGTCATGGTCACCTGGACATTGGGGCCTATTCTCATGCTGACTATGTTGATTGTCGCTCTACATCTAGATATTGTACCTTCCTCGGAGATAATATGGTTACTTAGAAAAGCAAAATGCAGATTTTAATATTCTAAGTCAATGATCCGAGTATAGAACAATGGCCCTTAGCACGTGTGAGTTGTTATGGGTATGTGTGTTCCTTTACAATCTCGGCTTTCCTCCTACGTAGGGGATTAAATGGGTCAGGTCGAGTTGGGGCCAACCCGTTTATCTAAACCCTCAACTCAAACTCATCCTAACCCATTTATTGAAACCCTCAAACTTCCCTCGACCCAACCCAATTAAAAAAAAACTCGAGCTGGGTTGGACATACTAGGTAAAATATAAGGGAGGGACTTCGGTCAAGTCAAGTCTGGTCGGGTCTAGGTAAAGAAACCTCAGCTTGAACCGAATCCATTGGTCGATGAATCGAAAATCTTAACCCAAGCTTGACTGTGGCGAGTCAGTCACTTGACCCATCGGGATGACCCGATCCGTTTGCACCCCTACTCATACGATGTCTATGTCTCTCTATTGTCATAATAAGGCGTCCATTCACATAATCAAGAACCCGGTGAATCATGAAAGCAACAAACACATTGAGGTGGATACCCATTTCGTGTGCGAAATGATTATGAGTGGAACTACCCTACTCATAAGGTTCACAGCTCACATTAATCGACAGATACATACACCAATACTCTCGGACCGACTACACTTAATAATATCTTGGTCAAGTTTGGCACAATATACATCTATGCTCCAACGTAAGGGGCGGTATTATTGAAGTCTTTTATGTTTAGTGTTGGTCTCTTTCTATTACTTAGTAGTATTAGTGGCAGTGAGTATTTAGTAACTTAGTTTTTTGTTTCTACCGTACTTTCTATTGTCTCTTTGTAATGCTTTTTTTATGATTGTTGATTTGTGATGCATGTGGATTGTATATCATATAGTACACCTAGTTTGTTGCTTTAAAATATCATTTTTAACTTTCAATAGGTTAATGTATGCTTTTGTATTTTGTAATAATTAATATACATGTATAATCTGTAAACTTTCCAAAATTTTCCCAAATCTTTCCTGAATTTACCCAAATTGAACCGACACGACCCCCACCGAAAGATGGCCGAAACCGAACTTTGTTAGTATGCTCTAGAGACCTTGAGTTCTCTCGATCTAAAGGCCAAACATGCTTAAAAATGATAAGAAATATCTACCCACAACCTTCTCACATATCGAGCATGTCCACAAAGTGATGTCCGTACGAATGATTTCATCATTATGGCATCATTGTCTTGTTTTATGTGCATCATAAAATGATGTTTAAGAAGTTTCCCTTGGTGGTCATGAACTCATTTAAACCATTCTTGGTATCTTTTGTCTCTTAGACCACTCAAACATGTAACGACCATGGGCTGATGAAGGTTAAACAGCCTCGATCTGTCTTCTGTGAACTAATGCATCACCCTCACCATTACACTATCTTTAAGTGTTCAATTTTAATCAATTATCATTTGTCATTAGATGTTTAATTAGTTAACATTTTGAGTCAAACGTCCTAGGAACAAAAGGGTGGAGTCCAATGCTATAAACACTTCACTTTCACCTGCAAGCTTATAAGTACAACTGGATGCACGAATTTTTCTACCTTTTTTTTCTTATCGATAAGAAATTTTCTACCTTATGACCAGATATTTTCCGATGCTACGAAAGAGCAGAGGTATAAATTTTGGCTAAGAAGGTGCAAGTTTTTGGATATTTATTCATTTCTTGGTTAGGAATGTACAAGTTTTTGGATATTTTTTCATTTCTTGGCTAGGAATGTACAAGTTTTTGGGTATTGGTTTGAGCTCCAATGGGTGGTCACCCACAGAGAGGGTGTGGGCCTATGACTTATTACAAGAAAACACCCGATTTCCAGAATCATCACCAAAAAGTTCCAGGTTGAACTTTTCTCAAGTAGTAGAAAATGGTGTAATCCAGAAGTCAAAAACTAGTACCATCTCCAAGTGGCTACTGAGCATGAATCGCATCATAAGGCCATTCAAACCCAACCCTTCTAATAGCAGGACGGTCTCAACCCCATTATATTGCAAATTAGGAACTCTATAATAGCATTCATTCCTAAAATGTCCCCATTGATTAGAAATATATTCACTCATCTAGCCCTTATCTCCCCTTCTCTTTCTCCACATGCCAGATAATTAGTTCAACATAAAATAAGAATGCAGGTAACTAAATGAACGCATATTTCCAAACCTTATGCAAAACATGATGGGAGTCTGCATGGAGCATGGATCTTTGTATGACACCATTTGTTGGGATGTCCTTTCCTGATAATGAACAATCAAATATCAACAATAAATTTTTGGGACAGAAATCCTACCAAAGGAAAATTAGAATATCCTAAAATATAAAATTTTCCATTCCACAAGATCATCCACAACCTTAATCAGAACACCAATAAATGGTGTATCTCCAATACAACCAAGAATAGTAGAGAAGGTCATTGCAAAAATAAGTAGTCAAGCTTAAAGAGTTGGAAAAGATAAGTTGCACAGTTGAAAGTGCAAAAAACTCTACAGTGAAAGAAGTGTAGACATATACCATGAAGTGTAAATTAAAGGAAAAGGTAAGAAAGTGGTAATGTAATTACAACTAAGGGAACAGCACATGTCTTTTTCATATATTAGTGAATATTTTTTTTGTTATTATTAAGCAAGGGAATGACTTGAAAAATAATAACAGATAAGGGAACATAAGTACATTAGGCTAGACCCAAGCACCTCCAACGGTGCTCAGGTCAATGACTCAAGCTGATCGACAATGTCCAGTTGGTGACTTGCATGAAGGTCTATATATCATTGCCTCTTGGCTTTGTATGGAAAGGAAAGCAAAAGCTTGTAAATAAAAGAAGGCTATCTATGGCCAGAAATTGATGCCTAGAGCATGGTGTGAGAGATTTAATAAAGCCATTTTGATGGCTGAATTCAGAAGGTGTCAAGCCGTTTATTGTGCTCACGAAGAAGAGAGATGAGGATAGTACCATTGTGTAAACATATGTTGATGCATTGTTCTGACGGAGGGTGGCATAGATACTATAATGCATAATATCCCAAAAGAAAATTACTTCAAGCCTACCTGATGTTAAAGCCGAATACCGTGCTTTGGCTCATACAGTTTGGGAGCAACCTTAGGTGACGCATTTCATGGAACTTTGTTTTCCTGTTTAGAACCTACAGAGATTGCATTTTGTGAATTGAGCTCTCATTCTCATCCACACCACCTCGAATCCATGAAAGTGGAAGGCACGTAGATATAGCCATACGTAACTGCATATAGGTTAGGTTTAGGCTCAAGGTTTTGAATCTTGGTATAGAAGGTCACATCAGCCTTTCTTTTGGGCCGAAATGTATTGGCCAACACCGACACAAATAAAAAATAAAAAAATATATGAAAAACAAGAAAATAGGAAAAGACCAATACGTAGTGGTCAATCCGATACCGATAGATACCAATAGATACTGTCCATTATCTAAGGGATAGCAATACGCATGCATCTCAGTATTGGCTCAGCCAGAAACTGATTTATGTTTTTTGAAGTATTGCGGACACATTATTAGTATCGGCCGAGTTTTTAAAACATGTTTAAATTGAGCAATAGTTTAAAATTTCAAGATATACTAAATCTTGGTACCGGAGCTCGACAGGAAAATATAGGAAGATAAAAAGATCAATTACTCTTGTATCAAGGCTGTTGAGGAGCGATTTAACTGCCCTAAATATGGAAAAAGCAGGCCAATTAAAGAAAAGTCATGGCTGTTGCAGAGGAGCTCCATTAGTGCAATTAAAGGACTGTTTCACAATTAGAAAGAGACAAATTTCAAGACACGAGGAATTGCAGACTTCCTGGACTGGAAGCTTTAAATGATCTGTAAAAGGCTGAATAGGGACCTGCCAAAGGGCCTAACACAGGCCTTAAAAGTCAGTCTAAACAGGGATGTTAATGGTCCATGAAGAGGACCACACAATAATATTAATTAGTGCACGTGGACATTAAAGAAACATATTTGTGCACGTGGACTGGGATTTGACCAATAATATTGACTTCTTACTTCATTGGTTATCATTAGTACCTTAAGTATTATATTTCAATTAAGAAACATATTTGTTTTGCTTATATTAGTTAATAAAAAAAACAAAAAAACTCAATTTTTTTATTTTGTCAAAAGAAAAGAACACCATGTTGAGCCTATTAGGTTTTATTCTGTTGTAAAGGTTTGACACCCTCTCTCTAGATTGTTAATTGGAAAATAACAACTGGAAAATAAAGGTACACTTTAAACATCTTTCAACTTCTTTAATATTTTGAATGTTCTTCCTCTTTTGCTACATCACCTTTCCATGACCAAACTAGCACCAATCCCTAAGAGAAAGTCAACTAGATAACATCTCCTGGATGGTCTCCAAAAAACTGCATGGTCACAAAATTCTCTAAGAACATTGATAAAATCAAAAACCTCCTGAATTTCAAGACAACTCAGACCTACGCCCAAAGGAAAGAGAAGTACGCCTTGAGGCAAGGCAATAGAAATATTCCTTGAGGAATAGCCCCCTTATGCATATACTGAGGCCTCTATGCCTCAGGTCACTTATGGCATCTCCCTCAGGTCTCTAGCTCCAAGAACGTATGAGGCTTACGCCTCCAATATGATAATAAATCTTTTATTGACTTTTATCTTAAATCTATAATAACTTAATTTTTTGTTAAAAAAATTAATACATCCAGAATATTTGGCTGAGGTTTCATGATGATTTGACTTAAACTAGATATTTAGAAAATTTTAAGCTCTTCGATAAAGTTTTCACCATTTTAGTAGTTATTCTTACTAAGTAGTTTTTTGTTGTCTTTCTCCGTTGTTTTCGTAAATTTTGCGATTTTAGGGTTGATTAAATAATTAACTCCTTCCATCAAGCAAAACACAAGTTAGAAAGAAAATTAATGTACTAAGAATTTTAGTTAATATGTCATATACTTGTAGATGTTGTAGATAATTCTTGAAGATCATCACCATCATGCTCAATCACTCATATTTTTAATTTCTCCTTTTCTCATCGGTAAATATGCACTTTTATTTTAACTTTATTTATATTGATTTTTAATGGCTATATGCATTATATAATGTAAATATTCATTAAACTTAATTATTTACATATTTACCATTTGATTGTTCATTAAACTCATTGTGGTGACTATTTATATGTGAAAAAGGGCCTAATTTTTTATGTATATAAAAGAGTATCTTATCCATATTTAGAAAAAAAAATTCTTTGAAGTATGACTACAAAGTTTTTTTTTTTTTTTAATGCGTGTTAGATTAATTTAGGACATTTTAGCTTTACATAAACAGTAGGACGCAAAAGACAGCTTACATCGTACATTACGTTTATGTCGCTAGGCGATCGCTTTTTTTCTTTATGGGATATTTTTCCTTTTATACTTTTCAAAACTTTAAAAAAAAATTGGTGAGCCTTACGTGATGGGGACATCTCATGGTACAAGGCGGATGGAAAATACAAGGAGAAAGCAACAAGAGAAAACAAGGGAGAAAGAAGAAAAGGAAGCAAAGTTATATCAACATAAAGCGAACGTCCGTGGATTCAAAACGGGCATTCGTAACATTCAGGCAGACATCCGTGAATTTGAGGTTTTCTGTTTTGTGCACGTCGTAGACGACGGACGTCCGTGAACAGAGGACCGACATCTGTGAGAACAGGGTAGACGTCTGTGAAAGTCGTCCGCGAATTGGCCGGCTACACGAATTTTAAGCAAAAATTTGTCATTTAGAGTTTTAATTGTTTTAGGACTTTCTTATTTCGAACTTTCTGTTTAGTTAGGATTTTCTTAGACTATATAAAGGCATGTAAATACTTTATTTGAGTTAGTTGATGATTAATGAAATTGAGAGTTGCTCTGTGCAAACCTTAGAAACTTGTGAAGAGTTTTCACCCGAGAGAGTGAATCTTCCAAAACTCGAGGAGTGAATCTTCGTTTATCGTGCGATTGGTGTGAAGCCAACGCACATCCTTGGTGTGAAGCTTCAGTATCCTTGGTGTGAAGCCTTGGAACCCTATCTTTCTATTATGTTTTTTTTTAGTTATTTTCCTTATTCCGTTTGATAAAATCAAAATCTCTAGTCAATTAGTTGTTGAAACTTTGTTCACACCTTATTAATTGATATATTTTGATTTTGCCCTTTGATTGAATTAACCCTTCGAGCCTTTAATTCTTCAAATCCTAGAGGAGTCAAGAGACGATACCATAATTGTCGATTGGTGACCTAAACTAAAACGAAACTCGAGTTCCCCCATCGGAGCCGTTTTTCTAGATCGAGAAATTTCAATGCATGTGAGTGCTAGAATTGATTCAACCTAATTGTTTTAATTAAATCCGTTAAAATATTTTATGTGATTGGAAAGTTTTGAGTATTTCCACAATTCAATTTAATCTGAAATTAATCCCAACTTCGTATAATTAGGGTTTTAGCGTTTATCCTGCATCAAATTGGTATCAAAGCATGGTTCTAGTTTAGGATTGTCAGTGTCCATACTAAGTTTTAGATTTTTCAGTTGCATATGAGTGTGTTAGTGTTTTCTTTTACCTTGAGTGTCACCATGAATCCAGAAAAGTTAGATGCTTTCATAGAGAGTTTAATACCCAGATGGCTGCCATACAAGCTCAATTGTAAACCCAACAAGCCCAACAGATTGATTTAACAGTCCAACTCCAAGAAGTGTCTAGATCGACTCATGGTGAACATCATAGGGTTAATTTCAATGAGAGGAGAGATTCTCCCATGTGTGAAAATCTTCCCGACCCAAATGACAGAGTTACAAAGTCGGTTAAGGTTGATACTCCCACTTTTGAAAGAAAGATGGACCCAAAAATCTAAATAGATTGGGCAACCGCCATAGACCATTATTTTGATTGGAATGATATGACGGATGAACGAAAGTGAGGTTTGCCAAGATGAAACTCGTGGGACAAGTCAAACTTTATTAGACAAATGTGAAACGATGTCGAGAAGCTCTCGAACACAAACCCATTGCCACGTGGGAGAACATGAAAGAGAAAACTCATGATAAATATGTTCCCCTTTCCTACAACCGACTTATGGATCAATGGCATGGTTTGAAACAGGGAAGCATGTCAGTTGATGACTATATCAACAACTTTGAGGAGTACTTGTATCGGGTTAAAGCTTATGAGAGTCCACACGTCACCTTATCTAGATTTCGCATTGGTCTACGTCCTAAGTTACGAAAAGAACTCATCCCTCATCATGTTGAAGACTTAAAAGAGTGTTATGCTAGAGTACAAGAGTTAGAAATATATATTGACGCTCCAACCAATGAGCGATCTAGTTCCTCCAGTCCCGATTCTCGATCTAGTCCTACTGAAAAGGTGAATAAGACCTAGTCAATCCTCAAGACCCGTGAATCCTCGGATTGACAAGGATAAAGGAAAATTGATCGAGAATTCTAATCGTGCACCACAACACTGTTATAAGTGTCAAGGCTTTAGTCACTTTGCATCTCAATGTCCCAGTAAATCCAAAACCTTGATTATTCGGGAAGATAACCGAGAAAGAGGACAATGAGTTAGGAGTAGAAGTTTATGAACCTACCAAAATGTCAAGTGATGAGGAGGATAAAATTCTTGTGAAAACAGTAGGTTGTTTTAGGAAAGTTTCTATCCCCGAAGAAAGTGTTAGTAGTGTGTCCATATCGCATGCGTCGTTAGAGTCGGTAGGAGCATGTCATCATTCTAACTTGCATGGGATTAATGATAAGATTTTATTGAATAATGGAAATACACATAATTTTACTAACACATTGAATTTGTTTAATGAGTTTAATAATAATAATTTTGTATTGGTTCATGATAGGCCCGAGCATGTGACACCTTTTTCAAACTTGAAAAGAGGTAATGATGGAGGTCTAGATTTTCCTCTAGACAAGGGTAATCATCCGATAGTTGTGGTGGAGGATCTTACAGCTATTCTAGGTCCAGCAACTGTCTTTTGACCAATTCCTTATTGCCCAAACAATCGAACCGAACTCATTTGACCAATTCATAGCCCGTACCCTACCTGTGCAATATGAGAGAAGGTTGAATGAAGAGGTTATAGAGTTTTCAAACTTCACTACCAATGCGGGCAAGCATCATGAGTATCTCACAACGTGGAAAGGCAAGCTGAGAGTTGAGCATCCGAAGTGTGCCATGAGTGGGTTCTACAACTCATCGGATATAAGTTTCTCCCACCCGGGGAGAATTGATGGGGACATCTCACGGTACAAGGCGGATGGAAAATGCAATGAGAAAGCAATAAGAGAAAACAAGAGAGAAAGAAGAAAATAAAGCAAAGTTCGTCAACATATGACGGACGTCCGTGGATTGGATTCAGAACGAACGTCTGTGACATTCGAACGGACATCCGTGATTTTGAGGCTTTCTGTTTTGTGCACGTCGTAGACAACGAACGTCCATAAACAGAGGGTGGACATCCGTGAGTAAAGGACGGACGCCCATGAAAGTCGTCCACGAATTGACGACTACAAGAATTTTAGGCAAAAATTTGTCATTTAGAGTTTTAATTATTTTAGGACTTTCTTATTTCGAACTTTATATTTAGTTAGGGTTTTCTTAGCCTATATAAAGGCATATAAAGACTTTATTTGAGTTAGTTGATGATTAATGAAATTGAGAGTTGCTTTGTACAAACCTTAGAGAATTTATGAAGAGTTTTCACCAAAGAGAGCAAATCTTTCAAAACTCGATGAGTAAATCTTCGTTTATCGTGCGCTTAGTGCCAAGCCGACGTACATCCTTGGTGTGAAGCCTCGAAATCCTTTGTGCGAAGTTTATTCTGTCTTTTTTTAATTATTGTCAGGTAATTATTTTCCTTATTCCCTTTGATAAAATCAAAAACCCAAAATCTCTAGTTAATTAGTTGGTAGAACTTTGTTCACACCTTATTAATTGATATATTTTGATTTTCCCCTTTGATTGATTTAACCCTTCGGGCCTTTAATTCTTCAAATCCTAGAGGAGTCAAGAGACGAAACTATAATTGTCGTTTGGTGACCTAAAATAGAACGAAACTCGAGTTCCCTCATTGAAGCCGTTTTTCTATATCAAAAAACTCTAATGCATGAGAGCACTAGAATTAATTCAACCTAATTGTTTTAATTAAATGTATTAAATTATTTTATGTGATTGGAAAGTTTTGAATATTTCCGCTATTCAATTTAATCTGAAATTAATCCCAACTTCGCATAATTAGGGTTTTAGAGTTTATCTTGCATCATTATGCCTCACCTCCTTGAACCCTAACCACATCAACTAGTCTCTCTCACCCTTTAGAACTATAGCTCAAACACAAATTGACTAGTCGAAAAGAGTGAAACAATGATGCAAGCAAAAGCATGGAGAAACAGGATTAGAAGAAAACGATGACAACCAATCGACAAAGCAGGTCTAGTTGCAGCCACTTCAACTGATCCCCTAAATGCAGCATGGATGCAAATTGAAACTCAGTCAGATATAAGACCAACTCTAAGATTAATGCATGCAAGACCTAACACTTGAATAGGATAGGAGAAAAACATAATTGTCACCTGGAGTTTATAGACCCTCAGGCACATACGGAGAACTTGTGTTGGTGGTGTTAGTGTTTTTTTCGTGCTCAGCTGAATCAGCTACTGAGATCCTGCTGAAGTGGGAGCTAATAAGACCGCTTGATGAATTCTCAGCCTTCCTTTTCGGCCCACCTATGGTTTCACTTCAATTTTTCTTTTATTCTCTTTCTTGTTTACAGGAAAGCACCTCGCTGCACATTCTTTCATTTGTTGTAAGTTTGATAAAAGTTTCATGAAATTATGGCTATAATTCGATGAAAAAAAAAAATATTGTTGTAACTTGAGCAACTAAAATAGGCTCTTAAAATTTTATAAAGGCATTAAGTAAAAAGGCATGATGTGGATATAAAAAGTTAGCAAGAAAGTTATCTACAATCAAATTATTTGATGAAGAGCAGTCCATTCTTTAAAGTCAAATAAAGGTTCCAAAATACCTTCTTCAAAGGCAAGTTTTTTCCAAGCATCCAACTTTAAAGCTCGAGCATCAGCCTGGAAGTTATACAAGTAAGCACATCACTGTATTGAGCAAAGAGTAGAAAAAAAATTGCTGTATTGAAAAGATACATGACACACTTGGCAACACTAGATATCAAAATACTCGAGCAATAGGTACGAAACGGGAAACAACACAAGCCATACCAAAACTTTTAAATCATAATCATATAAAGATCAAATGACTGCAAACCATAACCTAACATACACTAGAAGCATGCAGTTATTCTGCAACTTCCACATCTACCTATACGTGCAACTCAAAAAACAAAGAAATTTGCTCTTGCATATCTAAAGATTGAATGATAAGTCAAATGAATTACACTCATGGCATCAAACTCGGCCAATACCGATACATATAGGTGATATGTATCGGTTTCATTGAGAACCACTACTAATACTGACCGGTACAATTTTTTTCTATTCTTTTGATTTTTTTCAAAAAATAAATAAATTGGTCAATACGGTATCGGTGATACCGTATCCATATTGGACAATATGCATCGGTACATACCGATACCGAGTTTGATAGCCCTTTATTACACTAAAGTAAGTCAATATATAACACAAACTTTTTGGCTGCGCATCAAGAGATGGAGGAAGAGTGTGAGAGAGAGAGAATCTATCACAAAAGCACTGTTTATACTTGAGCATTATATGCTAGAACTAATGGATGGTTCCCCCTACTAAATTAGGTATAGTAACAAATGAATTAAATAGTTAATTTGCATCGCTTAACAGCCAAGGTAGGTAACCATTAACCACTTGAAAGATGACATACAAAAGGAGACTAGTGTAAAATCTCACTTTGAAGAGAGAGAGAGAGAGAGGAAGAGAAAGAAAGAGAGAAAGAGAGATGGAATGAGTGCAAACATTAAGGGTAACAAATAAGCTAATGCAATATTTATGTAGCACTAAGTGCAAACTTGAATATTTTATCAAATATATGAGTATACCATGTCTGCATTTCCATGCTCTATACAGTAACCAAGAAAGGTTTTATAATTATTTAAACAAAAAAAAGGCATAAGATTACCACAACATTGTCCCATGAGAAAATGAGACCAAAAGCTTCATCCGGCTTCATAGCATACCGTATTCTTTGAAGAAAGCTTTCTTGCAACCTATCATTCAAGAAATCCTACAATATATTTTGCCTGTTAGATAGATACACCACATTAGAAAGTCGAATTGGAAAGAATGTTGAATTTTCAACAGGTTTTAGCGCCTTACCACATCAACCTTTAGAGGACCATCCGGTCTAAATGTCTCAAAACCTTCCCCATACTCAGCTCCAATTGCCTTTGAGGTACAGCAAAAAAAGTTCATCAATTTAGTTCTGGCAGTTGATTCTAATTAAAGCCAAAAGGGAATCAATGGCACATGGCCATGAATTTTGTCCTTGTGGACACAAAGTTATAATTTTATTAACAAGTTCCCATGAACAACGCCTATGAATCCTGTCCCTGATTGGACAGTTGACAAACTGAGATGTAATAAACTAATAAGAAATCCCAACAAAGGGATTAAGGTGACTAGGGTGTACCATGTACGGGTTGAAAATATAAGCCAACACAACACATTCAACCCGGCCTTAGACACAAGAAAGAAGAAATTTGGGTATTAATCAATTCCATTTTTCATGTAATCCACAACAGTGTTACTTAATTCACTGTTTTACCCCACAAATGGAGAACCGGTTAGGAGCGAACCAGTTCGCCATTCAGTTCGGTTCGGTCCAATTCTGTGAGTTGGGTGAATCGGGCATTGCTTAAGTTAAAGTTTCTTTAAAAATGTAATGGTGAGAGGACTTGAGCGGGCGACCTTCCCAACTTACACCTACCAGGTGGCACGTGAGCTGACAGCTCTTATACCAATAAATTATAACTTTAAATATTATAATATCTTATTCCAGCTAAATTCTTTAAAAAATTAAATCTAGCGAATCAGGTTCGCATGGAAGCAACAAATTGCGAATTACGAACCCAAATTCAAATCGATCGAATTAGCGAACTAAGTAACAAAGACCCAAAACTAGAGATAAATCTGATTCAACCAGTTGTTTGAGGTAAGCGAGTGACTCCCCTCACCATCAAGTGAATTTGGTAAACGAAAATAAGTATTGACCTGGACCAAGGATTAAAATCCCAGTATTGGCCTCAGTATCATTCTGTGTCATTACTGAGACTATTGTCTTAGGTATATGTATCGGCTGAAACCCAAGACAATAAATTTGTCTCAAGTGGCTCCGGTACCGAGACACATCGTATCGTCCAAGATTTTGATCTACGATTTGGACTCGAGTGTTGAATGACGTGCACAATTTGACCACCCCCTGGATGGACCATAGTTCAAAATTACATCAATCAGACAATTTCGATCATCTAATCAATATAAAATTTACTGATAAAAAACAATAATAATATTTTATAAACCAGTTCCAATAACTCATAGACTGTCCAAATGTAGTCAAATGAACCAAGGATTAAAAACTCCTAACCGATGTGATTTTCTGTTTGTGGCATGGATTCTAATCCTACGATCTACAGAATTGGTTTCATTGGCTAATTGCACCTAACATAAGTGGAACATATTCCTAGAATTACCATACAATTTTTGTTCTCTATTAATGTGAAACTTGGGAATAAATTTTACTTGTTTCCACAACTACATAAGCATAAACATATATTTTTTAGACAATCAAAAATAAAAATAAACAGTCATTTTTGTTCTCGAATTACCATACAATTTTTGTTCTCTATTAATGTGAAACTTGGGAACGAATTTTACTTGTTTCCATAACTAAATATGCATAAACAAATATTTTATATTTTATTTTTATAGCTAGAGTTATATAAAATTCATACATCACTTCTCAAACTGAAACGCAAAATTATTAATTAGAGGAAACACAAGCTCTTCCATAGTATACCACAAGTGCCCAAAAACAAACAACAAATACCACAAAATAAGGAAAATTATAAAATTAAATAAATTATAAATAAAAGAATATTGAAATTTGAAACCCAATACCTCTTCAATGAAAATCTTATTGGGTGTGGTCGGAAACCCATTTCCAGTATCTTTTTCTTCAGACCCATGTGCATTTTTTATCATCAACCGGTTCACAGAGTGTGGGTTCTTCAATCTCTGTTAGAACAAAATAAACAAATATAATAAATAAACGAATAAAAAACATCATATAAAATAAAATTAAGAAGAGAGGAAAATTTACAGCTAATTTTAGAGTATTAGGGAGTTTTGAGACTCGAAACCGAGACGTAGATTTTGGAGGAAGCAGAGACGAGCATCTGATATTGCAGTCCATTTTAGAGAGAGAGGGAGAGAGAGAGAGAGAGGAGAGAGTTCCCATAAGCATTCTTATGGGAAAATTAAATTACAAAAGTACCCTTATATGTAAATAAATGTACTACATAACCACCTCGATTTCTATATGATTGACCAAAAGCCCGCTTGTAAGGAGCCCTAATTGCAGAGGTGACCGAGTAAGTATTCGTTGTCTTTTACAACAAAAATGAGATGGATATTACAGCATCTAAGACCAATAATAGCATTTAGAGAATTAGACTGATCAATGACTCTTACTTTTTAGAAGCAAGTCACGAGCCATGACTCCTGATGTGAATCCGTTGGCTGGAAATAGTCAAAGAGTGGGCTTTATGTAACACTAGGTTCTCCTTGAAAGGCATCACTAGCTTTTGAAGTATCTTTTACCCACAAGGGCTACCTTTATTTTATCACTAAGGTTCTTCCTTTTCGGCCAGGGCTTCACGTGCTTAAATCATTTGCTGATTTGAATCAGACGATGGAGATCACTTTTTGTTCCGATCTTTGATACTATACATCCAGAGATTATGGTCATATCATCAAACTGTCAGATTTTTATTCCACATGGCAGACATCCCAAAAAGTTATCTGAGAATCATGTGCCCATGATCATATTCATTTTTTGGGATGTGCGTCACATTAAATCAAAATCTGACCGTTTAAAGGTCCGCCCATGATCTCATGATCTATTATTTCATAAGATTAGGACAAAAAAGAATATCCATCATATGATTCAAAGTGAATAATTTAGCATGAAAAATCAGGATGAGAAGGCAAAATCTTAAGTTATAAATAAAGATACCAAGTTACCAACCAACCAAAACATTATATCCACTATTTGGAATGCAACCAAAGGGCAATTTGCAATGCAATCAAAGGGTAATGGGATACGAGCCAATCTTGACTACATGCCACCTTATAAAATTGGATAATAAAAAAGTCAAGAGAAAAAAGTCAAGATTCTCTCATATTCAATGGATGGATTTGATTGAACACGAAATCAAGTTAAACCAATTGTACCTGACTGATGCCCTGCAACCAAATCTATGACTCATTTTCTTACTGGAATTGATGGCTAAAGTGCCGCACACATGGATCATTGAACATCAAACATTGAAATAAGTGAGCCAATAAGATGATGCCTTCCAGGAGGGTTAAGGTGCGTCTGGGTTAGCCCCAAGCCTACTCAAAGCGTGTTTGTTATACCAGCTTGCCGTTCATATATTTAACGACAGTGATATCAAATATCACGCATTTGTGGAACGGAAATGTCTAATCTATGCATTCTAAAATAGATAATAATTTATATTTTTAACAGTCAAAACAAATGTGCACTAATCAGAGGGTTTGAATCCTCTGATAGATGTGATTTTAACACCAATGATAGGCAGTTCGGTGGCCTGTTTCGATTGATCGAATATATGTGCCACGTGGCTAGAAAGTAGTCAGTCATGCCACTTTGTTTATCCAGAGTCACCGGTCGCTCTCTTTGAATTTATTTCCATTTTCTAGCGAGTTGATAGTAGGTGACCAACCCATGCAAGAGCCCACTGATTACGTGCAATGCATCACACGCCGTGCATAGATATCTATGCTTTTGAAATCCGTGCAAATCTCGAAGACCCAATATCCTCTAAAATGAATACCATGAACTCATCACCATTTTCTCTATTTTTTTTCTTCTTTTCAGAAGTGAACAGTTCATTTATAGAGTCGGTCTGCAATGGGTGTCCACCCATCAAGGGTAGACAAAGTCCACAAGTCTGACTTTTTGACATGTTCGGACTTTCATGCATAGAAGTCCGTGCACATCACAAAGTCACAAAAACATATGGACTGTTTTACCATCCATTGTAAAACAGTCCATATGATTTAACTTATGATGGGGGGCACCCATTGTAGACTAAACTTATATTACCATGCAAAGGGATCTTCAACAGATTCTGCTAAATGGCATTGGAAACATTTAAGATACCCCAAAAATGGTCAAAGAAATGACCAACATTCCTTGAAAACACAAATTCTCTTGCAGTATCAATGTACGTGAAAGGAACACAAAATCTTAAACCTTTGAACACAATAATTCTTGTATAAATCCTAACTTAATACTTTACAATAGCCAATTGACTTGCCTTTGTAAGAGAGAGAGAGAGAGAGAGAGAGAGAGAGAGAGAGAGAGAGAATCATTACACACTCTTCAATGCCTCTGATTTCCGTCTCCCTGCATGAGTGAGATGCTCCCCGCAATCCAAAAAACTCGATACCTCCGATTGTAGTATGCGATCTCCCATCTAGTTTATCAATCAATCCATGATCCAATCATGTCCCTATTTCAAATGCAATTTAATAAAGATTTGGGTCTCATTAGCAAAATCTTTAGGGTGTTAGTATGAAAGATAGCCAAGAAATTTAGCTCATATTAATGCACTATTAGAGATGTGGAGTTAAAACTTGCACACGAGATCTGTACCTGGTACATAGTTTAAGAGAAAGAGTTGACATTTAGGGGACTTGTGCCATGTGAACACACCATAAAAGCCGTCTGATTTGAAGGCCATGGTGTAAAGATCTTTGGTGCCAAAAAATGGAAATGGCAAGAAACATGATCTCTATCATGTGATTAGTCACAGTCAACTACTGAATCAAATGATGGCCTTTTCCGGCTGTGTTGAAACTACTGAATCAAATGATGACCTTTTTTCACTGTGTTGAAAAAATTATAGATATCATGTTTAGCGCCAATCTTTGGCTCCAAAGATCTTTACATCATGGTCTTCATATTAGATGGCTTTGATGGTGTTCCACATGGCACAACTGCCAAAAACACTAAGTAAACGTTTGGTTTCCAAGGTTGTTCTTCTAATTTCCCCTTCTTTTTAAAGTATGTGCCATGGTACAAATCTCGTGTGGAAGTTGTAACTCCCATAGGGATGTTGTATAATACTTGTAGAGTTGGTATTAGGCATCCAGCACTGGGGTCAATCTCCTTATCAAGCCGTGAGAAGGCCCCACTTATTTATGAGCATGCACATCAGTGAAACTATACTTTGATTTTTCACTTATTGAGCGGTCAACAATATATGTGCATTCCCAAAGGTTGCTGAAAGCGTCAACTGTCAAGTACCTAATACCAGCTCAAAAATTGAAGTCATTCAGGAAATTGTTAATCAAGGGATTTATTTTGCCTTAATCAAGTGATTTATTTATATTTATCAAATTGGAAAAAAGAAAAAAGAAAAAAAGGAAAAAAAAAAAATCATATTTCCCTGTGGGGATTCAAGAAGGAACCCACAAAACCCTTGTGGATGGAAGGGAGTGATTTTCCTTTCACATGCACTCACAAACTATATGAAAGGAGGGGAAAGAGAAGTACCATTCATATGTCTCAAAGCTCTCAAATCTCTTCCACTTCTCATGTTGTATGAAGTCTTCATAGTCCTGAATTTTTGCAAAACAAACGTAATCAGGAACCCCAAAATTTTGGATGGAAAACCCATATCTTTGACCCATCAAATGAAGGGCAAATAAGTTTTGTTTTTTTAGAAAAAACAAACTTAAGGGGATGTGATGTAACTTGCGATCACATGCCATAAAATTTGTTTTCACGCTGCAGTTGAATGTATATTCTCATTCTCCTATACACACACACATACATACAAACACACCAACACACACACACACTATATACATATATATATATATATATATATATATATATAGAGAGAGAGAGAGAGAGAGAGAAGACTCGCACAGCTAACCCCAATGAATGGGACAAAACCAGTAGTTGCACAACACGTAACCACAAAGTCAGAAAAATATATCGAAAAGAACTCACACACCGAATCAAACTTTCCAACCATTGCTGAATCTGCCTCGTCATCTACCTGAAAACAAACATCTCAGCTCTCAACTCTTTACAATGCCAACTAATTTTTGACATGAGTGCCTAAATATGGATAAATGTAGTAACAAGATAATTCAACTTTTATTAAATCCTCCTATTCTTTCCTGAAAGAAAGTAAGAAATAAGCTAAATAGGATGCAACACTGAGTTAGAAAGAATATAAACCTTCAATAAACGCCGTGTTTAAGCAACTACAAGAACTCAAGAAAAAAATTAAATAAAATGAAATATGTATCAATAATGTAGGAGCCTCATGCACTGGGATATATAAGACTAGAATTCCACTAGCTTGAGTTTCAGAAAGACTCATGAGTCCACTGATTCAGGACACACTAAATATAACTACTAGGCCCAATTTTTATTGCATTTAATGTCATAAAATATAACACAGTACAATTAACAACTTCTCATTACCTCTGATGTGTAATCTATCTCTTTGAGTATTGCTCTCAAGTAAGCAAAGTTCACCTTTTCTGCTTGAACTACATACGGGCGCCTCTCCTTAAAAAAGTAAAAAACATGATTCAAATAAGATTCTGTACAAAGACTTAATTTGTAATCAAATCAATATATGGGTAAGGTGATTTTGTTGATTTCAGGTCTATTTAGACATTTTCAATACCTTTGCGGACATATTTTTCCACATCTTGAACCCTTTTCGATCAATCTCAATCCAATTCTCAGTCTTCAATGTACTTTTAAAGCTTTCCCTACATACCCAATGCAAGAAACAATCATCTCCTCAATGCCAAGTTTCAAAATTACAAAATGCATTTTAATTAGGTAATCCAAAAAACTAATGAACTAAAGTATGATTTTAAAAGAAAAAATTATACACGAGGAAAAAGCAAAACAAAGAAAAGAAAAGGTCATTATCCTGACTTGGTAAATAGAGAAATATTAAAATAATTTTCTCTTGATACAACACATCCCAAAACTTGTAAGACTGAAATTGAAAATCTCTAACCATAGTTGTGAAACTAAAATATTGTTCAATTTGCACAATATTTCCATACTCTCTGCTTTAGTCCCATCAATGGACTAAATGTTAGACCTTGTGTCTTGGAAATCCAATTGTAACCATTTCATCTCTGAATGCTTAGTTTTTATTAACTTTTCTATCACACAGTTGGATTGCTTCAACTTAGAAACTATACCTATACATGGATGGTTGTTTCATTAGCAAAATATAGTGTATTAGAATCTTTCATCTAGAGAAAACGGTGTCCTAAGGTAAGATGAAATAAGAGATCAGGAAATTTTATTTATATGATTCCAGGTATGCCTACAATTGTTCCCCGCTGGAGGTGAGTCAAGGCAGCTCATCAATATAGTTATCTCATGCATGGTGAACACCTTATTTGCATGGTATCATCTTAGTCATTGGTCCGATTGATCTCATCAGCAATGGGTTGTGCATTGCATACATCACACTGGATCATATCTCTTTGGAAGGACCACGTGAATGAGTACTACTTGGTGGAGGGGGGCAAACTCCTATCGACGAGTAGATGGATGAAATTATTATCGAAGCCGTACTTGCTATAGAAGGTGAATACGATTGTCGCGAAGTGATCTGAGATAGACTAAGGAGTGTGGGGATTGGCAATCTTGCCGCAACATTGCAGAAATTTGATGCTCTCGGTAAGACTGAAGGTGTAGCACTGTTTTTTTGGTGGCTCGCTATTAATTGGTACAGCAATGAACACTAGTCGCTCTTGACCTTATACTCCTTAGCAATGTTGAACACTAGTGTTCGCTCTAACCATAGACTTCTTACCAATGTCAGATCACTGTTGCCGTGGTTGGAACTTTGATCTTCGTCCTCCAGTGCCTTGGACCTGTTTGGAAGACCAATGCTTCCAAACCTCGACACTGGAATTGCTTCAAAAGTAGTGCAGAATTGCAGATTCCAGGGCCTCGAGCACCCCAAGCATACAAAGCACAAGCCTTTTACCATATCTTCAATGTATGGTCTTAGCTATAGTAATAGCAAAAAGAGTAGGAAGAACTTTTCTAAAGTCAATAGTAATCACACCTATGGCTGGATATATAGGTGTTTTAAAATGGCCGTTCTTAGCAAGAGTGAGGAAAGGGGCCCCTAATCTTCCCATCTCTGAGTTCGAGTGTTCCTGAAGGGAGAGTTCGAGTTGTTAGCTACTCCTACTCCTCTTCCCCATGAGTGGGATAAAGGGGGGTAGCGATCCATTCTATCGAATAGAACTGTTATGAAAGAGTGTCTTTCTATTGCCATAAAGATTAGAAGGGGATAAAACAAATGTAACTAAAAGGATCTCCCCACGAGGGGGATAAAGGGGGGTAACGATACATTCTCTCCGGAACTGTTCTTATGAAAGGGCATCCTTCCCTTTCCTCTACTGTATCCGAACGGGTAGTTAGAGTAGTTGAGTTGATCAAGTAGTTGAACAAGTTGTTAGCATAGTCCTATCCAAGTAGGGAGTCGCTTCCCTTCTCTTTCGTCTACTATAACTGAAAGAGAATGCCCCCCTTACGACACGGCTTAATTATTCTCGTGGTTCAGATAAGATTCGGACTGCCACTTCTCTGAAAGCATGGTTCTTGCCTCCCTCTCACGTTCGAGTGTTTGCTCGTCATGAAGGAGCAACAAAAAGATACCCATATCTTTCTCTTTCGGCTTATGTCCCACCTTCCATTTCTTTCCTTCCTATCTACTAAAAGAGCTATTAATGTTTGATTGGCTCATTCTTCATCCGAGTCCTTGCAACTGGATCCCACATCCATAGGAGCTTTTGATTTCGACTCTTTACTATCCATGGGAGCCTCAGTGGTTGTTGCTCCCTCCCTTTTCACAATGGCTGTCCTTGTTGAAATCCCGAGGACGATTCTCTCCACTTCTAGGGGGTATGTGGACAAGAGGTCGAGCTCGAAGACTCCCCTTGATTGTAGGTCGAGCCCCGAGGGAACAGAAGATGTGGATTTGATGGTAGGAGTGGACGATGAACTATGGTGTGCATGCACCACTAGATGGGAAACCCAGTGCAGATTCGCTTGGTGGTTCTATGGCTGTCATGACCTGAAATTTCATTTTAAAGATGCACGGAATTCTGTGAGATGATCCTCACACCAATCTTAGGCACGGGTCTGAGATATATTTAATACTCCTAAGTTAGATGAAATTGTAAGAATGAATCACATTGTGAATCGAATCGTAAATCGCAAGATTTAATAGTGTTTTTGAAAAAAATGTAAAAAAACTATGAGAAAATCTTTAAAAATGAGTTAGTCTACAATGGGTGTCCGCTCATCATGAGTGGACATTGCAATCCAAATGTCCCTATGGCCAAGTGACTTGGGCAGACTTCCAATGCATGGAAATTTGTGCATGTCACTCAGTCATAGGGACACTACGATGTCCACTCATGATGAGTGGACACCCATTGTATACTAACTCTACAAAAATTTCAACCATTTCTAATACATTTCAATCCCAAAAGGCCAAAAAACGTATTCATTTCATCATTTGACCTATCATTGTTCATTCATGTAAGTTCTCCTGTAATTTTGTATGTGTATGACATCTATGTATATAAAATCTGTATGTATGAGCGTATGAGAAACTATGATGATATGAGACTATAAATATGTTTTTTTTTTTTTTTAAATCGATAGAGAACATCGATAAAGAACAATCACTCGAGTAACAAAAACTCATCCGTCGATGGCGGATTTTGTTAAAGACACCAATTCTTAGTAACAACAATATGTTGTTGCTCCCAGACAATGTAAAACAAAAAAAAGGTATTTGATTTTGTTCAATGATCATGGAGATACTTAAAATATACTGTTTGCCCTAAAAAAAACCTGTAAAAAGTCCAAAGAAGCTTTTTACAACCTAAAAAGATGTTTAATAAGCATAAAATAAGATAGAATAGGGTTCATAAAGGTTTAGGGTTAAAAAGAAAACTAAGAAAAGTGATTTTAAGTGACATTGTGTGACATTGCACAAGCTGTCATATGACAGACTCAAATCGTACGATTCGATTTGAATCTACAATTCAAATGAAGTTTTCGATTTGAACGATTTCAGGCTACAATTTAAATCCATGATTCAAATCGAAATAGGTACGATTCAAATTGTAAATTGTTCCGATTTGACAACCATGCTGTTGATTAATAATAGGGTAACACCGCTTGTTTGTGAATACTGTGGATAACATAACATTGTAGAACATGTATGTAATGATGTAATCATATGTATATTTATGTATATGGACATGTACGAATTGGATCGTTCGTGTTTATTTGATGAATTATGTTGTATAAAATCAATGATAAGATCTTCAAATGTTCCATGTATTGATATATATGTGATGCCATCATTCCAGGGATGTATGATTGTTGATGCTATGTTTGTTTCATGTTTGATGGGTATGACTATTTGGTATATTACAATTCATTCTATATGATTTTAATTACACATCATGTATGACTATTTGGTATATTAAGAACAAAGAGAAGTACCAGAGGATCAAATTGATTTTGTGAATTTCTACGATCATTAATTGCCCGTGGTTGTATTGAGGCATTGAAATTGTTGAAACATCTATTTACTTTTTGTTCATGGGTTTGGATACAGTGTTCAGATGAATGAGAATCATTTCATTTTAGACGGTTGACACAGTTTATTTTGATCGTTTTTATACGGTGGAGATTCATAGCTATTTTTTGTAGTTTGTGTTGACGATATTTAATACAGCATAACTGAGGTTGATGTGTCATTATTAATTTAAATGGATGGTTATGTTCTATCTTGATAATTGAGCGGTTGACATTGCGAATGTCAATCATATGTTAGAAATGATTAATTATGCATGTACACTGAATGTATTAGATATGGAAAATGAATGCGTTGAAAAAAAAAATCGAGGAAAACAATTTACGATCCAATTCACGAGTTGACAACCTTGATCAACAATATTATTATGTAAGAACATTTGTAATGAGTACAAAAGCATAAATATCTTTATTAGAAGAATAATATCACACAACTAAGGTATATAATGTAGACAAATTCCTTGAAAAGTGAAAAATCTTCAATTTAGTCGAGTGGATGACATGTCGAAGCTCTTACCCTGCCCTTTTATGAAATAAATGTCAAAACTCATTCCAAGCAATAAATGGCCAAGAGAAGAACCAATCTTATGAAGAGTCATCTTCAATATAGAAACTGTCATATGGGCTTCGATATCAGCAAGAATCGATTCAAGGGAAACTACACATGAAGAGCTTTCCAACGACATATGGTTTGCTCAAGACGACGCTATATTGAAAAAGTTACAATACCACAAAGGACATAGTCAAAAGTTGGTTATTTGCGAACAACCTCTGATTGCTGAAAATTATATATCGATGAAAAGTGCTTTGAAAGAGCTTCCCATCGATATATGGTACATCCGTCTCGACATTCATTTGAAAGAGAAGTACAACTAGGAAGATTTCACAGAATCAGGTCAGCCTCAAATCTGGACTATCCATATATGACACCATGATTTTTTGTTGTGGGGTGAAAAAAGCTCACTCACTACTAATTTTAGCCGTGCGCTCACTTCTCCTTTCTCCACTCCGCTTGTGGCACAGCCACCCAAGCCCTCGAATCTGTTCCCTTCTATTAGCCACCCTAGTGGCCAACCCATTCAACCACTACCATCATCTTACTTCCATTGCACCCTCTTCCATCTCTGATCAAACACCACTCCAATCAGCGCTTCCCATAATTGGAAAACTGACTCAAACTTCACCGAAAAAATCGGCTCTGTACATAGCCAATCAGTGCAAACCTTCACCTTTGCCAAATGGTTCGTTGCCACAGGAGCCTCTCCGCCCAAACCACCACCTTAAGTCTCTTCTCATGGCCCTCTACCATTTCCACCCCTCCAACCATCATAGAATTGTCGAAATCCAGCGAGGCAGCTGCCAGAGCATAGTGAGGGCGGATTCAGGTTGAGTGTCAACTATAATTGGGTCAGGTTGAGACTAACCCACCTGACCCGACATCAATCCATTTGCCTCCCTACTACAGTGACAAGTTGGCAAGTCGTAAAGGAATCGGTGAGGGGGAAGTCGAAAAAAATTGATAAAATTGAGAAAAAGTCAGAAGAAATCACAAAATAAAACAAAAAATATTTTAAAAAATCTATAAAAACATATGAGAAAAAATTTTAAGCGAGTATTTATGCATTTAGACAATAAAAATGAAGTACATCAAGCAGTTAAAAATTATATCAAACCACTATTAACCTATTTATAAATACACATATGAACGTGAAGAAGGAAACCATATATCATATATAACAAAAATAAGTTTTTACTTTCGAAAAGATATCGTCTCTGATCGCATATGACAAGTATAAAAGTTCCACGTCAACTCAATGCACAACGGTTAATAACATCAATCATAACTATCAATATTATAAAACTTAAACAATGAGTCAACGAACAAAATGTAAAAGATGTCTCGATTCAGATTATATAAATTATGTTGTCATTTTCATTTCCTTCTTCAACATTAGTTTCTTTGATTAATTGAAAAAAGTAAAAAAAATCGACAATCACTTTTTATTTTTTTTCCTTTTATGGATAGATAAGGTGGGCTCAAAATTTGAGACTTTGAGGTTGCAATATTGTCAACCTTCCATTGATCAGATGAGCCACAACACGAAAACAGCTGTTTTATCATCTGATTCAAATTATCATATGATTCAAAGCAATCAAATGGTTTTGAACGTTGGTACCCTTATAGCTACCTATATAAGATAGGGACCGGACTCTCCTTATAGTATTTAAATTTTAAACACAAAATGATGTTTAAATGATCTTACGGTGATCCGTACTATCAAAGTGATAGATCATAGATTGATGTGCAACATGACCAAAACTGTTGTTTTAGAGAGATTTAACCAATCCGATCTGTTAACTATAATATCAAACGTTGTTTTTTCTTTTAATGGCTGATATTAAAGTTCATCGATCAGATGGTTCACATCCACTTATAGGCACATGTTTCTTTAGGCTGAGATATGTTGCAATGATGGATTGCCACTTGGACAGTTTAGATTAGTCACAAATTTGTGCCGCATGAAATAATGATATCACAATTTAATGGTGTGTGAGAAAATAAAAAGTGCAATTTCAATGGTATAAGATCATGTAAACACCATTTTGGTGTTTAATTGTCGGTTAGCAGCCATTACCCCATAAGATCAAACAAACAAAATTAGAAGTAGTAAAAGTAAAATTAAAAGGAGCATTTATGTGATGGTGCATAGCATAATTCATGGAAGAATAAATTGCCTCGTCGGATGTGAACCGGATCAAAATGAGATTCGTCATGAGACTGAAGATCGCCAATAACGTTAGTGTTTTTCCCGTGAATGGAAGTACACTTTGTTACCTTCATAATATGTTTAAGATATTTTTGGTAGGCGGCGGTAAACCACTTTTTATAAGTGCGCAAGGGATCTCGTAACGTTCAGATTACTTGACGTTATGGAGAAACTATTTCTCCTATTAATCTTGCGCACAACATATGTTCTAAGTAAACAGGACTCTCTTTCCCATTTAATTAGCGCACGCGTGCCAACAGCACAATCAAAGATGATTATCCATCTCTACCCACAATTGGTGCATGTGGCATTTGAACCAGACCATCAAATTAATGTCCATGGCGAATGCACACTGAACAGACAATCCTGACCGTTGATAAATTACTCTTTTTTTATGGTGAACAAATCTACATATATTAGTTCAGGAAAATTACTTTGATGAATGGTCATGATCGTCAAATCAAAGCAATTTCTGTATATGGCCCACTGAATTAAGGGGTATGGCTAACTACAGGCACCATCTGTATCAATATACGCACACCCATTGGTGGGTAGAGATAGGGGGTACCATCATCTTTGATAGTGCAAACCACCATCCTATACAAATTCCGCAGAGAAAATGAAAAGTGTACATGAATATGCGAAAAGGAGATCTGGGTTGATCTGTGATAGTCCAAATGTCAACGTTGGGATGCCCATCTACCCCTTTTAATCTCTTCCTTCCTCCACCTTTACATTCAAGTTCGTGCATGTCAAAGAGAGCGATGGCCACTGAAATTCCACAGAAATCACTGCAGAAAATTCAACTATAAATATAAATAATCTATATATATATATATATATATATATATATATATATATATATATATATATATATATATATATACTAAAAAAGTAAAAATAAAAATAAAAACTGAAACCAAAAAAGAGAGAAATTATAATGGGGCAATCAGCACCAAAGGGAGCGAAGTTGGTTTTTTTTTTTTGTTGTTTCTGTGGGTAAGGGGATATGATTTTCTAAAATATAAAAAAGACACATTGAGGGGGAAACCAAAGAAAAAGTAGGATTTGAGAGAAAAAAACAGAAACTTTAGAGGAAAAGGCGAACATGGGGAGATAAGGAATATAAAAAATACCATTTCTGGAAGGCGCTACCGTCTGGGGCTCGTTGAAGGGCGTGGACCCTCTTCCGGGCTCTAGGCGGATTCCCCATTAAAGCTGCGAATCAACCTCTGCAACTCGTTTTCACTTTTTATTGTTGTTTTCTTCATTTATTTAGTAGGTACTTTTGGTTTATGCCTTACGGTTATTAGTTCTGCTTTAAATATGGCGGGTAAAACGAATTTTAAGTTCCCGGCATTTATTTTTCAGTTAATGGAGTTCTACTAAAAAATGGTATTTTTTTCGTTAATGAGTAACCACACCTACGCGTGTTACCATTTGTGACTTATGGGACACAGGCACACAGCACACATCTAAGGCTGTCAATAGTGCCGGGCTGGCCGTCACCCAGCCTAGTCGGCCACCCCAGCCCGGCCCTAAAATCTTAGGACTAGGGCTTAAAACTGAGGTAAAATGGTAGGGCTAAGACCTTGAAACCAAAAGCTCACTTTCTGTCCGGCCGGGTAAGGGCTTGACAAGGTAAAGCCCGTAAGTCCAGCCCAACCCGTGGTTCTCTTTTAATTATATATATAGGTAAATGTGTTAATATAAAATGTATATACTATTTACAATAAAATTATGAAAAATAGCACTCAATATTATTGTTAGATTTATCAAGCAGATATTGAAATCGTAATTTAATAATAAATATTTATAAAAAGAGGTCTTAAATTTTTATTTTTTCTCATTCAAAATATTTTTCTCTATCTTTAATGAAAAAATATTCATATAAAGTTTAAAAAAATTTCATAACCAATAAAGCCCAAAGCCCGACCTGAGCCCGCTCCAACCCACCAAAGTTAGGACTAAGGCTGGGAATATCAAAGTTTGCCTAAGTTAGAGCCTCGGCTTGGCCCTTAGGGCTGGGATAGATTTTAGGGATGCCCGGCCCGTTGGCAGCCCTACACACATCGGCGCATCTTTATATCCAACAATCAGTGCACATTTTAGACTTTCTCGAGATTAATCCAAGGCCTTTTGAACTACTGAATTTGTTGCAACATGACTTTCACTGATTTTATAAATGCATAAAAAGTATTTGTGGCTTTAAACTTCTAAGAGCATCTCCAACAATGAGAGCTAAATTTGCATAGCTAAACACCACTTTAGCTACTATTACAGTAAAAAACTTTCAGACAGAAACTCTATTTTAGTTACTCCTTTCTTTAAAATATTATTTATCATTATTGTTTTATTATTTTACTACCAAAACTCAACTTTCAAAAATTCACATTGACATTTCACAATCAATCGTGACTTTAATTTAAAGCAATTATGCTATTCACGATTACTCTATGCAATCTTGTTTTTTTACGATCAATTATGCTATTCACGATCATGCAAATCCTGATTTTTCATGATCAATCATGACCTTTCGCGAAACTTCTTTTACTAGGTCACGATCAATCGTGATTCATAATTGCAAGGGCATTCTTCTTTGGAAACTTTATATTTTATTTATTTCTTGTAAAATATTATTTTTAGGGTACCTTTATATACACCCACCGAATCTTGAAATACGCTTATGCTAAAAATCATTGATTGCTTTAAATCAGACAATGGAGATCTTTTTTCGATCTAATCTTCCACACAAGAGATCCTGAGGCCATGAACATAATTTCAGGCGATTAGTTTTTTATTCCACATGTCACAGATCCCAAAAAAGTGGCCCTAAAGTCAGGTTTGAGCGTGATGTTTGTCACATGACTTTAGGACCATGTTTTTGGGATATGTGCCATGTGGAATAAAAAAGGGAAATTTACCTAATCGACCCTGTCAGATACACCTTTTACGTCAGAGGCCCTATAGTTTCACCTTTACCCAAATCGACCAGCTCCAAGTTTAGCCGACCCTGAGGAGAGTAAAAAGTCCAAATTACCCCCTTTTATGACTTTCTTTAACCTTCAAAGCATCCTCTTCTTCCTCATTTTAATTTGCTAAAAAGTTAGAGGTGGGTCAGTTGACGTCGTCTTCTTTCTTAGTCTGATCTGATCCGATCTGCTATTTCGAAAAAGAAAACAAAGGCTTTGGAGAAGAAGCCCCTGCATTTATCCATTATGACAGGAAGACCCTACAGTTTGCCGTTGCGACGCGAGGTATCCTACTTAAATTCTATCCTTAATTTATTAGGGTCTCTTAATGGTCTCCATTTTTAGTTTATTAGGATCTCTTAATCGTGCAGTATAAGAAAGACTTTATTTCCTTAGTAAATTTTTTGAAAAGTTAATATCGATTGTAAAAACAGTCGATATCGACTCTATACACAGTCAATAACGATTATAATTACAATCAAACGATTATAATTACAATCAATATCAATTGTATATATAATCGATATGTGTTAACAATCGTCTTCTCTCTTTTGTGTCATCAGTCTTATAGTCCTTCCTTCTCATTCTTAAACAGGCGATGACGGAGGTGGGGATTTCTCTTCTTTGTCACTATGATGACCTTCTTGTAAGCGATGATAGCTTGTATGAAGGTGGCTGACGGAGGATTATTAACATTTTGACTGGTATTTCATATGAACAATTCATGAGGCGAATGTCTGCTGTCAGTTTTGCGATGGCAGATGAAACAGTTTCTATAAAGTTCAGTATAAAAGTAGTGAATACCCCTGTGGTTGCCGATATTTTGGACTATGATGATTTGGCCACCCTATTTATATTTTATAGATCCGGGTGGACGTCATAAAGGTATTCATCATTAAGAAATCGTCATCCTTCCGAGTCGAAGCTGAACAAGTAAATCTTGGCGGGACTGATTTTATGAGTAACTATTCATTTCAGCTATGTAAGTTTGAGGAGGATGAAACTATATACGATACCATCCCATTAGGCAATGACAAAGATATTACGGCGAACATGACTGTCAGAAAAGCAACTTTTGATTTAAACGATGGTCCGGTTGAATCGTACGATGACCCACTAAAATATATGTATGGGTCACAACAATGTAGTCAATGGTTAGACTAAACTTCAGAAAGGGTGGTGGATATCGACAATTTCAGTCATATCTTCCCCGGTGGATGGACAACTTAGTTAACTCATGAATTATATTCTACCATGTCATCAATGGGGATTACCGGAGAAGCTCAACCCCATGTCCATACACATGAGCACCCCATCGGTGAAGGGCCTAGTCAATCACGCCAGAATTCCTTTCGATGAAGAATCTAGTCAATCACATCAAAATCCCTTCGGTGAAGGATCTAGTCAACCACATGAGAACACCACTAGTAAATGGTGTAGTCATCCTCAACCCACTAATAAAGATACCTTTGAAGAAGATTATGAAAGCGAACCAGATGAGTTTATAAAAGATGATTTAAAAAAATTTATGAGAGACGTTAATAATCCCCTAGTAGACGGAGATTACGAAGTGTCAGAGACATCAGGCAACTCCTCCGATGAAGAGGTGAAAATTGAATATTGGAATCAGACGTTTAAAGTTAGAGAGATCTTCAGAGAAAAAAACAAATATTTCAAAGAGCATTGGAAGAGCACGCGGTGGAGAAAAACTTCCAAATTCAGCCTTTGAAAACTGCTAGTTATCGAGTAACAGTCGGATGCTACGAACCCGATTGTTCATGATGAATACATGCGTCTAAATTGACTAAACTTGACTCTTTCCAAATCAAGACATTCAATGGTACTCACACATGCGGAGCCGCTAAGATCAAACTGCACGGTCACCGTAATGCAATAATCTCCTTCGTAGCCAACTATGTATGGGAGAAATTTATGGAAGGATTCGACTACACACCAGCGTCGATAATATTTGATATTGCAAAAGCTTATAATGTGCAAATCTCATATGCAAAGGCTTGGAAGGAGAAAAAATTTGCCCTTAATGATATTAGAGGTAGTTGAAAAGGATAATTTTGTGGATCTACCGGCCTACGTGAAAGAGATGGAGAGGGTAGATCTTAATGTACAAATATTCTTTCAACTTACACTTGACGGTAAGTTTCAAAGATTTTTTTAGAGTTTTGGCCCGTGCATTGAAAGCTACCGCAATACACTTTGTCGCATATTGTTTATAGATGGCACACACCTACGAGGACATTTTGAAGGGATTTTACTTATCGCCTTAGCGCAAGATGGTAATGGTCATATATTACTATTAGCATTTGCCGTCGTCGAGTTAGAAGAATAGAATACGTGGATGTGATTTCTTGAACGGGTAGGTGCGTTCGTGATCGGTGGGTTTATCGAAGATTTTGTTTTTATCACGGATAGGTCGAAGGGTTTAATAAAGGCAGTGAAACATATCTTCCCTAACACATACTACAACTACTGCATGCGACATATGACATAAAATTTGGTACACAAGTATCCTAGGAACAATGTGAAACATCTATAATGGTGCATTGCGCGTACATATTCAGTAGAGAGATTTGATTATTTTATAAATAAAATGAAGAAAGATCATGCTGATCTTCGGGCCGTAAAGTATATTTTAAAAATAAACTCGAAGCATTGAGCACACGCATATATGGAAGGAAGGCAGTACGATTCACTGACTACGAATAATGTCGAAAGCTTGAACAGTGTACTAAAGATAGTTCGAGAAAGACCAATTATCGACTTAATCAAAATTACTAGAGAGAAAGTTGCTGATCATTTTCAAAAGCGCCGACAGATATCTGAGAAATGGGCCACCCTCCTCTGCCCAAAAACAGACAATCACATGAAGAAGGTTTTGCAATAGGCCAGTAGAAAGAGAGCTCAACCATATGGGCGCGATCAATTCCAAGTCAACTCCAAAAATTTTATTCATCACGTTGACTTGTAACACAAGATGTGTACTTGCCGTCATTGGCACATTCATGGCTTGCCTTGCTCCTATGCCGTGGTGGCCATCATTCGGAGAAGTTATGATTATCATAACTTCTGTGATAAGTAGTTTTTCACCATTTTCTTTAGATAAGTATATGGCGAACAATGACTTCCCACCCTCGATAAAAGCCAATGGGAGTTTCAAGCAGAGCAACTCTCTGAAAATATGAAAGTGAGACTATTTTATAATTGTCGAAAGCAAGTCGGTCGTCCGAGGAAAAGAAGGATATGGTCTAAGGGTGAGGTTAGGGCCCTACAGTGTGGCAGGTGCAGTAAGTATGGTCACAATCGCAGGAGTTGTACCGCAGTGGGACCGATGGGTTGATAGTGTATATTTTTAATAGTGATAGATGGAATATAAACGAGACATTGTGTATATTTGCTCAATAGCTGAGAATCATGATATTTTGTTTTATAGTAGTTGTAATTTTAGAATGTACACTTGCCCAGAGACATGGATCATGGAATGTACAGATGCGTCATTCGCGACTCTATATAGAGTCATTGACAATTGACAAGACAGTCGATGACGATTCTGTGTAAAGTCGTCATCGACTATATAAATAGTCGATAAAGACTCTAATATAGAGTCGTCATCGACTGTCTATAAAATCAATATCAATTCAATGTAGAGTCGCTATCGACTATTTATATAATCGATAACAACTCTATATAAAGTCGTTATCGACTATTTATATAGTCGATGGCGACTCCATATAAAGTCGGTAAAGACTACTAGTTTTGCATTATAATCACTGCTACTCAAAAATATTTCATTTATATTAAAAATGTTTCATTTATATTTACAAAATATAAATATAATCACTGCTACTTTTGCGCCTTCTCCTTTGTGTCGTCCTGCTCTAATTCCCCTCCTCCATCGCCGATATATTTAGTCAGTGTATAGTCAATTTCTATCATAATCCTATTCATATCTAATTGTGCAAAGTCAAATTTCTTTTCTGACATGAAGTACTCTATATACTTCAGCACAAACACCCCACAATCACTCGAATTGGGCTGTCGGGGAAAGCCTTTGTACCGGCAGTCACTAGATGACTAAGGATAGATATTCACGTTCAGTGCAGTGGAGTTACCGTACGAATATAAAACCGCGGGAAGGTATTGGGTCTATTTCGAAATAGAGGAATGTCAGATATGCTAAGCTAACAATGGTGAAAAATATGCTAAGCAAATTATCTTATTAGCGTTTGCAATTAGTTCGAATATCTTTCCTTGGAGGGCCTATTAAAAAGGGTCGACGACCAATATCGATCGTTCGATTACCTTCACGATCGCAAACGCCTAATATAATGCTTGTTGTGAATGAATTGGGATAAATATCTACAAAAAAGTAATATAATCTCAAAGGGTATGATAGAAAAAATTATAAAGATGTTGGAAGCATATTGTGTTGCATTCGTGAGCCCACAGATTTTGAAACTGATTAAAGAAGAAATGTTGCAGCAGCTTCTTGCCTTGGTTCTCCTCGAGTTTATAGGCAGCCCACCGTTTGACTTGAACCTCGAACGATTATTCGTATAATTTTTCAATGAGAAGGAACTTATTAAAATAGTTCATTTCAAAGCCCATGTAGGTCAGAGCGGTAAGGCACATAAGAAAGCATTTGTGCTTTTGATGAAGACGAATATTATCATCAATTACTTCCAAGTGTCTCAGGTAGGTACCCATAATCTGAAACTAATGCAGTTACAGTTAAATAAGCAACATTCAAAAGAGTCTTCTCCTGTCCTTCAATGAATAAAGTAGACGACTATATAAATAATCGGTATCGACTCTACAATAAATCGATATTGATTCTACATACAGTCGTTATCGACTATATAATTAATCGGTATCGACTCTATAATGAATCGATATCGATTCTGCATAGTCATTATCGACTATATAATAAATCGATATCGACTCTATAATAAATCGATATCGATTCTGCATACAGTCGTTACCCACTATAAATACAATCATCATCGACTCTACAAAGAATCGATATCGATTCGTTGTAGAGTCGATAACGACTTTAGTTCGAGTCGTCGACATCTTTATATTGTCTATTTGGGTTACTTTACTTACAAAGTTATCCAAGTATTGCGTGCCCATCAAACATTTAAAAGATTGCACCATCAGCGTATAATGACCGAAAATGCTTACGTAGTTGCTGCATAAATAAAGGCCAACGTAACTAATTTTCATAATAAATAATAAAGTGAAATATTCAGGCTTCTTCCTGAGAAGAATGACTTACTCGTCCTCAGACTCAGGCTTGTTCTACATGTCTAGCATGTATTTCTGCTCCGTTAGCACAAGAAGAAGAGCATCATCACCGTAGGTCCGTGCTCAAGAAGTATCACCACCCACTGTGCCAAAGCTCAACCGTAGCATCAACCACCGGTCCAGGCTCAGTCGTAGGTCCTTCAATGGCCTTCTCCGTTATAGGCTTTTTCACCATCACTCTCCTTCGCTGTATTCTAGGTTTGACGATAGTTGATTTCATGGGTTTCCCTTACCTAGGCTTTAAGCGAGGGTCAATTTGTTGATGAGGTAATTGGAAAGAAGTTTGTTCTTCACCATCTGGACCCTTATCGGCTTGAGACTCAGGCTGCTTGACAGCAACTGTCGTTACCTCATCTGTAGAAGGATCCTCATGCATGGGAGCTGATGGTTCCTTATCGAAGGCTGTGTCACACACCTTCGATATCAGCTCCGACAGAGCGACCTCCTGAACATCGAAATAATGGTGCAGTATAAGAAATAATTTATGGTTCCCATTTTAAAAAGTCGATATCGATTGTAAATATAATCGTTATCGACTCTATATACAGTCAATAACGATTGTATACAAAGTCGACTCTATATATAGTCGATATCGATTATAAATATAATCGTTATTGACTTTATATACAGTCGATATCGATTGTGTGTAGAGTCGATATCGATTGTAATTAAAATCGTTATCGACACTATAAACAATCGATAACGATTATAATTACAATCGGTATTGACTCTACACACAATCTATAACGATTATATTTACAATCGATATTGACTGTATATAGAGTCGATTTATGTTAGCAATCCTTAACAAATAAAAATTACGTATCAACACATACCTTAGGTCTCGACTCAAATAAATTTTTAAGAAGTTCTTTTAGATTTCCTTGGCCCTTCCTGACCAATATGTTGTAGTGAATCATCTTCTGCAACTCTGTATCTCTTGAATTGAGTCGCTCATTCAAGAAGTTGCATAGTTTCTCTATAGAGGCATAACGTGTCGTGAGGACCACATTCCCTTCCTCCAAATGGCTCACTCTTTGGGTGAGCTTCAAGTTGTCCAACACCAAACCGTCAATCCTCCTCAATAACGACTCATTAGAGGAGGTCGGTGCAATTGGGCTCCCTTTCGCAGTTGGAGTCTCCTTCGGGGCCCCCCTAGTTCTCGACCGCTCTACATCCACATGGACAGGGCCCTCTTTCAAGGAAGATTCTTCGTCCGACGTCGATTGGATGTCAAATTCTTCCTCGTCAATATTCTCGATCGGAATATAATTTCTCTTCTTCTTCGACCGCAACTCTTCCACAGCTTTCTTGACCAGTTGTTGAATCTCTTTCCTCTTTCCCCTAATAACCTTTCAACCCCATAGATATTCTTTTAAGACGAGTATCTCTAATTCAAAGCCAATAAGCTCGAGGGGAGCACGAATCTTTTGAAAGAAAAGGAAATATGATAAATAACAGACTAAATTAATAATATATTCCAAATGCAAAGTATCGACTATTTAATAAGTCGTTATCGATTCATTACTGAATCGATAATGACTATTTAATAAGTCATTATCGATTCTGTATTGAATCGTTATCGACTATGTAATAAGTCGTTATCGATTCCGTAATGAATCGTTATCGATTATTTATTAAGTCATTATTGATTCTGTAATGAATCGATATCGATTCTATAATGAATCGATAGCGATTTATTAATAAATTGAAATTTTTTTTCCAATCGGCATCGAATCTCTCTACTCCTAAACTTTATAAATTTGAATTATTTAATAGACATCATACCTTGCTATTTACCATTTGTCTGCGAGTGTAACCTTTGATCCTTGATTGCGTCTTATCTGACCATTTCACCAGTCGTGGGAATGGGTCCTTAAGGCCTATCTGGAAAGGCGAGATATCTGACAGCATCTCGTAAGCCCACCATTAAAGTACACATATGCATCCATATGTGTTGTACGTCTTAAGGGTTTTATCTATTTCGACAGTTTTTCTATTCATCGCACCCTTCATTATATACTCCATCAAGTCATGGTACACGTGGAGACCCCACGGAGTTTGGTTAAAGTTCTCGACATAATCAATGAGGTCGATGTGGTCTTCTGCCAATTAATGGTGGGACCCGGGAAAAAGAAATATACACAACACATATAGAAGAGACAACTTTACGAAGTCGTCATCACTTTTCACTCTCCAAATTGCTGCATCTATATAAGACCGGAGAATTTTTCCAGGAGGCGTTTCACAAAAATATTTGTATCGAATGATTTGTTCTTCCTGTGGTTTAACGGATGGGGTATACTTTTCGGGGACAACTACGGCAAGGCCCAATATCAATGCAATGTCCAACTTTCGAAGATAGATATCAATCTTCCCGATTCGAAAGTAGTTTTTTTCAACCCAAAAAGTCAATATCGTATCGACCACATCTCCAAGAAATCCCACACCCTTAGACATTTGAAATATTCCACCAAAAACTAAAGCTCTTAGCAACTCCTTTTGAGTTGGGTTAGCGGTATCGTAGAGATTCGAAATGACACTAGGGAAACACTTGGCAACAGGTCTGTGTACAACCATCTTGACAGCTTGTTGAAATGAACTATAATAAAAAAAAAGACTGAGTCCCATACTAACACAGATTGTTTAAATGTTAAATGAACTGTAATATATATCTTTGATTGCATAGAGAGTCGATATCGATTACATATAGAGTCGATATCGATTACAAATAGAGTCGATAGCGACTATAAATACAATCGATATCGACTCTATATACAATCAATATCGACTCTATATACAATCGATATCGATTCTATATGCAATCGATATCAAGTTTATATACAATCGATATCAATTGCATATAGAGTAACCTTAAAAAATTATGACAAAATATGCACCGACGAACGGAGAAGAAAAAACTCTACAACAATAGAAGATAATTTTAATTCCAACTTACAGATTTGGTAGCTTGCAGATTTAAGAGCGGAACGCAAGCGGCTATGAATCGACACCGCCTCTCCACCGACTTCGAACGAAAAAAGTAAAAAGTAAAAAAAGGTAAACAGTGAAGATTTGAAAAAAAGGGCGGCTATTTATTACATTGGGGGTAGTTTCGGCATTTCCTAAAGGCGGGAGACGGCTTGGCGCCCAGCAGGTCGGTTTGGATAAAGGTGAAACTATAGGGCCTCTGGCGTACAAGGTGCATCTGACAGGGTTGGTCAGGTAAATTTCCCAATAAAAAAACTAACTTGATAGTATCTTCCTAGCCTCAAGATTCCTAATGTAGAAGATTGAAGCAAAAAAACGATCTCCATCATCTAATAGAAAACAATCAATAATTTTTAGTATGGGCATATTTCAAGATTCAGTGGGCATATTTAAAGGAACTCTATTTTCATTCTTATTTTATCATTTTACTTTAGAGAAGAGAGAGAGAGAGAGAGAGAGAGAGAGAGAGAGAGTGTTGTGAGGGATATGACGTGCGTGCTGGAGATGCTTTAATGGCTTAAAGCAATTTTACATCCAACAAGAAGTGTTTGATGAATGATGAGGCATCATTGATCTTTATAAGAAAATCAAATATTAGTGGAAAAGAAATTCAATTTTCATATATTTTCTTTTGTTGATAGCATCATAACTTTTTTTTTTTTTTTTTTTATAATTTGGGTATCCGGGCCTCTTAGAGCACCCGCCTAATCCTAGGGCACATGTTCACCCCAAATTAGCATATGTCAGGTTAGGATGAGATATAAATCCCTAGGGTGGCCTCAAATAGGTCAAACATCGGCTCATATCGATTGATAAGTATCGGATCCAACTCGGACAAAATATCAAAATGTCCTTTTTCGAAAGAAAAAAATTTATATTTTTTATTCTTTTAGAAATAAAAAAATGCTTGAATATCGGCTAGTTTGGCTGATCGTATCCGATATATCAGACACATGTCGGCATGGTTTTAAATATTGGCTACATCTTATACCAGCCGATATGTATCGGGTTAGCTAGCCCCATCCGATACGAATATACACCCCGATTTTATATTGGATCAAATAGGTCAAATCTTGGATCATATCGACCCATATCAGGTCCTATGGCCGATACGTATCAGTTATGACTCGGAGGTCCACCCATGTAAATAGCATAAAGATTCATGTCTTACCTAGAATAACACTCATCAAGATATCAAAAAAGAAATAAGAATAACATATAAATAAGAAAGCTTAAAGGTTTCCATCAATTCTGAATAATGTCCTTTATTGTTCAAGTAACTTATATAGTGTTTTATCAAATCTTAGCATGTGTTGGCCACATAAATAAACACGGATTTTTTATTTCAATAAAAACTTTCAACAATTATGTCTTAAACGATCCTACGGTTCACACTCGATGGTCGGATTGTGGTCTTAAAAGTATCTTTTCCAAAACCCTAAAAAAAGATCTGAAATCTCCTTCTTTTCTATTGATTTTTTTTTGTATATTTTTTTTACTATTTGAACAAACGACAATGTATGTTGTGAGATCCTTCTTTTGTGCTTAAAGAAGGACTATCATTTAGTGGGCTCTTGTCATGGTTTGAAATCACAAATTTTCAAGTTGTCTCGGACACCCCTGAGATCGAGACAGTGGCGGAGCCACGTTGTTCAATGGAGGGTCCCGGGATCCCCCATCGCAAGTTTTTTTTCTTTAAAATCTCTTAGGTTCCATCTTTTTAGGGGTAATATCTTTTAATAAGGATCCCCAAATATCAAAACTTCTTAAATATTTTAAAAACTTACTTTTTTATCCACAAATTTTTTAACATAAATAGACTCCCAAAATTCTCTTTTTCTCTCTTTCCAAACATTACTCTCAAAATTATCTCTCTCTCTCTCTCTCCCCCACTCTCAAGTCCCAACATCTCTCTCTCCTCTCTCTCTCTCTCTCTTAAATCTTAGTCACCCATCTCTTTCTATGATATCTCATTCACTCTCCAATCTCTGGTTGTTGTCTATTTTTCGCTGAAGTCAAATGTATGCTATAATTATTAATCTTTAATAAAAAAAATAAAAGTCATAATTTATAATTTTTTGGTGAGAATTGCTTCTTTTTTAGAGTTGTTTAATAATAATAATTATTATTTATTTTGTGATTACGATTTGATAAAAGTGAGTGTGACAAAGTTATTACTATTTTACGACTATAAGGGATTTCCCATCAGAAAAATCCTGGCTCTGGCACTGGACCAAGACATCTCGGCTTGAAATGAAAATAGTCTTTTAAAATGATCTTACACCATTAGAATAGGTGTTTGATCTTACACTATTAAAGAATGGTTCACCGTTATGCCACGTGGTATAACAGTGAATCAAACCTATAAATCACATCTAAACAATCCAACTGGTTGTCTATGATTGTCACATATTTGACATAAAAATCACACCTATAAGTTAATTGTATATAGTCCGATCAATGATCTTCAACACATATTTGGAGTTTTGGACACACCATAATAGTTGTTCATTAAATCATCACATAGATTTCATATAATGAGAAAATATAGCGTCACGCATATACGATGATAATTAATAGATTTTCAGTGGTGTACGTAGTGCCTAACATCATATATAAAATAAATTTAAAATCCTAAAATTTATACAACACACCAATCTCATCTCACTAAGCTTCGAAACCCGAGACATATCACTCGAGATGTCTCGTCATTGGCGGAATTTAAAACTATGATTGTGGTATCCGGGAGGTAGCGTTATAATAATCCTAAGCACCCGTAGATTAATCAAGGGAGCACAAATCCTTACTACTATATAAAAGTGAAAATAGTTTCTGTCAACTTTTCATGATTAAAATGCCCCTAATACATATCTCATAGTCGTGAACCTTCTTCCAGTCAAATCTCAACGATGTTTGTCTTCTATCGTGTTCTCTCTCTCTCTCTCTCTCTCTCTCTCTCTCTCTCTCTGTAAAAGCCCATAACCCATGACACAACTCACCAATCTTCCCAACCCAACGAATAAAGCAAGAGAGAGAGAGAGAAGAGGAAAGGAGAGAGAGGGCAACCGAAATGCACATCCAATATGGAAGTGATGGTACCAGTACCTGCCTCCGATTTCAACTTCACCAGCACTTGCTCATCACCATACAGAAGCACTCCTTCCCCGATACGTTTTAGCGAGTCAAGACGCTACTTCAGTGCCCCAAATATCCCATCAAGTTCTTCCCAAATCTACACCCAATTTGATTCAATTGACAATTTTAAAGAACCCAAGGCCACAAAATCAGAGGATGATGACGAAAACTATTATGATCTAAATTTTATGTCTTTAATACATTTAAATTATATTTATGTGCTTAATAACGTATTCACCGCATGTCTTGACTTTTTAAAATGTTTTATCTAAAAATACATGTTTTGGTTTTTCAAACTCTTATATATACTCCCGTCATTAATGGACACAAGTTGTGTAATAGCCAGTTGGTTAAAGGCTTGAGTTCTAAACAAGAGGTCTAGGGATCAAAGCTTGTTATGTGTGTTATAAACCTCTATTTTAAACATTCAAAGTTCTTAAGAATAGAGTCGCCGGAAACTTTAGAGAAGAAATTCTAGATCTACCTTTCTAGAACTTTTCTTTTGGAAGATCGGCAAAACATTGACATATATTCTCAAGCAGCATTCGCCTCCTTCTAGAATCATTATCATTGTTGGGATCTCGATCTAATCATGGTGATACGATTGATCTAGGTATGAAAAAATTATGCCTTCCATTGAACTTAAAATATTAGTTTTTAAATAGATTTTTATATAAATTAGTGAGTTTATTTTATGAATAATGAAAGGATGATTAAATAGATATATGCTATGATTAATGATTTTTAATGTTGACGATTTTGATTAAAAAGAAGATAGATTAAAGTTTATCATACGATTTGAGCATTTTAGGGCATGCTCAGGATCAACGTCAATAGATTGATTATGAGAACTTAATAGATTGAGTATAGATTTCTGTCAATAGATTGAGCCGAATTCAATAGACTAAGTCTGAGCACATATTTGAGTCAATCTATTGATTCTTGGAAACTAATCGATTGAAGATGAACATTAAATAGTGACAGACATAACTTAATAGATTGAGCACAAATTTGAGTCAATCGATTGATTCTTGAAAATCAATCGATTAAGGATGAACATGAAATAGTGACAAATAGAACTCAATAGATTAAGCAGAACTCAATAGATTGAGTACAATTTTAAGTCAATCGATTAATTCTTGGAAATCAGTCGATTGAGGATGAACATTAAATAGTGACAGACAGAACTCAATAGATTGAGCACAGATTTGAGTCAATTGATTGATTCTTGAAAATCAATCGATTAAGGATGAACATGAAATAGTGACAGACAAAACTCAATAGATTGAGCAGAACTTAATAGATTGAATACAACTTTGAGTCAATCGATTGATTCTTAGATATCAATCGATTGAGGATGAACATTAAATAGTGACATACAGAACTCAATAGATTGAGCACAGAATGAGTCAATCGATTAATTATTGGAAATCAATTGATTGAGGATGAATATTAAATAGTCACAGACATAACTCAATTGATTGAACAAAATTCAATAGATTGAGCCCGAACTCTAACTCAATAGATTGAGCCTGGGCACGGATTTATATCAATCGATTGAGCATGAACAAAATTCAATAGATTGAGTTTGAATAGCTAAATTTTATATTCAGTTCTTCTCATAACAATGTCATTAAATATCAATGTTTATGTACCATGATCGTCTTATATGCATTATAATATTTATGCATCATGATTGTGTACACTTCAATATTTATGTACTATGATTAAATATACTTAAATGCTTATATATTATGATCTTACTTTTATGCACTTTATATGTTCCATGATGATCTATATAATGCACAATCAAGACACATAAAACATGATGAAATGTCAAGTCGTGGTTAATGAGCATTAGACCTAATATCTTGTACGTGATGGAGTCTAAAAAGGTATTAGACCCAACATCTTATGCTTGATGAAGTCTAACTAAACATGATTAAGAAATATTAGACCCAATATCTTATACTTGATGGAGTCTAAGAAGGTATTAGAACCAATATCTTATGTAAGATGGAGTCTAACTAAACAAGAATATGATGAGCATAATTAAACCCAATGTCTTGAGCATGACAGTGTCTAACTAAAAAAGTGATAAGCATGATTATGACCCAACATCTTGAGCGGGACAGAGTCTAACATGCATTAAATGACAAGAAGAATGAAATTAAAGAAATGATACATTAATGCAACATTGATATTCATGTTTATGCTTAGTTCATTTAAGCTTATTGGGATTATACATGCCCCAAACACACATAAAATATATATAAATGTTCATATAACTATGATTAGTATTTTATACTTCAATGGATTGCATGTCTGGTCCATATAAGTGTAAACTTACACCCCTTGTTGATGTGGGTGGTCAGATGAGATAAGTGTAGCCGATGACAACGTATGGGTCTATGGCAATGAGACTGCACGTGATACTTATGAAACTGAACTGAATGACGATGATGGCTTCGTGGTCTAATTATCTATTTTCCTTTCTAGTTATTATTATTGGTTTTAAATAAATGAGACATTGATCAGTTAGTATTTTATTAAAAATATTTAAGCTTTAATCATGTTAAACTTTGTTATTGGAATAAGAATATTATCATGAGTTTTATTTTGATTAATTAATATTTTAAAGAAATTTTATCTTTTGCTATTTAAGGCATTTTTATTGTCTTATTATATTTTCATAATTCACGATACGAAGATATGGTCTAAGATCTTACAATCAAGAGGTTGTGAGATTTTGGGTCGCAACAGAAACAAAAAAGATTTTCAATTTGATTTTAGTGATCAAATAGAGAGAAGCTCTCTCATTACAACAGACGAGTTATTCGCAAAGGGCAAATTTTGAACCCAAATTGCCAAATCAAAAGAAAAAGAAGCAACTGAGGTAAAACAAGAAAGAGGGAGAGAAAGAAGTATTTATTCTTCTACCAATACGAGTCGCAGAGGAGCTAGATCAATTTTGCCTCTCAGGGTCTCAGATTTCGGGTTTGATGGGCTTAATCAGACGGAGCAGAAAGTTTCATTGGCCACAAAATTATACCCATCTGAATATGTAAATCTAAAGTGTAGCAGGAAGTGGAAACTGAAAGATCTTTTGTTGTTTCGAAGCGTTTCGGAAGGTAGGGGAACCAAAAGAGCAGAAGATGTGAAGAATTCAAGTTTCCGATATGTTACAGATGGTAGCGGTTTGTTGTTTGGCGGTTCGAATTGGGATCGGAGGGGGCCTGTTTTGGCTCACGAGTTGCATTACACGAAGAACCGGGCGGTTTCCGAGGAAATGAGGAGCTGAGGAAAACCTTTTTGCCTTATACGCAGAGTCTATTTGAGTGTTTGGGTTTCAATCTGGCTCTTAACGGGCTCGCAAAAGGGTTCCGTTTGATTACATACAATAGATCTTTAGACTATAAGCATACTATTAGATGATCGATTTTTTATTCCACGTGGCACATATGCGCTAAAAAATGACCTTAAACTCACATTTGATCATAATGTGTGCCATGTGTTTTTAGGGCTATCTTTTGAGATTTGTGCCATGTAGAATAAAAATCGATTGTCGGATGGGATGCTCATGGTCTCAAGATTTGAGCATGATGAGTGCCATGTGTTTTTAGGGCTATCATTTGAGATTTGTGCCATGTAGAATAAAAATCGATTGTCAGATGGCGCCATCAGTAATCTTGTATGTGCTAATAAAGGGACTTAACAAAAATATCTATATTTTATAGGCGAGGGTGCTACCTGGCCATACAAAGTTGACTTGTCAGTGAACAAAATAGCACAAATATAGCTATCCCAACACAAAGGCGATGTCCAAGTCATAACTCTCCCTAATAATAATAATAATAATAATAATAATAATAATAATAATAATAATAATAATAAGGATGCCAAGACCGTTACGTAGCGACCTAGGGTTGAACCATGCATAATGCATTAGTGCCATTTGGGTGCCATTGCCAAGTGGTACCCTATCGAAGATTTGGTGCCAAAGGCAACATGCACAAAATCATCAAGTTCATCTCAAAAATATAAAAAGAAAAATAAATTTAATAAAACATCTTATTCACCATTCAAATGGGGATCAAAGTTGGAAAAAATCAATACACTAGATATAATAGGCTTCACCCAATATTTGGCCCTGTTTTCACCTAACATATGTTAGAATATTTGATTTAATTGTATTTTTCAGATTATACTTATATGTTAGTTTTTATTTTTTTTCTTCATGGTTTATAGTTAATAATATAAGTTATAGACATATGAAACATAATAATAAGTGATTTTTTTTTTTAATCTTTAATAAATCATAAAACATAGTAACGAACACGTGAAATATTATAATTTTTGTTATTTTAAAATCACCTAATAGATGTCTAAAAATTAAGTTTAATCATTTAAAGATTCCAATATCCACGTGCAAATGCGTCTGCCTTTTTATTAGTCACCTTAAAAGTGTGACCTCGTCCACGCCTCATTTCACTTATTTCATTATCAAGTGATGCGATTAATTAGTATACATTCAAAATATTTCTATCATTTTCATTTTGTTATTATCTGTTGGATTAATTAGTATAATTAGGTCATTGGCCCCATTATATTTGATTTTTTGGAGAAAGAAAAGAAATTTATTAAAGTAAACTAATAAATTTTGGGTTGACGTTTTGAGCTGGGTTGGACGTTTTTTGCCCGATCCCGCATGACCTGACTCCCTTTCTTACATTTTAACCTAATTTACCCAACCTGACTGGACCTAAACAAATTCGAGCATCTGCTAAATGGGTTACGTCTTTGGGTTGAGGGTTTCATAAAACGGGTCAAGGTCGAATTTAGGCCAAAGGTGGCTGTGGGAATAACTCTGAACCTGACCCGGCCCAAACACCACCTGTCTGCAAGCTTAACCAAGCTTCTTATGTACAGCCGATAGATCGGCCAGTGGGTCTGCAAGTAGTACAAAAGTTGCCAAGTTTGGTGTTACTACACCGTCGCTTTATGATACAACCACCTCAATCGAGTAAAGGAAAAATTCCACTCCTCCCAAACTAGATCTTAAGTCATGGACCTATCGGCAGAGGATAAAATATGGATTACACGTGACACACATCCTTATGTTTAATGATACGTAGTGATCTTGCTCACTATTTGGGATGTATTCCACGTGAAATCAATATTTAGCCGTATGACAATAATATATCTTAAGATCTATTATTAATGTGAAAGACGAAAAACAATCTCAATTGTCTAATTCAAATATGTCAATGAATTTTCGATTAAATGGGGTAGGCGTAACATAGAGTGGTGTGGTAGTAACACCAGTCCTCTAGTATCCATTGGTAATTTTCAATACTTTTCGCTTGCCTGATAAGTTTTTATCATACAAAGCTCACATCCCAGAGAGAGAAACTCGTGAAAGAGGGGTTGATTAACAATTGATTGTTGCGGTGGGTGTTAGAGAGAAGTTGAAAAAAGTTGAATCGGGAAGAGAGTTTTAATAAGAGGGGATGGAAAGGGGGATCTAATCACTTTCCATCTAATTTTTTTTTATGCTTTCAATAAATCGACTCTTTGGGGATCATCTTTTACTTGGAGGCTTGTTTCTTAATTTTTCCTTTTTTAGAAGTAGAATATGGGAGTTTTATCCTCTCATTGGTGAGTCTTCTTTTCGAAGAGATCGACTCTACGAAGGCTTTTTTACAATTCATATTTTTTTCTAATACGGTTTTGGTCACGAGTTTAACCGACGTTTTGATGGCTTCATTTTTGCGCGAACGCTTGCTCTATTTCTACGCCATGAGGCATCGTTGTAAAGCCTCGATTGAAGCTTTGTGTGAAGCATTTGGTCGGTGTTTGCCTCTGTTTCTAATGTATTGGGAGATTTTGTGGATCGTGAGTTTGTCGATGGTGGTGACGTCTCTTCGATGTAGGTTATCGGCGGATCATGATAGTGGATTCTTAAAGTTTTACCTTACTTTCAAGGTCTTTGAATTCCGTGTCGGTATTAGATGAGTCTTAGATGCTATTCAATATATTTTAATATTAGTTATTGTAATTATCACTATTGTGGCCCTCTACTTTGTAGTCGTTTTCCATTTCAAATGAAAAGGATAAAATTTCATCTAAAAAAAAAATTACTTTTCACTTGCCTTTTGTGGTTCTGCTTACGCGGGAGAGGAATTGGTGGGATATTAAGGGTTTTTTGCATATATCATATGTTGATATTGCATCAAACCCCTGAGTTATGGGTATTTATTCTGCGGCCCTTACTTTTGTGATTTTATTTCATATACCCCTTTGCCATTAACTAATCGTGAGTTTATTGATTGAAGGACCATTTTGCCCTTAATGAAATTAATATTCTAAAAATACCACTATTCAAAAAGGCCCTTCATTCATCCATATTTACAAGTCATGCCATTAAAGTTTACCACTATTCTAAAAGGCCCTTCAGTCACCTTTATTTACAAGTCATGCCATTATAGTTTAATATCATTTTAAAATGAGTACCTTTAAATTCACCCACAAAATTTTTTATTTCACCCACGTTGAAACACATCGACTGCATTGAATCATACGATAGAGATTGTTTATCGTCCCAATTTTTTATGAGATCAATCTTTAGATCATGGGTGTATAATCAGATGATTGTTTTTTTATTTCATGTGGTACACACCCATAAAAGTAATCTTAAAATCAATTTTAAGAGTGCACGTGATGTTAAAGTCACTTTTCTAAGATGTGTGCCACGTAAAATAAAGCACTGATCATTTGATGGTACGCCAATAATCTCAAGATCCATCCTGTGAAATATCAGAAAAACATATGATGAGTCCTGAATCATTTATCCTCCCAATATTTCACACGATGGATCTTGAGATTATCGGCGTACCATTAGACGGTCACTTTAAAAAATAGTCGTAATGAACCTAGCCCATATCGCAACCAGGTCCATAAATACTTCTCTGAAGAGAAACTGAGAAACTTTGCAAGTATGTAATCCTAGTAAAAGTAACAAGTCGAAATCTGCCGTAACGAATTAAAAAATATAATGAATCGGGCCTTTCAATTCAAATGTGCAATCAAGGTTGATATGGCACCAAACCCCGCATAATAAATAAGTTGAAATTACGTAGCATTAAAAACATAAGAGCAATAAACCTGATAGAAATGGCAATACTGATTTTGCATATCCCATATGATTGCTGAAAATGATATTAAGTTATATTGCACAGGCCCTGATATTAAGTTATATTACATATCCTTTGCTAAGGGTAACTTGTCAGGTCGTGCCCAGTCTAACCTTTTGAGGATCAAACGTTAAAAGGGGTAAATGATTCAAGACTCGTCATATGTTTTTATGATATTTCACAGGATGGATCTTGAGATTATCGACGTACCACCAAATGATCAGTATTTTATTTCACGTGGTACACATCTTAGAAAAGTGACTTTAACATCACTTGTACTCTTAAAATTGATTTTAAGGTTACTTTTATGGGTGTGTACCACATGAAATAAAAAAACGACCGTCTGATGGTACACCCATGATCTAAAGATTGATCTCATAAAAGATTGGGACGATAAATAATATCCATCGTCTGATTCAATGCAGTCGATGTGTTTCAGCGTGGGTGAACTCAAAAATTTTGTGGGTGGATTTAAAGGTACTCATTTTAGAATTGTGATAAATTATAATGACATGACTTGTAAATAAAGGTGAATGAAGAGCCTTTTAGAATAATGGTAAACTTTAATGGCATGACTTGTAAATATATAATGAAGGGCCTTTTAGAATGGTGGTATATTTAGAATATCGGTTTCACTAAGGGCAAAATAATCCTACCGTTCATAAACTCACGGCTATTTAATGGCAAGGGTGGTATATGAAATAGAAACACAAAAATAAGGGCTGCGAAATAAATACCCATAACTCAGAGGGTTTGATACAATATCGGCATATCTCGGGAGTATATGCAAAAAAATCCGAATATTAAACGTATCCACTGATGGCCAATAAATAAGTGACACGTGCAATAGATTATAAATTGACACGTTTATACATAATGCCAGGCTGCCAGCAAAAGAGGGGCGGTGAAAAGATGACTTGGGGACTACTCGGCAGACGCTGATACGTAGAAACCCTTCAGCCGTCCGATATATTCCTCGTACATCAACAGTGGGTGCGGCAGCCACAGCCATTACCTCCAGGAGTTAATAGGAGTTAGTATCAGGTACAGAACACCTGTGCAATCACCTATTTTATGGGTCAGTTTTTAGAACAAGTGGGACGTGCGTATTAGGACACGTGGGTCATAACCATGGTTTGAAATCTAGCCTGATTTCGGCCATCAGCAAGACAAGATTCAGGTGTGAATTATTGGAACCTTGAAATCATGCCATATCTCTACAGGATACATTTGGCTGAGATATAGCGTGATTTGAGGGGGACCAAAAGTCTTGTCTTTATTTTAAGAGAAAATATAGATAAATGATCTTACGCCATTAAAATAAGACTTTTCATTTAAGTGTGATTTATTATTATTCCTTGTGAGACACATTTATGATCAATCAAAATCTTTCAAGTGACAATCTATCATTTAAATATATTTTTGCTCAATGAAGCATGTCAATAACTGAACGTGAACCATCTGATTGATAGTTGTTCATCATGGATGTAACGCTTTTACGCCCTTAATCAGACGATAGAAATAATTTTATAATGAAATCGTAAGATAGATATGATCTCTATGATTGTGTATATGATGCCAAATAATGTAAAGTACACAGAATCAATGGTCTTATTGTCATGCCTACTCGCTCACGTCAAGTAAGGAGAATACAATTTAGAAACAGAAGAAAAGAAACTTGGAAGCTTTGGGTCACGGAGAGAAAAGTCTAGTAAAGAAGTTGCCTGACTTGGATGTCTGCAAACACGCCACATGGACGTATCTTCCGAGGTTGTCCATTTGCCTTGGCTCCCCTTTCGTATCTTTCTTGCAAACTTTGCAAGTCTTGTCAACCCATCCTTCCTCGACGTACTCACCGTCCACTGACCCCCCATAAACCAAAAATCCCTTATGTTAGAAGACACAATAACAAAATCTCCATCACATCAGGCTGATTTGTTTTTACCCTGAAATTTTTTAAATTGGCAGTTGCTTTTGTAAAAATTACTGTAATTGTGATATACTGATACGAGGCCTAGGCATTTCAATAAAAAACCAAAAAGATACGAGGGCTAGGAAAATAAATGCATGGTGGATCCGTGCATTCAAACCATGTAGGGGCGGTCCACGTGGCAGCCGATCACAATCAGAGACCACCCATATAATTTGTGTGTGATCCAATACACATTCATTAAGATATGGCCAAAGAGAGAACATTCTAATGCACCAGAATGTATAAGGCAAGGATCAAAATTTTGGGTTGAATTTCAGTTTTGGGCATGACCGAAATCAAAACTGAAAGCCAAAATTTTGACTAAAGACTGAAATTTTGGAGTCCATACAAATTTGGACTTAGAGTTGGTTTCAGTTATGCGGTCATGTCTGAAACCAAAATGTTTCGGCCGAAATTTTAAAAATTTGAAAATTAGAAATTTCGGCCGAAATTTTAATCCATGGTATGGTGTGGTACTCAAATTTTGACCACCACAAAAATTTATTTTTAATTTTAATTTTTATATAAATCACATACCATATGGCAACATAATCTCAAAACGGGTTTTGTTTTGGGATAATGTGCCATTTGGCACATAATTAGAGGTTAGAATGCATGGGTTCATCCATGCATTCCAACTCATACACCTTTTTCCCTTGTGATGAGGCCTAAGGATATGGGTTCGAATATATTACTGATCCATGGACTTGGACTAGGTGGGGTTCACATGGCACCCATCAAATGGATTAGGTGCTATGACAACATGACCAAAGAAGATCAGGGATTACCCAAAAAATTTATGTATGATCCGACACATATTCACCGTCCAAGGGGGAATTTTTTTTGTTTCTTTAGTCATACTTATGGATCAAAATTTCGTCCGATACCGATACGTATCGGTATCGGTGGTGAACGATACGGTACATTGAATATACCGTATTAATCATTACTATGTAAAGTACCGAATAATGCATTCAATGTATCGTTCTGTACGCACCGATACCGATACATACCGATTTTTAGCTCGGATGATACGTACCGATTTTCCGATATTTTGATCCATGATTATATTTTTTATTATTTTCTATTGATTGTTGTGAGTGTGGATCAAAATATCGGAAAACCGGTATGTATTGTCCGAGCCAAAAATTAGTACATATCGGACGATACGTATTAGTATTGGTGAGTACCGGACGATACATTGAATGTATCGTTCGGTACTTTACATAGTAATGACCGATACGGTACATTTAATGTACCGTATCGTTCACCACCGATACCGGTATATATCGTCCGATACATATCGGTATCGTACGAAATTTTGATCCATGATTGTGAGTTGCTGATGCATGTGGATTATATACTGCACATGTTTTATTTGCTTAAAAAATATTATTAACTTTAAATAAGTTAAGACATATTTCCGTATATTTTAATAACATATTATCTTTTTATTATCCCTGATTTTATCTCCAAATCTTTGTTAAATTTACCCGAATTAAACCGAACTAATCTCCTACCAAAGGGGTTGGTGAACTTAAGTTTGGTAGCTATGGTGGCGGGCCCAAGATTCAGTTTATATAAAAACTTATATAAAAAATACATGCTTGTTTGTATATTAGACTCCAAATCTATGATGTAAAAGCCTTCAAATTGGCTCAAGCTCCCATTTAACTCCAAACTTTCTAAGTAAGGTTCTTATACAATCCTTATTTATATATAAGCCATTAAGCCCCCAAATTTATGATATAAAAGCCTCCAAATTAATGGTAAAATAACTACTTATATTATACTTATCATTTGTAGCCCCCACCAATAAAAATTTCTGGCTACGCCCCTGACCTCGGGTGCATTGTTTAGTTCATTAAAATTTTTTTTTTTCTTTTTTGAAAACTCATCTCCACCATGTGTTTAAAAAAAAAATTTGTTTTTAAAAAAAACTTTTTAAAAACATAAGTCAATGAAGATTTGTTTGACTACTTTCAATGGTCTACATTTCACAGTTCAAAAATCATATGGTGGAGATAAGTTTTCATATATATATATATATATATAGGGAGCCAGTTCCGTCCTCCATGGGAGGATATTAACCATCTTCCAAGACCTACGTGGAGGTACACAAAGCACCCAAAACACTCTTTGATTGTCACGTGGAGCACGGGTGGATGTTTTAGATTAATTTAAAAAAAAATTCAATTTTTTTAAAAAAAGCATAAGTCAATGTTTGACTAGTTTCAATAGTCTACATTTCGCGGCTCAAAAAACACATGGTATAGATGAGTTTTTAAAATTATTTAAAAAAAATGATCTAAGCAATGCACCCGAGGTTCATGGTGGAGATGAGTTTTCAAAATTATTAAAAAAAAAAAAAAATTTACGCAATGCACCCGACGTCCATGCAGCATTGAAACAATGTTTTGGATGCCACGTGAACCTCCACCTGGAACCTTGGAGGACGGTGACCGTCTTCCTATATATATATATATATATATATATATATATATATATATATATATATATGGGAGCCGGTTAGGTCCTCCAATGGAGGACGGTGACCGTCCTCCAAGATCCACGTGGAGCTCCACGTAGCACTCAAAACACTTTTTGGGTGCCACGTGGAGCACAGGTGGACAGTTTAGATCAATATTAAAAAAAATATATTCGAAAAAAATTTTAAACCTATAAGTCAAAGTTTGACAATTTTCATTGGTCCACATTTCACTATTCAAAATATACACGGTGGAGATGAGTTTTTAATTTTATTTTTTTTCAACGATGATCTAAACAATGCACCCAAGGTCCACGTAGCACCCAAAAAGTGTTTTTGGGTGCCATATAGAACTCCACATGGAAGGTTGGAGGATGGTGACTGTCCTCCGATAAAGGACGGAGGTATATATATATATATATATGATAGGAAAGAGGAGCACCAAAGTCAGTGCTCCAACCAACACTGGAACCAAGTACCCTTTTCTTTACAAACGTGGAAGGGGCTATGATCTTGCTTGGCTCAAGTTGGGTCGGCCTCAAGAGATATTTGGCCCATCCCTACTGTACAGATAAGCACAACACCATGGATCGTAGCCATCCATGTGGCAGGCCATTTGGTCGTTCTTAACTATCATGCCAATCGCACGATCGTGACCATCTGATCAAGTGCCTGTAGATGAACGGTTAAAAGGTCTACTAGAACAGGTTGCATATAAGTACATAATCAGGACCATCCAACTGGCCGGTGGGAAACATTGGATCTATGTAGCTCCTAGAATCACATTGATCAGAAGATCAGCATTTTTGTTCCTTGTTCTTATTACTATTTGGCAAAAATTACGATCGTCGCTATTGCCATCTGTAGCCTTGTAGAAATTATGGTGAGCACTAGAACTTGGCAAATGGAAATAGTGTATTTCACAGATTTTAAGAACCCATAAAATATGAAACGTCAGCATTTATGGAAATCAGACAGTCAAATCATCTCCTGATGGGTCCTTCATCGCCACTGTTAATAAGGGCCTTCAGTGGATTGCTAAGGCCAAAATTTAGATCTTTGACCCAACCCGATCAGGCCATTGGGTCCAGTGCTTTAAGTCTGAACCTGATCTGACAGGCCAAACCTATAAGTCCGGACCAGTTTAAAACAAGTTGAGACAGTTCGGTCCATTGGATCCGTGACCCGACCAGACCGGACCATCAAGTTGGACCCTTCAAAATTGTGGCATTTTCAAATTTCCATTGTTCTACAATCTTTTACAGTAAACATTTTTAATGGCTTTAGCGTTCAAAGAACCAAAGGTAAGTAATGACATAGTCGCCAAAGTATCCGAATTTTTTAAACATTTGAGAATAATTCACAAATTTGAGATTTTTCAAAATAATCTGGAATTATTTGTAAATTTTTCCAAAATTTGTGTTTTTTTTGTAAACTTGCGAATAATACACAAATAATTTATGATTTATTTCAATAAACCATGATTTTTAATATGTTTTAAACTCTTTTATACTTTTAATCTTATTTTTTTATAATGTCAAAAAAAAATTCCCCAATTTTTATCCGAATAATTCTCCAAACTTGCCTGATTTTAATCTTTCCGAATTATTCCCTGACTTGGTGAATATGGTAATGACATCCATTAATGCATTTATAGATTAGATAATTTACCGTCAACGTAGGATTTAAAAAAATCCTTGTAGGTCCCACCAATTTTCCTCCGAAGCGCTCCATACTGTATGAATAATAACCGATTACTAGATCAATTCATATTAAAGGTTAGCTTCTAATTAGGAAGGCCATGGGGGATTTTGTTTGGCCCGATTATTTTTTTAATTCAAAAATAAGGTTCAAACTCGAGCATTTGTACTTAAGCCCAAACCGGACCCAAATCGGGTTGGGGCCGTGCAAGAATCGGACCAGCCCATAATTTTTTTCTTAAAATAATTGGGCTTTTCTGGACTAGGCCAAGTTCGGGCTGGGCATTGAACAGCCCGATTAGTTTTTATACTAAAGTTGAGGCCCGAACACAACCTAGATACAATATCGGGCTGGGCTTTGCTCGGGTGCATTCAGGCTCAAACTTTTTATTTAAGCCCAAATTCGATGGACCGTAATCAATGATTTCAAAAATGAAGGATTAACCTAAATATGAGTTTGTAGTTTATTTTCAACTCTTAATTTGGGTGATTTTCCTTTCGGGCATTTCCCCCTTTAAATCCCAAAAGGGAGGGATGAATTTTAAGGGTGCCACATTGGAGTGAGGTGCCATGTGCCACCCTAATAACACCAAAAGGAAGGGTCTTGGTGTCCTAAAAAAAAAACTTCTAATTTGCTCTATGAACGTTTTATCAATACTTTCTACACACAAATACCTACTAAATACACATGCATACTCCTATATAAACATGCACCTACATATATGCATGTGCTCAACATCATATATATATATATATATATATATATATATATATATGATGTATTGGTTCCCTGTAGTACCTGTTCTCTTGTCATCTTTTCTCCAGATTTAGTGGCTTCTCTTGCCTCCTCTAACAGTTGAGCATCCTCATCCGACCTTATTTGTGAGAAATCTAGTGCATCTATTAAGCTCCCAAACAAAGATTGCTTGCTTTTTTTGGGCTCTTCTTTTCCATCTTTTTCTTTTAGTTTGGCCAAAACTAAAACTCTAAAGTTAGAGGACTTGTTTGGCCTACTACTAGACAGGTTTAGAGGCAGCCCTAAAGTTGGAGGATAACAGGTGTTTGAAGAAGATAAGGGGAGAGCCCTCAAGGCCATTTTTTGTTTCCCCCAAGCAGAGAAAATCCTACCCCAAAAATGTACAAGGAGTTACTGGTTATGAGAGGGAGAACTTGTGGCTGTTGTTTATCTTAGTTGGACCCTCTAATCAAGTGCCACGTGGCACTTTTGGCGAAGAGATTACATATGAGGATGGAGTGTAAATATGTGGCACACGGTGGATAACGTGGCACTTTGCATCACCTATTGAAACTAAAGAGGGGGCTTGAGTTGGGTCCCGCACATAAAAAGCTATTTGCATAACATGAGAACCCACTAAAAGGGATAGTGGTATTTACAACCGAAGATTCTTTCCGTGCAATTAACTGATGGTCTCATCTTTAACACTATTGACGGCATTGAATCAGATTATGGAGATTGTTTTTGGTCCCAATCTGTCACACAACAAATGTTAGGATTGTGGTCCACCTATCACATAGTCAGGTGTTTAATTTTATGTGGCGCACATTGGTGATGGTGTATGATGAGAAGGATTCTTTGATCACTTTTAAGGCTATGTTACTTTTGGAATAGTCGGACCGTTTGATCAGTGGGCTATAACTCAAGATTTATTGTGTGAAAGATTAGGTTGAAAATCAATTTCCATAATCCGATTCAATGCAGTCAATGCAGTCAACGGTGTTAATGATAGAACCACCAGTTGCAACGAAAGTATCTTGGGTTGTAAATACCGCCAACCACCGAAAAGAGATTAAAGAATAAGAAAAGCCTTCTGGCTTAGACAATATATTGATGACCAATCAGTTGGTGCTAGTGGCCGTCCGTGACAACAAAGATGAGAGAATTTTGATCTTCTTTCTTTCCATGCTTCTCTAGGTTTCATACCTTCGAGACTTTTTTATATTAGGAATACCCCCCTTCCATTTTAATTTTCTTCTTATCATTTTTATAATAATTTTAGAGAGCAACTACATGCACACCTATTTTTTCATCACGCACACCATTTAAAATCACATAAAGAAAATACTTCACATTTTGGGAATATGTGTCATATTAAAATACCATTTTAATCTTCTGATTTAAAGGTCATGATCTAAAGATCTTTCATGCATAAGATCAGTATGAAAAATGATCTTTATCATTTGATTCCAAATAGTCAATTGTTGAATTGGACGATGACCTTTAACTGCCTTAAATCAGAGGGCTTAGATGATGTTTTCACATGGCACAGGTTCCAAAATGCAAAGCCTCTCAATTTGTGGTGTCCGCATAAAAAAGTTGGTGTGTGCATAGAAGTGGCCAAATTTTATTGATCAATTCCCTTCTTCTTTTAAAAATTTACTAAAGAGACATTAGCCTAATTGGTACGCTCCCTCCACAGCGAGGGAATAGGTCGTGGGTTCGATTCTCATCCTCTACACGGTTTCTCACCCTTGTCTTTACAAGGTGTGGGTTGGGTTATGGTAGTTAACTTTCACCACCATAGTTGGTGGCCTCTGACGCTGCTCTACAACTGTCACATGTGTATGTGTGCGTGCTCCTCGATTCTTGATGTTGTTTCAGTTGAATGGCCGTATAAAAAAAAACTTTTAATTTTTCTTTCAAAATAAATATTTATACTTATAATCATTAATGAAGGCAAAGTGAATTAATAAGATGAAGCAAGGTATTAAAATCGATATCGGTCCATGGAGGACCGATATGAATCAGCTGATATGTATCGGCCGAAAACGAGTTGTATCGGTGCCATTTAAAAAAATAATTTCTTTTAAGAAAATAAAGGTATTGGCCTATACCGATACCCGAGATGGATTGGTGCCAATACATATCGGTTTGCCGAAAAACCGATACGTACCGTCAATACGTATTAGTATCAGCTGATATTTGATACCATGAGCTGAAGTGGCATTCTAAATTTGGGGTATGTATGGCAGGAGATAGAGAGATGGCCAAAGATTTTTGTCGATTATCGATATAGTATTTCAAAATAAAAGAGTAATGTTTAGGAGGAAAGTTATAAGCGGAGGACAAATTTGTTGAGGACAAAGTGCTAGCGGACAAAGTGCAGGCAGCTGACGTGGTGGGATGTGACTGGCTGCATCGTTTTGTATTAATTGATCCCACCCTCACTTATAGCCAATTGCGTTGTGTCACATCAGCCGCTTGCAATTTGTCTGTGTAAAATATCTCCTCCATATAGCAGTGCCCATATTTATGGGGTTTAACATTTAGAGCCAACCTCACTCCATTTATTGGCTAGGCCTATTAAGGGAAATTATAAATGGGAGACAATTTTATATAGACAACTTTGCAGGCAACTTATGTGGCGTGATGTGACGTGACTGGCTGTAGTGCTTGGGCCCCACTATGTGTGCAGCCAGTCACGTCATGCCACATAAGCTGTCTATAAAATTGTCTATAAAAAATTGCCCATTGTATAACACTGTACTTATTAATTATGTGCTGAAGCATGGTTTTAAATCTTGTCCGAGGCAAGATGTCTCGAGCGATGCGCCTTGCATCTCGGGCCTCAACGAGACGAGATCTTGCTGTAATTCCTTCCGGGATGCAATCTCGTAAATACTACGTTTATGTTGAAATTTATTTAAGGTGTTACGCTTGTACAATATAAAAAGAATACTACTCATTTTTTTTTGTATATACAATCCTATTTTATATTATTATATCCTATTTATGTGATGTTCATGTTAATTGCTATTCCAATCCCGGTGTGTCCAAATCCATGCATCCTAATATCATTATTATTTTTATTTTTTAATGGATGTGATTATTTAACTAAGATATGTTCTAATTATGAACAATCAGTTGGACTCTTTAAATTAATTTCAAATATTTGCCGCATGACATAACACTAAAGTACTCTTTACTGGTATAAGATCAAATGCTTATTTTAATTATGTAAGATCATTCAAAAGGTTATTTTTCATTTTAATAATGTAATATCATTCAAAAGATTATTTTTCATTTTATGCCATCTCGCCGAAATGTAAGACGTCTCAGTCTTGGGATTATCCGAGACAACTCTGAAATCCGAGATTTCATACCATGTTAGGCAGTGGCGGAACCAGGATTCTCATCTAGGCAGGGCGCAAAATGAATTAGAGATAAATTTTGTATAATGAATTTAAATTTAAACTAATTTATATTATAAACTATAATTTTCATTAAAATTACATAAAAAAAAAAATAACAATAAGACATTGACAATTGTATATTATTCATTTACAAAAAAATCAAACTCTGAATCCATTGTCAACTGTAAAAAAATAAAAATTTAAGGTAATTGTCCTCGATGATTTGTCATCTTCTGAAAGTAATTAGCAATTGTATCATTATCGAGGTTATCAAATATATTTTTCTCAATGTATGTAATCAAATAGTCACTCATCAATCCATCTACTATTTTATTACGAAGCCTATTCTTCAGAATATGCATAGCAGAAAATACTTTCTCAACAGTAGCAGTTGCGATTGGAAGAACTAATGTCAGAGTTAAGAGCAAATAAACCAAATTATACACAACATATTTTTTTCGTCTCTACCAGCTTTTTTGCAAAGTCACTAATATCCTTCAAATTAAAAAACTTTTTGTTCGAGTGCATGTCCATAATAAACATCTTGAGCTGACCTCTAAGATCCAGCCGATCTAATTCTGAAAATTCAAGTGGATAAAATTGTGCAAGGCACAATAACTTTTGCTTGTCAAAAGCTAAAAATGATTCTGTTGAATTGAAGCAAGCCATACAAAGTAGCAATTCAGTATTTACTTTAGTAAAACAGTTATTAAGCTGTTGAAATTGCATATCAATGACAGTATAGAAGAACTCAATCTGATAGGGTGTAGATTTGTGATATCTTCAACTCTACGACGTGGCCGTCCATGCACTACAAACTTGTCATTCATATTTGGAACAATAATATTCTGCTCATTACAGAATATAGAAACCTCAATGAGGATTGAATCTCATTCATTATCCCTAAGTTCTTGTAATATTTCGTTTGTCAATTCAACCAAATGCATGACATTCACAATGTCCTGATCTTTTCGTTGCAACGCCTTTGATAGATCACAAGTGGCTAGCAAAATCTCCTTCATTACATGTAGAGTGAATGCAAAGTCAAAAGTGTACATGGTATCTAATAGAGAACTTGCTTTACCTCTTTGTTATATAAGCTCACCATCTTCATCGATAAACTCAAGTACTTTAATCACGACAGGGTACATGACAATTAAGTTTAGGCAAGTATTTAAATGTGTGCTCCAACATATTTCACTCGCCCTTTTAAGGCTGGTTTCTTGATTACGGCTTTTTCCAGTCGAGATTTTCTGACTCTCAAGTGCTTTCTTCACATTTTCTGCTTGTTTCTCTCGAAGAAGATCCTTCTGTTTGCATGAACCACCAACCATATTCACTATAAGAGCGACCAATTCGAAGAAGGTTGCAACTGGTTTGTGATGTTGTGCAACAGTAATAATTGTTAACTGATGTTGATGTGCAAAACAATGGATATAAAATGCAGATTCATTTTCTTTCAAAAAAAGTGCTTTTAGTCTATTGAATTGACCTTGCATGTTACTTGCGCCATCATATCCTTGACCACGCATTCTTGTCATACTTAAGTTATGCTTGGAAAGGAGTTCATCAATTCCTTTCTTAAGTGATATAGCAGAGGTTTCAAGAACATGTACAAATCCTATGATACGCTCAACCACAAAATCCCGCCTATCTACATATCATATTGCAATAACCATCTGCTCTTTGATAGATATATCACGAGACTCATAAACTAATAGTGAGAAGAAAGCATCTCCAAGATCATCGACGATCACTCTTATAGTTTGAATTGCACATGCTTGAACAATCTCTTTCTGAATCTTAGGTGATGTTAACTGTAAATTTCCGGGAGCATTGCTCAACTCAACTCTCTTAATCTCTTCGCTATGAGTGGAAAGAAAATTCAATAGTTGATGAAAATTTTCTTTATTTATTGAGTCCGCTGATTCATCGTGGCCACGAAAAGCCAACCATTGATGAAGAAGAAATCGTACACAATCAATCGATGCATACAAACAAGCTTTGTAATCTAATTTTTCTTGGTCAGTATGCTTCTCGAAAACAGTCTCTATGTGTTGCATCTGATTTAAAAGATTTTCACACATCACATAAGCTTGATGATGAGAATTATTAGGTCCTCCAACATGAGTGCTAAATCTCTCTTTCCTCTTATAACTTTAAAAACCTTTACTAATAAATTGCTCACCACCCCCTTGTCCTCCTCTATCCGATTTAAATAGATAGCAATACAAGCAATATACAACATCTTTCTCTATGCTATATTCTAACCAACCACTGAACTCATCAAACCACTTGGGACTAAACCGAAGAAACCCATTTGAAAATTTCGTTCGAGGAAAATTATGTCCTTTGGGTTGAAAATGACCCTTCTGTAAATAAGCTCTTCTTATCTTTTCTTGTATATTAGGATGGTCACTTGAAATCCTAGGACGCACACATGGATCTGCTGGAAGATTTGCCAAGTCTACATCTATATTTGCCCGCACTGGTGCACACGTACTTCCGCCACTTTCAACATTATCATATTGTGCGTGAGGTTGTACTGCATCACACACTTCATTTTCTTTCGCAGAAGGCGACGCTAGTTCAGATGCTTCTTTAAATATCTGAACATTACTGATTCAATAAACAAAATATGTAAATCAGTCATTCATATCCTCATTGTAATGCACTTTATTTTTATCATATGTTACAATCTTAAAAAGTAGTCATTTTTTATTTTATTATCTTAAAGACTTTTATCAAATTTGAGGTGAGTTTATTTTTGAAGCCGACTCGAACTCGAGCTCTAAGAGAAAAGGAGAAGAAGAAGGGTCCACTGATAAGAAGAAGCCCTGCCTTGATGGTTGCATATATACTCTGGTGTAAAGATCAGTGGGATGAGGTAAGCGAAAATGGGTTAATAGAAAAATATGATCTAACTTAATTTCATTAATCAATGATCAAATATATAATCATTTTTTTACTTTAATTTTTTTTTCTTTTTCAATTTAGCTTAAGAAAGAGAACTTAGATGCTGAGTTCAAAGAAATCTCTAACATAATGGGAGCAAAATGGAAGAATTTGAACGCTGAAAAAAAAAAATCTTATGAAAAAAAGTATCAAGCTGATAAATAAGCTTATTTACAGATCCTTGGTAAGGAGAAGTGTAAAAATATCTAGTTTATTTTTGAGCCAGCCTTGGTTTTTACATTAACCAAATCAAGCTTAGCCAGACTGGGCTTTGATTATTTACCCTAAAAACTAGGCCTAAACCAAGAAAGACTATAAATCGCATTCGCCAGAGCATACATCAAATAAAAATTTATTCACATATTTATCCTAAACATAACCACATTTTCTAAACATAAATTAATCATTATCAGCCAATAAAATAGAATTACAAAAAGTTAAATTTAGACAAGAAAAATTACCTCCGATTTAGCACGATCTGCAGAAATTTTAACTCAAATCCGATTGCGCGATTGGATAAATCCGATTTGTTGAAAACCTATGCAATAAAATTCAAAATACAATTAACTGTTGTGCTAATAGTGCTTGAACTAGGTAACTATTTTGCTAATAGTGTTTGACCAAAATAGAATTTTCCAACGAAATGAGGGATTTGGAGTTGATACAGCTGCGGTCTCGATGGCTGTGAAGATTTTGTGTGATAAGATTTAGAAGTTTTTTGTTGTAGCTAAAGGGATGAGGTCAAGTGCTAGGATGATTCATATGGTAATTTATATGCAAGCGATATTGTTTGACCAAATTGGGGACAACAGATCAAATAACCAATTCTTCAAACAATTGATCAAGTTTGTAAATTTCTGAATGAATTGATCATTGATATACCACCAATTCTAGAAGACAAGTGACTTCCAAAAGCATAACTCCTAGCTTGAAGATAGCCCCACACTCTTTGGATTGCAAGAGTTAGGTCTAACTGAGGAATACAATGCAATTTCTCTTTAGAGAAATTACATAGACCCCTAACTGCCTACTATTGTTCCCTAAGGGCTTAATCTGTTACAGAGAGATCCAAAATAACACATACACCGACACAAAGTATATGAGAATGTACATGATTATGACAAAACAAGTATGGACATCTTATCAAAATAGGTCAACAAAGGTAAACAAAAATCAACCAAATCAGTGACTCGTTTTTAATGACATAAACTCTAATGGACACATGCATAGAATCAATTTTAACAACAGACTAATGGCCACCAGTCTCACACACCTAAGGGCTAATGCTCATGTTGAACATTGACAAGGTTTTGCTCCAAGTTAAGTAGGCACACAATGCAGGTAAATACATTGAATTGCGTCAAGTTAAACAACTCTAATGTTCATCAGTCTTGAGCTCACTTTTTGTACACTTTACCGTGGATAAGTTTAGCTCAAAATTTGCATTGATCAAACAATCTTAACCATCAATAAAACATACCAGCTAATGTAAATGATAAGTTAACCGAATATAACTAACATGTGATAAAGGGAACTGTTAAGACGATTAAGATTATTTGCTCGACTTGATTGAGCTCTGCTTCAAATCAACATACATAGTGATCTAATGATCTTCCATGTAGTCATGTAGATGAACTTATCCACAGAGTCCCTCCTGTTAAACAGTTAAAGTATGACTTGGGTAATGGCCTAATGGGTGATTAATCATTAATTCCCTTGGGCCTGGTATATTAATTTTTTTAGAGAAAAAAATTGGGAAGCATGAAGCATTTGTGATTTTGTGAACAAAATAGGTAACGAAAATATTTTAATATATTTAAAATAAATATTCTTTTAACAAAAACAAGAAAATTTTTGAAGAAAGCCCATTTAAAAAAAATCCTAAATTTAGAGAGAGAGAGACAAGAAGAAGAAGTAAGGACCCTAACCCTAAATCAATTAAAAAATAAATAAAACCCTAAATCTAGAGAGAGAGAGAGGCAAGAAGAAGAAGAAGAGAGCAAGAAAGAGTTGAGCCATACCAAAGGGTGGCCGGTGGGCGGTGGCGCCATGGCCTGTGGCGGACTGGCGGCAGTCGGAGCAGAGAATAGACGGAGGGCGGAGCCGCGAAGGGACTGGTTCAGAGAGATGACGTGGGTTTTTTAGAGAGAGGGCCGGTGTGAGTTTTTTTAGAGAGAGAGTGAGTTTTAAGATTTTAGAGAGAAAAAAGGCTGAAAAAGAAGGGGAGGGCGTGGGAGTTAGGCGGTACTGCGGTAGTTTAGGGAGAGAGAATAGGGAGAGAGAGTAAGAGAGAATAGATAGAGAGGGCGGTAGTTTAGCCGTTTAGGGAGAGTCGGAGAGAGAATAGGGGAAGAGAGAATAGGGAGAGACAGAATATAGAGGGCGGTAGTTTAGGGAGAGACAATAGGGGGAGAGAGAATAGAGAGAGGGCGTCAGATTTTTATTAACTTATATATATATATAAAGAAGTAGTTTTGGGTTTTAGTGGGGGCGTGCGCCTGCACTAGTGGTAAGGTGGTTCCGCTACTGATGCTAGGCCCCCCTTTTTTTTTTCTGGCCCAAAACATTTGTGATGAGCGTACTAAAATGTGCAAAAAAGTTATACGCCCATCACTTACTTCAATAGATCTCTCATGGCCTAAAGCTGTTTTGTACACTTTTCAGGGGCATTGACATATGTAAATAACAACTTTTGACATTTAATAAGCGTTTAGAGATTAATAGGTATATGCGTGTTTAAAACAAAGGGCACTATTATACATTGGACAATTGTTTACAGACAATGTTGCATACAACTTTTGTGGCGAGACATGATTGGCTGCACACATAATGGGGCCCAAACACTACAGCCAGTCATGTCATGCAACATAAGCTGTTTGCAACATTATCTGTAAAAAATTGTCCTCCCTTTATAATTTTTCTAAAACAAAAGAGTAGTCATTCTTTTCAATTGTATGACTATCTCATCTCCTTGAAGGCAGGTTTTGTATAGGTAAATTGTAGGCAGCTGACATGGCGCGATGCAATTAATGCAGCGTTGGGGTAGCCATTAATGCAACATTGGGGTAGCCAATCATGTTGGGTCACATCATCCATCAGCATTATGCCTTAACAAAAAAGGGGAGATGTTGGTACCATGCATGTGACCATACTTTGGTGATTATCTTTTATAAAGTACAAACTTCGTAGCAAGGGAAATTTCAAAAATACCCTCAACTTTGACCCTAATATCACTAACACACCTAAAATATTGCACTTGTCAAATGAACATCCGAAGATAACATAAGTTCACCAATTAAACCTCTACCGAAAATACTGAATTGACATTCAAATTAGCACATGAAGAAATCATAAGTTTATCAATTATACCCCTACTGCCAACTCTCATTAGCGTTTTCCATTCACAAATTAACGGGAGTTGACGGTAAGGGTCTAAGTTGATGAAATTATAATTTCTTTGGGTACTAATTTAACAATATCAATAGTTTAGGTGTGTTAGTGATATCCGGTGAAAGTTTAGGATTTTTTTTGAAAATTTTCCTTCTTATTAATACAAATATAGAAAGAAAATCTAAATTGTTTCATAATTTTAATTATTTATATATTTTCAAGGTTTTTTTTTTTGGGGGGGGGGGGTGGGTGGTTTGGTTTTTTTGAATTTCTTTTGGTTTTCTAATCCTCTCTTATAAGCTTTCGGTTTTCGCCACTCAATGAAACCGAAACTAATAAGAATTGGATTGGTTCGGTTCGAATCAGTTTTCAGGGTGGTTAGGACCGGCCCAGTTCGCTCGATTTTTGGGTTGGGTTTGAGTTTTGGGTAAAAACTTGCTCCCTTACGATCAAACGGTCATATTTTAATTTCACGACACACCTCATCAAAATTGAATATAATCATTGGTTTTCGGATCACTTTTCGAGATTTGTGCCGTGTGAAAGCAAAATTTAAGCGTTTGATGATAGGACCATAACCTCAAGATCTATTGTGTTAAAGATTGGGAGGAAAAATGATCTCCATTCATTTTGGTTCAGCCGGAATTGAAACCGAACTGAAACGAATTAGCTTGGTTTTGGTTTCTCTTTTGTATTTGTTTTTGAATCTGAACTGAAACCTGAAACTTTTAATTTTTTTCGAGTTCGGTTTCAAGTTCTTTAATTATTTTTGTATTTTATGCTATTTTTATTTTTTTTTATTTTTTTGGTTTTCTAATCCTGTATAATCGGTTTTCAGTTGTCGCCATAAAAAAAATTGAATCAAACCAGAATCGGTTCAATTCGGTCCTATTCAATTTTCTGGCTCATTCGAACCAATTCAGGGCCACAATCTCAAGATCTGTTGTGTTAAAGTTTGGGACAAATACCGACCTCTATTGGTAAGAAAAAATTTCGGATTGAAAATAAAGGTATCTGATGCAATATATGATCATGTGATAGATGAAAATGTTGCAATTGTAGGAATCGTATCTTATCCTATTCATCTCACACCATATGAGTGAAATTATCGTTATGTCATGTCGCATACATCCATGATCAATCTAAATTACTCAGGTGGCAATCTATCATTGGAATACTTCTTAGGTGAATTGAAACATGTTGATAAGCGTATTTGAACCATTCGATTGAGAAACTTTAATATTAGCCATAAAAGAAAAATGGTGTTATTATAGTCAACAAATTAAATGATTTAAAATCTCCCTAAATCACCATTTTTTGGCATGCTGCACTTCAACCTACAATCTACCACTTTGATTTTCGGATCGCCCACATCTCATATAATTGATGGTGTAAGATCATTTAAACACCATTTTAGCATTTAAGTGACCGTTAGGAGAGTCAGTCCCCAAAAAGGATTATAGAAATTTTCTCTTCGTTTCCTTTTTAGAACCATTGACAAATTTTTCCATGTTTCCTTTTTAGAACCAATGACAAATTTCTCCAAAAGTTTCCAAAATTTCTTTGAAGAGTACCAAAACAGGGGTCGGACGAAATTTTCAATAAAATTTCGGTGATTTCTCCGAAATCCAAAAATTTTATTAATTTCCGCAAACTTAACAAAATTTCACCGAAATTACGGACTTTTTTAAAATTTTAGTCATTTTAAAATAATAAATAAAATCAATATATATTAAATTAAATTTATGTGTATATATTTTTTTGTATTCCCTAAAATTTTTTTTTCCCAAAATTTATCCGAAATAATCCCCATAGATTACATTTTTAATTTAGGATACTTTAAACACGCTCACTAAATCTTGCAAAGCGCCCATGTAGACACGAGAGTCGAAAAATAAGTCTTATGTGGGTGCTTTTCAAAATTTGGTGGGTGATAGGTTGAACACTCATTTATGTGTGTGTTCTTCTTCATCTTCTTCCTCCCTTTCTATGTTTGGGTGAGTCTTTTATTCCGGCGAGTCATATAACATAACGCCGGCGACTACATACATTCCGGCGAGTCCTCTATTCCAATGAGGAGTATAGTCCGCGTCATTCCGATGTCATTGGGGGCGCCATTCCGTCATGTCTTCCTATAGAATGGAACCTATGAAACCCTCTTCAAACCCACTTCTTCACCTTCTATCATAGTGACCAAGTTTAGGTATGAGAATAAAACGGCTCCAAAAAGATATGAAAAAATGATAAATTTTGGGAGGTAAAAAATATATATGTTTTGACCAAAGACGGGTTTTAAGCGGGTAAAAAATATTTTTATTTGTAAAAACGGGTTTAAAATGCATTTTTTTGGGGATGAGGGAAATTTTTTGTTTACTCGATTTCTTCGAGTATTTTAAATTTGTTTTCAAAGAGGAACGTTCTAAAAGCATTTTTGGTCGTTATGCCTTCTACTATAGTGAAACTCTATGAAGCATTTTTGGTCTTTATGCCTTTTACTATAATGAAACTCTATGAAAACTAATAAAATAAAATAAATGAAACTCTATTGAAAGTCACTTCTTCATTAAGAATGAAATCCATAAAACTCATTGAAATCAAACTCAAGAAACTCAATTCAAACTCACTCCTTTATTTTCTTCTTTTTCTAGAATGAAATCTCTTTTAACGGTAGGCACCCAATGTCAATTTTAAACCATAAACGTCGGTACGGTATCCTCCCTCCATCATATATAAAATTTTTTCTTTTTCTTTTTCTTATTCTTAGGTTTTAGGGTGAGTGTGATTTCAGGAGGGTTCAATGACGACTTCTTCTAAGGGCCATTAATTTTCAAGAAGATTTTGTGAGCTTCTTCCTCTTCCTTCTTGGAATTGACTACCTAGGTATTGGCATCACCAACATCGTCGGCGCACTTGTTCGAGAAGAAGAAATTCACAGAGCATCCATTTATATGGGTGCTTTTCAAAATAAAAATATGTACCCTTTGACCGATGTGGGCGCATTTCAAGATTTGGTGGGTGTGTTAAAGGCATAGCAACAAATTTCTCTGAAATTTCTTTGAAATTTACCGAAATAAGGGTCGGGCGAAACTTTCTGTGGAATTTTGATGATTGCTCTAAAATCGCTGAAATTTCATTAATTTTGGCAAAATTAACGAAATTTCACCGAAATTAATAAATCTTTTCAAAATTTTGTCATTTTTTAAATAATAAATTAAAATTTTATGAAGTTTAAATATAACTTATATTTAATATTTTTTGTACTCTCCGAAATTTTTCCGAAACTTTTCAAATTTTTCTTGAAATTTATCCGAAATGATCCCCTACTAAAATGTTGCCGAAAACGAAATTTGTCACTATGGTTAAAAGTACCATTTAAAAAATTATAGGCTTGGTGCAACCCATTCATTTCATGGGTGTCACCATTAGGTCGGTCAAAGGGTTGGGTTAGGTCAAAATTTTGGCTGCCCAATAGAAATTTGCAAATGCCCGACCTGACTTGACCCGATGGTGCACTCGACCTGCACGCAAAAAATTTTGGCTACTCAAGCAGATTCAACACGAGCCAAAACTCAACACGATCTGAAACCCGACCCGTAAAACAAACTATTTACTACAAAAAAAAAGACTATTAGTGATAACCATAAACTGTCGCTAGTAATAAAAATACTGACGCTAATACCCTTGCCGTTAATAGTCTTAATAGTTTTTTTGTTAATAGCGGCACTTTTTGGTTGCAAAAAACTGCCGCTAATAGTTTTAGTTTTTATAGTGATTTTTAGACTTTTTGCGTAACAATATCGGGTTGGGTCGACCCACTATAAAAAAATAAGACTATTAGCGGCAGCTAAAAACTGCCGCTATTAACAAAAGACTGCCGCTAATACCCTTACCGCTAATAATCTTAATAGTATTTTTGTTAATAGTGACAGTTTTTTACAGCCAAAAACTGCCGTTAATAGTCTTATTTTTTGTAGTGACCAGACGCAATCCGACATGACCTCTTTGTCAACCCGACCCGACTCGAAGAGGTTGGGTTAGATGTTCCATGCCCGACCCGACCTGACGGATCAAATTTATGTGCCTGGCCTGACCAGACCGGACCAATTTATATGCCCGACCTGGTAAAATATTGGGTCAGGTATCAGGTCGACCCGACCCATTGATAGTCCTATTCACCATCCTAGTGAGCCACTCAAGCAGGACAGAGGCCGGTCTAGGCAGTTGGCAGGGCTGTGAATGCATTGCGACGGGCCAAGCAATGGGAAAATTGGATATGCCTGATCGAACCCAACGGGTCAAGGGTACATACTGTATGCCTTACCCGACCCACGCCTGACCAGGGAAAAATCCCCATTTTTTCATGAGTTTATCTACAAAATATTGGTTGGGGTTGGGTTGACCCGATCTAGCCTCATGCCCGACCTAACCCGATGGGTGAAGTTTATGTGCTTGACTCGGTAAAAAATTAGGGTTGGGTACTTGGGTGTGTCAATTATCCGTCGATCCTACACATTGACAACCCTAACTACCCATTGGATTCCGGGGCCTAACTGACCCATCACCGCCATTAAACATAGGACCTGACTGTCATTTAAACACCCAAATGGTGTTTATATGATCTTACATTAACAATGGTTTAAGATGTGAATGATCCGTTCCGTCAAAGTGAAAGATCATACATTGAAGCACAACAGGCCCAAAATGGTTTTTTAGGGAGACTTAAATCATCCAATCTTTGAACTATAATATCAATCATTGTTTTCAGTTTAATGGATAATATTAAAATTCATCAATCATTGGTAAGGGTCGTTTCCATTAAAAGCAAATAAAATTTAAAAAATAAAAATAAAAATATATATAAATATTATTAAAAAACTAATAAAAATTTAAAAATATTTCATTAGATTATGTTTGGCATTGCTCTTTGGGAGAGTAGAAAAGAGTTAAAACTTCTCTTTATTATTGCAAGGATATGTGGGGACAAGAATCAAAATATTGGCCAAAAATTCGGTTTCAGCCTTGGCCGAAACAAAAAATTTGACTGATAATTTTAATTATTTGTTTAGCCGATAATTTGAGGATTTCAGTCAAATTTCGTTGTTTTATTTATTTTGGAAAAAATTGATATTTTGAACAGTGCTCAAATTATCGGCCAATAATTTAAAATCGTCGGCTGATAATTTGAAGGTTGGTACATTTCAGCTGAAATTTTTAAGTTTTCATTTCAGCCTTGTCCGAAATCAGTAGATATTGGCCGATAATTTCAATTATCACCTGATATTTTGAATTATGGTGGGGAGAGAGGATTGGAAGAAGATAAAAGGAAGGCTGTTTTTTGAAATAGTAAAAATAGATATCTTTAAAAGAACATGATTTTTTATACTCTTTTAACGATGATTATTTTAATTTTTAAGTGCCTCTCTTTTCGAATCATTTTCTCTCTCCCAAATATATTTATTTGCGACAATGCTGCTATACTTTTCTACACTCTTCAAAAGACGAATGTCAAATACAACTTTAATCATGCTAAATTTAACTGAACTAAAGTTTCTTCCAACCCCTGTTTTGGGAAATTAAGGCGAAATTTAGGAGAAGGTTGCCAAATTTTGTCTCTGCATCTACAAGTGCAGAAATGAGTAAACGGTTCAGATTGACCGGCAATAGTGCCTGGAAAAAGACTGGTGACCAATGTGACGTCACAAATGATTTTGACTGTGTGGGAACACCTTCTAGGCAACCATCATGCACCGTCCTTACGTGTCTACGTGGTGTCAACGTGTATACACGTAGCACGGTAGCAAAGCCGTATCCCACATTCCTATTCCTTGGTCTCCAAGCTTTATTCAAGTCAGACTTGAACATTAGGGACTAGATGTGTCAAAGACTTTGACCTTAACTGCTTACACGGCAAACCTTCCTTTATTCCTTATCCAAATGCTTACTTTTATTCGTGAGAAGATCTCTCAAACCTCTGCCTTTTAAACTTAATTTTCTAAATTTTCCTTATAATTTCACAGGTGAACTCTAACTCGCAATCATTTTTTAATTTCACGCGACACATGATTGAAATAATAAGGAGTTAAAACTTGCATACGAAATCTTTATCATTTAAATTAATAGTCAATACAGTCAAACGTTATGTTTCTTGCCAATTTTTTCATTTAATAATTTTTACATCATAACCTTCAAAAATGGTACTTCACTTGTGCAATTTCTAGCTTTCCATAGCATAATAACCCCCTTTCATCTATTAAATCCCTTCTCCTACGTGGGCAATGGTCAGGTCCAACTAGGTTGTATTGGATTTCAAGTTCAACCACCTCTAGCTTTTGGATATGAGAAAATTTTGACTTTCATAATTTATTTTGCAGGATGACGTGCTGCCAATATTCTCGTATTTCCACGGGCTGCCTATGTGGTTGAATTCGAAATCTGAGATCTAACCATTGCCCTAAGTTCTTCAGTGGCATTGATATAGGAAGAGGTCAACTTTCTTATACATTTGGTGGGCAAAAGATGCTTCATAACCTTAATTAATTATTACCGTCAAGTTGAGTCAACCTCATACACCAACGACACCACCGCGTCTACGTAAACGCGCTGCGTGCACCGACTTCTAAACTCTTACTTTGGTGTCACCGGTATCATAAGCTAATCGAATGATGCCCTAAGCTTCTTTCGGATTTCCAGGGTCAGAAAATCCATGAAAGTTGTCTTTTGACAAGCCTCAATGATAAAAGGCGCTTCATAACTGACACAAATTAATGAAGTGATACACCACAGAATCTTCCTTGCATCTACCCATACGCTGATTCACTGACTTTTTCAGATTGACTTCTTCCAAAAAATGAAAAAAAATCTTTTATTCATAGATATCTGACTCTATAAATAATACATATAGGTCTAATACTCCTCACCATCTTCTTGTTATCAAATTTTTTTTCTCACACCTACCCGATCTTCTTCTTCTTCTACTCCTTCTGCAAAAGCCCTTGTTTTAAAATTTTTAATGGCAATTCTAAACAACGACAACCGTCTGATCTTGTTTCTCTTACTTCTCTTCATCGCTTCTCCAGCTTCCTATGCTAGGATGATAAATGGGTTTCACATAGACAGCCTTTCAGCCACACAACCAGGCCTAAATCTGGCTCTCCCTCTAGAAAAAGAGCGCGACGCGACGGAAAACCCGTCGGAGTTCTTAAATTCTCGACATGCTCTTCCATGTGAGATGAACTTGATTGGGAATCCAATGGTGGAGGCGTCACCATCTCAGAAGCTTCAAGAGAAGTATGGCTCCACGTTGCTCAATCTTCTTCCCAAGGGGAGAGTTCCCCCTTCTGGACCAAGTAAAGGAACCAATGAGGAATCCAATTGAAGTTAACCATGTTCACCAATTCAGTGATCGGGTTTAGGGTTTATTTTTTAGTCAAGGTGTATATATAAAGGTGCCAATTCTACATTTAGATGCCGACTTTATAGAGTTTTCCTTTACATAGAAAAAAAAATTTGTCAAAAAAATCAAATTTTGAGATATTTTTTCATTTCGACTTTGTTAATTATGATACTCATTCAACATGTATCCTTTACATACTAATAAATCTGTGTGTATTTTTTTCTAGATATTTAAATCAATAATTTGTACTTAATTATGGATTGGGTGCAACTATCAAATTTCTATAAGCCTTTGGGGCATGTTTTAAATTAATAATTTGTGCTTAACTACTCAATCAATGTAGGATTAAATATTATAATTAGATACGTGCATGTTTAATATTAGGATGGAAAATTATAAACCAACCGTTTTATAATAAATGAAAGGCTATTTTCCCTTGAGCATTAATGAGCAAAACTGAATACAATATAATAGGGTTGATGAACTCATTTGATATGTGGAAAATATAATAGCATAGTTTGTGTGAGGGAGTAGGTCGTGGATTCAATGTTGGCTATTTTCTATCCTTGTTTTAACAAAGTGTGGGTTGGGTTTTCGTAGTTAACTCTTATCACTGTAGTTGGTGCTCTCCTCGATTCTCAAGACTGTCTCGGCGGAATGGCCATATTAAAAAAATACAAAAATACCCTTATGTTTAAGGTGTAAGTGCCTTAAAGCGGAACACATAAGCGGTCAAATTCAAAGACTTTTGAATTTTGATAACTTATTTTATAGATTTTTTAAATAAGAATGTTCGATGGTAGAGGCTTCCTAAGCCATTTCTGTTAGACATCGTCAAAGACGCTAGTTAACGTATTAAGGGGCTTTTCCATCAAACATGTACAATCCAACGATCAAGATTCCATAAGATGAGTACTAAACACATAAGATGGCCATGGCACAACCGAACTGCTACCCCATTTGGCTTGATCGACCATCTATCTGTTTGTAATGTTAGTGCTTTTGCTATGGGATTGACTCCTTAATCAACACCATAAAAGTATCACACTAAGTTGACTCTCAAGCTTTGCGTATTCTGACATCTGTAAAAGACAATTTTTGAATGATTTACTTTTACACAGGGTAAAGACCTGACTTTTCCTAAGGCTGATAAGCTTATATGCCGGTGAGAAAGCTTGAAATATAAAAAACGAAATTGAGACGACTTCAAGCTTTCAACTACTCTTACCCGAATAAAGGCACGATGGCCGCCATCTATAGTATTTGACGGCTTGACGCGGCAACCACCTTTCTTTGACCAAAATAAAAATAACAATAACATAAGATAAGATAGTTTATAGAACAGGGTTAAAACTCAGAATAGATGCTATACATATACAGTGGACTAACGTGGCGCGACACAATTCACCGTGGTGGGTTTAATGGTTGGTGTAGTCGGTTACATCGCCTCACGTCTGCCGCTACTTTTCTTCCGTTTATAATTTTATTAATTTTTATATACTATTAATTATATCCAGAGTCGGCCCTCAACTAAGGGCCCTGACTTTTAGGAGCCTTTAGGCCCTGATTTGTAGGAGACTCAAATACTATTTATCCATTAAAAACTAGGGTTTTAAAAAAAAAAAAAAAATTTATAAAACTAAAGGGCCTCCAATTTAGTTACCTTTATCTTCTCTCTCTCTTCACAACTGTACTATCCAATCAGACTCTCTCTAGACATAAGATTTGAGAAGAAGTTGATGAGGGTGGGTTACCTTGTTGGACATACACCCACATCCATAGTTAATAACATATTTATATATTTTTATATAATTGTATCTATTTTTTAAAATTATATTTGTAATTAGGGCTCCTAGGTAAAGGTCCAAGAGGCGGCTACCTCTCGGGTTCCCAAATTAGGTACAGTTGTTTAATATAATTTATAATTTATAATGTATAATAATATTATATTCATCTAATTGTGTTCGAGTGGATTGTGGGTTCAACTCTTCTCAGGCCCCATATTTACAATTTTTTTTAATGAGTCATCGTTCGAGTCTCGATTGAGTCGGTGCAAGTCATTGGGCGGGTCACTGGCTCCCCATAGCACCCAAATAGTATTTTGGAAGCCACATTGATCTCTACGAGATCTTGGAGGACACTTGAGCATCCTTCATGGAGGACGAAACTGGCTCGCATATATATATATATATATATATATATATATATATATATATATATATATATATATATATATATATATATATATATACACACATTTTTATTATGAAATGATCATAACTTAAAATAGTGATTTCAGGCTTGTTAGAGTTCCATTTTTTGTAAATGACCTATCAATTTTGATCTATTCGACGAGACTTATCTAATGAACCTATTTTAAAACTTTTTGAGATTGTTAAAATGGTAAAAATGACAGTGAAAGATTCAATGACAGTTAAAATAATAAAAATTGTTAAAATATTAATGGTTGGGTTATTTGAACCGTCGGGTATGTTCTACCATTTTTTTCCTCGTTTTGTTGTTGCATTTTCTTTAATATAAACTTTTGTTAATTTATTAGTTGCATTTTTAAATTATAAATAATATAATGAAAAATTGAGATATTTGTAATCTAAAAATACTATTTAAAAGCATTGAGTATTATTTTATTTATCAAAAAAAAAAAATTTGATAATTTTTTAAAAAAATTAATATATAAGAGGGGCCCCATTTTAAGAACTCGCCTTTGGCCCCTAAAATCTCAAGGTCGACACTGCTTATATCACGCAAATCACGAGACTCCAGAATTTAGCTAAGATCATAAATTAGCTAATTGTGATGACGAGTCAAATAAATTGATTAAAAAAGGAGAAGTATCACAAGCTATCCAATGGCCTTGAATCTGCTTGGTTAGGGATGATATATAGAAATATCTCCTAATAAAAATTCCTTTTTGTTTTGAAGATTTTAATTTTAGAGCCTCTCAACCACACTCACGCCTCTTAATTTTTTTCAAAATTTTTTTTGGAGGTGGAGAGACGTCATTTGCACCCCGCCTTTATGTGGTCTGCCATTGCCACCCTCTAAACTTTTGAAAGATGAAAGGGAAATTTTTCGGAGCAGCCCTATCACAGTCACAATTTTCGCCATAGATCCTATATTTTCATTTTTCACCTAACCGACTAGCTCCAAGCTCAGTCGACCAAAGGAAAATAAAAAATTGAAGTTACCCATTCTATGATTTTCTTCAACTCACAAAAGCATCACCTTCTTTCTCATTTTAATCTGTCACAATTAGTAAAAAGTTAGGGTGATAAAAGTGACGACATCTTCTTTCTCAGTTCGATCGGCTATTTGGAAGAAGACAACAAAGACTTGGGAGAAGAAGACCCTGAATTTTGTCATTGAAAAAAAAAGACCCCGCATTTTGCCATTAGGAAAAGATGATCCTGCAGTTTTTCATTGAGACGCGAGGTATGTTCAGATTATTCAGTGTAAATCTTATTTTTAATTTCTTTGGGTCTCTTAATGGTATAGTATAAAAAAGATGTATATTTTTTTGATTTTTTTTTTTTAAGAAACGGTCGATACTGATTTTATAAAGGGTCGATACCGATTGTTTAAACAGTTGGTACCAATTGTTTAAACAGTCGATATCGACTTTTTATGCAGTCGATAACGATTGTAGAAACGGTTGATATTGACCCTATAAATGGTCGATACCCTTATACAATTAGCATTTGTACTCTTTACAGTCCTTAGCTTGAAAAATTTGAAGTATTTTAAATAGACATCATACTTTGCTGTTCAGCATCTTTCCAAGGGTGTAGTCTTTCTTTCTCGATTGCGCATTTTCTTTCCATTTCAACAATCGTGAGAAAGGGTTCTACAGAAGCATTCTTTCAGGTGAGATTTCTAGCAACATCTCATAAGTTTACCATTGAAGTACACAAATGCATTCATAAATATTATACGGCTTAAAAGCTTTATCCTTGTCGGCAGTCTTTCTACTCGTCATGCCTTTTACTATATACTCGAACAAGTCATGATACACATGGAGACCCCACCGAATTTATTTCAAGTTCTCGGCGGCATCGACGAGGTCAACGTGCTCTTTTGACAGTTAATGGTGGGACCCAAGAAAAAGAAATGTATACAATACAAATAGAAGAAACAATTTTACAAAGTCGTCGCCACTTTTCGCTCGCCTCATTCCAAAGTTTATATGAGACCGCAGAATTTTTTCGGTTGGCATTCCATGAAAATATTTGTAGTGAATCGTTTCATTTTTTCGGTGGTTTAACGGAAGGGGTGTACTGTTCGAGTTCAATTATGGCAAGGCCCAACATTAATGCAATGTCCATCTTTCGAAGATAGATATTACTCTTCCCGATATGGAAGTGGTTCTTTTCAACCGAAAAACTCAACGTCGTATCGACGACATCTCCAAGAAAACCAACACCCTTTGGCATTTAAAATATTCCACCGAAAACTGATGCTCTGTGCAACTCCTTTCTCTCGGGGTTAGCGTTATTGTAGAGCTTCCAAATGTAAGTAGGGGAACATTTGGTAATAGCTTGCTGTACGATTATCTTGACGACTTGTTTAAATGAACTGTAATAAAAAGGAAAGGAGTGAGTCTCATACTAAAACATTATTTAAATGAACTGTATATTATAATCAGACTAAGAGAATCTAAGAGAACGATGTCAACCGTATATAAAGTCGATATCGACTGCTTAAACAGTGAGTATCAACTCTTTAGACAATCGATATCGAATCTTTAAACAGTCGATATCAACTGTTTAAACAGTCGGTATCGCTCCGTTATTATAGGGAAAAAAAATAAAATTAATTCAAAATATAGACCGTCGAAAGAAGAAGATAAAATTCTTAAGCAATGGAAGATAATTTGATTTTTAACTTATAGATTGGTACCTTTGAAGATTGAACAATTGAGTGTCACCGACTTGAAACAACTTCGAACGAAAAGTAAAATGTCAAAAGGTAAAACAGTAATGATTTGAATTTTTGACAGCTATTTATTACGATGAGAGTAATTTCGGTATTTCATAAAGGCGGGCGACGGCTGGGCTTAGAGCTGGTTGGTTAGGTGAAAGGTGAAAATATAGGGTCTCTGACAAAAAAGGTAAATCTGACAGAGTCAATTTGGAAAATTTCCCAAAGATGAATGTAATAGGCTTTGCAAGCCTAAGATCTAGTTCAATGCAGCCTACTTAGATAAAGGCAGTGCCCCTCGTCTTTTTTCTTTAATAATTTTAAGATAATATTAATATCGACTGTTTAAACAGTGGGTATCGACTCTTTAGACAATCGATATCTTCGTTATTATAAGAAAATAAAAAAAAATTAATTCAAAATATAGACCGTCGAAAGAAGAAGATAAAATTCTAAAGTAATGGAAGATAATTTGATTTCTAACTTACAGATTTGGTACCTTGAAGATTGAACAATCGAACGTCACCGACTTTGAAACGACTTCGAACGAAAAGTAAACGTAAAAAGGTAAAACAATAATGATTTGAATTTTTGACGGCTATTTATTACCATGAGGGTAATTTCGGCATGTCATAAAGACAGGTGACAGCTGGGCTTGGAGCTGGTCGGTTAGGTGAAAGGTGAAAATATAGGGTCTCCGGCGAAAAAGGTGAATCTGACAGGGTCAATTTTCCAAAGATAAATGTAATAGGCTTTGCAAGCCTAGGATCTAGTTCAGTGCAGCCTACTTAGATAAAGGCAGTGCCCCTCCTCTTTTTCCTCCAATAATTTAAAGATAATATGAATATCAATTAGTTTACTCGAGAGTCAAAACTCTTGATGCTTCGATCACTTTTTGAGATGTGTGCCATCCGAAAGCATCATGTGTTCCATGAGATTTGATGCCCATAATCTCAAGAGTCAAAATTTAGTGGGTCACACTCCTATGGAGTGCTCGCATACGTAGGGGTCTCAACGATCCGAGCCAGGCTGGGTTTGGTCCCTGTCATAAAAGGGCTGAATTTTAAACGGAAAGAAATGGTCGACTCGTACCCAACCTAGTTATTAATCTGGTTGGGTCGGGTCGATTAAAAAAGAACCTAACCCATACCCCGCCCACCTATTAATCTGGCCGGGACAGGTAGACTAAAAAAGAACCTATCCCATACCCGGCCCGACATATAATCGGGCATGAGCCAATCCGAGCCAAATTTTAATATTTTGGGGGTCAAATTCGGGCCGAACACGAGCCCATCCAGTGCGTTTATAGCAAATGCATGTAGTTGAGGAAAATGATCAAATTTACCAATATTTTAAAATGTTAGAAAATTTTAACCGATTAAAACTAAGATAATTAGTAATTTCACTAACATTTATTTTTATTTGGGTTGGGTCGGGCCAAAATAGCTCTATAGTATACCTGACTTGCAGGCTTGAGTCTAAATGCCTAAGCCCGACCATTTATAAAATCGGGCTAGCGCGAAAACACCCATTTATTAAATGCGCACAAAAATGCAGCCCATACCTGACCAATAGCGGGCCGGGCTATCTCAAGCCCAACCCAATGAGACCGCGATGTAAATGTCCACATGGCCCTACCATTTTATGTGGGTTGGCCCGAAATCATTAATTAATTGGGTGTATTTGTACATATATGCCCAGGTATTGGTTTGTCGAGGACCGATACCGATACGTATCAGTTTTTTTTTTTCATATCCACGTCTCGGCTGAAACCGAGACGTATCGGTCGATACGGTATTCGATACCTGAGTTGGGATATCGATATGTATCGGCATCTGCTGATTTTTTATACCTTGGCCTATGTGTATTGCGTTTAAACTTTAGTATCTTACTAAAATCAAGATGCGAGATCTCTCCTTATTTTTCTTATGCGGTCTCTTATTTTCTTTGTGCTTTTCTTATTGAGAAAACGCGGTGTGGTATGATATCCTGCTTTTGTGACGATTAACAAAAGACCATATATTGTGTAGTGAATTATTGTATCCTAGAGGCGACATGCCATTAACCTTAGTTCAAGTAACAAACAACTTATTTAACTCATTCAACATTCTTTTGATAAGATAAAATCTTATGATAAGATGAGTTTTAATTGAGGAAAGTTATTGTGATAGCTCGAATTTTTCCAACACTATATATATATATATATATTTTTTTTTTCATCTGAGAAAATCCGAATCGTTGGATCGCAGATCACGATCTGAATACACAAATTACTTGGCATGTCCGTACAAATGTGGAAATCAAAGCAGTTATATTATATAACAAATTAACGAATTTCATTTTGTGCAGAACATGAAAACAAAAGAAATCAGATAATCACCGGTGACGGCCGACCGTCACCTAAACAATGGTATCCAAAATGTGTATTCAGAAACTGATTTTATCTTTTTACAAAATTTACTAGATGCGACAGGTTTAAAATTTAAGGACTAAACACTACTATACCAAGTCTAATACCACGGTCTTTGGATAAAATTTCTCGGACAGAAGGTTTGCTTCTTGCTCTGGAACAAAGTAGGATCCACCTCAATCTCAGGGTCCTGATCAAGATTTGCACCTGTGACGTATAGTCGGGGTGAGTTAATAGTCTAAGCTCAGTAGAGAAATTCAATACCAATTCACATATTCTCAGTCAATGCATAGATTCAATTATAAAATTTAATGACATTTTCTAAGATGCATTTGTATCGAAAAACAGAGACCAAACTTCAGATGTATTTTCATATCCAAAATAGAGGTGGAATTTTCAACGTCATTTTCAAAAAATCAGAACAAAAACATTATTTTCATATCAAAATAAAACTGATTTCAAAACATAATTGTATCAAAATAAAGTTTGCGAAGCCTTTGCTTCAAAATTTCAGATTTCAAGTTCGAATACCCATTCAAATTCGAAATATTTTTCCAAAGTTCTAACAATCAGCGTTAAATGTTAGAGTCCACGTCAGATTCCGAGTTCCAAGTTACAGATTCTCTTATGTGGTTCATGTTTTCGTTTCCTATACAGAGTTCCAGAGATTAAAGTTCTCATACAGAGTTTCAGAGATTAAAGTTCTCATTCAGGGTTTTAGAGTTCATATCAGAGTTCATAAATCATATCAGAGTTCAGAAAGAGACTGAGCCGGATTCACCGCTATGCCGGTCCAACTCATGGGTTCACAGCCGTGCCGATCCAAATCATGGATTCACCGCCATGCCGGTCCAAATCATGAATCTGTTAATCTCATCATACATTTCAAAATTTCAAAAATTAGAATTCACATATTTTAACTCACATTTGGAGTTCACATGCAGAGTTCAGAGTCGATAATTCAGATTCCCAGTTCATATAAGATTCAGAGTTCGTATTCGGATTCAAATTCAGATTCAAAATCATATACAAAGTTCGATGTTCTAATTTCAAGATTCAGATTTGGGGTTCAATTTCATATTCAAAGTCCTATGCAGAATTCGTATTCAAAATTCATATTTGGATTCGATACATTGTCCAAGGTTCATATTCAAAGTCACATTCAAATTTCAAAATAGATGTTCAAATGCTTCATATTCGAAATTCCATTAATCATATACTAAGTTTGGAAATCAAGTTTGAATGATTCATATTTCAATTCACATTCAATGCTCATATCAATTTATATCAGTTCATATCAGTTTGTATCAGTTCGTATCAATTCATATCAGATTCATATCGGAATCTGAGTTCATATCAGTTCTTATCAGTTCAGTTATATCATTAAGATCTATGAATCGAAACAAAATGATATTGAGCATCAAATTTTCCTTACTATTCTAAATTCAAATCCATGGTTCATATAGGAATTCGATGCTTGGAAACTCAATTTCATTTTCAACGTGTTAAGTTTCAAACGCAAAACATCAAAGTTCACATTTCATTACATCATGTAGTCAATGAATCAAAGATCTAATGTAATTGAGTAGTGAAATTTTCCTACCTTAATTTCGACGTCAAACGAAAACAATGCGAGGATCCTATCGATGGCCTCCCGTCTACAACCTAGATAAAAAGGTTCATAAACTAAATGTTAATATCTAAGGAATCCAATAAGTCAAGGTTCCTCAAGCTTTGTAAAGGACAAAGTTTAGATAGACGGAATGGATAAGTTATTGCAAATCTTAGGATCATGTAGAACTCATCACACTTGCCGCTCTATTTTGACCTTTAAACGTTGGATTTATGGAATTGCTAATTCACACAAATTATGGAGCTTGTTTTCTTCTTTCCAATGCCGCGAGAATTGCGTAATTTTGAGTTTGGGGTCAACTGTTTTGACCGAAATACTGAACCTGTGTCGATTAACCTTGGATCATATAGAACTTGTTCCTAAATTTTGATCTTTAAAACATTGGATTTATGTAATTGCTAATTAACACATATTATAGAGCTCATTTTCCTCTTTCTAATACCGAAAAAATTGCCTAATTTCGAGTTTAGGGTCAAAAGTTATGTTATGACCGAAATACTGAGCTGGTGTAGCACCCAGCTCTAGCTCGTTATAGCGAGCTACAAAGGTCGCTGTAGCGAGGTGTTCATAATTCAGGACCTCGCTGTAGCGAGTTTGAACAGTGTCATTTTTGACCTGAAACTTTATGTGGCACTCATTGAAGCGAGTGCTTCAGAAAGGACCTCGCTACCACGACCTGAACCTCACTGTAGCGAGTTTGTCAGGTCCTAAGAGCATCATAATTCAATCATCTTCTTTTCAACTTCGAAAATCCCCAAAATTCAACAAAATAATTCCTTGAAACGCTTAAATGAAAGCTAAAAATATTTTTATATGATTAAACCACGAATATTACCTTCTAAATTCGTGCATGCAGAATCCTCTATAATCGGAGAAGGATATCGACGCTTACTCTCGCGTGCGCCCAAATCCTCGAATTCCTTCTTAATCGCGCATGCGGAGATTACGATGGCTGAAATCGAAGAAATCGGAACCAACTTTCCGTTCAAACCGCAGCACGATCCTTCGATCCTACGGTGTCTAAATCAAGGGTTTTCTCGCGGTACAAAACAATGCAAAAAGGGTTTGCAAGAAGATCGATGGCGATGATCTCACCAAAAGGGAAAAATTGAGAAGAAGAAGGTTTGTGAAGATGGAATCTATGGCTGGGTTTCAAGGAAGAAGGAGAAGAGGATACGATTCAGTCTTCCTCTCTTGGCTCTCTTTTTTCTTTCTCAACTCTCTAGTGGAAACCACAAAATTTGGTTTCTTTTGTGGGTTTTGCCCTTTTCTATTAAAGGGAGCCCGATTCGGTGTGGGGCCGGAACACCACAATTTGGTGTATGAGTTCTTATTTAACGGCCCAAAATGAAGTCTAAAAACGTACTTAACACATCTTGATCTCTAGACCTTTTATTGGCCCAGTTCCTAACCATCACGCCATCACGTGGCTTGCGTAAAGGTTCACACTATTATTTATTTGAACACGTAGGAACAAATATCCTAAAAGTCAAGACGTGTATCGTATACCTCACTGGGCACATACACGAGGTTGGCTGTATAGAGAGGGGCTTGGTCAGTGTGTTGGGTACCACATAAAATAGGTGCAACGTATATCTATGTATATAAACATGTACTAGTTTGGGTTATTGGGCTCGGGTCAAGTTCGTGTCTAGGGTGTACGCGATCGCCCTTGATTACGCGCATGCCACTTTTCTCGTTCTAATTTATTTATTAATATTAATTTAACTAAGCCCATACGCTATACTATGGTGCTTGAAACGGGTGGAATCGAACATGGTCTGATCCTGGGTTCGAGTCATGTATAACACATACTTCTCACAAGGGTTTGAGTTTCGATTTAATGCTCGAGTCAGGGATTTGTTCTCATAATTTGGGTATTGGGTGCGTTTACCCAATCAAGGTGGTTGGGTCAGAGACCCGTCACAGTCATCAACATCTTAACCAAAGTCAAATCGATCAAGACAATCTTATCATCGGTGACGGTCAACGATTCAATGCTAGAAAAATTAGAGTCGTTACAGTTATAGTGAGAGGAGTTCTATGGAGTTTTGTAAGCAAAATCTTATACCAAATCAAGAGTTAAAACTATGATATCTACCACTGACTCAAAGTTTGTAGGAAAAACCTTCATTACATTGGTATGGACAAAATGGGAAAATAATTAATACATGTAAATATTAAGTTTCAGAACTCATGCGATATCCCAAGCTAAAATTTCTTTTTTAATATCAAAATTGATTCCAAACTTGAAGCTGAGCAATTACATTCAACAATGGATCAAATTTCAGGTCAAATAGAAATTATCGGTCTCCCCGAAATGAAATTTTAGACCGAAATTTCGATCACTTTCCGAATTTGAACTTTGCCAAATTGTTGTTGAACCCTGCTTAGTGACTATGATTCAGAGTAGGAAAGGGTAAGAAAGTTAGGGTTTTATTGAATCATTGGTGTAGGATGAAATCCTTTCATAGCGGATAAAAAAAGAGTTTTTAATCTAGCAATTAACAAAATTATGATAGTTAATGAGGTCTGCAAAAGAAGGACAAAACAGTTCAAGCTGATGAGGAATTCCGGATTTGTTTTTTGTTTTGTTTTGTTTTTTTTCATACGACCGAGACAGTCGCAAGAATTGCGGAGCAAGCACACATACACATATGACAGTTGCGGAGCAGCGTGAGGGAACACCAACTATAGTGGTTAGGGTTAACTAACAAAACCTGACCTACACCTTGTAAAGACAAGAGTAAGAAACAATGTCGAAGACCAGAATCAAACCGAAGACCTACTCCCTCATATTGGAGGGAGTGTACCGAATGGGCTAATTAGTGCCTCTTTGGTAATTTCCGGATTTGTTGGAAGAACTTAGTCAAGTAAATAATTACAATCGCATATTCCTAATTTTAATGCATGGTTGCTTGAATGCCATAGTGGATCAAGCGAAGTACTTATTCGGTTTTGGGGCTAAGCAGATCAAACGCATATTTCTATTTTTAGACTCTAAACTTTCTTGATATTTATATTATATTATTTTTTAGATTTTTGTAAATCAATAAATAATTTACAAATAGACAGGCCCAGCCTGGCTGGGTTTGGGCTATGAAATTTTATTAAGGGCCAGGTTTGGGCTTGGAGTCATGAACCCTTTACGGACAGGCTCAAGCCGAGGGTGGATCCAAGTTCAAGTTTGTCGGGCTAGGCTTGGGTGAACCCTACCCTTCCCCAAGTCCAGCCCATTGCTACCCTTAGCGTCATTGGAACTGCTCACTGATTGGGGACATGGCACTCTTGTTCATCAAAGTGGGCCACTTGATATAACTAATTTGATGTAATTAAAGATTTTTTGTTTTGAAAACCTAAGTATCCGGGCCTCTTAGAGCACCCGCCTAATCTCGGTGGTCAAATGTCTATCATTGGTGGTAGAATATTGGATAAAAAAAGTATCTTCAGCATGTGATTCAAGGTAGTCAAATGTCTTTAAAGCCAATGGTTAGTGAGTTAATTTTAAAATCTGTTTTAGCCATTCATTTTAATGATATTTGATTGCTTTGAATCACATGATGGAGATGCTTTTTTATACAATTCATAACCCTTTTCCAATTTCCTTCTATTTAGATATTGACTACTATCACCGCCTCCATCCCTTTAAATGAAAAATGTAGGAACCAACTCTCCTAACCGTCATTTAAATACACCAAAATAGTGTTTAAATGATCATCAATGATTTAACATGTGGGTGATCCGAACTGTCAAAGGGATAGAACATAGATTGAAGTACAACATACCCAAAAGTAGTGTTTTATGAAAATTTATATCATCTAAGTTGTTGCTTATAATATTAATAGTTGTTTTTAATTTTAAAGGTTGATATTAAAGTTCATCTATTGGATAATTCAATTCCGCCTATAAGCATGTTTCTTTGGGTTGATGGATTATCGATTGAACAATTTAGATCGGTCAGAAATGTGTTCCACATGGTATAGTCATAAATCATATGTCAATGATGTGAGATAAAAAGTGTAGTTTTAATGGTGTTAGATCATTATGATGTGAGATAAAAAATATAATTTTAATGGTGTTAGATCATTTAAACACCAGTTTTGTGTTTAAATGTCAGTCTTTTGAAAGCTTATTACATTTCAAAAGCTAACATCTAAAGTTGTCGGCCCTCTCAAATCAGTTTTGTTGGTAAGAGATCAGCTTCAATAGATTCAACACTACTAAAGTCTGTGATAGCTCATTAACCCCTTTTGTTATACACAACGTGCAAGGGCAAAAATTTGCCCGTGCCACTTGTTCGACCGAAAACATCTCCATCCAAATGTGATCAGACGATACCTGCACTTGCGCATACTCCACATGGTACATGCTCGAAACACAACATACAAACTTGTGTGGCACTACACGTGTGGTGTGAGATGGAGAGATGAGGAAAGAAGATTTTGGCCCCACGCACGTTTACAGATTTTGATTAGGAAGTTGAAGGCTGGGGATTGGTGTTAGTGGGAACACTCAAAACTCGAAAGCATGGACAGTGAATAAAAGGTAATTGGGTTGGTTGTAAAGCCATATTGGGGGCCAATCTCATGCAGTGTGGCCTTGAATTCAGGTACAAATATACAATAAACAAGACAATAGGCACTTGAGTAAATACATAATTAGATGGATATTATAAGTTGTTGGTTACTCAAGGCATGTGGGAGGATGTGGGCCGATTAAACAATGAACTAGTATTAGGTAAGTCGCCCGAATGCTGGGTGACTAGGTACTCGAACTACTTTTTGAAATCCGCGCCTACTGAAATAGCCATGCGTGTCTACAGTCACCAAGTCGGTATTCCGAAAGAAATCGGAGAGAGGGAAAAAATGAGAACAAAATTGGTAAAATTCAGAAACAAATCGGGAAGCAATTGGGGACAGTAATGGATATATTCAAGAATATTAAAGTATAAAGAATTTTTTGACAATATGAAGAAACATTCGGTAATACTTCGTAATTTACGCGTTGATCAGAGTATTTTTTTAACAAGTGATTTAAATGTGTTTTCAGCAGTTTATGGAAAATACGTGTTCTTTTTTTCAAAACATCGGAGAGTTTGGTAATCATGTGTGTGTCTTCTAATAAGTGCACAATGATCTAAATATCTTTGATGTAAAAGATTGGGATGAAGACGATCTCAAACGTATTAATCGAAGCAATCAAATGCCATAAAAAAATTAGTGTGCTATGTTAGAATAGTCCCACATTGATTGTGAGTTATATATAATTTGAGCACTCCTCACCTTATAAGACTCTCAAACAATACCAAACTAAAGAAAAAGGGCTGGAAAGTTTTGTTAAGTTTAATTTGCTATTGCCGCACCAAATGTTGGAAGCGTAACCAAGGATTAAAAATTTGGATTTCGTTTCGGTTTTAGGTTGGACTGAAACCGAAATTTTGAATTTCGGCCGAAAACTACTATCGGATTGAAATTTACTGAAATTATAGGTTTACGTTTCGGTTTCAGTGGGGACTGAAACCGAAGCATTTTGGCAGAAATTTTGAACTATGAATAGGGCTCTCAATGGGCCGGATTAGGGTTGGGCTGGGGTTTAATCCGGCCCTATCCTATCGGGCCGGGCCGGGCTTGGGCGCATTTTCCAGTTTTTTAATTACTTTTTTTTTTCTAATAAAATTTAGTTGTTTTTTTTGTGTTATTTTTTCTAATAAAATTTGGTTGGGCTTGAGTTTTTTTTTCTAATAAATATTTAAAGAAAGTTAAAAATTTAATTAAATAATTATATTAATATTATAAAGGCTAACGTATATGCTTTTATTCAAATATTTTATTTTAGTTTGTTGTACAATGATTATAATGGACAACGATTGCACAATGATTATGACTGATAATTATTAATCAAGACATTTAAGTAAATTATATTAAATTAAAAAAAAAAAGTATATATATCCGAGCCGAGTGTTGGAATATTCAACTCAAGCCCAATCCGGGTTTATATGGGTTGCAACATGTTTAACCTGATTCGAATACCGGGTCGAGTTTGCTTGCCTATAGTGAAGTGTGGTGTGGCCTTAGCAGAACTCTTTTTCAAGTCCATTAGCTTTAGGAGTCGAAAAAATGGGCCATGGAATTGAAGTCAAACTCGGCAACTTTTTATCGTTTTGGCGTTTCAAAGTTGGCCAACGTTAGAGCACCGTCTGATCGATCGTAATCACCATGACGTGGAACTTATGTTGCAAGTACGGGGAGCTTTGATTTTGGTGGGCCTACAGATAAAAGCCCAACACGAGCCATAGCTTTCCCAAACTTTGGCTGGCCAGTTATGATTTGACAGGCCCAGTCCATTCATATTTGTGGGGTCCACCGGGATGGGAAGAGCCATACTATAATTTTTCATTGGGTGCCTCTATTTGCAGCTACCAAATTTATAAAAGCATAGAAAGATAAATATGTACTTTTATAACTTCTGAAATAAAAAGTGTGACCTAATTTCGTGCACCCACTTATACTTCTTTCCCTCAGTTATGCTGAATCGCAGAGCCACTAGTCTTCTTATTCTTCAGCGTGACCTAATTTTGTGCACCCACTTATTCTTGTTTCCCTCAGTTATGCTGAATCGCAGAGTCACTAGTCTTGTTATTCTTCAGCGTGACGACTCGCACAATCCAATAATTTCAGTCATGTGACTACAAATATATAAAACTACAAAACCCAATCTACAGTGCTTTTGTGGGAGCTTCAGCGAGGCCATCACTCCCATAATGTGGAGTAGACTAGACAGTAGACATAGAAGATAAAAAAATAACGTTTTGTATATTATAGATATTCAACCTCAAGCCCCATCTGGCGGCACAATCCAACGGAATCATAAAATATCCATGGGTGCAAATAGTAGGCAATTGCTTTTAATTTAAAGACTGAATTGGTGCAAAGCATCAGTGCCCTCCATCGTTTTTATAAGTCTTGGCAGAGGATAACCCGCCGTCTTTGATTCTGTACCCACCGCACGCAATTTTGGCCCCCATGTGGTGCATTGTGGACCCATTGATCAATAAACTATATTAAATCAGCTGCTATTGCCAAACTAACGATTTTCATGAGCACACCAAAGTAGAGAAAATTTTGGTGGACAGATTTCTAATCAAGGTTCAAAATTTCAGCAGAAAACGAAATCTGAAAATTTTGAGTTTTTAGTATTAGTTTCAAAATTTTGGTTTCGGTTCCTACTGAAACCGAAACGAAATCTAGAATTTTGATCATTGTTTCTAATGTTTGTTGTGCAGAAAGCAAATCGTGGTGTGGCATTAGCAGCGCTCTTTTTTACAAGCTTTGGAGACGAAATGGGCCATGGATTTGAAGTCTAAGCCGGCACAGTGATCTCATGTAGGCAGTTCTAAGGTGGTCCATGTTAGAACACCGTCCGATCCATCGTAATCAAGATGATGTGATATTTATTTTTATGTACAGATGGGAATTTTCTATTATCGTTTTTTATTGATTGGCTCACAGCTCACTTCGGAAAAAGAAGTACAGATTATATTTGACTATGGTGGGCCTATAGATAGAAGAAGCCTAACAAGAGCCATAGATTTCCTAAACTTTGGCAGGCCAGCTGTGAGTTCATCGGCCCGGGCTATTCACAATTTTAGGGACCATCCTGATCCCGAGTGCCACGTTATAATTCTTTTTCTTTTTCGGTGATGAGGTATCGGGCCTTCTTAGAGCACTCCACTAAGTGCCCGAGACTCCAAGCACATGCAACACCCCAACATCACAAGCATGGCATAAAAAACCGACCGACCCCGTTACATATCGTTATCTCAACCCGGTAACTGTATCAGTTTTAGTCGATACCTCTATTTTCTTTAAAAAAAAAAAGCCCGATATGTATCGGCCGAGTCATATCGGTCTTCCATGGACTGATACCCGAGTCCTATACCAATTTGGACACCATGATGATCATGAGTACCAGGTAAGTAAAGTTAAATTCTTGCGGGTGGCAACAACAAGGGTGAGATACGAACTCAGGATAAGACATAGTATGAAGTATTTTCATAAGATCTACTATAGTATAACTGGATGATCAATGATTTTGTACATGTGACGCTATAGTTCAAAATTTTGGCTGATAACTCAATTTATCGGCCGAATTGTTTCAGTTTCGTTCCCCACCGAAACAAAAACTTGAACTGAAATTTCGGTTCAAATATATATGGAAGGGAAATTATCGACCGAAATTCAAGTTCAAATTTTCGGTTTCGATCATGCCGGAAAACAACACCGCTATTTTTGTTCTTGTGTGACGCTACCGATACGTATCAGCACCGATATGTATCAGTCCTCCAATTCAGTATCAGTATTGACCGATACATATCGGTTTGAGCTGAGACGTGTATTTTTTTAAAGAGGGCCAATGTGTATTAGTATCGACGGATTCGTATCGGTCATCTATAGACCAATGCCCGATACCGAAACCGAATTTGCTCCTTAATTATGAGCCTTAAATTATCACAAAAGAATGGCTACCATGTATCATGCAAGGTGCAATGGTTTTGGTGTATTTTAAAATCTTAGTTTTTCCCTTATTTTGCTACTACTTAAGAGTAGCCTACATAATTTAGTCTTACACTGAAACCAACAGGTACTTAGTTGGGCTGCATATAATCTCTCTTTTGTTTTTTGAATAATATATAATCTCTTACTTATTAGTTTCGAGCAATGACTAGAGATGGCTCGCACACGTGCACGCGTCGGCCCAATCTGGGAAGGGTGATAAAAAATCCAATTAACGAGCGGGGTCCAAGAGACGGTGTCCAGCGAGGCAAAAGAAACTTTTGCCATTTTTTAATTTGAACCAAACTAGATCATCGACTATCAGAGTTTTCTCTTCTTTTTTTTTTTCCTGTTTTATTTTATATTTTACTCATAAATTAAACAGTGTGTGATGTGAGATCTATCCACTGTGCTCAAGGTGATATCTAACGGTAGTGAGCTATTATAACCTGAAAGCGGTGTGCTGCTAACCCTATGCACTGGTGGATTAACCGAAGAGGAGCGAATCATCTTAAAGAAAGCAACATGGTCCGCACCTTAGTTCACTTCATCATCATCAGTGCAACAATCAGAGATTAATTAATACACTCTTATTTTCGGATACACCCAATGTACAATTCATGTTTCTTCTCTATAAATTATTTTCGTGCAATAACCAACAGAAAAATCCAATTGGTTTAGCTTGATTTCCTCTTCAACTAGATATGCAACCATTTTTTTTATAATTAAAGCCGAAGGATAAGAGACCTCACCCTACCATTAAAGAACAAAGTTAAATCGCATACAATAGCAAGAAAAACCACCCAACTGTTAAGAGAGCTTTAGCTAACCAAGGACGCAAACCACAGAATCATAACTAGATAGCCCAAGGAACAAAAACATAATTAATAATTCTCAAAAAGAAAACTTCGAGAATAAAATGTTCAAACTAAAAACTTAAGGGAAGGAAAACTTAACAAACACAGAACTAATGCAAAGCCAACATAAAAGTACACCCTCCATCAATATCTCCTAAGTTAGAAATATAGTCTCTAATCGAAAACGGCTAAATAATCTTTAAGCTCTAAGCCTACTGCAAAATTTTAGTTTGTATTTTTTCAGCAAGCATCGAAATCTGTATCTCCTCTTCTTCAAAAATTCTCATGTTCTTTTCTTTCCATATCATCCATAGAACCGCGAAAGGAACTACATATGCAACCATTGAATACAAGAGTATCTTAAGATATATCTTAATGTCACTGCAAAAAATAAGACTATTAGCGGCAGTCATAAACTGCCGCTAATATCCTTACCGTTAATAGTTTTAATATTTTTTTGTTAATAGCAGTAGTTTTTTGCTGTAAAAAACAGCCGCTAATAGTCACAGCAAAAAATTGCCGCTAATAGTCTTATTTTTTTGTAGTGTGTCTATAATTTCATTTTTACATGATTATATTTAGTCAAAATAATCCTCTATTAAACAATAGTTGTAAAGCTGGTTGAACATTATTTTAAAAACATACAAGTAAAGCGGGTTGAACATGAAATCCGGTTCAATCAATTGGACCATGGAATTGTCTTAATTTCTGATAGCTGTGTCGTATTCACAAGGTACAGAAAAAATGGGCAAGGTAAATAAAGAAAAAATTTGATAAATTTGATAAAATTCAGAAAAAAAAAAGGAAACATTTGGGAAACTGTAAAGGAAATATTTAAAAATAAATATTATTTTAGCAAAAGTAATAAAAATATTGGAAAAATCGTAAAAAAATGCATTTACAACGTAAAAATTATATGTATTTTTAAAATACAAATATTTTGGAAAATATGCATTTTAAACATATTTTTGACATTTTATAGAAAAAAACGCATTTTAAACCACTTTTTTTAAAAAATAATGGAGATTTTCGTAACTATGTCCCTAGATGACACAAAATTAGGGACACACATATAAAATCAACGACAAGAAACTAGTGACACCTATATAAACTGTCACTCGAGCTGTTAACTTGGTTTCCATGGCTGCGAATACAAACATCACTATATATCCCGAATATATATTGGGGAGCAACTACTTCATGTCATGTCAAACATTATCCGAGCCATCTGATTTGAAGGCTATGACGTAAAGTTCATTGGTGTTAAAGATTAGTATGAAACATGATGGCTATCATCTCATTTCAGACAGTCAAATTCCTTCAACTGATCTAATGATAGACTATATTGAATCAAATGATAGAGATGGTTTTCATGTCAATCTCTTGAACAGAAGATCTTTAACATTATAGCTGCCTAATTGATGTTTTAAGTGGTACATGCCAAAATACTAAGGCTATGTATGGCATGGCTCTTTGCTAGCAATTGCCACAGTAGAATTCACTTGCTTTAGTTGGTTCTCATTCTCTTTTCTAACTTCCTGTGCTCTGCTAACTTCCGACTAGAGCAAATAAAATTTGCTCCGACAGGGAGTCAGTAGAGAGGAGGGTAGAACTATTGAACAAGTAAATCTTGCGTAAAATCTTGCTATGCAAGGAGTTATCAAGAAGAATGGGTACCTGCTGAAGTAGGTAGTTATCCCTTGAACTTTGCTATGGCAGGGTGTCAAGGGATTACTCTTCCAGCAGTGTCCGCCTGTGCGACACCTAACGCCTGATGCGCTAAGTTAGCCTATCTCTGATATCAACGGTCGCGGGGGCGTCATTCGCCGCGCCATCAATCCGCGCGGTGCTTCGCTACCACATGTAATGAAGGTAACCAATCTTCTCATTAGCTCTGATACCACCCGCCTAGAGGACGGGAATTCCCCCTCGTGGTTACCTCTGTTTCGTGGCCTATCACCCAATGTATCGTGCCTCTTACGACACGCTCGATAGCATCACTAATCTACACTTGGTCTGCTCAAGCTTCACCCTGTACACTGCACTAGTATCTCGCTTCGTAACAGTATTGGCATGCAACTCCTCATGTCATCAGTCTTGCTCGCATACCGAACTAATCCCATAGTCGTGTGCCTACCCCATGCTGTCGTGCCCAACGGAGTCCCATGCAGCCCTTATGCTGTCGTGCTCTACTGAGTCCCACGCAATGCTCAATTGTTTTCACGAGGTTGCCCAATCGTATACACCACGACGCGTAGTCCGGGGTCATACTTCAACCTCACCTGGGTAACACACGACATCGCTGCGTCGACGTCCTAGGCTAATCCTTTCAGACCTAGGAGACACTTGTGCCCCCTCTAGCAACGCAAGGCCCCGTGTGTGGGGGAATAGCTCTCAAGCTCTCTTCCCCTATATAAGGGTAAAACAGTAATTCAGCTAAAATAGCAGGAGAACCTCAAAACCCTTGGTTTGACATACTTTACTGTTCACACCGCAATGCCCCGAGTCGATTTATCGACTTTTCCACTTCCGGACGTTGCGTCTTTTCACTTAAAGACGTTGCGTGTTTCCATGCGTTGGGACTTCTGACGCGCCCGTTTTCAATGGAGTCGATTAATCGCCCCTTTTGGTCGATTAATCGATTATTTTGAGGTGTGTCCGTCCCGAGAGGACGCCTTTGCGCCTATTTAAATGGAGCACTCTCACTCCAATTTTTATTCACTTTGTATCCTATTTTTTCTGACTGTCTCCGACATTCCGACAGTGTAATCATGGCTTCGACCTCTGCTGCGCCGCAAAGACTTGCCCAACGTCCTGCCGGTCATCCACGTGATCAGCCAAGTGGTCGCTTCGCGACCCGAAACCTGTGTTCCGAATATGTTTTTGATCTAACGACATTTCAAGCCCTGCCTGTCTGCGCCGTTTCCCTCGCCTATGCAATGACTCTCAACGTCCATTTTCTCCTCACTCCGCTTGTGATCAAAGTGTCCGAACGTGTCGTTCGATTATTCTATCAGAATATGGCGTGGGTGACCGCCTCCGTCGAGAATCAAGTCCAAAAACTTGATGTGAATTTTAATTGTAATGTTTTACTCGCAAGCGCACGAATCAGATTGTATATAGTGGGTGCAGAGTACGAGATCGTTCCCACGATGACTAATTTTGAAAGATCTAAAAGGACACGACAGTAATTAAAGAAATCCACTAAGATTTAACAGCATTCTACCAGTCTTATGATTTGATTTTGTGAGATGACAATTAATGACTACAAACTAAAATTTAATTGATAATTCAAAGGTAAAGATAAAGATGAAGATAAAAATGAAGATACTAAATCCTCTCATCTTTGGTCCGTTCTTCCCGTAATATAAATCTAAGGATTAAGCTATGAGATATACCATTGAAACATATCTTCTATGGAAGATAAATGGTCAAAACCCAAATAGGTTCCACGTCACATCCCTGCAATCAGGACTTAGATAATTTTCATATATAGATCTGGGATCAAGGGCATGGCTCGGCACACTCGATCTCAGGTTCAAATAAAAATCATCCCCAAAGTGGGTGAAAATTCCAACAAGAATACCACCATAGATCTGAAATCAAGGGCATGGCTCGGCACACTTGATTTCAGATTAGAGATTAATTAAGATAAAATTACCATTACAGATCCAAGATCCAGGGCATAGCTCGGCACACTCGATTCCGGATCATAATCGTAATTATATCCACACGATGAAAGCAAAAAGACCATATAAAAATAATTACGTAAAATTACCGTCACATATCTGAGATCCCGGGCATGGCTCGGCACACGCGATCCCAGTTAGTGGCGAGGATTTTATCCGTTCATAATAGCACAATAACCATAAAATAAGATCTCATATTTTAATCTTAAATTTATATTATTAAAAGTACATCCATCGGATGGGAATCATTAGATCCCCATCCCTATGAATTTAGCCACACATATTGTAATTAAATAACATAAATAAATAAAAAAGGGAAAATAATATTAATTTAATGAATTGAAAATACCTCAAATTTCAACAGAAATTATTTTGATCCAAAAGTACGATGATCTTCAGAAACGAAATTAATGCAGGAATAAACTTGAACAAAAATAATAATAAACTGAAAGAATGAGTACTGGAAATTAAAAGAACAAAGCTCTCAAAAAGGAATAAATAAAAACTCTCTAAAACTAATACTATTTCCCTAAAAATTAATTCTCTTCCGAAGTGTTTGAGTCGGCTTTAAATAGATGCAAGTCGCGTAGGTTTCCCAACCGCAAAAGTTGGGGTCGATTAATCGACCCAATATGGTCGATGCATCGAGCCTCCAAAACGTCTAAAAAAATAGCTTTAAAGTGTCAGTTCCGTGTCAGACACTGTTTTGTCCTCGATTAATCGACCAAAAGGGTCGATGCATCAACTCTCAGAAATCCGTGAATTCCAGCACACTTTTTGTATCAGACATTACTTCGATATTTCAGCCATAACTTTCTGTCTCGAACTCAGATTGAGGTGATTCATGCGCCGTTGGAAAGCTGACAGAAAGATCTACAACTTTTGAGTTTTGACAATTTCATAATTCGGCCTTCTTGAAGGTCCAAATTTAGTCGCAAGTAGCACAAAGTTCTCGATGACCCAATGTTACAGTGTTTTGACATTATTTTCAGAATTCTTGGGCTGTTTTCTACACTTGACTTGTATTTATCTGAAACACTTCAAATCTAATAATTCTCATCAGATAGCCTTTATCGGATAGCTAAATATAGGTATTTAGGGGTAAAATATCATCATATTTTAGTACTCATCATGTCATATGTCGCATGCAGTAATTGTGGTGTGTGTTAGGGAAGATATATTTCACTGTCTTAATTAAACCCTTCGATCTATCTATGATAAAAATGAAATCTTTGGTGAACTCACCGATCACGAACGCACCTACCCGTTCAAGAAACCACATCCACATATCCTCTTCTTTTAACTCGACGATGGCAAATGCTAACGGTAATATATGGCCATTACCGTCTTGCGCCGAGGCGATAAGTAGGATCCTTTCGAAATGCCCTCATAGGTGTGTGCCATCTACAAGCAGTGTGCGACGAAGTGTATTGCGGTAGCTTCCGATGCACTGGCTGAAACTCTAAAAATTCTTTGAAATTTACCGTCAAGCGTTAGTTGAAAAGATATTTGTATATTAAGATCTACCCTCTCTATCTCCTTTATGTAGGCCGATAGATCCACAAATTATCCTTTTCAACTGCCTATAATATCATTAAGGGCAAGTTCTTTTCCCCTTCAAGCCTTAGCATATGAGATTTGCATAAGCTTTTATAATATCATACATTATCGACGCCGGAGTGTAGTCGAATCCTTTCATAAGTTTCTCCCGTATATAGTTCGCTACAAAGGAGATTATTGCATTACGGCGACCGTGCGGTTCAATCTTAGCGGTCCCGTATGTGTGAGTACAATTAAACGTCTTGATTTTAAAAGTGTTGAGCCTATTTAATTTAGATGCATGTATTCTTCATGAACAACCAGGTTCGTAGCATGCGGCTGTCACTCGATAACTAGCAATTTCAAAGGCCGAATTTGAAAGTTTTTCTCCACCGCGTGCTCTTTCAATGCTCTTTGAAATGTTTGTTTGTTTCTGAAGATTTCTCAAACTTCAAACGTCCAATTCCGATATTCAGTTTCCACCTCTTAATCTGAAGACTCGTCCGATGTCTCTGACACTTTGTAAGCTCCATCTACTAAGGGATTATCAATACCTCTCACAGAAAATTTTAAATCCTCTTTTATAAACTCATCCGGTTCGTCATCATAATCTTCGACATTCTCTTCACTAACAGTGTTTTGAGGTGGCTGACTAGATCCTTCTTCACCAAAGGGGTTTTGATGTGGTTGACTAGGCCATTGATGAAACGGGTCATGACATGGTTGACTAGGTCCTTCACCGAACGGGTTCTGACATGGTTGACTAGGCCCTTCACCGAAAGGGTGCTCATGTATATAGAAATAGGGTTGAGCTCATTCGTTAATCTCCATCGATCGCATAGTAGAACATAATTCGTGAGTCAGCCCAGTTGTGAATCCACCGGGAAAGATATGACGAAAATCGTCTTTATCCCCCACTCTTAAAGATGTGTAGTCTAACTCTTGACTACAATATTTTGACCCATGCATATTTTGTAGTGGGTCATCATATGATTTAACTGGGGCATAGTTTAAATCAATAGTTGTCTTCATGGTCGATATGTTTGTCACAAAATTACCGTCATCGTCTAACTGAACGGTATCATATGTAGGTCCTTCATTCTCAAACTTATATGACTGAAAGGAATGATTACTCACAAAATCAATCCCACCTAGAGGTACTCGTTCAGCTTCGAATTGGAAGGAGGATGGTTCTTTAACGATGAATACATTTATAATGTCTGACCCGAATTTATAAAACGAAAATAGGGTGGCCAAATCATCCGAATCCAAAACATCGGCAAGCACAAGGGTATTCACTATCTTCATAAAGAACTTTATGGAAATTGTTTCATCTGCCATCGCAAAATTAACAGTAGAAATTCACCTTATAAATCATTCATAAGACATAATCGTCGAAATTGTAATAACCCTCCGACGGCCACCTTCATACAAACCATCATCATTTACAATATGGCCATCAAGGTGATAGAGAAGAGAAAATTTCACACCAGGCATCGCTTGTTTAAGAAGGAGAAGGAAGGAGTCATAAGACGGATGACAAAAAGGAATGACAAATTGGTAGCAAACAACTGATACACAATCGATATCGATTGTAAAGAGAATCGATATTGATTGTATAAACAGTCGATAACGATTGTTTATGCAGTCGTTATCGATTGGATACTCAATTGTTATCGACTGTTTATATAATCGATATCGATTCTCTTTACAATCGATATCGACTGTTTAAACAGTTGATAATGATTGTTTATAAAGTCTTTATCGACTCTTTCCATATATATACCCAGTAAAATTAATTTTTCAAAATAACTTTCGATGGGGTTTACACTGGATCTGAACATACCTCGCGTCGGAATAGTAAACTGCAGGATCTTCAACTTCCAATGACAAAATGCAGGAGCTTCTTCTCCCAAACTTCTGTTTTCTTCTTCCAGGTAACAGATCTGAGGCAGAAGATATCGCCACCTTCACCAACTCTAACTTCTTACTAACTCTAGCAGATTAAAATAAAGAAGAAGGAGATATATTCGTGGGTTAAAGAAAGTCAGAGAAAGGGATAATAAGGACTTTTTATTCTCTTTAGGATCGACTCGGCTTCGAGCTGGTCGGTTTGGTAAAGGTGAAAATCTAGGGTCTTTGACGTTAAATGTGTATCTGATAGGGTCGATGAGATAAATTTTTTAAATAAAAATTATGTTCAAAGAATCAAGGGGGATCTATTTCAAAAAATTAAAGGTTATTATGGTCATTTTTCAAAACATCTGCCAAGTAGATTACCCTTTTCCGCCGCCCCTAGTGCCAATTAATATGAACTCAATAAAATATTGTAATGGTCATTCAAAAAGGGTACTTTCGTCAATTCATAAAAGAATTATTTAATATTATTAAGGGCTCTTGATCACACACTTTTTGGGCGGTTCCGATTCAAATTAATGGTCAGCTTCCATATGAATGGCATGTGATATGGATGGCCAGAACAGCACCATTGGTGCTCAGACTCAACCAGCTAATACGAACTCATCTATTTAATTCCAAAATGTCTTGAACAAATACTATATTAGTGCACAACACATCATAATCACTCATTCCTCCCCTTTAAAAAACACACAAAACATAACCACCAAAATAAAATATAAATAAAAACTATAATGACAATAGTTAGTCTGATAAGCTCACTATTTGCTTTCCTTTATCAACTTTTTCATTGTCTTTTTTGTGGACCCCACCCCACCCCACTTCAGCTTAAAGACACTATCGTAACCCCCCTATTCTCTGTTTCTCTCTCTATTTATCTTCAATTTCCTTCCCTCTCAGAGACCAAACAAGATAAAACACAAACACACAAAAGAGTCACAGAAGAGAGAGAGATCCCCATCATCGTTTGTCTACCTTTGTGTTGATGGGCAATTACAGATTCAAGTTATCTGATATGATACCAAATGCTTGGTTCTACAAGCTCAAAGATATGGGCAGCAAAACCGCAAGCCATCCATTGAAGAAAGCCAATCACCACCCATCACCGACTTTATCAAAAAAACCATCTCATACCACAGAATTCTCCCTCCCTAGACACTCTTATTACTTCTCCAATGAACCCACCAAAGATAGCTTGTACAACTCCCCCATTAATCTCAAATCCGCAGACACCCATTTCCCTGACTCACCCAAAAAATCCACTACCAAGAGACCCAAAAAAAGACCCACAAAGTCTTCTTCTAAGGTTGCCACTTCCTCTGTCTCAGCCAATTGCAATTCCCACACCACTTTCGATTCCGTTTGGAAATTCGACGATGCCTCGCTGGAGCTCTCACCCTCGCCCTCGTCGTGGTCGAGCACTTGCAGTTGTAGAGTCACATCTTATGCCAATGAAATAATCATAGACATGGATAATTGTAGCAGTAGTAGTACTACTACTACCAGGAGGACACTTAGCAACAAGTTTGAAAAAGCCGCCGGATTCGATTCAATTTCGGAGCTAGAACTACCGCCTATCTTGACAAAGCCCGCCAAATTCGATGAGCTTGTTGTTGATTCCATGAAGAAGGAAGAAGAACCCGCGAAATTTAGGAGGAGTTGTGCTAAATCAAAGGAGAAAAATACTAGTAAGAGTGGCAAAGAACAGAGAGGTCATACTCCTGGGAGAAGATCTACTTCTTCAGCACCGGCTTCTCAAGGCCTAAAAATACGCACGAATTCGCCGCGGCTAGCGAGTAAGAAGATCCAGGCCTATAGTAGAAAGAGTGTTTCCAAGTCTCATAGGAAAAGTGTATCAGAGTGCTTTGCTATAGTGAAATCGAGCTTCGATCCGCAGAGGGATTTTAAAGAATCAATGGTGGAAATGATCGTCGAGAATAACTTACGGGCGGCGAAGGACTTGGAAGAGCTTCTTGCGTGCTATCTCTCATTGAATTCCAACGAATACCACGACATAATCGTGAAGGTGTTCCAACAGATTTGGTTCGATCTCACTGATATCCGGGTGTAAAAAACTCACTATAATTGACTTGTGTGCTCTTTAACTTTCTATATTTGAATAAATTTTGGCACCATGAGACTGGATTTGTAACTGTTTTCCTTTTCGGGTTTTTCGTTTTGGCACTAACAAGATTGATCCATGTTTAATCCAGTTCATGAAAATAGAAAATCATTTAGTCTTTGCTAGTTTTATGGGTAATTAGGCCTTGGGGATTAAAAGCCAAAAGCTAGAAAGAACCAGAGAATGTTTCTTTTGAATGTTGGATTTGTAGAAGCCAAAATATAACAAAACAGATTCGGTGTTTAGTATTTAATTAGTCAATCAATAGCCTCATTCGAGAAAACAACAACTACTTTGCTTCTTTAACTCAGATTTCTGTCAAACTATTGTTAAGAAGTGAAGCAACCCTCAAAATTAAGTAGGAGAAACCTAAAAAATCACCTACAATCATATCAGAACTCCGAAGATCTAGAAAAACGCACTCTCTTTAATGAGTGATAAGATAATTAGAGGAATGGAATTAATTATTTCGAAATCTTGAAAAGAACATGGATCCTAAATTTATTTCCAAAATCTTCAAACACTAATTAGAAATCCGATGACAGCATAGTAAAATGGGTTCAATAAATGAAATCTGATAGACTCCATTCTCATTTTTCGGAAATGTTACTAGTAGAACAAATTATTATTGTGAATTTTCTCTAATTCTTAAGCTAATGTAAACAAAATTAATTGACTAAAGATTTTACCGCGGTCCTCGTCCACGACTTAGACCTTTTCCGGATTATTCAGGTGGTTATGCATTTTCTCATGATCCGCGCTATGGTATCAAAACTCGGCTGATACTGACATAGCAGTTTGGTCGAGAACCAATGTGGGTGGTATCGGTATTGGGCTGATAGGTATCAGTATTGGCTGAAATTAACCGATACAAATTCAAACTTTTAGTATTTGTATTATTAGTTTTAAGAAAAAAAGACCGATTCAATAGGGGCCAATATGTATTGGTCCAAGATGGACCGATACCTGATATCGATACTGATAGCTTGATACTTGCTTTTTTATACCAAGGTAAAAAAATAATTTTGATAACCTTAGAGAAAATATAGCAACATGACTTGAAGAACATGTAGCATATAATGAGGAAAAAATCCATTAGTACGATACAGGTGACAGTTTCCTGAGACTTCTATGCAAGGAGTCAAATCAGTTTCGGTATCGGGTATCAGTCTATGGAGGACAAATACGAATAGACCGGTACGGATCGGCCCTTTTCTTTTTTAAAAAAAGAAGAGAAAATACATGTATTGGCTCAAATCAATACGCATGGGCTGATACCTAATGCATATCGGCCGATACTGAGTTGGAAGACTGATATGTATCGGTATATGCAGATTTTATATTTCTATTCCTTGCTTCCAAGTTTGAAGTTTCTAAGAAAAGTAGATACCCAAAAGGGCACGTACATAGGGACAAAGGAATTAATTACAGGGGCCTCTACAAGAGCGAAAGAAACCTTCAAATTTGTGCTGAAAAATAACTAAAGGAATTTACCATGTTAGGTCAGAATTACGGACGCAAATTTTGAACCGTAAATCGAAACCGACCGAAAAACCATTCTGCCAAATGAGACTAAAACCGACCCAAAACTGAAAAGCAAAACCGATTACCAATCAGTTTGCCTATGGTTGTGGGTGGCCAAAACTGAAAATCGGTCCGGTAGGTTTTGAAATCGAACACAAAACCGAAAAAATTGAAACAAATAAAAGAAGAAAAAGAAATTGTAACCGCAACTTAACCAATCGGATTTTTTTTTTTGTTTTGATTCGGTAATCAAAAAACAAAAAAATTGCATCCGATAGATTAACCGAATCTGCACACCTAATCAGAATTACAAATTTTTTTAATAACTGTTGAAGCATTGAAGAATTGCATCTTAGATCCAAATACTATGTAATGCACCTTTTCCTGTAGTTAAGTATGGACATTTTAGTGGAGGCTTCTGTTGAAATTGCAGAAATTTACCCTTATGTGATTCTTATTGCAGTATTTAACCAAGGTGGGTGCCTTGCGGATTTCAAAATGGGCTCCTCATTAATTAGATATCAAACATATCCTAGATTTTGTTATCTGCTGCCAAATCTATGCCAATTCCAACAGCTCAGACTCGGGTCATGGGGATTGCCGAAAAGACATTTAATGAATAACAAAATTAATGGTATTTGGTACGACTCAAAATGCCAAGTCAGTTGTTTCAAAGGTCATTTTTAGTCACTTTTTTGGGACATCTGAGCTTGTGTCATATGTATTTGTTGTGTGATTTAAAGATCATAATCTAAAGATCTTAACATAAAAGATTAAAACAAAAAAATATTTTTATTATATTATTTAAAGCATTCAACACCTTCTAACATAAAGAAAATTTATTAAAATAGGTACCAATGACAAAAACGGAGACTTGGCGCCTTATTTGGTAAATATTTAAAAGTGATCATTCTTTTGATTAAATTTTCTTACTATGTAAATTTTTGATGCCATAGATCTTAATAGACGTCAAATTAAAAGTCCATCATAAATTTTATGTTGATCAGCATAGTAGATCTTTTGATTATGGTCATCAAAACATAAGACACTTGATGGAATCAAGTCACGTGTCCCAAAAAGTGACTCTTGAACCAAATCACTTAACTCTCGAGCAAATTATCTAATATAAACTCTTTTTTATTAGCTTTTTAATAATAGGGATAAAACCGTTACTTTAAGGAAATTTATATTGAGATGACTTGGTCAAGGATAGGCGATGGGTCAGTGATTGACTAATTGGGTACATTTGTCACTATATTTTAACAAAGTGTGTCACTTGATACAAAAGATCCTACGTAAGAATATTGGCGGGAGGAAGCATTGCATCCCAAAAAGCATATCCATAGGCTGACTTTAAGCTGCCCAATGTCCTTAAAATAGACGATTATAATGTACATCGAAAAAAGCATACCCACAGGGTGAATTTAATCGGTCAAATATCCTTAAAATAAATAGTTACCATGCAAATCTCCAAACCTACCTTAGCCGCTCACTTTAAATGCTTCTCTTTGATCACGCGTAGAGACTTTTTTGCATCCAATCTTCTACTCAATAAATCTTTACATCAAGTCCCTCCAATCAAGTGTCACGGTTTAACAAGAAACTGTGCCACATGCACCCAATGAGTGTGATATTCCAGATAAGAGAGTCATTACTTGCACAATTGGCCTTTTTACATAGTTTTAAAAGAAAGACTAAATATTTTAGGGACCTGTCTCATACGAAAACACCATTTAAACACCGCCTATCTTTTGCACCAAAAATCTTTATACTATAGCCTTTCGAATAGGAAAGAATTCGAAAAAGGGGAAAACATAGGAAGCATGAGACAAGCAAGGACAAAAAGACATGGTCGGGAAGAATACGTTGAGAGAGAAAAATGGTAAAAAATGAAAAATGCGAGAAAAATATATATTAATTTTTAAAAAAATATAAGAATATATGTAATTAAATTGTTTTTTAATAAAACACATTTTATATGAAAAAATGTGTAAAGCGCAGTTTAAAAGGGAAAAACATATTTTACACATTTTTGGATACAAAACGGCTTTTTATACATTTCTTTGAAAAAATAAGCATTTTCTTCCGCAATTTTTAAAAAAATGCCATTTTAGGTTGCTACGCTACATAATATAATTATATAAAAAAAACGTAAAAGTAAATTATGAATTAAATGTGATAATCTATGTAAGTTGAAGCCCAACTTACCCAGAAAAAATAAATAAAAATAAAAACTATAGATTTAGTGAACTCATTATATTAGGTAAATTGCATCATTAAAGGATCTCTAAATTAAGAGCCAGTACGAGGCTTTAAATAGACAGGCAGGCAGGCAGCTACAGCCAGAGTAAGCAACGGTCCAGATTAGATCAACAGAAGTGCCCTTAGTCAAATGGTTCGAGTCCTCCGACGTTTGGGCTGACAGTTGAGTACTATCTAGACATCTGAGGTTTGTGAAAAAGAGTCCACCCGTACAATTTCTGTTACCTGTGCACCACACGTGGTGCCCCCCACTTACAATATGCTAGCTCTTTGCCTGCATTTAAAACTTATTTTCGAATTTTTTTAGAGGGAAACATGAGGTTATAACTGTCACACGTATATGAAGGACGAGTTACCATTACCTAGGCTGGGTTTAAAATAGCGGTGGTATCCAATCCACATCAACCAATATGTATAGGTTAGGCAGGCACAGGTACACTCACGTGCAAGGATCAAAATTTTCAGATGTCTTCTCGATTTTGAGCTGGACCGAAATCGAAATTTTAAACCAAAATTTCTGTCAAGATTTTGAATTTTGGCTTCGACCGAAAATTTCAAATACATGGTATATGAACCAAAATTTTGAGTTTTCGGCTTTGTTTTTGTTTCGATAGGGACCGAAACATTTCGGCTGAAATTTTGAACCATTCTCACGTGCATTGTTAGACATGAAATGTAGGGGTTGGACCTATGCATATGGCTCAACTGAAAGGTTTACATTGCAATGTTGAGGTTTCAGGCATGGTTTCAAATGTCTGCCGATATGTATCGGGTTAGGTTTGATCCTGTACTATATGACCCCTCCATTTGATAACTATTTATTCCATATCGGGGTCGATATTGCCTGATACATCCAATATGATATGAATTAGATATATATATAATACCAAATTGGCACTTTAAGTTATTAATATATTTTTTTAATATTTATACTAAATATCTCCCGATTCAATATGTATTCAACAAATGCGACCCGGCTTGAGATTATATGCCCGATATGTATTTGTTTTAAATCCTTTAGCACGTGGTCACACGTTCGATCCTAGATTAACCATTTAAGGAAAAAAAAACACTAAATATGTTCAATCACACATATTTAGTCCGTAAATTGTGTGCATTCCAAAGTTTGCATGATTGGTCGCGCAGATGGTGCACCAAAACTCGTATGCCAAGAGCAGTGCACCGTTCAATCCCTCTCCACCAGCATGGTCAAATCTTTGAGCGGCTCATATTTTTTGAGCGCCAAATTCGTGCATGGTGAAAAAAATACTTTCACTAATATCTCGGCTCACAAATATCTGTGCACTTGTCAACGTTTGACCAATCTGGATATGTGTTAGAGAGAGTTTGACACATGTGCCTATGTAATTTATATCAGGTAAGCAGGTAAATAATTTTTAAAGAAGACAAAACTATATGACCAGTAAAAGACTAAAAGCAGCTTTTGATGGATAAAGAGCGAACCCCAAAGCTTTGGATATTAACTTTTACAAAAAAATAAGTCTATAAACTTCAAATCTTATATGCAGAAGATTCAAGAACCAGGAACGGCTTCAGTGAAGATTTGAAATTTCTAGATTCTTACATTTCAAAGATCGAGAATAAAAAAAGTTACTTTTGACTTTTGAGAGTAAAAAGAATCTCTGATGCTTGTAAAAAGCAGTTTTGAAACTTCATATAATAATAGTAAACGCATTTTCCAAGGATTAAATATCATTGTAATATATATTATATAATATAAGGAGCTTCAGGCCTGATGATAGAATGCATGCGTGAGAGGTGATGTTTGAATTATAAGACGGGCGAAAAACTTGTACAGTGGACCGATTATTGGTGCATAATGTGTGAGCTGCTTGGAAACCAATACATGTGGATCTCCATACTCTTTATATCTGCATGCATTGGAGTGTATGGCTAGCATGCCATGCAGTGGAGGTGTGCCACAGTGCCAGCCGCTTTTTTACCGACGTCTTTTTTTCTAAGTGACAGAAAGACCTACATTAATGTCAATTGTTTATATGATTTAAAATTTCGGGAAGTGTATGTAAGATTGGGCGGATCTGCCTGAAACGTGTCAAAGAAGGCGCTTTCTGTCTCTTTATTTTTTTGAAAATAAAGTTAAATTACTGTGTATTGTAAATTAACATAATTTTAAATTTCAGCAGTCCGGGAAATATCGGATTAGGCGGATGCCTGAGACCAAGGTAATGAAATTGATATTGGACTCGGGTATCGATCCATGGAGGATCGATACGAATCGGCTGATACCCATATGTATCGGTCCTTTAAAAAAATAATAAATAAATAAAGTCTCAATTCAAATTGATATGTATCGGATGATACAGGCCCGTATCGGCCGAAACCGATATTAATACCGAGTCATAGGACCGATACGTATTGGAACGGATATATATTGAAATCGATATGTATCGGTTTGCCGAGATACCGATACGTATTGATATTGACCGATTTTTTATCATACCATGCTTGAGAAGTCTTTAACGATACGGCATGAAAAAAGTATTTAAATAATTTTAAATTATTAAAATATGTGTTTGATCTTATACCATTAAAATTCATTTAACCATTATCTCCACAATGTACATATCTTCAATCAATCCAAACGGTCCAAGTGATAGTCTATCATTGGAACATATCTCAGTTAAAGAATCACACCTATAATACGATGCAAACCGTTTGATCTAAGAGATTCAATAGTTAGCAACAAATATTAGAGTGCACAAGTTCATGGGGTTATCGCATAGATTGGATAATGAGTCAAAATAGTGCCAAGCATACCACATGTGGCGATTCTTACACTTTAAATTGTGAACTAGTAAAGCATCTTATATAAATTCATCCTTTAAGGTGAGACATGTGATAATTATTGGGCACATTTGATTGAAGAAGTGTTTTCTAAACACGTCGTTACACGTCGCAACAACAGCATACGAGGGTGTTCTCTCGTATCCGATTTTCGTATCTGTAAGCGAAAAATACACGAAAACAAGTTTTATCTGTGCCAATCAAACAACCCTCTACGATCAAACTATCCGTTATAACAAAAAAAACACGTTTGGTATGACAACCAAATGTGCCCATTGTGTCTCGTTTAGCCCCGAAACTCATAACCTATTGCTCGAGATATCTCATCTCCCGGGATATTTAAAATTATAAAGGCAAAATATTTGACTACAAATAAATAATTAAAAACACAATTAGGTACCATTATTTTAACTAGAGAATCTTTCTTCTCAACGCAATATTGTAATCTCATGGGACAAACATCCCAAAAATTGCTTAGAGAATTGTATTTGAGGTACACACATGATATGATTATTTTATGTGGGCAATAAACATTAAATGAAAATTGGTAAATAAATTGTCGAGATTCCCGTTGTTTGAATAACATCTAAATGATTAGAAATTATCTTCACATTTTTCGTCAAAATTCGAGAAGAAATGCTGAGAGGGTCTCTTGGTTTTCTATCTTTCGAACTTTCAGATTTCTCATCCCTACACTCTTCTTATAATACTACACAATTTTTTTACAGACGAAAACCATTGACTTATTTAAATAAGACGATGGAGATTGTTTTTTTAATCTTCCTCATGATATATAGATCTTAAGATCATGATACCCCTATCAAACGGTCTGATGTTGATTCTATATGACACATCCCCAAAAATTAAAGGCAAAATCACGTTATGATTTAGGTGATCAGTTGACCACCCAAACTTTCTAAAAATTTGCTACTAAGTCTTAGGGGTCATAATTTATATAGTGGATTCTCATCCATCCAAAATTATCTTGATCACCAAAAATTATCAAAAATCTTCAAATAATTTTTTTTATGATATTTGTTTTCATACCAAAATTTTTTTCTTCGATTTTGCTTAACTAAATCTCATAATTTTGACCTACTTTTAAGCTCTCCTCCAACTATTTAAGTGTTAGATCTAGAGAGATTTCTGTCACAAGGGCTTTACTATATTGTAGAGCTATATAATCAAATATATGGTGCATATGCTCTAGTATAATTAATAAAAAAAATAAACAATTTATTATATATAACAAGATTTAAACCTAGAACCTAACCTTCACAAAGCACCAAGTCTACCACAAGAAGTCTAGAACAATTCACTAAGATATGTAAAGAAAAAAAAATACTTAATACATATATAATTTTTTGGTTATTTGGCTATTTTTCTTGTTAGGATATGTTATTTTTTTACAATTTCTTACATATACATCTAAACACAGGATTTGGTTAATCTTGAGTTTTCGTAGCTAACAGTGTGGTTATCAAAACAGCGGAAAACAAAGGGAAACAAAGGAATACTATAATTTCCTACAATTTAGGTATCTATGGGAAAATATAGGAATATTATTTTATTTTCTCACATTTCCCGTGTTTTTAGGGATGTGTGCCACATGAAAATAACATATGAAAAAAATATCTCCACTTTCTTATTAAAAGCAGTCAAGACTCAATAGATCTTTGGGTAGCTTTAAACGCACCCATGCGATCGCTGAAAGCACTTACGTCGGAGACCCCTTAAAACCCATTGATTGGGTTGGATAAGACAATGGAGATCGTGTTTTACCCCGATCTTCCACACAATGGATCTTGAGACAATGTCGCACCTAAATTGATTATATTTCTGTCACTTAAAAATCAATAATAATACGTATATTTATATTTAGTACTCTTTAGGACTGTTGCCGAGGGATTTAAAATTAGGGTACCTTTATTTACAACTCAAGATTTTACGTTTTATACTCGAATTTTACATGCATATTAACTACTTGAAATCAGATGATGAAAATCATTTTTCGTTCAAATCATCGATACAATAGATTTTGAGAACATGGGATAACATCAGACTATCAAATTTTATGATGCTCTTAATCATGTTCATTTTGTAGGATATGTACCAAGTGATATCAAAATCTGACCGTTTGATGATGAGAAGCCCGGATCTCAAGATGTCAAAGATTCTTTCGAAACTATAGCCAACTACCAAAATAAAATAAAATTGTTGTACGTTTCAAATTTTGAGTAGAGTGAAAAGGAGCTAACTGCGGCGACAAAGAGGGGGATTCTACTGTCGTTTCTTTACCGGACAAAAGTGGATTATATATTGAGGGGGTCGGTATTCCCCGTGTGGGCGTAAGTTAGCATCTTGGCTTTGGCGGACCATTGGTGTTCCTTATGAGACTGTCGGTAAGAAAAACCAAAAAAAAGTATCAACTCTTCACACTTCAGAAAGGAGAAAATGAAAAGCGGCCAACATAACCCATAGATTCCGGTATGCCAAATTGTACTTGCTTCCCGCTCAGTCGGCACTAATTGCTTACAGGACCCACCCCACCCTTTTGGTTAACTAAATCGAACAAAACCGAACAGAACCAAATCAAAATTGCAAATTTTCAGTTTATGAGGTTGAATCGAAGCATGACATTCGATTTCGGGTTCAATTTCAGTTAATTAATTAATTTCTCAAAAATTGAAGTCAAAACCATACTCAAACCATTTTTCTTTTTAGTGATGAATCAGTTATTGATTATTATAGAACTAAACTTTGTCTGCCTTTAATCAAAAGATGTACATGATTTTTACTACTATCCTCAACCCAAGGAATCATGACGTCATGAGCCTACCATCAGGCATTCACATGCTGATTTCACTTGGTAGACCACCCAAAAAGTGAAGATCAAGAGTGTATATCAAACATGGTTCTTAGATATGTTTTCGAGATCTGTGTTATGTGATTCAAAATCTAATCTTCGGATTGCAGGCCCATGATCTCAAGATCCAAAGCGGTCAATGATTATTTTGTCGAAGAGTCCGTCACTATAGAGATAGTAAAAATAGAAACACAAAACTAAAGGCCGCAATGACAATAGGTGAAACAACAACAGCCGAGTGTAAGTAATACGTTCTCAAGGTTACACGCAGAAACCTTTTTTCCAATTTTGGTTTGATTTTTTTTGTTCTTCAATTTTTTTCGTATCAAATAGATTCAAAATTTCATTTAAATCAGTTTTGCCTAGCTTTACTAAGGATATTCTATGACTTGGGTTGCGTCCATCAATTTTTCAATCAGTACAAAGCTTGCACCCCTACCCCATCAACACAACACCTATTGAATTTCTAACTGAAGTATGCATGTAAGCAGGGCAGGCCCTGATCCTCCCAAGAGGCGGTAGCCTCGAGCGCCCAAAATTTTCGAGCTTCAAATCTTGGAAGTCTTTATCATCTAATTGCTTAATATAATTTTTATTATATAAAAGTAGAAAATTAACCTAATTGTTTAGTTGGTTAAGTGACTAGTGTTAATTTACTTTTTACCCAACATGTTGTGGGTTCAACACTTTCCATGTTCAATATTTACATATATTTTTTAATGGATCGGGTCTCGGTCAGGTCGGTGCAGGTCATTGGTCGGGTCACTGGCCTCACTGGGCCAGACATATGTATTGACCCAATAGATTCTCTGGCCCAATTTTGGTCGGACGAGATTTGTTTGACCAAATCCTTTATATATAAGGTACCTCTAAACCCGTCCACACGTTCTTCGAAAGCACCACCCACATCCAAGACCCATTGAAACCACTGATTCCCTCGAATGAGATGGTGGAACTCACTTTTCATACCTATCTTCCACAAAATAGATCTTCAGATCATGGCCCACCTATCAGATAATCAATTTTTTATTCCATGTGTTACAAATCCCCAAAAAATGCCCTTGAATCTTATGACACACATCCCGCTTAACTATGATTTTATGGCTGTTTTTTTGGGATCTATCACACGTTGAATCATGCACAAACAAACTATTTGATAGGTGCACCATGATCTCAAGATCTATTGAGTGAAAGATATGGGTGAAAAACGATCTCCGTCATACGATTCGAAGGATTCAATGGTTTACAAGGGGTCTGGGATGTGGGCGTGTTTAGAGGTACCCTTATATATATATATAGAGTCGGGGATATATGTAGAGATATCTCTGTGCCTATTCATAGGGTTAAACTTTTAAAATATTTTGAAAGTTATATATATTTACAGTCGTCATTCTTGACTTTTCTAAAGTCTCTTTCTTTTCTCTCTCTTCTCTCCCTTTTTTCAAAAAAATGTTAGACTTACTTTTTCAGGTATATTTTACTCAAAAAATGTGGGCGCCCAGCAGTGCAATGCTAACACCTCGGTAGTGAAGTGCGGACACCCCGGTAGAGAGGCGTCGGCGCCGGGGATGCCGACGCCTCAATATCGAGTTGTCGGCGCTTTGCTAAAAAAAGGGTGCGACGCCTCTATATTGAGGTGCTGACTGTGATTTGACCAATACTCTGGGTACCAGCAGAAAGGCATGGGGGCATTGGAGTTGCTTGATTGGCTAGCAGGAAGGCGTGTAGGCCTTGGAGCTATGTGTGTGACACGCGAGCGCGGAGGCATGTAGGCCTTGCGTCACATGCATGCTCCTTATATGTATGACGTAGATGGGTACGCGAGCTACCTGACGTGCTAGTGTGGTGACTAGACGCGCGTGGGGGTAGATAGCTAACTTGCATGTGTTGATGTTGCATGGGTCTCATGTGCCATGGACATGAGTCGTGTGCCAAGGGCAGTATGTCAAACCAATACGTTTGACTTATTTATCCTATTTGGCTTTAGATGGTATTTAAACCATATATATGAGAGAAGAGTTGTGGAGCTAGTCCCATACACATGGGACCTTGTGACACTAGAGGGTGTATAGTGGTCTCCTAGGTCTGAAAGGGTAGGCGTAGGACGTTGCTTCAGTACTACCGAGTGTCACCTAAGGTGAGGATACTATGTGCCGGAGGTATGCGTCGTGGTGCACATAGGTTGGCCATGAGGGAGGCACTTCAGGGCAACATCGGACACGATGGTGTACGTTAGTTGATGGTCGGATGCTTGATGTGTGATGGTCGTGAGAGCCACATACGACAGTGGGCTTGGTTCAGTATGAAGGCGAGACATGTTGAAATGAGACGACATGAGGAGCTGTATGCTACTGTCGTGAGCGAAGTACTAGTGCATGACACAGAGTGAAACTTGAGCAGGCCAAGCGAGGCACGAAAGTATTGGCATGCGTGTTGTAAGAGGCGTGATGTGCTGATATGGTAGGCCTTGGTGATAAGGTAACAATTTACGGGAGTTTTCGTCCTCTAGGTGGGTGGTATCAGAGTTGATGAGGGCTAGGCTAGTCTCGTTGTTGTGGCCGCGAGGCGCCGCACCGGTGCGACAGCCGGAGTCAAGCTGTGCTCACGTGATAGTTGGTATCAGAGTGAGAGTTACTCGTGTGCAGTTGTGGTGTGCTCTGATATAATTGGTATTAGAGCCAGGGTTGCACGTATGCGGTTGAGATGCACTCTGGTAAAAGGAGTTTCTATAGCTCGGTCGCACGCAGAGATGTTACTACTTGGATACACTGTTGCGGAAATCTGCTAATGCTTGATGCTAAATGCTCCGTTCTCACTTCAAGACACAACTGCGATTGTTGATTCGGTTGTTGGTACATGACATGATGGTCGAGACCGTTGGTATGGGGAGGTGTGAAAGATCAGTTTGTTGCGATGGCCCAAGATCGAGGATATAATTAAGTGTGAAAGATCAGAATTGGAATGAGTTGTTGCTTTGTTGTGAGACGACAAGGCATTGTTTGTCCGTGAGAGATGGATGGTTGGACATGTGATCTAGCGCAGCTTCAGTGAAAGTAAATACGAGAGCCAGATGAGTATCTTCAGAGAAAGAGAGTCTCAGGTGATCGTTGAGATCTTTGGCTTTCGAGAAAGGGCCGAAGGTAGTTTCTGAGCACGACAGAGGTTGTGTGGTCAGAGTATCGGAACAATTCAAGGTAACTGTAGTATGTTTTGTGATGAAGAGATAAATGACCGAGGTACCTAGGCATGACAACCGTTAAAAAGTGAAAGCATTGTGTGCTCGTTAGGACACTAGAAGTATACACCAAGGCCAATAATTGAATCGTAAATCGGGTTGCAAGAGGTGACTCGGGGCATGCTATGAGTGAAGACAAAGGTCGATGTACAATAGCAGCAAGAAGCGTGGAGCTTCGTTGATTGAGCAAGGTGCTCGTGGCAGACTCTTGGGTGAAGACACAATGGTGTTGAGGTACTAGAGCGTTGTAGGACAGTTGAGGGCTTGTGAAGAGATGAAGGCCAAAGGTGTTAGAAAATTAGATTCCGTTGGATGCCATAGTCTAAAGATACAGGAAGTGTTGTGGACTACAACAATGTGAGGCAAGTGCTTCGTTGGGATGAGCATGGTAGCTCATCGGCAGACTCTTAGGTGAAGACAAATGGTCGAGGTTCTAGAGCACTGCAAAATTGGAAAATATTGAGACAGGTTGGGTAGCAGACTCATAGTTGAAAATATATGTTGAGGTATTAGAGGTCTATAAGTCAGATGAAAGTCGAACTCTTGGGTGAAGACATAGAGGTGTTGAGGTGTTAGTTTCCGACAGACCAAACCTATAAGTATATGACTGTCGCAGACGATATTAGTACTCTCATCAACCTCACCAAATTCACTAACCAATCCTTAAAGCCATAAGGCTTCCTTAGCCGCTATATACTCTGCTTTTGTAGTTGACACCGCAACTATCCCTTAGAGCGTAGATTTCCAATTGACTGCTTTACCTGCCAAAACGAACACATACCCCATGATTGACCTTCTTCTGTCAAGGTCACCAACACAGTCGGAATCGACATAATCGTAGAGATCCAACTCGCATGTATCTCCGCCTTCAAACATTAAACTATGATCAGTTGTACCTTTTAGATATCTCAATATCTATTTCACTGCAAACCAATGTTCCCTTTCTGAATTAGGCATATACTTATAAACCACACTCAAAGCCTGTGCTAAATGTGGACGTGTATTCCTCATGACATACATCAAACTCCCAATAATATTTGTATACGGAATATTTTTCATGTATTCCCTCTCTGCTTATGTGGACAGACTCATCTTCTTTGTGAGTTTAAAATACCCTGTAAGAGGAGTTGATACAGACTTGACATCATTCATATTATATTTCTCAATAATCTCCTTTAAGTTAACCAAAGCCTCTTTTTCTCACAATCCCTCGTAATTTCTATACCTACGATCTTATTTGCGAAACTAAGATCCTTCATCTCAAACTTCTGTTGATTGCTTTAGCTTGTTGATTTTAACTTTGCTTTTTATTGTTATCACCATATCATTTACATAAAGAATTAGAAAGATTCTCTCCCCTTTATAATACTATTTTCAGTAGACACAACAATCATACTGTCCTCTGTGATACCTTATGATCAGTATATATGAATCAAACTTCCTGTACCTCTAACTAGGTGTCTACTTGAGACCATACAATAGAAAGATTCTCTCCCCTTTATAATACTATTTTCAGTAGACACAACAATCATACTGTCCTCTGTGATACCTTATGATCAGTATATATGAATCAAACTTTCTGTACCTCTGACTAGGTGTCTACTTGAGACCATACAAGGATTTCTTCAACATACAAACGAGTGATTCTAACCATTCTCCTTCAAATCTTTCTGATTGTCTCATATATATCTCTTCCTGAAGATCACCATGGTGGAAAGTTATTTTCACATTCATCTGTTCTATTTCGAGATCTTACTGACAACAACGGCCAACAACGTGCGAATCGAAGTATGCTTCACAATCGGAGATAATATCTCATTATAATCGATACTCTCTTTCTGAGTAAACCCCTTTACAACTAGACTTGTTTTGAATTTCAGAGTTTCACTCTTATCACCTTCTTTCTGTTGAAAGACTTATTTATAACTGATGACTCTCTTTCCTTTAGGAAGTTTCATGAGATCCTAAGTCTCATTCTTTAAAAGTAACTGTCATTCTTCTTTTATAGCTAACTACCATTTAACTGCATCTGTATCCATCCGAGGTTTTTGAACTGTGCTTGGTTCCCCATTCTCAGTGATAGGAGCAAGTGTTAAAGGAACCATGTCCGTAAACTTTTCAGGACGTTTCTTTATCCTTGCTGACCTTCCCTACGTAGTCTGAACTGAAAACAGAACCGGTACCTAGGCCTGTAAGTATTGAGAAATTGTGTCCGAAGTCTTCATTATCCTTCTTATCTTGATCATGCCTCTCAACATCAACTTGTACCTGAGGTTCACTAGATAACTGAGGTTTATCTTCCGCCTTTTTTATCGGAAACTCATCTGTATTGAAAGTTGCATTCCTTTCAACTGTCACTTTGTGAGATTGTGTAACCTACAAACGATAACCTTTGACTCCTTCACCATAGCCAATCAAGGCACACTTTTTGGATTTTGTATCAAACTTGGATCGTTCACTTCGCTAAAGTAATGCATATGTCACACATCCAAACACCCTAAGTGAGAGTAACCAACGTGTCTTTCATATCAAACCTCATCTATAGTTTTCGAGTTCAATACTGCTGAAGGTGATCGATTGACAAAGTAACATGTCGTGTTCACTGCCTCTGTCCAGAACCCATGACTCAAGCCGGATTGATTCAACATATATCGCGCTTTCTCTAGTAGTGTTCGGTTCATTCTCTCTGCTACACCGTTTTGCTGATGATTTTCAGGAACTGATAAGTGCCTAACAATTCATTGATCTTCACAATAAGCCTTAAACTCTTATGACAAGTATTCCCCACCATTATCTGATATGAGAATCTATACCTTCCTGTCTGTTTGATTTTTAATCATATTCTGCTACTGCCTGAATTTTTGAAACACAGCCGCCTTATATTTAATCAGATATAGTCAAACTTTTCTAGAGTAGTCATCTATGAATGACGTAAAGGAGTTTACTCCACCTACCGAAGTGACTTTAGCCGGTCCCCATATGTCAGAATATATATAATCAATCAGCTTCTTCGAAATATGCTTTCCTTTGGAGAAACTGACTTTCTTCTATTTTTCAAAAATACAATTTTCACAGAAATTTAGCTTACAAGTTTAAATGTCAGAAATTCTCTTGTTCTTTATGAGCTCTGTCAGTCTGCATTTACTCATGTGACCAAGCCTCTTGTGCCACAAATCAGAGAGATCCTTGAAATCTTTCGTAGCCGCAACACTACTGCCGCTAATTGTGTTGCCTATGAGAGTATACAGATTCCCCATCTTTTTCCCTTTTATCAAGGTCATAGCATTACGTACGACCTTCAATTTTCTGGATTCTAAAATGACTCAACATCCTATTTCATCCAATGCCCCCAATGAGATCAAATTTTTCTTCAAATCAAGCACATGTCTAACCTCAATAAGAGTACGAACTCAGCCATCAAACATCTTGATTCTGATAGAACCAATATCCCATCATTATCGTCCCACCATTGGCTTTCTTATACTGGTTAAGCCAATCCCTGTAAGGACACATGTGATACGATGCCCCTGAATTTATATTTCATCTACCATCAAACTGACTGGATCTTAACAATACGTACAGTAGGACTTCACTGAAATCTGACTTAGCAATACTAGCTTGTTGCGAAGCCCCTTCATCACCCTTAACTTTATTTAATCTCTAACTGTAATATTTACGAATATGCCTAGATTGCTTATAGAAGTAACAGATAATATTTTTTCTGTCACCCCTAGATTTGGAACTGATGTTTTCTCTTGTTAATTTATTATCCCTAATGGACTTGTCTCTTTTGCGATCAAGGTTCCAACCTCTTTCGCTCAAGAGACTAATCCCTTCGGAGTTAGATTCAGATTATTTTCTCAATTCGTCGGAAAGAAGTGCAACAGTCACTTCTTCGACGGCAATAGTATCTTTACCATAAATTAATGTGATAACAAGGTGCTCATAAGATAGTGGCAGTGAGGTGAGCAAGAGGAGTGCAAGATCTTCTTCTTCTAGTTTCATCTCAATACTCAATAGTTAACTAACTATTTTATTAAAGGAATTCAAATAGACATGAATACGCGTACCAGCCTTTATACGAAAGGTGTAGAGTTGCTTCTTCATGAAGAGTCTGTTGGAACCTTGATCACAACTAGCATAATCGGATAATGCTTACGGCTCTCTTATCAATAGAGTTTCACTCTTTATCGGACATCTCTGCCTTTTTTCCCATCTTCTTCCCTAGTAGAACCTTATCAATGCCTTGTTGGGCAAGGAGATCTGTGACCTTGACTTGCCACAAAGCAAAGTTATTCTTCTCTAAAAATTTCTCCATCTCGAATCGTGCATTCGAGACCTTTATCGTGCATTGTAGCATAAACCTGGAACCTGTTTTTGATACCCTATCTTAGGAATTCTACCGACACTAATGAAACAAGATTTATGTGATTCACCCAATCGAGGGCTACGTCTATGAGAGCATATGCACTATTTATGAACGTTTATAATGCACACACTCTCTTCTCTCTAGTGCAAACTCAAATAAGATCAAACATGATATTCAACAATAAAGCCGTTGTTAAACCAAAGATGCGGTCCTTCAAAGAACAGAGAAAAGATCTGTCGAAATATAGTAACGATCTCGGCACAAAAATGGCTTCAATCAGATCTTCAATCCCTAATCAGTTCTTCAATACCTTGCCTCTTCAAGATAATCACCCAAGTTTTCTCACTTGAAAACTCTCTCCAAAAGCCCTTCTTTTCCGCGCATAAGCTTTCCCTCTATATAGAAGTGACGAATCCTACTTCTATTCCAAGAGAAACTAATAAAATCTGGACTCTGCATCGTCGGCCGCTCGAGCGACTTTCACCCGAGAAGTGGCTTTGTGCGAATATCCACTAATAGCTCGAGCGACAACCCAAGTCGCTTCAGCGACTTCCACCCACAAATATGCCTTCTTTCAGTACGTGCCTCGCTCGAGCGAATTTGGTTCTCGCTCGAGCGACCCAACCTTTAGTTGTCGGGGTAGAACTTAAATCAACATAAGGGCCCTTCTTTAGAGACCCTATGCTAGTCAACTTTATTAAAAAAAAATAATGCACTTTGGCAATTTTTATGTCAACTAACTTAGTACACGTTGAATCCCTCAACGTATCCTTCATAGCGAGGAACAAAATATCGGTTTCGTTTGCGGTTTTAGGCATGATCAAAATCGAAAATTTGATCGTAATTTCAGTCGAAAATTTCCTTTTCATACATTAAGATGCCCGAAAGTGCAGATCTCGATTTCATATTGGTGCCGACCAAAATTGATATGATTCGGCTGATAATTTGAATTATCGCCGAAATTTTGATCCTTCCATCACAGTGTAATTTATTTGTTATTGCCTAATCATTGAATCCCTTACGATCCACTCGAGTCACTGAACCTCCCAAGCGATTTAAGCGTCACTGAACCTTCAATCACAGTGTAATTTATTTGTTACCTTCAATCATTGTACTCTTTAAGATATGTGTTAGGAAAAATATGAGAAACAATCCTAATAAGATCGTGTAACACCTTACATAGGATAAGGTAGGGCTGTCAACAGGCCGGACTTCCTTAAAATCTTGCTCAACCCTAAGAGCCAAAGTTAGGTCCTGGCCTGATCTTAATTTCACTACAAAAAATAAGACTATTAGCGGCAACCAAAAATTGTTGCTATTAAAAAAAAACTGCTACTATTAGTCTCATCGCTACAAAAAACTGCTGCTATTAGTCATGTCGCTATCAAAAATTGGCTTAATGATAAGAGTCGCTGAAACACCTTATTTTTGTAGTGTTTAGGCGAGCTTTGATATGCCGAGCTCTAGCCCTAACTTAGACGGATTGGGGTAGCCTCGAGTCGGGGCTTCGGGCATCATTTATTATTTATATTTTGTCTAAATTTTTTTTCCTTATAACATTTGTTTTTCATTAAAGCTAGAGATAAACATTCTCAATGAAGAAAATCAAATCCTAAGACTTCTCTTTATAAATATTTAGATTATTAGAATATTCTTACATATGTCTGTTTGATAAATCTAACGGTAATAGTGAGAGCTATTTTGGTAATTGACAACGTAAATTAGAATTTATAATATATAATTAAAAGTGATGCACGGGTCAGGCCGGGCTTTGGGCTCTAACTTGTAAAGCTCTTACCTGGTCCGACGGATAAAAGACTTTTGATTTTGAGGCCCTAATCCTACCCTCTTACCTCATTTATAAGCCTTAAAACTAAGATTTTATGGTCAAGCTGGTCGGACTGACGGGCCGTACTGGCCCAGCTTTGCCCTATTAACAGCCTTAGCATACGGAGTCCAAAATTAGAAACTTCGGACTTAAGCAAAATCACAACCTTAAAGGACTTCCGTGTCCCTCTAGAATGACGTAAGTGTAAAAATTTATTGCCAAATATAAAGTGCTACGTACTGATCTTTTAACAGCTGCTAAACTACATCTAATACCATCCAATCTAGGTCACAAGACCACATATACGTTGGCACATACACCCTATGAGAGTTTGACCTAGGTTGACCATAGATCTTGACAAATATCAGACTTACTCAAACAGTAGATTTTTAACCCAACTCAGTTGGTCAGGCCTTGGGTTTGTCTCCCAATAGTCACCAATTCGAATTCCCTCACAGGCCACTGCAATATTATCCGTTTGTTAGCTCCAGGGCTCCGTGGGATTAGTTGAAGTGTGCGCAAGCTGGCTCGAACACCAACGATTATCCCCCCCAAAAAAAAAAAAGATTTTGTAAGAGACAGAAGTGAAAAATGATTTTCATAGATTGATCCAATGTAGTCATCCGTGGTCGATATGTTAGGCACTCTTCTAACACAATACACGTACCTCAAAATGGGTCCTGAATACTAAATCACTTGTAGCCATGGATCAAAATGTCGTTCAATATCGATACGTATCAGACGATGCATATCTATATCGGAGGTGGACGATACGATACATTAAATATACTATATCGCTCTTTTATGTGGTTAATACTAGACGATACATTGATACGATACATTAAATGCACCGTATCGCCCTTTTATATGGCTAAAATACAGGACGATACATTCAATATATTAATCGGCTTTCATTTTCGACGGATGATACGACGATTTTCCAAAGATTTTGATCCATGCTTGTAGCTCGTGCAGCTTACCTAATACTAACTGATTTTCTTATGTATGCTATAATCATACGGATGCAAGTATCAGTGCGAAATTGAAGCAAACGGAATCAAATTTTCATGATTTTGGTTTGGGAAACTAAAAACAAAAAATCAAACTGAAACCAAACCAATTCGTTCCGATTTGGTTTCAATTCAAGTTTAACGGAACTGAAAATCCAAAATTTTGGTTTTAAGTTATGTTAGATAAACTGAATCTGGATCATACCTCCGGAACACCTCATAACAAGCACAATTTTTTTGCCACGATGTTGTGGAAGTTTTATTAGGAAATTTAAGTGGCTGGAAGGTGCTTCATGACCTTAGCAATGTTATGATGCGTCGCAGGTGGGTTAGGATTTAGTAGTCGGTGGAATCAACCGAACGGCTACCCTATGCTCGCCATGAATCGATTTAACGATCACGATTCTTAGAATCAACTGTTCCAGGAATCCAACGGTGTAAATCACTTTCTAAAGATACATGGGATCTGGTCAATTCTTATACGGTTACCCTGGCGCATGGTAGCATGGAACGAATCCGAACAGTAAATAGGTGGGTTAACCGTCCTAATCCTTAACGACTGTTTTGTCTTTTCTGTGCCACGTTTTTGTGCGCCGCTCCACAACAAAAGAAGCAAAATATATTCCAGTGCGATACGGACATTTTATACAGTGGACAATTTGTAACGGACAATTTTGTTGGCAGCTTATGTAGTGGCGCCACACATAGTAGGGCTATGCACTACAACCATGGATCAAAATATCGTCTGATACCGATACGTATCGAATGATATGTATTGGTATCAAGCTTAGATGATACGGTATATTCAATATACCGTATCGCCATTTTGTATGTAAATGTTCGGACGATACATTCAATGTATCGTCCAATATTTTACTATTCTAATACATATCGTCCGATACGTATCGGTTTTAAGCTCGAACAATACATATCCGATACATGAAATTTTGACCAATGACTGCAGCCAGTCACATGTCATGCCTTAAACTGTCTGTAAAATTGCCCGTCAAAATCTATCTATGGTTTACTAAGCTACCGACGGTTCAAACAAACAAACGTGGGTAGCTTAGTAATTACAAAGATAATTAAGAGTGTTCACAGCCAAACTTAGAGCAAATATTTATAGGGTACCAGTATTTGCACTCACGATTTGGTTGCCGCAGCCAAAGGTTTTCAGTGTTAAAACTGTTCACTGTCTTGGATAAAATGGTAGAGATAGTTTTTCGTCTCAGTCCTTTTTTATAATAGAGATCTTGAGATCATGGCTCACCAATCTGATGATCAAATGTTAATTCCACGTGGATCACATTCAGGGATGGAGGCATAGGGGGGAACATGGCCATGGCCCATACCATAAAACCAACTTATTTATATTTTATCCATATTTAATATGGACCCACTGGCGCATCTCCCACCACGCCCTAGATCAAATCAACTCTACTGGATAGAATTTCTAACAAACTCACAAAGAAATTAGATTTTCAAAGTTGTTGAGTAACTTGGGCGAGTTTAAGTAACTCGAACAAATTAACTCGAACTACTCATTTAAATTAAGAATTTTTTTTATACGTAAAATATAAATTTCATCTTAGCCACAACGCCCAGACATGCATGATCTGCACTGGTCAATCAATGTCAAATTCATAATGAAAAATTTCACCAAAATTTGTGAAATTCTCCAAAACACATAACAACAAAAATTTCTGTGGTTTCACTTAAATTTGTGAATCTACTATTATTTTTATGAGATTTTGTTCGGTGGTTTATAAATCAACCCCCTCCCTTAAAAGTCTTAGGCCCTGTCCCTGGTCACATTTCTAAAAGTGATCCAAGAACTCTTCTCATTGCAATCAACTTGGGCGTCCCATAGGTGGGCTATGGTCTGGTCTCGAGAGCTATCATGTGGAAGATTAGGAAGAAAAACACTCTAATATTTGATTCTAACCAGTCAATGATTTTAACGGTTAAAAACCCTAAGGCCTCGTTCGGTAACCCAAAATACTCAGAATCTGGGCAGATTCTGAGTTTTTTTGCAAAATCTGAGCAAAGCCCACGTTCGAGAGCCAATTTTGGGAAGCGGGAATCTGAGTGTTTTCTGAGTGAAAACGACGTTTGGTCGTCCGACCAAACCTCTCGGATTAGCTCAGATTCTGAGCTCAGAATCTGGGTTGGTGAAGTATACTCCTCATCCATCTATGCAGCTGATCAAAACTATGTGTCCTCCCCAGCTACGCAGTAGCTTCTTTGAAGCTACTGCATCGTCTTCCCCAACCATCCATGGCGATAGGTAGGGGCCAGCCTCGATTCAAAAACACCTGCCTCCATCTCTGCTCCGATTCCCTTTGCAGTGCATTCACATGGCCCTGTAATCGATGACGACTCAGTACCGAGTCGATCCCGATTCTGTACTGAGTCGTCATCGATTACATAAAAAAAAAAAAAAAAAAAATTATTATTTTTTTTTTTTATGTAATCGATAACGACTCAGTACAGAATCGGCATCGACTCGGTACAGAATCGTTATCGATTACAGAATCGTAATCGATGACGACTCAGTACAGAATCGGGATCGACTCGGTACAGAATCGTTATCGATTACATAAAAAAAAAAAAATTAATTTTTTTTTTTTTTTTTTTTTATGTAATCGATAACGACTTGATCTGAATCATCGACTCGATGCAATCGTTATCGATTACATAATTTTTTTTTTTTTTTTAATATAATCGATGGCGACTCTGTATAAAGCCAATGACGACTTTATGTCTGAGAATCGATGTGACTCTTAAAATGATGATGAAGCGTATGCAGTCGATATCCCCTTTTTCTCATATCTATCTTTAGAATTATCGATTTTATATTGTAGTCTTCAAATCTGACGGCATTGATCTCGTTTCTTAAATGAGTGTTTGGCTTTTTTATGTTTATTGTTCTCCTATCCACTTTGGTTATTTATGTATGGCAGTCACTGTGATTTCTTTATAATTCTCAATATGAAGCTTGTCTCTTTTCATATTTTATTATTTCTCGTGTAAGCAAATCATATGGGTTGTGTATCGTATCCCAAATGACTCTTCTCGAGGTGAGGGTCACCGTCGCAGGGTTGTCATACTCAGCTCCGACTCCTTATGGTGACGACGCCGTACAATCATGCAATGGTAGTGTTAGGGACCCATTTTAAAAATAATAGTAATTAAATCAAATTCGAAAAAAGACTCCGTCAAATATGTTCAGCCCCATCTCGATTGGTTGCCCGTAAATTTTGAGAGAAATTCGAGTACGGCACATAAATCGATGATTAAGATCACGTTTCTACGGTCGTAGTATAACCACTGATTGAAGCTATTCTGAGGATTTTCTGAGAGGAATCTGAGTGGTTTAAGAACAAAGGATTTTGAGTTTTGTAAGAATCTGTCAAGAATCTGAGTGATTAAAGAACGCATATGGTGAAAATCAGGAATCTGAGTTTGCTAAGAATCTGTCAGGAATCTGAGTGTCCAAAATCTGAGCTTTTCTGGAAAAAATCAGAAAACACCCGAACGAGGCCTAAGCTATGGAAAAAGAATATCCGTCTGCCGATACCGGTACTCATATTTGTAGTAAATAATGGTTCCTCCATTGCCTCTTTATCACCAACTAGCTAGTTTACAGACAACACCCACTTATATTATTTCGAAATTATCGAGGGACTTATTTTTTACTTCATATAAAAAAATTCACCCACTCAATTTACCCACAGCGCCACTTGTGCCTTGTCGACTAAAATCCTAAATCAAATCCTCTTGAAACCCATAAGACATCCACAGACGAGTTGCGCTGATGACCACGACTTCTGCTTTTTGAGCTCCTGCAAGTTGCATCAACTATTACGACTTCTTCTTTAGCTCCTGTAAAGCACATCGACCGCGATGACGGAGATAATCATCTTCAAGAGAGTTTCAAGTGGGTTTCAATGAGATTTCAAGAGGACTTCAGATGAGTTTCAAGAGAGTTTCGCGTGAATTTTGGATGGGTTTCGAGAGATTGTTTCGGGTGGGCCTAAGGTGGGTTTCTAGAGGGGATTTCATGTGTTTGAAGAGAATTTCAAGAAGATGTTTCATGGCCCTTAGGAGGTGAGGAAAGAAGAAGTGGGGCCCTCTTTTGAATTTGAATTTGTAATTTTTCTATAACTTTCTGGTTGGGTGATCCCTTGAAGATAGGGAAGCCAGTTACACTCTGTACATGTTATATAATTCATCTTATGGCAATGAAAAATTAAAAAAAAATTCTCAGTGAAAATATTCTTCAAGTAAACCCTCATGGTATCACCAAACTGTCATTCGACGCTCGCGACCTAAGTTTCCTTTCTTTTTGTCTTTTGTCCAAATGGCTTCGTTGAATGCCAACATCTCGCACCTTGTATCCATCAAGCTAGCTAGATCCTACAGGCTACATCTTCTGGCTCGCTCAATTCCTAAGCTGTAATATGCTTGGCATGGTTGATAGGTCGAACCCTTGCTATCAACACTATTGAAGATACACTACAAAAAAATAAGACGGGGTTAGCAGCAGTTTTTTATTGTAAAAAATGGTTGCTATTAACAAATTTTTTATTATTAAAGGCTATTAAAATTATTGGAGACAACTTTTTTATTAATAGCGGCAACTTTTTATTGCCGCAAATAGTCTTATTTTTTGTAGTGATGGAAAGGATATCAATCGAATTTTTAGAGATCAAAAGACGCTTTTTAAGATGCCGAAGTCAAAATGTACTTATTATAATACCATAGGTGTTGATGTACCCCTTTGTAGAATTGATCAACATGTCTCCATGTTGTCCCGAAATGGTACACATTTGACCATGACTCGAATGAAACTCCCTGACTATTTGTGTTACTAAGAAATCCATTAGAGTCACAGTGCAAATGTCTATCACCTAAGAACTACAATATATGGCCACTATACATAATAAGCAACAAAGCTAAAAATGAACAAAATGTCAAAAATAAAATAAACGATAATAACCAACTGTGAACCTGATGGTATCCGATCGGTAACCGATAATAGTCCAACTAGTAACTGATTGTATCCAATTGACAACCGATCGATATGCGATTGGTAACTGAAGAGTTACTGATCACGTGCGATTGTATCGTACAATTCTTTTTTATAATTGAAACGCTTCTATAAAATGGAGTGAGAATACTTAGATTCGAGTTCTCAGGAGTCGCCAGATGTTATTGAGAGTTAAAAAGAATTTTTTTTTATTTAAAGAGGGGCAAATGGAAATTGTGTCATTTACTCCCGAATTAAAAGGCGTTGATAAGATGTGACGCCTGATAAGGGTATCAGGGTCATTTAATTAAAATATTATAAGTTAAAATGGTTAGGTAAGGGATCTCACAGTGAGATCCCTTACCTAACCAATTCTCAAACTTTGTAAGGGATCTCACCAATTCCGCAACTATGGTAAGACATCTTACAAAAATCCGTAAAACTTTTAACTCACTATAAAAAATAAGACTATTAGCGACAATCAAAAACTGCCACTATTAATAAAAAAGTTGCTGCTAATACCCTTATTGCTAATAGTATTAACATCCTTTCATAGGTTTTTTTGTTAATAACAGCAATTTTTTAGTGCAAAAAATTGCCCCTACACTAAAAAATTGCCCCTATTAGTCTTATTTTTTATAATAAGTTGGCAAACACTCTTATTTTTTATATCTTTTGATTTTAAATTTATAATCTTTCTATATCTTTCTTGCTCTATAATCCCTTGAAGGTATGGGCACCAGCACCAATTATACAATGTATATGTTATATGAGTACCTTTATTTTCACCCACAAATTCTTTTCATCCACCCTCATAAGTGGGTGGATGGAAAGAATATATGGATGAAAATAAAGATTATTACTGTATCACCTTAATTTTTATAAGTGGGTGGATGGAAAGAATATGTGGGTGAAAATAAAGATAATTATTGTATCACCTTATTTCCACCCACATATTTTTTCCATCCACCATGTGAGAAACTTTATTTTCACTCACAACCCACGGTGGATAGAAAAAAGGGCACTTTAGAAAAAGAGGATTAAATTTGAAAAGTATGAGCACTATATACTCGCTCGAAAAGTTTTAGGGAAAAAGGATTGACATAATTCTCTAAGTTTTCAAAAAATGATTTAGTCTGTTGCAAGAAAACACTTCACTTAAAATTATCATACTGCCCTTCTCTCTCTCAAATATCCCAAGTAACCCCATGTCTCTAACATCCCACCTAACCAGCGTCTAGGTCAAAATCAATTAAAAAAAAAACAATCAAATCAAGCCAAAACATCACCACTCAAATGAGCTGCAGATGATAGATATCAGCATTAACAAACAAATCAAAAAATAGATGTACATTGATTGGCATCTTGTGAACTCAACAACGATAAGAAATTGAAATCAAACACCATAGGCTTCTTCCAGGCAAAAAAAAAATCAATCCTTTTACCGTGATTAAAGATCGAACAATCCAAGGGCCTCCAAAACTATAGAAACCATGTTCAGCACTTCTTTCCTAAATTAGCTTAATCCTCATAAATCATCAAATACATGATCCCAAATTTTTTGAAAAAATAGCTTCAGAAATTCCTAAAATCAAGATCCCTCAAAAGTTGATCCCGCCGACGCAAAGCTCACGTCGGTGCGAGTATCTTCATCCGATAAAGATGGGTCCAAGAACGGTGGGACTACCGATTGCTTCGACACAACAATCACCTGTGACAATTCTGATGTGAGATTGTCGTATCCGGATCCCACCGATGCGAAGCTCACGCCGGTGCAGATATCTTCATCCGACAAAGATGGGTCTAAGAACGGCGGGACTAATTCCTTAATATCTGAATCTTGCGATCGATTTTCAGCTAGGGTCGGAGATTGGCTTCAGACGCTAGGGTCCTGTGGGAGAGAAAAGCATATTGAGGGTATTTTTGTAATTTCAAGTTACCTATTTTCTTACACTTGATTAAATATCATTTTAAAAATCTTGCAAACCGTGTCAATCTCATTTACCTCAAACTTTTATATTTGCTATATGGCACCAAAACTTATCTGGGCGTCTCGATCCCGTTTTCCTAATATTTTTTTTAGATAAAAAAAAATATGGGTGGATATAAAGGTATTTATATTATATATTTCACCGTAAATTATAACAATGAGGAAGAAAAAAAACTTCTCCCTAAAATATTGTTCACGTAAACTTTCACACGGCGCCAACATTGATTGGTTGACTGAAAAGGAACTTGGACCCACTCCTAAAAGCTAGCATCCATTTACAAGATACGTGCTAATATCTATGACAAGATGTGTATTAAATAGGCTATGGAAGCTATAGTTGAAAAACAGTATAGTATGACAAGATTAAGATGTGTATTAAATAGACAATGAAATTAAAGCTATAGTTGGAAAAAGAGTATAACATTATCTTTAGCAATAGATTTTATTAGATTGGCATCTATTCGTTAATCATATTTTTCACTGTTTGATTAGTGAAGGAGAAACGACTTTCATTAGGAATTGACTTATTTCTTTTGATTAATATAATTAAAATAAAAAATTGAAAATAAGTTTTTAAGTTTGAATCATATATTTTATACTTTGAGTTGGTTTAAACAAATATTTAGTTAGAAAAGAAAAATAAAATTTATTTAGGAAAATATCTAATTTATCACTTCATGTTGCACTAGTTACAGATTAGTTATATATATATATATTTTATCAAAATCATAATCAAAGGCAAATATTAACCAATAATTTTTTTTAATGCTATTCTATTATGTTATAAATTAACACCATAGTAATCATTATTTATTACCAAATTACATAAGTCAGAGTTTGAAAAATTAAACTTAAATAAAAAGTCAAATATTGACTAAACTTAAAATTTTGATTAATAAAGATGTGTAAAGCTAAAAAATAAAATTGTAAATGCTAATATTTACCATAAGGTTATATGTTGAAAGGAAATTAAATTTTTATCAAAGTCAAATGTTGACCAAGAGAAAATTTTATAATTTACTAACAAGTTACAAAAGTCTAACTACAAACTAATATAACAGTATTCATATACATCGTTAGGTTACACTAGTCAAAATTTAATAAAATATTCATTTTTAATAAAAGTCAAATTTTGACAAAACATAAAACTTTAATCAATAAAAATTTTCAAGACTAAAGTACAAAGTTCCATAATAAATTCTAGTATGTACTTTAAAGGTACATGTTGTAAGAAAATTTAATTTTTAAAAAAGTCAAACTTTGACCAATAGAAAATTTGACAATGTACTATTAAACTATAAATTAATATAACAATATCCATATCCATTGCAAGGTTACACTAGTAAAAAATTTGATCAAATATCAACTTTTTAAAAAGTCAAACTTTGATCAAATGTAAACAAAAGTAAAATAAAATTTGATAATATACTATAAAGTAATAAATTAATAAAATGATAATCTCATTGGGCTACAAATGTTCGAAAAAAATCAAATTGTGTTATAAAATCAAAATTTTATCAAATATCAAACTTTAACTGATAAAAATTAAATTACTAAAATACAAATAACATAGTAATAATCATTATCTACTACCAAGATACACTTCTAAAATTTTGACTAGAGTTAAAATTTTAATAAAAGTCATATTTTGACTAAAAGTCTAACTTTGATAAATAAAAATGAAGCAATATATTTTAAAGTTATAAATTAAAATAATGATAGATGTTTTTAATTATAATATTTCATTAATTAAAATTTATAATATTTCAAAGAAAGTTGAACTTTGACAAAAAGCCAAACTTTGATCAAGAAAAAATTATATTGATACATTATAAATTTATGTAGTAGTAGACTTTATCTATAAGTAGGTTTCGAGTTTGACTAAAAATAAATTTTGTAAAAGTCAAAGTTTGACTAAAGGCCAAATTATTGACTAATAAAATTGAGAATCTAATATAACATTATAGATGAACATGACAGTATCCTTTTTTCACCATCAAATCATAGGAGCATGGTACCAAAAGTCGTATCAGTTTGCCCATGGCCGATACGAATGGGCCGATACCATGGGTTAAAATACCCGGTATCCGAAACATATCGTTCGAGCTCAAAATCGATACGTATTAGACGATACATATCGGAACAGTAAAAAATCGGACGATACATTGAATGTATCGTCCGAGCTTTCCATATAAAGTGAACGATACAGTACATTGAATGTACCGTATCGTTCACCTCCGATGGACGATACGTATCGGTATCAAACGAAATTTTGATCCATGGCCGATATGTATAAACCATTTTTATTTTTTTAAAAGTAAAAGTTTTAGTTGAAACTCAGACGTATCAGCCGATACGACCCCGTATCGGTCAATACATATCAAGCCAATTTTTGATACCTTGCATAGGAGTCAAAGTTTAATAAAAAGTAAAATTTTATTAAACTTATTATCATGTATCAATAGTCAAAATTTGATTAAAAGTCAATATTTTAAATATCTTATAAATCTTGTTAAAATTTGATTAAAATTCAAACTTTGATCAAAGTCAAATATTAGCTAAAAGAATTATGATTTAAATAATATGGTGATCATAATCATCGTGCTGATATGATGGTCATAAAAATGAAAGTTATATTTTAAAAGTCAAAAGATAATTTTTTTGCAAGTAATTTTAGATTTGAACTAACAAAAATTTATTATTTTGTTAGTGGGAAACTCAATTTCAACCACTTAAACGGTTGGAATAATTTCCTGCTAAAATAACTTGGGGTATAGAAATTCATTTCCTTACATAACATAGTTAGGTAAGGAAATGAAAACTAAATTTTACATAGCTAAATTTTATTTCCTTACATAACTACTAAATTTTATTTCCTTACCTAACAATAATTGAAAACTAAATTTTACTTCCTTTTATATAATTAAATTTCTATGTTATCAAATAAAGCAGATGATCCTTGAAATTCCTGAGTTACTCATCAAATTCATGTGGGCCTTTAAATATTGAAACTTCACCCAACTTCACCCAACAAATGAGTATTGATTACTTCCTAATCAAATCCCCATCTAAACGAAGTGATTCTTTAACCTACTTGCTTACAGAGAATCCTCTTATATTTGCCGCAAGAGTAGATAATGAGTCGTCTATGTAATATAGAAAGGTCCTCACTCCTTCCTTTAAATATTATTTTAATATTTAAATGATCTTACACTATTAAAGGTTTAAGTTAATAAGATGTAAGCACTCTAAGTCATGCATGTAATAGCTTATACATTGAAAACTTGTTGGTCCTTTTTGAGAGATTTGAAATACATTTATATTTACCGACCAAATCTTTGAGGTCACCCAAATTGAAACTCATTAATTGCTTTGAATGAGAGACCATGGGGATCTTCTTTTCCCCTAATCTTTCGGATGATGGATAATGAGATCACGGGCGCACCATCAGAAAAGATGCGTGACTGTTTTGATATAGACAGTCAAATCTTAGGCACATGACACTTATTTTTTAGCAATCAAAGTCGTCAAGTTGTAGCTCATATACTCACTACAAAAAATAAGACTATTAATGACAGCCAAAAACTGTCACTATTAATAAAAAACTGCCGCTAATATCCTTATCGCTAATAATCTTAATAGTTTTTTTTATTAATAGCGACAATTTTTTGCTCCAAAAAATTGCTACTAATAGTCTTATTTTTTATAGCGACTGAATTACAATGGGCTCAAATGTTACTTATTTATGGGATTTGAATCATCTGAACTACAGACTTTAGCACAGATACTTGCGCATTTCTTTTACCGATTAATATTAAAATATACAATCAGATGGTTCTAATCATCTATAAGCATCATTCTTTGGTTGAAACATGTTTCAATGGTTGGCTAAATTTAGCCACTGGTCCATGGGCATCTGTGTAGTGGCAGTCCCTGGAGTTGGTCACAAAAAAGATTTCCACAAAGAAGGAATCGAATTAAATACTTCGGCTCTTTGGAAAAAGATGCCCAATTTCAATTAATTGTATTGATATGTCATGTGATGTAGGGAGTTCAGCTTTCTTGAACATATGGCGAGACTACGAATTTTGATAGATCTTGTCCGACATTATTGGCCCAGATATCCACCACTAGTCGGTTAGTTTAAGCTAAGGTCATGTCATCAAGATAGTGTCGTTGATCAAGCATCATTAAATGATTTGTGGGCCAAGCTTCTCTAGTACTCCATTACTACTGCAGCACGGTCACTAGTGGCCCAACCTTCTCTAGTACCCCATTACTACTTAAGCACACGTCCCTCCCGCTCTCTCTGTCTCTCTCTCTCTCTCTATTTTTTTTTTAATCGATAAGATGCAATTTCATTGAAATAATAAAATTACATAAAGGATCAGATGGCCACGCAAGCAGCTTATGAAGCATCAAAGGCAAAAGAAACAAACACAGGGAAAATAAAAGGGACCTACTCTCTTGATCGTCATTAAAACACCAAATAGTGTTTAAACGATCTTATATCATTTATTGGCTTATAATCTTGATCTTGAAAATTTATACCGTCAAAGTGATATATCATCAATTGAAGGGCTAAGGGTCAAAAAATCACACTTTTTGAGAGATTCAAACCATTTGATCTGTGCACTCTTACAACAATGATTGTTCTTTATTTTGATGGTTGATATTAAAATTTACCAATCGGATAGTTTACATCTACTTAAAAATATGGTCCTTTGACTGAGACATGTTCTAACGATAAATTACCACTTAAACAATTTAGATTAATCATAAATGTGTACAATATAGTACAATGATAAATCATACTTTAATGGTATGAGATAAATCATAAAATTTTAATGTTGTAAAATCATTTAAATACCATTTGGTACTTAAATGTCGTTCAGGATCCACTACCCCAAACAAAAAGCAGGTAGAGGCATAACTAAATCCCTCTCTTATAAAAAAAGAACAGGAAAAAAATCCCTAGCCAAAAAATTCTAGCAGTCTTCGATGTCAGCCAAACACGCATAGAGCGGTTTAATCATAGCCGCCCAAGGAAGGATAGAATTGGTAATGCGGCCGAGCAACGTTTGATGAGTATTCACTCCTCAACTATCCGTACGTTGCGCTCTCTCCAAACCTGCCAAAATAGAGTAAGGTAACTCACGATCTCAATATTCATTTTGTGAAAGATAAAATGACTTCCATCGTCTCATTTAAAGCAATCAATTATTTTCAATTGTGATAATGACGTGAGGGTTGGTAGCAGACCTCTTTAAAAAATGCTACTCGAAAACCTTCATTTTCACTATTCATTATTATGAGAGGCATATCTAGTCTATTTGGGGTCAGTTTTGAGAGTCTTAGTTCACCACTCATTTACGATAAATGCTAATTTTTCACTCGTTTTCCTCTTCTCTTATGTCCTAGTGCTTGGTGCATCTCAAACTTTCGTGGAGGTTTGCTTCTGGCCTCTAATGAATTTGTCCAGATCTTCTTATCTTCAAATATAATACCAAAAAAATAGTAGGTTCCTTAGAGGTCTAACCTTTCATTTGTACACCTGATCAACTACTTTGTGCCTATAGCATCTAACCTTTGTAGAAGGTATGCTTTTAGCTTGGTGCAGGAGTTTTAAGCTAAGGATAACTTGAAAATCATCTATCGGTACGACTATGAAATTAGATGTTTCGGTCCACTATCCGATCTTCATAGGTACGCCCTTTGCTAACCCAGCAATGGGGCACGCTTCAGAGTTTACGGCCTTCATATGGCTGGAGTCATGTTCCAGCCCCAAGCGACGTGCTTCTCTATCATAAATGAAGTTATGCGTCGCCCCCGTCTCAACCATGGCACGAGTATTCTTTCCATTGATGCACACATCGACGTACATCAATCCTTTCGGGATGATTTTCTTCCCTTTCTCAACCTACCCCTTTATGACATTCAGCTGACAGTAGAGGGAGCACTAGTAGAAGTCTGGAAAGAGTTCAAAGATTGTTTCTGTGGGCAATCTCTCACCCGATGTAGCCCTCCACACAGAAAACAACCTAATTTCGGCCCATTGTTGGTTGACTTGATCGACTTGTCATGAGACTCCTTCCTATGCAGCTTCTTACCGCACGTGTTACCCTTGCCTCCTTTATTGGCTTTCGTCTGGTTCTTCGAAGCACCCCAGTTCTCTTGCGACTTCTTTTTGTTTTGGTCCATCGGCCCAAAATCCGCCAATCATTTCGTAGTAGCCTGCGCGGCTGCAAGATCATGTACCCCTCTCCTCTGCAGTTTTGTCTATGCCCACGGCTTGAGACTTTCAAGGAAGTAGAATAGCTTGTCCTTCTTGGGCATATCTTTGATGACCAATATCAATGCGGAGAACAACTTCACATATTCTCTCATTGTGCTTGCGTGCTGCAGCTTACGTTGGATAATTAACTCGATGTTCTCTGGCAAGACAACCACACTGAATATCTTCGTACCGCGTACGCCACCACAACTTGGCATCACCCTCGAGATACTTGGTCGCTGTGACCACTTTCATTTCTTTTGTGGCAGGTGACACGACATGGAAGTACTGTTCCATGTCCCACAAGAAATTCTTCAATTCTTTTACTTCTCGAGCACCCCCATAGGATTGCGGCCCAGGTATCTTCACTTTACATGGGACCTCTGGCTGTGGAGCACCCCCAGAGCCCATCGCCCTCATCAAGACATTCACCTTAGCAGTCAGGTCTTCGATCTATATGCGAAGGGCTTCGACGATGCCTCTCGTGTCCTCTATGAGAATCTCCACATTCTCAACTAATGTGGCGTGGTTCTATTCTTGTTTGTTCAAGCGCTCTCCATGGCTGTTACAAGCGACACCACTGAATCAAACTGCTCCATCTGAGCTTCCAGATCATCTATACGTTCTCTTGTTGTGCACCGTCTCGTATCCTCACGGATTCCCTCAGTGTCAGCCATCTCGATGGCTTTGATACTAACTATCACGAAGTCAGTCCTTCGACGTGTACTCGCGTGCGACACTTAACTTCCTAAGCTAAGTCAGCCTAATAACTCGCAACAAAGTGAAGCAGTGTCGGGTCCTGGATACGACGGAGAATACGATGCCCAGTGAAGAGTATAGGGTTGGCCTCCTTTCGGAGTTAACCCGTACCGCGGGGCTTGTCAAAACCAACCCAAATGTGATGGCTCTTGGCTGCACAGAGTGTACCTAAGAGTGGCCAAACAATGCCTCCTGTGAATGCTAGGTCCGGATGCACGTGCACGTACGTGTTAGTATACCAGTACACTCAAGCTAGCGATATGTTCAGTAGTACGGTGTATAGTAACTGAGCTACAACCGGTATCTATAAGGGTTAAACACCACTTGAGGGAAAGTAAGGGAAAGACCTCAAAGGTATTGGTTTGACATACTCCCATATCACACACCCTCGGTCAATGGCACATAGTGTCTTCCTCAACACCAATACATCCACAACTCCCCACATCTTTCCCCATACGACCATGTCGTGAACCCTTCATGCCACCATGTCGTGATCCCTCATGGCTCACGACCAACACACTCGGAGTATCTATCACGAAGCCCTCATAGCTTGGTGACGCGCCTACAATGCCCAAACTTCAATCCACTAATACCCCCACGCGGAGTACAAGCAGCACAAGTGTCCCTGTGACTGGTCCGGATAGCCACGTCGTGAACCCACGTCACATGCTGCTCTCTTGTACTCTCCCAAAGAGCAATACCAAACACAGCCTTAATCAACCACTTGGCATGAGTTTATAATAGAAACATAACACACATTGGTTCCAATATCCAAAATGCAACCTCCACTCCAACTCAAAAGTTTGTCGAGTCAAATAAGCTCAAAGACTCGAATAAAATTCAACTCGATAATTTGTTCATCAAGATCACTAGCGCAGCCACATAGAAAGGTGTGGTGGCTCAAGCCCCAATTTAACTCTAGAGTTTCTATTAAGATTGGTTCTTATACAACCTTTGCTTTTATATGAGCCCCCAATTCTATGATGTAGAAGCCCCCAAATCGGCTCAAGCCCCTCGTTTAACTCTAGAGTTTCTATTAAGTATGGTTCTTATACAACCTTTGTTTGTAAATAAGCTCCCTAATCAATAGTAAAATAACTACTAACATTATATTTATCATTTGTAGCCTCCACCAATAAAAATTCCTAGCTATGCCCCTGATCAAGATCATAGTCTTATCATGTTTATTTGGCGTCGGAACTCGATCATTTAGTATATGTTCGAAATGTATATTACATTAAAATATTTAAAAAATATATAACTAAATAAGTTAAGGATAAGATCCCACTCTTTTTGAGATTGAGATTTTTTTTGAGTTTTTTTTTTCTTTAAACAAATCAACACATTATATCTTTAGTTTATGGGGCACGGAAAAAAATCCTTGTCATCTTTCTTTGAGAGCTTCGAGCACAATTAGCATCTTTCTCTCTCTCTCTCTCTCTCTCTCTCTCTCTCTCTATATATATATATATATATATATATATATATATATATATATATATATGACTTCCGGGATGTCTTAGATAGCATTCTATTGCAGTACCACAAGGAATCAGTCCCCTAGGATTCATCCCATCATAAGATGTTTTAGACAAACAAATAATCTAAACATATGACTTCGATCTAACACCGTGAAATGAATAGTCTTTGGTAATGCGTCTCCATCTCGGGGCCTTGGACAAGGTGATCTATTATCGCCATTCTTATTTATTATTTGCATCGAAGTTTTTTCAAGTCTTCTAAACAGCGGTCTCCCAAAACAAAATTTCTGGTCTAAAAATATGTCGTGGAGCTCCTATTGTTTCTCATTTGTTCTTTGTCGATGATAGCTTAATCTATCTTCGGGCAAAAGAATCGGAATTTGAGGAAATTGTGAACATTCCTAATCTTTACGAAGAAGGGGCTGGTCAAAAAATCAATTTTGATATATCTACACTCTCTTTTAGTAAAAATGTTCAAAATGTTTTGCAGGGTCAAATTCAAAATATTTTAAATATTAAGAGGACGGCTCCTGTGGACAAATATTTGGGATTGCCAATGGCTATTGGTAAATCTAAGAAAATGGTATTTGATATTATCAAGGAAAAGATATGGAAGAAACTCATGGAGTGGAAAGGGAATCTTCTTTCTAGAGCCGGTAAAGAAGTTTTAATCAAGGCAGTGATTCAAGCTGTGCCAACATACTATATGAGCTGCTTCAACTTTCCTGATAATATTGTGCAGGAAATCTCCTCTCTCATTGCGCGATTTTTGTGGGGTAAAGTCGGAAACGGGAAAGGCATCCATTGAAAAAAGTGGGGAGATTTGTGCAAACCAAAAGAAGTGAGAGGTTTGGGTTTTAAGCATCTTGGTGCTTTTAACTTCGCGATGTTAGTCAAGCAAGGGTGGAGATTACTAACCAATCCAATTTCCCTCACGACTCGGATTTTTAAAGCTGAATATTTTCCGACGGCGGAATTTCTCGAGTCTCGAAGACGGAGGAATGCATCTTATACTTGGGTCAGTATTTTATCTTTCATCCTGATATTGGAAAATGGGATGATATGGAGAGTGGGCAATGAAAAATCAATCAAGGTGTGGGATGACCGCTAGATACCGAGGGGATCTACTTACAAAATTATAACGCCTAAACCGGATTGTCAGCTAAACAGGGTGTCGGAACATATTAGCGATCAGCCTAGACAATGGGATGAGGATGTCATCCAAAATATTTTCTTCAATAAAGATGCCGATGTTATTTTGAGAATTCCTATTCCGACAACCGATAAGCCCGATAAAATGGCTTGGGTTCATGATAAGAAAGGTAAATTTTCTGTTCGTAGTGCATACAAAGTAGCTTTACATCTGCGGGATGGTGACCATAATCCGTCTTCTAGTGAGCCATCAGAACTGGTGTTTTGGGCAGCCCTATGGAACCTGTGTATCCCAAATAAAATGAAGTTGTTCATGTGGAGAGCTTGCCTCAATATCCTACCTGCTAGGTCCCGTCTACCCAACAAAATTCCAGCTATATCCCCTATTTGTGAAATTTGTGATCTAGCGATTGAGTCAGTGATACATGCAATTAGAGACTGCCCAAAGGTTAAGCAGATTTGGTTCTTATCATCTCTTGGGGCGCGCACGTCCACCTCCAAGAATTTATCTTTTAAAGAATGGGCCATCGAGGTTTATACCACCTTGGGAGAAAAGGATCTTGATAGATTCTGATGCATAGCTTGGGCGATTTGGAACGAGAGAAACAAAATCACACATGGAGCTAAACCAACGGACCCTTTTCATGTTCCTAGGGATGCCGAAAGATATCTTCGAGATTTTGTTTGTGCTAACAAAGATGAGAATGGACTACAACAATGTTTACTAGTCAATTTTACCAACGGATGGACTCCCCCCTCGGAAGAATTTTACAAAGACAACTTTGATGAAGCATGGAATGACAATGACGAAAATGCCGGAGTCGGTATTATCATCCGCAATTATGAAGGAAAGGTGATGGTGTCAATGACAAAAAACTGCAATAATCTCTCATCCTCTAATCATTGTGAGGCAGTTGCTTTTCATAATGCCGTTGGTTTCGCCTTAGAGTGTGATTTTCGCAAAGTAATCTTTGAAGGTGACTCGCTACAGGTGATAAATGTTGTGATGGACTATGAAGAGGACCTCTCTTCATTGGGCTCACTGATTGAAAATATCAAATTTGAATTTCGTGGCTTTGATAGCTCTGTGTAAACATATGAAAAGGTCAACTAATCAGGTAGCTGATTCCTTAGCCAAACTAAGCTTGAGAGATGGATGTAACGAGATCTGAACGAAGGATGCTCCACCACAGATCTTCGATATTATTTTTTTGGACTTTTCGAATTAATGAATATTCTTTTCCATCAAAAAACAAAAAGAATAAAAGAAAATTTGAGGGCACTTTAGAAAAACAACCTTAGTTTGGATACGTTTTAGCTTATTATATAACCTATTATACGAAACCCAACTTTTTAGAAAAATGGGGTTTTACGCTTTTTCAAACTTCTGATTTCTATGAGATTTTTACTTTTGTAAATATTACTTTACTAAACTACCCTTCTATAAAGGGTAGTCTAAGGCAAAAAAAACCCTCTTCTTCTCTTAGGGTACTCTTCCAGCGCAACTTCTTCTCTTCTTTCTCTACTCCCCAACTAAAGTTGGGTCTACAAAAATAGAGAATTCAAGGGAGAGATGATGAAATCGCTCAAATCATGGACCCACTACTCGTTCCAGCACATTGCGTAGATCTATAAAACCCATCTCGAAAGCGCAGATCTACAAAACCCACTAATTAAAATTGCTCAAAACATGGTTCCACAACATATCTGTCAGAGATATCATGATTGAATTCCCTTTTATCTCTATCAGTTTTGATCAAATTGCATGAAAATTAGAGGCATAATCTTTGTTTTCTTTAACATAGACAAGAGAAATGGGGATTTGAGATTGAATTGGAGATGGGTATTGTAAATGGGTGAGGTGGATTTGATGTTTTGAAAATAATGGTTGCCATGGATGCCATTAATGGAAGTATTGGAGCTTCTTTTTTTTTTTTTTCAGTTTGGTTTTGAAAGGGTAGGGTGTTTTTTCAATCGCATTTTTATACTACCCTTTATAGAATGGTAGTTTAGTAAAGTCATAACTACCACGTGGGAAGGGTTTCCAATCTCATGGAAATTAGAAGTTTAAAAAAGCGTGAAACCCCTTTTCTCTAAAACGTTTGTTCCTGTATAATAGGCTAAAACGTTTCCAAACTAAGGTTGTTTTTCTAATTTCCCCAAAAATCGATGATCCATAAATGCATCATCCTAGATATGAGGAAATCTTGACTCAATTCCAAATCCGGTGATAAGCAAAAGTCAGCATGTTCGGGGAAATATTCAAAGGAAAAAAAGAGATAATAATTAAAAAGTAGGAAAATATGTAAAAGATATTCTAAAAGTCAATTTTTTGAAAAAGTCGTGAATTATTCGTGACATTTGCCAATTTTTAAAAACACATTTTTTTTTCAAAAATTCGTTAATAACTCATGATTAATTCACAAAACCTCAAATATGCTATCAGTCGCAAATTTATAAAACAATCGGAGAACTTGGTAACCAGGTGAGTAACTAGCTGAGTTTTAGAATCATGCAACACAGTCACACACTATCTGATGTGTTTCCGAAGTTTTTTTTTTTTCTTGATAACTTAAGGTAATCCCAAGCTTACGCTTGGACTAATCCCTAAGGGATGCCGTCGCCCCCACCGTGTAACGAGTATTTCACGAATTACACACCCTGCAGGACATCGTGTTATTGCAGAAGGGAGGCACCAACACACGATCCCATGACCTATTGGTAACAAACTATAAGTCCCCTACCAAATGCCCCAACCCTTAGTTGGTATGAGTTTCCTAAGTTAGGCTGAAGAATTATCAAATTGGCCGGATTAAGTTTGTGTTAGGTTCACATTCTATGCATTTGGTGCTCTCGCATGGTGGCGCAGATCTAAATGGGTTCCCACATCCGAGGATCTGTGTGTGATGGCGTGCAGGAGCATCAATTGTACGGCCAATGTACCTAATATAAACTCACTTGGCTTTATTTGTTGGGTTGCTGAGTAGCTCTACTCACGCCCACAGGTTCTCTGGGAGTGCTTACGTCTTAGACCCCTTAAAAATCGTTAATTGTTTCGGATCAGATGAAGGAGACCGTGTTTCACCTTGATCTTCCGTAAAATAGAACTTGAGATCATGGCACACCTTCCGATAAATTGTTTATTACATGTGTCACAGATCCCCCCCAAAAAAGGTCTTCTCTCATGTAGTGTACGTCACACTCAAAAGTGATTTTAGGGCCATTTTGGGGGGATTTGTGACACAATGGAATTAAAACCTGACCGCCTAATAAGTGTGCCATGATATCAAGATCTATTGTGTGGAATATCGGGGTAAAATATGGTTCATCTTCTGATCTAAAGTTTTGAAGGGATTTGAGATGTAGGCACTTTTAGAGAACACATGGGAGCGAATTCAGAGCTACTCTTTTGATATATATATATATATATATATATATATATATATATATATATATATATAAAATAGCCTGAGTGTCCGAGCCTCTTAGAGCACCCGACTAATCCCATATATTTGATAACCTGGGTGTCCGAGCCTCTTAGAGCACCCGACTAATCCCAAGGGTGCATACGCTCCCCATTTTAGCACATGCCGCGGAACATGAGATATAAATCCCTCTGTTCACGCCTACACCATCATTGAAAGTGCTATCATCTTATCTGAAGTTTTCAATTGGTTTGAGATGTAGGCACTTTTATAAAACCCATGGGAGCGAATATAGAGCTACCCTTTTGTTATATATATATATGGGAGCCGGTTAGGTCCTCCATTGGAGGATGGTCACCGTCCTCCAAGATCCACGTGGAGCTCCACGTGGCATCCAAAACAGTGTTTGGGTGCCACGTGGAGCACAAGTGGACGGTATAGATCAATATTAAAAAAAAAATCGAAAAAACTTTTTAAACCCACAAGTCAAAGTTTGAAAGGTTTCATTGGTTCACATTTCACGGTTCAAAAAACAAACGGTGGAGATGAGTTTTCAATTTATTTATTTTTTAAAGATGATCTAAGCAATGCACCTGAGCTCCACGTGACATCAAAACAATACTTTGGGTGCCACGTGGAAGCTTGGAGGACGGTGACCGTCCTCCCATGAAGGACGGAGGCCTTTTCCTATATATATATATATTTGATAATCTGAGTGTTTGGGCCTCTTAAAGCATCCGACTAATTCCAAGGATATGTACGCTCCCCAATTTAGCACATGCCACGCAACATGAGATATAAATCCCTCTGTTCATGCCTACACCATCTCTGAAAGTGCCATTGTCCGAAGCCCACTAAAATCTATTGACAGTTTGAGATTAGATGATGCGAATTGTTCTTCACCTCAATATTCCACACAAGGGAAATTGAGACCATAAGCATATCATCAGACGAGTAGTTTTTCATTCCAAGTGGTATAGATCTCAAAATAAGGGCCCTAAAATCATATGGCGTGCATCACACTCAAACGTAATTTTGAGGTCATTGTTTTTGAATTTGTGCCACATGGAATAAAAGACTGCCCGTGTAATGATAGGCTCATGGTTTCACGATCTCTTGTTTGGAAGTTTTTAGTGCAAAAGGTCTACTTCGTGTGATATCAAGCAATCAATGAGTTTTAGTGGGCCACAGACGTAGGCGCTTTCAGTAATGGTCTAAGCGCGAAGAGAGGTACTCTTTTTAATATTTTTGGGAGCAACTACTTGCACGCGAGATTTGCAAAGTTGCACATAGTATAAAATAAAGACATGCTATTTTGAGGTATGTGCCATATGGAACATCATTTAAGCTGCGTGGTCTTAAAGCCAGACGTAAATATTCAGCATGAATCCGGATCTCTACCGCTTTTATTTTTATTTTTTTGATAATTAAAGTTGAGGGATAAAGGACCTCACCCTACAATTAAAGAACAAAGTCAAATCATATACTACAAGAAGGAAAACCACCCAGCTACTAAGAGAGCTTCAGCAATGCCGTCACCCCTTAAACAGCCAGGGATGCAAACCACATAACCATGACTAGATAGCCCAAGGAATAATAATAGAACTAAAAGCCCCGAAAGAAAACTCAAAGATAAGATGTTCAAACTGAGAACCCAGGGGAAGGAAAGTCTGGCAGACACAGAACTAATACAGAGCTACATAAAACTACATCCTCCATCAATATCCCCTAAGTTAGAAATACAGTCCCTAATCGAAAACGGTTGGATTATCTTTAAACTCTGAGCCTACTGCAAAATTTTAATTTAGATTTTCAGCAAGCATCAAAATCTGCATTTCCTTTCCTTAAAAAATTCTCATGTTCCTTTTTTTCTATATCATCCATAAAACCGTGAAAGGAACTAGAATCTGAATCTCTAGCATTTGAAGTAAGACTGTCAAAACTTATCATTTGATTTAATGATTGACTAAGTTGAATCAGATGATAGATATTATTTTTCTTGCCGATCTCGAGAGCCATCTCAACTTTTTAATAAGCTTTGATGAGTCTCAAGATACTAGAATCATTCCATTGTCCAGTTTTCTTTATCCCAAGAACCACCCTTCTCTATTGGCTTCCAATCTTTAGCCGATAAACGGGTCTAGTGAAAGACTCAAAGAATTCTCTTTACAACAAATCACAAAGAATAAATTTGATCTTCTTAATGACCTTTCTGCAAGTAGAAAAGCAGCCGGTTAGTATTTTTTTACAAAAAAAGTAGAGCACAGATTTGATCAATTTAAGCTTCCAGGGATAAGAGGCTTTTCTAACTCTCTAAGTCTTGGCAATATTTTATCAATAAGAGGCTGACATAAAGATATACTCATTATATCAAGCTAAGGCGTCTTGGGTCAGCTCTAGTGTGGCTCTACCTTATATGAGTCGAGCTGGAATTTAGTTTTAGGCCCTTCGAGCTTAAAAAATCTGAGCTCTAACTCGGCTCTATTGAGCTCAAGTTAGGCCGAGCCAAGCTTCGAACTAAATAAGTTTTATTATAAATTTTTTTTCTAATATTATTTTAAATAATATCTTCTTTTTTTAATAAATTAAAATTTTAATGAAATTTATAAATGAAAGCCCTAATATCTTTTAATCTTTTAATCCTTTTCGATTGAATGGATCAATTGGAGAAAAGTGTATAAATTTTGAAAAGTAAAAAGTTATTTAAATTTAATGTGCTAAATATTGATTAATAATATAGGTGTTAGTCATCGGTGTTGATTGATTGGTCAATATTATCATGCTAGTGGTTGTTCATTGAGACGAGTGAAAAAAAATTTTAATGTTTGCACAAGGAGAGATAGAGAGATAGAGAGAAGGAGAAATAAAGCGCAAACTTTAATAAAAGATTATAAGGATTGTATGTTGATTACATATTTATCCATTATAAAGTAATCATTAGATTAATCTTATTATAAGGGGTAAAAAAAATTTCAAAATCATATATAATATATTTTAACATATAAAATTATATACTAATAATAAAGCCGACCCGAACTTTATTACTTATGCTCCGGCTCTCGAGCTGAGCTTAAGAGAGCAAAAGCTCTCATTTTCGGATTGAGCAAAGCCGAGTTGTCGATCAATAGCCGTCTCATGCCATTGATCTCATCAAAATTTGCCAAAGCATTAGATGCAGTGGGAGAACCCAAAATAGGAGGTCCCGGCCCCCCAGATAAGGAAGAGGAGAGGAGTTTGCAGGCGCTTCTATCCGTCTCGTGTTATTGATCTCACGAAAGCTCTCGGACTGGCCTTATACCTTGCAAACTCCTCTCTTCATCATCTAATGCTGGCTTTTTCCACAAGTGCAGCCAAATCAAGTGGATTGTTTTGAATCTTCCTCTAGACTTTGCGAACTTGCGATTAAGCCCTTTTTTCCTTCTATCACAAAATGATTTGCATTCCAAATCTTGATTCCCGGCTTAGTTTCTGTAAGCTTGTTTTGTCCTCTGTACACTAGATTACCATGATAGTACATGTATTTCACGGATTACGCATGTTACGGAGAATCCTGTTATCACGAGGAGAGGCACCACTACTCGAGCTCAGGACCTGAAGCCTTTCTTATAGTACATCATAGTGGCATTTATTTTTGTGGGTTTTGAGCTCGAGAACAATTTCTTCCCTTGAAAAAATGCATTCTATTTTCTATCCGAATTTGACTCCATCAAAATGATCTCCGAGTCTTGTCCAAAGAATGTTCATGACTTCTAATAATATGTTGCAACCTCAGATTCCTCGATTTAAGAGTAAAAATTACAACCAACTGAATTTTTAGTCGGAATTTAAGTCTTTCTTATATATGTCAAAAATGTTTATAAAAGATAAAAAATAAGACTGATTTTTTTCGTCCTTAAATTTATTAATAGGACACGTACGGACTGATGGCACGAAAATTATGGATGATTAGGAAGACGGTATAACTCGTCTTATTATCTCGATGCGGATGGGTATACAATCTAAGGCCTCGTTCTGCAGAAAATTATTTTTCCGACCATTTTTAGAACTTTTCCTTTGTTCGAGAATTTTCTTGGGCTACAAGTTTTCAGCCTACTTTCCTGAAAAAGCGACCTTCGATTTTCTTTGCAATTTGGTTAAGAAAGCTCATTTTCTGAGCTTGGGCTACATGGAACACAACCATGGGTCTCACCGAATCGGTTCTTCAACTGATACTGCCACACTTGATATTTAATGCAGCTTTTTATAACGAAATCTCCCAGCCGTTCAGATCTCGTGACTCTATATTTAACCATTGGCTTGGAAAATTGTGGCAACGCGGTAATTAGTTCTATTTACTTAAGTACCACTGATTATATATGTTAAAATTAGATTACCGGTACCATCATCTATAATACAGGGTTCTTCCATTTGAACCGGCATTTCACACGCTTAAAACTTTTACTACCACACCTCTTAAAACAAGTATTACTGCCACACTTTTTTAGTTACTGCCACACAACTTTAACAATGAAGTCATCGTTGACTGATTTTAATTAGATGATATAGAACGTTTTTTATCCCAAAATTTCACACAATAGATCTTTAGATCACGCACCTACCATCAAAGAGTCAGATTTTGGTTTCATGTGGCACACATCTAAAATCGTAAACCTGAACCACTTTTGATGGTACTCTATAATCACATTCATTTTTTGAGATGTGTGTCACTTGAAATCAACATCTGACCGTCTAATGTAAGACCCATGATCTCAAGATCTTTTTATGCATGATTGGGATGATATAGGCTCTACATCGTTTAATTGACACCAATCAACAACGTTTTCATTGTTTAAATGCTATTGGAGTAATAAATAAGGTGTGGCAATAACACTTCCAATCGCCATTTTTTGAAAACATTGTTGATTGGTGCCATAGTTACCAAATTCGCCAATTCGTTTTTAAAAATATTTTAATCGCCATTTTTTGAAAAACTATTCTTTCACGATTAAAACGCATTTTATTAAAGAAAAACGATTACTTGAAAAATATGATTTTTGTGTTTTAAATGCATTTTTTTACGATTTTTTCTCGATAAATTGAATAATAAGGATCGGGTTAAGGGTTTTAGTAACAGGTCGGGCTGATCCCTCAAATTATCTATTTATTTTTAATTTTTTTCCTTCACTAATTTTTTTTCGGTTTCTGACTTGGTAATTATGTCTGGTCCTATGTTGACTCATATTTCTTCCATTTATATTGAATTTTTATAATAAGGTTCATGGTCGTGCACGAACGGTATTCCATTGGTAGTGCTGCTATTCGATAGAGCGATCCGATATTTTATCGAGTTGGCATCAGAAATGAGAAATCCAATTCAGGTTGACTAAAAGGTTGGGTCGGGTCGGGCGAAAATCAGGTCATGCAGCATCAATACGACCCAAGCCGATATTTTATATGTAAAAAATATGAAAAATAGATAGGGGTGTTATCGGGTCAGTTATGGCCGATTTTCATGCTAAATTGAACCTGAACCGATAACTATCGGTTTCTAATTTCTCAAACTGAAATCGAACTGATAATTATGGGTTTTCAAGTAAGTCCCCATCGGTGTACACGTTTAAGAAAACATTTCGAAAATCTGACCGACCAAAGTATTAAACACATTACCGATTTAAAGCATATAAATTTTGACGATCATCCGATCAATATAACCGCTTTGATGAAGGTAATAAATACGTGCGACTATAGAGCGTAGAAGTACACAATGCACTTTCTTTACACTTTCTTTAGAAAATGTAGAAAACAAAAAAATGTCAACTTTCATAAGAAAATGATTTTCCGAGTGACTCAAGAACAAACACTCGATAAAATGGGTTTTTGGGCAGAAAATGAGATAGTCATGTTTCTCAGCAAATGAGTTTCTCGGCGGAAAGTACCGAACGAGCCCTAAACAAACACCATCATGAAGTTCCAAAACCGTCTCCTGCTCTATCCTTCTCTCTCATTTCCTCTCTTGATCACCTTTCTTCTCTCCAAGCCCAAGTCTTCCAAAAAAACCCCAAAAACCATCGCATCTCCTGTTCACCATTCTTCTCTTCAACCCCTAGACTTCTAAAAAAAACCCCCTAGTTTAACCAGGGAAAATATTAATGAAGAGAAAAAATAACGTAGAAATGTGGTGCATTGGGGTTTCAATTTCTTTTCCTTCTACAAAATGGGGCTCTACCAAAACCCATCTCCAACCCGGATCTCCTCTCCACAGAAGACCTAGAAAACGAGAACGAAATCTAACAACCTTAGAAGAGCCCTGCTAATGCGTAATCGAAAATCAGAGCCCAAATCAACAGCAACAATGCCAACAGAAAAATAAAGATGAAAGATTTGAGATCGGTAAACGATCCCCTTTCTTCCCATTCTACAACCCTAGCCCCGCCCACCACTTATTTTTCTCAAAGAAATCGTCGGCGGGGACGAACTCGAGCTCGAACTTGATGATGCCGCAAAGATTTTTTAAGCGGTCTGTCATGGGGTAACTTTTTTTCAACACCCGTGTGGTGCTTCGTTGCCGCTACAGCAAGACCAACCTATCTCAGATGACAATTTTCACGAGGCACAACCTGACACTGACTATTACACTCGTGCAATATTTTACTGTCGCGCACAACGAGACCAACTTATCCAATCATCACTCGCATGCCAAGACCTAAGTGTCACGACTGTCCGGCTTTTCACCAATCGCACTAGTTTCTCGCTTGTGACAGTGGCATGTATCTTTTCATACTATTCAAGTCAACCATCGTATGTGGCTCACGCGACCAACACACTTGGAGTAGCATGCAGCTTTTCATGCTATTCAAACTAAGCATCGTGTGTGGCCCACGCGACCAGCACACTTGGAGTAACATGCAGCCCTTCATGCTATCTAAACCAAGCATCGTGTGTGGCCCACGCAACCAGCACACTTGGAGTAACATGCAGCTCTTCATGCTATCTAAACTAAGCATCGTGTGTGGCCCATGCGACCAACATACGTCCGCATCAGGCCCTCAGCTAGTGCGCACCACTGTGTCCCACGTAGCCCTTGAGTGCCCTCATGAGGTCGCCGACCCATATGCACCGCGACGCTGGCCCGGGGCTACATGGTAACCTTACCCTGGGTGACACATGGCATCGCCGCAGTGCTGTAGCGATGTTTTAGGCCCACCATAACCTAGAAGACCTATGTGCCCCTCCAGCAACGCAAGGCCTGATGTGTAGGAGAATAGCTTCATAGCTCAATTCCCCCAAGTATAGTCTGAACACCAATTTGAGTCATCCAGCAGAATAACCTCAAACCCCTTGGTTTGACATACCATCATGTATGGTACACGACCCTCTGCTCGTGACACACACCTGCAAAGGTAGAGATTTGACATTAATTGTAGCACACGAATCTCTGTCTGTGACACACAGTGCCATCTACCATGCCCACGCGCCTTGTGAGGTCACGCATCAACGTCACATGAGACCCAGTCGCATCCACGTCACGAGGCCCTCATGGGCTCAGGCCCACATAGCACCGTGTCTCGTCCGTGTCGCGACCATATCGTGTCTGTGTCGCGAGGCCCTTATGGCCTCATGTCGCGTGCCCTCAGCACCGCATCACGTTTGAGTCATGACTATGTCTCGTGCCCACTCGACACTATGTCGGGTCCGTCATTGCACCCGGACGCCACGTGCCCTTTTGATGCCGCATCGTTTGTCGCATAAGCTAGATGTCGTGTGCCCTCTTGGCACCACATCGTGTGCTGTCATGACACTACCTCACGTGCCTTATGGCACCAGGACGTCGCGTGCCCTTTTGGCGCCACGTCGGGTGCCCTTACGCGGAACACCACATTACGTGTCTTATGGGACCATGACATCGCGCATCCTCTTGGCATCACGTTGCGTGCCCGTAAGTAGAGCACCGCATTCCAAGCTCATCACGTGTCTAGTCACCACCCTAGATTGCAGTATGCTTAAGGGGAACGTGCACGTGTCGCATAGCCACGTGCCTCAACGCACACGTGTCACAGAGCTAGCTATATGGTTCGCCCGCCTTCTTGCTAGCCAAATGCCCAGCTCCAAGTTCGCCATGTCTTTATGCTGGCACCTAGATTAATGAGGCCGTCAGATGTCGTTCCCTCCGCAGTCCCGAGCGAAGCACATTAGGGTAGTGCTAGCAAGGAGGCACGGGTCAGTGAAGCCGAACAAGGTGGCGATACCGGAGGGTCAAGTAGCGGAGGGGGTTGCAGGGATTGATAAGACCTTTGGAATCTCGAGAAACTTTGCGAATAAGTATGAAATTGGTGAGGAGGTAGGGCAGGTGCATTTTGGGTATAATGTTCTTCAACGTTCAAGAAAGGGGAGCTTAAGGGGTAACAGGTTGCTGTTAAGGTCATTCCCAAAGCCAAGGTTAGATTTCTCCCTCTCTCAATGCCTCTTTAATTTTTTATAATTTAATACAAGTTGGTTTTGAAAATAGGAAAAGATAGTTCAGAATTAGATTGCATGGATATATTTATTTATTTTAACTTTTGGTTGTTTATATGTAATAAAAATGCTTGTTGATACGATTAGTTAGAAGTACATAAAGACGGCTACTATTAATTTTAGTTAGAAGTACAAAATATCCTTTATTTAGTAATTAAAAAAAAAAAGGAAAATTTGATTTTTAGTAGGTATGAGAAGCCAATTTTCGTCTGTTCTAGGATCTTGAGTTGGAATGATATAATTGAGAGTATTCAACTTTGTTTTTTAGGGTTAAAATGGTTTGGTTAATTTTGGAAATGATGGAGAAGAAGTTGCAGTGGCCCTTGCACGGTTTTGGCCATCTCTAATTTTAAGCAAGTAGTTAGTAAATAAACACTCATTATGCATTGACGTTGTGTGATTTGGGTTCCGATGAAAATTGAATTGGTATTAATGGTCAATGTTTGGATTTGCCTTTTGGAGTTACTGGAAACCATTACAAGGTTCGATGATCCTGGTGTCTTTTTCCCTTTAAACTTTCTCATGGTTGAAATTGGCCAGCTTGGGAGCTGTGGAGCACACTTTTAAAAAATTGGCCTTTCAAGATTATCTTTTATTTGCAAACAAAGGATTGCATACAAAAGAATGATGAAGATATTGATGAAAAAAAATAATCAAAATGATTGCATCTTAGAACTGATCAAACAATAAAAATGGTAGCATCTTTTTTAGACTGGTTACCAATTTACATATATTCATTTAATTTCAACATTAGTGAGATAAAAATAGGACTGAATCATATGAAACATACCCTTGGTAGCAAGTTACAATTTAACATCACATCCAAAAACTTGAATTTTTATGTTTGAAAAGAGCAATTTAACATACATGGTATTTTCAAAGCCAAAACAGACAACAATCAATGAACTTGTTTTGTTCTCAAGTGCATAATGGGCTTCTCCTCTTCAATCTCCATTGATTAGCAGTCAGTCATGTCATGCCATCTGTTGATCATCATCAAGGTATCACTTATGGTGCTCTCTTGGTCCCTCGTAGTGGTATAAAAATTTATTTATTTTTATTTACTTTTGTCTTTCTAACTCAAGTGGGATACTTCTAAGGTTCTTGATTGCTTTTATAAATTGTGAAACCTTCCTATGATTCGATTAACTAGAAGGCCTTTGATCACTCACTCAATCCTGGACAGGTTGCTGGAAAGGCAAGATCCCTTTTAAGTTTTAAAGTCACAATCTACACTTGGTTCGTGGCATGAACTAAAAGAGGTAATGGTTTATTCCTAAATTTTGTTATGTGTAAATGCAATGAGGAATCCGTTGATCATTTAAATGCTCCTTTGCCCTATGGAGATGGGAGTCTGGTCGTTTTGTCATCAGTTATTTAAGATTGTTGGCTGCTTGCCCTGGCTCCTGGAAAGAGTTGCTAGTTGAATCTTTATCTTGGTCCACTGATCCCCTTGGAAATGTCTCATCAGGCTGCTACCAATGACGGTGTTCAGGTCTTTATTGAATGAGCGGAATTGTCGCATTTTCTAAGGTACAAGCAAGCCTGTGCTATTATCGACACTGTGAAGGATTGCATACTCTGTGGGTGGGATTGTCTAAAGACTGCAACAACTGGTCGGCTCAAGAGATCGATGAAGTCTGGGATAAGCTCATCTTGGATGGGTAGTTGCTTCGCTTAGAGATGTCTTCCTTTAGCAGGTGCGTACTTTCCTGTTGTTTTATCTTCTTCTGCTAAGCACCTTGCTTAGCCTTTGATGCAGATGTAGTTTTGTTTGCTTTAACGAAATTCATATTTACTGATAAGAAAAACAAAAAACATCTATTCTTTCTCATTCTAGTGGAAGCATGAGTTGTTTCACAAAAAAACCAAACTTGTGGAAGTGAACTAGTGTCGTCTGCGTGAGCAAGTGAGCAGATTACTTGTCAAGTCTCCATTCCCTAGAATCAGTGACCAAGTAGCTTGTTTACTCACTGACGCTCTTAGAAATGATAAATTTTGATTTCTTTGTTAGCAAGGATTGGTTGTAAATGCTCGTCAGTTGGGGTGCCTGTACACGGAGATAAAATGTGAGTAGCAGGATTTGTTAGCTTTTTTTTAATGCAGATTTTAGGTGGCCATTTCTTGGCATGTACACGAAATGGGACATGAATCTGTCCATTTGATCACCTTTTGCTGAGAGGTAAACCAATTGGCAGTCTTGCCCGAGGTGTTGGTGGTTCTTCATTTTCCTTTGTATTTCCTCAACCAATTCTACTGGTTAAGTGGTTATAGGTTCTTACTGTTTCATGGCAAGTTCAGGGTTGATAGTTTTTTCCTGTCGGTAGTACCTGTTTCAATCTATAATCCCATTTCGTGTTCCAAACTTTCACACATTTGGAAATATGTTTTATTTCAGACTTTTAGGTATTAGTGCTATATGGAATGAGGTTTAGTTTTTATTTCTTTAACTGCTTTGTCGTAAAAAAAACTAAACTGCTCAGTTAGTATTACCTGTAGGCACAGGAGGAGGATCTTCAGTTATTGATCTGTTAAATGACTTCTGGGTTTCTAACACGTGCATGTAAGCTGCTATTTTTTTATGGAAGATATTGGAAGATCTGTGGGGGAAGTGTAATAAAATCTGTGGTATATATGGCATGAGCAGCAGCAACAGAGAGCACAGGTTGAGCTATAGAACTTTATTAGGTAGTGCTTCTCACAGTGAAAACGGGCAACTATGAAGTGCACATGTCTCCAATGTTTTGCAATTTTTCAAATTGGTAATAATTCTTAGCCATTGCATCCGTAAGTTCTAATTCATACTATATTTCTAGTATAAATAACTATACAACATTTTTTTTAATTTTGGTGTTCACTCCAAATAATTTCAAGTAGCTTTAAGCTGTGCTAGAATGTCTCATTTTTTCAAGGCGATATTTTTCCCACTAGTGAAGGATTACTGACAAACTGGGTATGATTTCAGATTGCAAAACTGAGTATGATCCCTGTTTCCTTTTTTCTGGAAGTTGTCTTAGACAATATTAGATATTCAAGAGACTAAACTCAGTATTGGGGTGGCTCTCCTTGGGGTTGCAGACTGCACCGTTACTGATGTGAGTGTCAATGCCAAAGGTTTCATTGCAGCCTTCATAGCACTTTGGAGCACTTCTCTGCAACTCTGATCGTATATATGATTTTTTTTGGAGCACTAGATTTATGTTGGATGTAAATTGAACATCGGCTCATTTTGGATTGGCTTGTATTGAACTTTAGATAAAGTCTTTTGTAACATATCTGAACCCACATTTGGTTTTTCATTTTGCCTGGGCCTTTACATTAGAAATCATAGTTGGCTTTTGGCTGAATTTCTTTTGAATAGCCATATCTCTGTTTGTAGTTGTAGCATTTCATTTTATGTGACCTTTTACTTCATCTGTAAGAAATTGCAAGAAATTGAGAAGGCTTCTGTCTCATTTGTGTTTTCCCGTTAGTTAAGTAAGGCAAATTTTCATTGGATAAGGATGGTAAATTTGTGGTTTTAATATGAAGCAATTTTTTTATGTCCATTTATAATTTTTAATGGTTGAGCAAGGTATTATAGGGTACTGGCCCTTTCCAGAATTATAAATATTTTTTTTATTATAATTTTGAAAAAACGACTGCCTATGGCTGTCTTATTTTTTTGTATATTTTTTTTAAATTTATAAATTATGACGGTTCAAGATAGTCATTCAAGTAGGACGATTCATAAAAATAGGATAGTTTATGACCGTTTTAATAGAGGACGAATGGTAAAGGACAATTTCAAACCGTCCTATTATTATTTTTATTTAAATTATTAAATGGTTGGTGACCGTCCTTTATTGGTTATTATGAGAGGGCTTTGGACCATCTTATATTAGGACTATGGAAAATAGTCATTTTCTAGTCTTTTTTTTGGAATATAAGACGGTTTAAGACCCTCTTATATATTTAAGACGCCAATGAAAAAAACGAATGAGGATGGTTTTGAGTTGTCTTTTTTAAAAAAAATAAGATAGCTTTGGACCGTCCTTTTTCAACTATTTTAACATATTGACCTTCATTTTTGTGGGTTTTGAGCTGTAGAGAACTATTTTCTTCTCTTAAAAAGTGCATTTTATTTTCTATCCGAATATGACTCCATCAAGACCTTGGGGAGCTTACCCAAGTCGTCAACAATTGACATCTTGATAATGATGGGAGCATGGTTGGAGATCAATCAAGGTGCAGTGAACTATATAGTTTCATCGAATGGATCCAATATTTTACTCTTTCTGGTAGACTGTTGAAATCACCACTGTAATTGAGGATGAGAAGTTGCAGACATTGGGGGTTGGCGTAGAGGCCAAGGCCATCTTTAGAGAATCAGGGGTTCCGAATTCGAATCCCACCCTTTGTTTAGAGATTTATCCCTACCGACCAGTTTCTGTGATGTGTGAGTATTGCATGTACTTGGGAACTTAGTCGGGTGCTCTAAGAGGCCGAATACTCTGGTATCAAAAAGATGAAGAATCGCAGACAATAGTGGATTTAAACTTGAAGTTCTCAACAAGATTCTTCCATAGGAGCCAAGTTCTTCTAAGTCTGAGAAGTAGAAATCCTTTTGACTGCGTTTGGGAACGTAAATTTGAATTTGGTGATTTCAAATTCAAGTATTTCAAATTCAAGCATTTCAAATTCAGAATTTGAAATATTTGGATTTGCAAATCTCTTGTTTGGATGTTTAAGCATTCTCTTAAGATTTAGCCCAAGAATTTATAAATACTTTATTTGGCTATTTTTTTTTATAAAAAGAGTTTATATTTCATTAGCTTCCTTCATTCTATGTAGGTAGTGATGCAAGTTCATATTGATAAAAATGGTATTTGTAATGACTCTAAGGCACGTAGTTCACTACAATGTCTTAAAGACAATTCGTCCGGATAAACAAAGATGCAATAGGGTTCCCAACGAATCTATTTTCAGGATATAACAAAGCTCGATTTTGTCAAGAACCGTGTGTTCTTTTCTAGATTGCACTTTTTAGATTAAGAACATGCCACATAGATTTTCTGATATACAAAGATTCTTTTAAAAAATAAGAATTATAAGAGAAAAAAGAGAAATGAATGTTATTATAGTTTTTGTTGTATCATGTCTTTTGTGTTTTTATTTTAACGGAGATCTTATCTCTATTTATAGAGAAATTATCAAACATTGTGTCTTTTCATATTACAGTGAAAAGATTTCAGATCTCCGTCTTTTTAAAGAGTTGTGCCTTTTCGATAAAAAAGATAAATCGACTTCACTTGTGTCTTTTCATAGAGTTGTGTCTTTCGGTGAAGATATGCAAGACTAATGTCTTTTCAACTAATGGTAAAAAGATAACGGTGAAAGAAAAATCGATTCACTTGTGTCTTTTCAGATTTACTATTAAGAGATGTGAGACTAGCGTCTTTTCACATTTACGGTGAAGAGGTAAATCAAAATATGAAAAAACACTTTGTTAGAGAGATAATATTTATAAGTTTGTTATTGAATTATTATCAATATATATAATGATAATTATAAACTTAATTTTGAAATATTAAAATATATATTACTATACTAATATATATAACAGTTTGGTATATCGAACCGAACCGAATCCGATTTTTTCGATTTTCAGTCTGGTACACCACAAATCGAAATCGAATCGAAATATATTGGATTTGGTACACCAAATTCCTCCAACATAAAAACCGTTCCTGAACCGATACAAAAAAATGAAAAAAAATAAAAAATAATGATAATAAATAAATAAATCTCAAAATGAGTGCAACTAGCAATTTCCTGATTGCACCAAAGGTGCACTGTACAAAAGGTCGGCCATAAAAATAGAAACACAATTTTTTTTTTTTTAAAATGAATAAAATTGAGAATTGGTGCAACCAATAATTTCATGGTTGCACACAAGGTACATTGTACAAAGGTGGGCTGCAAAAAACAGAAACAAACAAATGAAAAAAAATTTAAAAATCGTGATAAAAAATCGTGGCCTTCAAATTATCGGTCGATAACGTCAAATTATCGGCTAATAATTTGAAAGCCGATAATTTTGGGTTAGAAAAAATAAATAAAAATTAGGCACCGAAATTTGTACCTAAGCCACATAATTTCAGCTAAATTTTCGGTAAAAATTTCGATTTCAAATTTAAATCAAACCAAACTAAATCCGATATTAGTCTTACACCAATACCACGATAAATAAATATGTACATCCAACTCAAAATCGGGCCAAAATATTTTAAGGGAGAGACAAGGTCGGTACGTGGACTAAGCTTCAACATTAGTAAATGGTTTGTAGTTTGAACTTCAAAATTATCAAGCGGCCTATCTCCCAAAAACCAACAGCTTTTAGATTCGATTATACCGCAACCGTGTCTTCTAAATTGTGTTGCACATTTCGAGTCCTTTCGCTTGCACGGCACAAGTACTTGGTCTTCTCTAATCTCATATATTCCTTCCGCATTAAGATAAAGAAGTCGATCCACAGCTACCTTTCATTACCGAGAAATAATTCTGCTTTTATTTATAAAAAAAATGGCTATTTTCGTCTCCATCGCCATTTTATTCCTCTCGCTCTCCACCATATCCTTCTCAATCTCTCTTCGAGCAGTTAAACTCGTTGATAATTCTCAAAATAATCAACTACCCATTTCGAAATTACGCTTATTTGATACATCTGAGTAATTGAGGATGAGAAGTTGCAGACATTGGGGGTTGGCGTAGAGGCCAAGGCCATCTTTAGAGAATCAGGGGTTCCGAATTCGAATCCCACCCTTTGTTTAGAGATTTATCCCTACCGACCAATTTCTGTGATGTGTGAGTATTGCATGTACTTGGGAACTTAGTCGGGTGCTCTAAGAGGCTGAATACTCTGGTATCAAAAAGATGAAGAATCGCAAACAATAGTGGATTTAAACTTGAAGTTCTCAACAAGATTCTTTCATAGGAGCCAAGTTCTTCTAAGTCTGAGAAGTAGAAATCCTTTTGACTGCGTTTGGGAACGTAAATTTGAATTTGGTGATTTCAAATTCAAGTATTTCAAATTCAAGCATTTCAAATTCAGATTTTGAAATATTTGGATTTGCAAATCTCTTGTTTGGATGTTTAAGCATTCTCTTAAGATTTAGCCCAAGAAAACACACAACAGAAAAAGTAAGATAGTGATGACAAGGGAATAAAGCCTATTAAAAATGAGAAATATACAAACTACAAGAAAATAGAAACAAAAGAGTGCAGATATAGAGAAAATCCTAAGTACAATCTAGTCAGAATCTGGCTCAAAACTTGTCCCAACCCATCTTCTTGGCATGTTCTTGAAGGTAAGTCTCCTCCTCTTTCTTTTTTCGTTCTCTCTCTGCCTTTCTTTGGTCAGCAGTTTTGGGGATGGTTGGAGCCCTGACTCTCATTTTTCTCCTCTTTGGTTCAGGAGGGATCTCGAAAGATTTATCAGTGGGTGGCTCAATGGGTTTGGTGGGAGATTTTCCTTTGGGGCCCTTACCTTTGGAGCTCGTCCCTTTGGAGGCTTTCCCTTGCTGGGCCGGAGGGGGAATGGAGGGGATGGGGCTGGTGCTGGCTCAGGAGGGACAACAGGGGGTTGAGCTTTTGCTTGCACCTGAGGCAGGAGAGGACTTTTCCCTTTAGGAAGCTTAGGGGGAGACATAGAAGATTGTTCTTATTGTTTGGCAGCAGGAATGGCAGGGCTCTTCCCTTTCACTGGCTGGCTTATTGGTGGTGCCTCCCCAGACTGGGCAGATTTGTCTTTTCCAATCGTCAAAGAGCCACTTGGGGGAGTAGTACTGTTGAAATCACCACTGTAATTGAGGATGAGAAGTTGCAGACATTGGGGGTTGGCGTAGAGGCCAAGGCCATCTTTAGAGAATCAGGGGTTCTGAATTCGAATCCCACCCTTTGTTTAGAGATTTATCCCTACCGACCAGTTTCTGTGATGTGTGAGTATTGCATGTACTTGGGAACTTAGTCGGGTGCTCTAAGAGGCCGAATACTCTGGTATCAAAAAGATGAAGAATCGCAGACAATAGTGGATTTAAACTTAAAGTTCTCAACAAGATTCTTCCATAGGAGCCAAGTTCTTCTAAGTCTGAGAAGTAGAAATCCTTTTGACTGCGTTTGGGAACGTAAATTTGAATTTGGTAATTTCAAATTCAAGTATTTCAAATTCAAGCATTTCAAATTCAGAATTTGAAATATTTGGATTTGCAAATCTATTGTTTGGATGTTTAAGCATTCTCTTAAGATTTAGCCCAAGAATTTATAAATACTTTATTTGGCTATTTTTTTTTATAAAAAGAGTTTATATTTCATTAGCTTCCTTCATTCTATGTAGGTAGTGATGCAAGTTCATATTGATAAAAATGGTATTTGAAATGACTCTAAGGCACGTAGTTCACTACAATGTCTTAAAGACAATAGACGTCACCGCTCCGTCAGATAAACAAAGATGCAATAGGGTTCCCAACGAATCTATTTTCAGGATATAACAAAGCCTGATTTTGTCAAGAACCGTGTGTTCTTTTCTAGATTGCACTTTTTAGATTAAGAACATGCCACATAGATTTTCTGATATACAAAGATTCTTTTAAAAAATAAGAATTATAAGAGAAAAAAGAGAAATGAATGTTATTATAGTTTTTGTTGTATCATGTCTTTTGCGTTTTTATTTTAACGGAAATCTCATCTCTATTTATAGAGAAATTATCAAACATTGTGTCTTTTCATATTACAGTGAAAAGATTTCAGATCTCCGTCTTTTTAAAGAGTTGTGTCTTTTCGATAAAAAAGATAAATCGACTTCACTTGTGTCTTTTCATAGAGTTGTGTCTTTCGTTGAAGATATGCAAGACTAATGTCTTTTCAACTAATGGTAAAAAGATAACGGTGAAAGAAAAACCGATTCACTTGTGTCTTTTCAGATTTACTATGAAGAGATGTGAGACTAGCGTCTTTTCACATTTACGGTGAAGAGGTAAATCAAAATATGAAAAAACACTTTGTTAGAGAGATAATATTTATAAGTTTGTTATTGAATTATTATCAATATATATAATGATAATTATAAACTTAATTTTGAAATAATAAAATATATATTACTATACTAATATATATAACAGTTTGGTATATCGAATCGAACCGAATCCGATTTTTTCGATTTTCGGTCTGGTACACCACAAATCGAAATCGAATCGAAATATATTGGATTTGGTACACCGAATTCCTCCAACATATAAACCGTTCCTGAACCGATACAAAAAAATGAAAAAAAAAAAATAATGATAATAAATAAATAAATCTCAAAATGAGTGCAACTAGCAATTTCCTGATTGCACCAAAGGTGCACTGTACAAAAGGTCGGCCATAAAAATAGAAACCCAAATTTTTTTTTTTAAATAAATAAAATTGAGAATTGGTGCAACCAATAATTTCATGGTTGCACACAAGGTACATTGTACAAAGGTGGGCTGCAAAAAACAGAAACAAACAAATGAAAAAAATTTAAAAAATCGTGATAAAAAATCGTGGCCTTCAAATTATCGGTCGATAACATCAAATTATCGGCTAATAATTTGAAAGCCGATAATTTTGGGTTAGAAAAAATAAATAAAAATTAGGCACCGAAATTTGTACCTAAACCACATAATCTAAATTTTGGTAAAAATTTCGATTTCAAATTTAAATCAAACCGAAACTAAATCCGATATTAGTCTTACACCAATACCACGATAAATAAATATGTACATCCAACTCAAAATCGGGCCAGAATATTTTAAGGGGAGAGACAAGGCTGGTACGCGGGACTAAGCTTCAACAGTTAGTAAATGGTTTGTAGTTTGAACCAGCTGTCCAAAATTATCTGAAGCGGTCTATCTGTCCAAAAAACCAACTGTTTTAGATTCGATTATACCGTGCACCGTGTCTTCTAAATTGTGTTGCACACGTACTCGAGTCCTTTTGCTTGCAAGGCACAAGTACTCGGTCTTCTCTAATCTCATATATTCCTTCCGCATTAAGATAAAGAAGTCGATCCACAGCTACCTTTCATTACCGAGAATAAATTCTGCTTTTATTTATAAAAAAATGGCTATTTTCGTCTCCATCGCCATTTTATTCCTCTCGCTCTCCACCATATTCTTCTCAATCTCTCTTCGAGCAGTTAAACTCGTTGATAATTCTCAAAATAATCAACTACCCATTTCGAAATTACGCTTATTTGATACATCTGAGTAATTGAGGATGAGAAGTTGCAGACATTGGGGGTTGGCATAGAGGCCAAGACCATCTTTAGAGAATCAGGGGTTCCGAATTCGAATCCCACCCTTTGTTTAGAGATTTATCCCTACCGACCAGTTTCTGTGATGTGTGAGTATTGCATGTACTTGGGAACTTAGTCGGGTGCTCTAAGAGGCCGAATACTCTGGTATCAAAAAGATGAAGAATCGCAGACAATAGTGGATTTAAACTTGAAGTTCTCAACAAGATTCTTCCATAGGAGCCAAGTTCTTCTAAGTCTGAGAAGTAGAAATCCTTTTGACTGCGTTTGGGAACGTAAATTTGAATTTGGTGATTTCAAATTCAAGTATTTCAAATTCAAGCATTTCAAATTCAGAATTTGAAATATTTGGATTTGCAAATCTATTGTTTGGATGTTTAAGCATTCTCTTAAGATTTAGCCCAAGAATTTATAAATACTTTATTTGGCTATTTTTTTTTATAAAAAGAGTATATTTCATTAGCTTCCTTCATTCTATGTAGGTAGTGATGCAAGTTCATATTGATAAAAATGGTATTTGTAATGACTCTAAGGCACGTAGTTCACTACAATGTCTTAAAGACAATAGACGTCCCCGCTCCGTCAGATAAACAAAGATGCAATAGGGTTCCCAACGAATCTATTTTCAGGATATAATAAAGCCCGATTTTGTCAAGAACCGTGTGTTCTTTTCTAGATTGCACTTTTTAGATTAAGAACATGCCACATAGATTTTCTGATATACAAAGATTCTTTTAAAAAATAAGAATTATAAGAGAAAAAAGAGAAATGAATGTTATTATAGTTTTTGTTGTATCATGTCTTTTGCGTTTTTATTTTAACGGAGATCTTATCTCTATTTATAGAGAAATTATCAAACATTGTGTCTTTTCATATTACAAAGTTGAAAAGATTTGGATCTCCGATCTTTTAAAGAGTTGTGTCTTTTCGATAAAAAGATAAATCGACTTCACTTGTGTCTTTTCATAGAGTTGTGTCTTCGTTGAAGATATGCAAGACTAATGTCTTTTCAACTAATGGTAAAAAGATAACGTGAAAGAAAAACCGATTCACTTGTGTCTTTTGATTTACTATGAAGAGATGTGAGACTAGCCTTTTCACATTTACGGTGAAGAGGTAAATCAAAATATGAAAAACACTTTGTTAGAGAGATAATATTTATAAGTTTGTTATTGTATTATTATCAATATATATAATGATAATTATAAACTTAATTTTGAAATAATAAAATATATATTACTATACTAATATATATATATATTGGTATATCGAATCGAACCGAATCCGATTTTTTCGATTTTCGGTCTGGTACACCACAAATCGAAATCGAATCGAAATATATTGGATTTGGTACACCGAATTCCTCCAACATATAAACCGTTCCTGAACCGATACAAAAAAATGACAAAAAAAAAATAATGATAATAAATAAATAAATCTCAAAATGAGTGCAACTAGCAATTTCCTGATTGCACCAAAGGTGCACTGTACAAAAGGTCGGCCATAAAAATAGAAACACAAATTTTTTTTTTTTTAAATGAATAAAATTGAGAATTGGTGCAACCAATAATTTCATGGTTGCACACAAGGTACATTGTACAAAGGTGGGCTGCAAAAAACAGAAACAAACAAATGAAAAAAATTTAAAAAATCGTGATAAAAAATCGTGGCCTTCATATTATCGGTCGATAACATCAAATTATCGGCTAATAATTTGAAAGCCGATAATTTTGGGTTAGAAAAAATAAATAAAAATTAGGCACCGAAATTTGTACCTAAGCCACATAATTTATAAAATTTCGGTAAAATTTCGATTTCAATTTGGCCCGAAATAGAAACTAAATCGATATTAGTCTTACACCAATACCACGATAAATAAATATGTACATCCAACTCAAAATCGGGCCGTAATATTTTAAGGGAGAGAGAGTCGTGGGACTAAGCTTCAACATTAGTAAATGGTTTGTAGTTTGAACCAAATTCCAAAATTATCTCAAGCGGTCTATCATCGTCAAAAAACCAACAGCTTTAGATTCGATTATACCGCGTAATCGTGTCTTCTAAATTGTGTTGCACACGTACTCGAGTCCTTTCGCTTACACGGCACAAGTACTCGGTCTTCTCTAATCTCATATATTCCTTCCGTATTAAGATAAAGAAGTCGATCCACAGCTACCTTTCATTACCGAGAATTAATTCTGCTTTTATTTATAAAAAAAATGGCTATTTTCGTCTCCATCGCCATTTTATTCCTCTCGCTCTCTACCATATCCTTCTCAATCTCTCTTCGAGCAGTTAAACTCGTTGATAATTCTCAAAATAATCAACTACCCATTTCGAAATTACGCTTATTTGATACATCTGAGTAATTGAGGATGAGAAGTTGCAGACATTGGGGGTTGGCATAGAGGCCAAGACCATCTTTAGAGAATCAGGGGTTCCGAATTCGAATCCCACCCTTTGTTTAGAGATTTATCCCTACCGACCAATTTCTGTGATGTGTGAGTATTGCATGTACTTGGGAACTTAGTCGGGTGCTCTAAGAGGCCGAATACTCTGGTATCAAAAAGATGAAGAATCGCAGACAATAGTGGATTTAAACTTGAAGTTCTCAACAAGATTCTTTCATAGGAGCCAAGTTCTTCTAAGTCTGAGAAGTAGAAATCCTTTTGACTGCGTTTGGGAACGTAAATTTGAATTTGGTGATTTCAAATTCAAGTATTTCAAATTCAAGCATTTCAAATTCAGAATTTGAAATATTTGGATTTGCAAATCTCTTGTTTGGATGTTTAAGCATTCTCTTAAGATTTAGCCCAAGAAAACACACAACAGACAAAGCAAGATAGTGATGACAGGGGAATAAAGCCTATTAAAAATGAGAAATGTACAAACTACAAGAAAATAGAAAACAAAAGAGTGCAGATATTGAGAAAATCCTAAGTACAATCTAGTCAGAATCTGACTCAAAACTTGTCCCAACCCATCTTCTTGGCATGCTCTTGAAGGTAAGCCTCCTCCTCTTTCTTTTTTCGTTCTCTCTCTGCCTTTCTTTGGTCAGCAGTTTTGGGGATGGTTGGAGCCCTGACTCTCATTTTTCTCCTCTTTGGTTCAGTAGGGATCTCGAAAGATTTATCAGTGGGTGGCTCAGGGGGGTTGGTGGGAGATTTTCCTTTGATGCCCTTACCTTGGAGCTCGTCCCTTTGGAGGCTTTCCCTTGCTGGGCCGGAGGGGGAATGGAGGGGATGGGGCTGGTGCTGGCTCAGGAGGGACAACAGGGGGTTGAGCTTTTGCTTGCACCTAAGGCAGGAGAGGACTTTTCCCTTTAGGAAGCTTAGGGGGAGACATAGAAGATTGTTCTTGTTGTTTGGCTGCAGGAATGGCAGGGCTCTTCCCTTTCACTGGCTGGCTTATTGGTGGTGCCTCCTCAGACTGGGCAGATTTGTCTTTTCCAATCGTCAAAGAGTCACTTGGGGGAGTAGTACTGTTGAAATCACCACTGTAATTGAGGATGAGAAGTTGCAGACATTGGGGGTTGGCGTAGAGGCCAAGGCCATCTTTAGAGAATCAGGGGTTCCGAATTCGAATCCCACCCTTTGTTTAGAGATTTATCCCTACCGACCAGTTTCTGTGATGTGTGAGTATTGCATGTACTTGGGAACTTAGTCGGGTGCTCTAAGAGGCCGAATACTCTGGTATCAAAAAGATGAAGAATCGCAGACAATAGTGAATTTAAACTTGAAGTTCTCAACAAGATTCTTCCATAGGAGCCAAGTTCTTCTAAGTCTGAGAAGTAGAAATCCTTTTGACTGCGTTTGGGAACGTAAATTTGAATTTGGTGATTTCAAATTCAAGTATTTCAAATTCAAGCATTTCAAATTCAGAATTTGAAATATTTGGATTTGCAAATCTCTTGTTTGGATGTTTAAGCATTCTCTTAAGATTTAGCCCAAGAATTTATAAATACTTTATTTGGCTTTTTTTTTTTTATAAAAAGAGTTTATATTTCATTAGCTTCCTTCATTCTATGTAGGTAGTGATGCAAGTTCATATTGATAAAAATGGTATTTGTAATGACTCTAAGGCACGTAGTTCACTACAATGTCTTAAAGACAATAGACGTCCCCGCTCCGTCAGATAAACAAAGATGCAATAGGGTTCCCAACGAATCTATTTTCAGGATATAACAAAGCCCGATTTTTTCAAGAACCGTGTGTTCTTTTCTAGATTGCACTTTTTAGATTAAGAACATGCCACATAGATTTTCTGATATACAAAGATTCTTTTAAAAAATAAGAATTATAAGAGAAAAAAGAGAAATGAATGTTATTATAGTTTTTGTTGTATCATGTCTTTTGTGTTTTTATTTTAACGAAGATCTTATCTCTATTTATAGATAAATTATCAAACATTGTGTCTTTTCATATTACAGTGAAAAGATTTCAGATCTCCGTCTTTTTAAAGAGTTGTGTCTTTTTGATAAAAAAGATAAATTGACTTCACTTGTGTCTTTTCATAGAGTTGTGTCTTTCGGTGAAGATATGCAAGACTAATGTCTTTTCAACTATTGGTAAAAAGATAACGGTGAAAGAAAAATCGATTCACTTGTGTCTTTTCAGATTTACTATGAAGATATGTGAGACTTGCGTCTTTTCACATTTACGGTGAAGAGGTAAATCAAAATATGAAAAAACACTTTGTTAGAGAGATAATATTTATAAGTTTGTTATTGAATTATTATCAATATATATAATGATAATTATAAACTTAATTTTGAAATAATAAAATATATATTACTATACTAATATATATAACAGTTTGGTATATCGAACGGAACCGAATCCGATTTTTTCGATTTTCGGTCTGGTACACCACAAATCGAAATCGAATCGAAATATATTGGATTTGGTACACCGAATTCCTCCAACATATAAACCGCTCCTGAACCGATACAAAAAAATGAAAAAAAAAAAATAATGATAATAAATAAATAAATCTCAAAATGAGTGCAACTAGCAATTTCCTGATTGCACCAAAGGTGCACTGTACAAAAGGTCGGCCATAAAAATAGAAACACAATTTTTTTTTTTTTAAAATGAATAAAATTGAGAATTGGTGCAACCAATAATTTCATGGTTGCACACAAGGTACATTGTACAAAGGTGGGCTGCAAAAAACAGAAACAAACAAATGAAAAAAATTTTAAAAATCGTGATAAAAAATCGTGGCCTTCAAATTATCGGTCGATAACATCAAATTATCGGCTAATAATTTGAAAGCCGATAATTTTGGGTTAGAAAAAATAAATAAAAATTAGGCACCGAAATTTGTACCTAAGCCACATAATTTCTAAATTTTTTAAAATTTCGATTTCAAATTAAATCGAAACTCAAACTAAATCCGATATTAGTCTTACACCAATACCACGATAAATAAATATGTACATCCAACTCAAAATCGGGCGAATATTTTAAGGGAGAGACAAGGGTACGTGGGACTAAGCTTCAACAGCTAGTAAATGGTTTGTAGTTTGAACCAATCCAAAATTATCTCAAGCGATCTATCTCATCCAAAAAACCAACAGTTTTAGATTCGATTATACCGTGCACCGTGTCTTCTAAATTGTGTTGCACACGTACTCGAGTCCTTTCGCTTGCACGGCACAAGTACTCGGTCTTCTCTAATCTCATATATTCCTTCCGCATTAAGATAAAGAAGTCGATCCACAGCTACCTTTCATTACCGAGAATTAATTCTGCTTTTATTTATAAAAAAATGGCTATTTTCGTCTCCATCGCCATTTTATTCCTCTCGCTCTCCACCATATCCTTCTCAATCTCTCTTCGAGCAGTTAAACTCGTTGATAATTCTCAAAATAATCAACTACCCATTTCGAAATTACGCTTATTTGATACATCTGAGTAATTGAGGATGAGAAGTTGCAGACATTGGGGGTTGGCGTAGAGGCCAAGGCCATCTTTAGAGAATCAGGGGTTCCGAATTCGAATCCCACCCTTTGTTTAGAGATTTATCCCTACCGACCAGTTTCTGTGATGTGTGAGTATTGCATGTACTTGGGAACTTAGTCGGGTGCTCTAAGAGGCCGAATACTCTGGTATCAAAAAGATGAAGAATCGCAGACAATAGTGGATTTAAACTTGAAGTTCTCAACAAGATTCTTTCATAGGAGCCAAGTTCTTCTAAGTCTGAGAAGTAGAAATCCTTTTGACTGCGTTTGGGAACGTAAATTTGAATTTGGTGATTTCAAATTCAAGTATTTCAAATTCAAGCATTTCAAATTCAGAATTTGAAATATTTGGATTTGCAAATCTCTTGTTTGGATGTTTAAGCATTCTCTTAAGATTTAGCCCAAGAAAACACACAACAGACAAAGCAAGATAGTGATGACAGGGGAATAAAGCCTATTAAAAATGAGAAATGTACAAACTACAAGAAAATAGAAAACAAAAGAGTGCAGATATAGAGAAAATCCTAAGTACAATCTAGTCAGAATCTGACTCAAAACTTGTCCCAACCCATCTTCTTGGCATGTTCTTGAAGGTAAGCCTCCTCCTCTTTCTTTTTTCGTTCTCTCTCTGCCTTTCTTTGGTCAGCAGTTTTGGAGATGGTTGGAGCCCTGACTCTCATTTTTCTCCTCTTTGGTTCAGGAGGGATCTCGAAAGATTTATCAGTGGGTGGCTCAGGGGGTTTGGTGGGAGATTTTCCTTTGGGGCCATTACCTTTGGAGCTCGTCCCTTTGGAGGCTTTCCCTTGCTGGGCCGGAGGGGGAATGGAGGGGATGGGGCTGGTGCTGGCTCAGGAGGGACAACAGGAGGTTGAGCTTTTGCTTGCACCTGAGGCAGGAGAGGACTTTTCCCTTTAGGAAGCTTAGGGGGAGACATAGAAGATTGTTCTTGTTGTTTGGCTGCAGGAATGGCAGGGCTCTTCCCTTTCACTGGCTGGCTTATTGGTGGTGCCTCCTCAGACTGGGCAGATTTGTCTTTTCCAATCGTCAAAGAGTCACTTGGGGGAGTAGTACTGTTGAAATCACCACTGTAATTGAGGATGAGAAGTTGCAGACATTGGGGGTTGGCGTAGAGGCCAAGGCCATCTTTAGAGAATCAGGGGTTCCGAATTAATCCCCTTTGTTTAGAGATTTATCCCACCACCGGCCGTGATGTGTGAGTATTGCATGTACTTGGGAACTTAGTCGGGTGCTCTAAGAGGCCGAATACTCTGGTATCAAAAAGATGAAGAATCGCAGACAATAGTGGATTTAAACTTGAAGTTCTCAACAAGATTCTTCCATAGGAGCCAAGTTCTTCTAAGTCTGAGAAGTAGAAATCCTTTTATGCGTTTGAGCGTAAATTTGAATTTGGTGATTTCAAATTCAAGTATTTCAAATTCAAGCATTTCAAATTCAGAATTTGAAATATTTGGATTTGCAAATCTCTTGTTTGGATGTTTAAGCATTTTCTTAAGATTTAGCCCAAGAAAACACACAACAGACAAAGCAAGATAGTGATGACAGGGGAATAAAGCCTATTAAAAATGAGAAATATACAAACTACAAGAAAATAGAAAACAAAAGAGTGCAGATATAGAGAAAATCCTAAGTACAATCTAGTCAGAATCTGGCTCAAAACTTGTCCCAACCCATCTTCTTGGCATGTTCTTGAAGGTAAGCCTCCTCTTTCTTTTTTCGTTCTCTCTCTGCCTTTCTTTGGTCAGCAGTTTTGGGGATGGTTGGAGCCCTGACTCTCATTTTTCTCCTCTTTGGTTCGTGAGGATCTCAAAGATTTATCAGTGGGTGGCTCAGGGGGTTTGGTGGGAGATTTTCCTTTGGGGCCATTACCTTTGGAGCTCGTCCCTTTGGAGGCTTTCCTTCTGTCAATGGAGGGGAATGGAGGGATGGGGTCAGCTCGGGAGGGACAACAGGGGTTGAGCTTTGCTTGCACCGAGGCGTGAGAGGACTTTTCCTTTAGGAAGCTTAGGGAGACATAGAAGATTGTTCTTGTTGTTTGGTCTGCAGGAATGGCGTGGCTCTTCCCTTTCAAGGTCTTATTGGTGGTGCCTCCTCTGATCAAGGCGATTTGTCTTTTCAATCGTCAAAGAGTCACTTGGGGAGTAGTCTTGTTGAAATCACCTGCGTAATTGAGGATGAGAAGTTGCATATTGGGGGTTGGGCGTAGTGCCATCTTTAGAGAATCAGGGGTTCCGAATTCGAATCCCACCCTTTGTTTAGAGATTTATCCCTACCGACCAATTTCTGTGATGTGTGAGTATTGCATGTACTTGGGAACTTAGTCGGGTGCTCTAAGAGGCCGAATACTCTGGTATCAAAAAGATGAAGAATCGCAGACAATAGTGGATTTAAACTTGAAGTTCTCAACAAGATTCTTCCATAGGAGCCAAGTTCTTCTAAGTCTGAGAAGTAGAAATCCTTTTGACTGCGTTTGGGAACGTAAATCTGAATTTGGTGATTTCAAATTCAAGTATTTCAAATTCAAGCATTTCAAATTCAGAATTTGAAATATTTGGATTTGCAAATCTCTTGTTTGGATGTTTAAGCATTCTCTTAAGATTTAGCCCAAGAATTTATAAATACTTTACTTGCCTTTTTTTTTATATAAAAAGAGTTTATATTTCATTAGCTTCCTTCATTCTATGTAGGTAGTGATGCAAGTTCATATTGATAAAAATGGTATTTGTAATGACTCTAAGGCACGTAGTTCACTACAATGTCTTAAAGACAATAGACGTCCCCGCTCCGTCAGATAAACAAAGATGCAATAGGGTTCCCAACGAATCTATTTTCAGGATATAACAAAGCCCGATTTTGTCAAGAACCATGTGTTCTTTTCTAGATTGCACTTTTTAGATTAAGAACATGCCACATAGATTTTCTGATATACAAAGATTCTTTTAAAAAATAAGAATTATAAGAGAAAAAAGGTAAATGAATGTTATTATAGTTTTTGTTGTATTATGTCTTTTGTGTTTTTATTTTAACGGAGATCTTATCTCTATTTATAGAGAAATTATCAAACATTGTGTCTTTTCATATTACAGTGAAAAGATTTCAGATCTCCGTCTTTTTAAAGAGTTGTGTCTTTTCGATAAAAAAGATAAATCGACTTCACTTGTGTCTTTTCATAGAGTTGTGTCTTTCGGTGAAGATATGCAAGACTAATGTCTTTTCAACTAATGGTAAAAAGATAACGGTGAAAGAAAAATCGATTCACTTGTATCTTTTCAGATTTACTATGAAGAGATGTGAGACTAGCGTCTTTTCACATTTACGGTGAAGAGGTAAATCAAAATATGAAGAAACACTTTGTTAGAGAGATAATATTTATAAGTTTGTTATTGAAATATTATCAATATATATAATGATAATTATAAACTTAATTTTGAAATAATAAAATTTATATTACTATACTAATATATATAACAGTTTGGTATATCGAACCGAACCGAATCCGATTTTTTCGATTTTCGGTCTGGTACACCACAAATCGAAATCGAATCGAAATATATTGGATTTGGTACACCGAATTCCTCCAACATATAAACCGTTCCTGGACCGATACAAAAAAATGAAAAAAAAAAAAAAATAATGATAATAAATAAATAAATCTCAAAATGAGTGCAACTAGCAATTTCCTGATTGCACCAAAGGTGCACTGTACAAAAGGTCGGCCATAAAAATAGAAACACAAATTTTTTTTTTTTAAATAAATAAAATTGAGAATTGGTGCAACCAATAATTTCATGGTTGCACACAAGGTACATTGTACAAAGGTGGGCTGCAAAAAACAGAAACAAACAAATGAAAAAAAATTTAAAAATCGTGATAAAAAATCGTGGCCTTCAAATTATCGGTCGATAACATCAAATTATCGGCTAATAATTTGAAAGCCGATAATTTTGGGTTAGAAAAAATAAATAAAAATTAGGCACCGAAATTTGTACCTAAGCCACATAATTTCAGCTAAATTTTCGGTAAAAATTTCGATTTCAGCTGAAACTGAAACCGAAACTAAATCCGATATTAGTCTTACACCAATACCACGATAAATAAATATGTACATCCAACTCAAAATCGGGCCAGAATATTTTAAGGGGAGAGACAAGGCTGGTACGTGGGACTAAGCTTCAACAGTTAGTAAATGGTTTGTAGTTTGAACCAGCTGTCCAAAATTATCTGAAGCGGTCTATCTGTCCAAAAAACCAACAGTTTTAGATTCGATTATACCGTGCACCGTGTCTTCTAAATTGTGTTGCACACGTACTCGAGTCCTTTCGCTTGCACGGCACAAGTACTCGGTCTTCTCTAATCTCATATATTCCTTCCGCATTAAGATAAAGAAGTCGATCCACAGCTACCTTTCATTACCGAGAATTAATTCTGCTTTTATTTATAAAAAAAATGGCTATTTTCGTCTCCATCGCCATTTTATTCCTCTCGCTCTCCACCATATCCTTCTCAATCTCTCTTCGAGCAGTTAAACTCGTTGATAATTCTCAAAATAATCAACTACCCATTTCGAAATTACGCTTATTTGATACATCTGAGTATGGAAAATTTCAACTTGACAACGGCATAGGTCTTTCTCCTCAGATGGGGTAAGCATCTCTTTGTCCTGTTCTTTTATTGATTTTTTTCTCTGTTTTATATTGAAGTATTTCTATGATTAGTTTTGGATTTTTTTTCGTTTTTTGATATGTTTGTTACTGGTTTTTTAACTATATTTTGGATAATTTGTGGGTTATTTTTAGTAAATTGTATTAGTTAATATCTATATATTTATTTACATGTGGGTGCAGATGGAATAGCTGGAATTTCTTTGCCTGTGATATCAATGAAGCTGTTATAAGGGAAACAGGTATAATTTATTTATTTGTTTTTCCCTTTTCTGTGTTCCCATGATCCCTTTGCTTTGAACATGTGTACCTATGTATGTATAACATCGGATTTTGATCCAACGGTCATAAAGCGAGTCAACATAGGCACCCATTTAGACCATGTGGCATACTTCTGATCATTTGAAGTGTTTCATGTGTATGGTCATCACTTGAGCCCCACTCTGTCCAAAATTCACCCATATCAGAGTATTGGAACCATCTGATCAGAGCGCTTTGATATTGACGCTGTTAAATCCCCAATGACTGATTTTTGGGCTCATGGCAGCTCGCAATATGATCTACGACTTTGACAAAATAGGTGCTTCTTATGGTCTCTAGTTGTAATTACTTGAAATAACCCATGCTCCTATATCATAATAGTAAGAGTCATCATGGAATTTTTTTCCCTTATATAGGCGGACTCAGTTAGGTCCCGGTTGGCATGGCCCCAACTTTCAGCTTCTATTTAAAACAGATTCCCGCAAACGCCAAAGCCGGAAGTTGGTTTTGGATACTTCCAGCTTTTGCTTATTTTAAGCTTTGTGGGAAGCTCTTTTAATTGAATTCAGGGTGGGAAGTTGTGTTAACTAAACAACATCTAAGACGGTAGTGCTGCTTTTCACTGTCAGAAGGTGTGGAGCGGTTTCTAAAAGCCATGCCAAACAAAGCCTAAATATCCTGAAGAAGTCCTGAATTTAATATCCAGTTATGGAATTCATCGATGATTTCGCACAATCATTCCTGTTGTTTTTTGACCGTCTATGCTCCAATTGCTGACATTATGCTTTTCGTGGACAGCCGATGCACTCATCTCAACTGGATTGGCTGATTTGGGTTATATTTATGTTAATATAGGTAAAGCCAGAACTGAATACATCAATACATAAACTGTTTAAAAGGACACTTTTTATGCCATGTAGCATACATCTTTGACCAATTCAAGCCGTCCAAGAGGCAAAACATCATGTGAACTACAACTAACCTAAAGGGAGTGCCCATAAGAGGATTCAAACCATTCAATCAAAGCACTTTAATATATATCATTGTTCATATTTAACATAGAGTCCATATTGAAGTGCTTGGATTCGATGGTACGGATCAGCTTATGGTGGGTGGCTGGGTTGGTTGTGGTGGGTGGCTGGGTTGGTTGGTGGGGAGGGTCTAAGTGAAGTTCACAAGATATCTAATTACTTGGGTGAAGTGGATTGTGAAAAATAACATGACCAAACCAAAAGAGGGTTGGCGTAGTGGCCAAGACCACGCCTCAAGAAGTGGAGGTTCTGAGTTCGAATCCCACCCCTTGTTGGCCACTCGCAAGGATTTATCCTTACTGAGTGTTACGTGTGATGTGCTGGTGTTGCACATCCCCGGGGACTTAGGCAGGTGCTCTAAGAGGCCAGATACCCTGTTATCAAATATAAAAATAACATGACCAAGATTTTTTCCATTGAGAGTTATTACTTATTGAAGTAGGCATCCAAAATCAATCTCTTTGTTCATGAGCTTCGCAGAATCTTATCTTGGTCCTTTTCTTGACTTTTTCTTTTCTATATTGTAGATGATTGTTGGTCTTTTCATAAACGAAATCCAGAGGTCAGTTAAAACTCCACGTGTTTGATATGCTTGGAATTCTTTGATATTTTGTAGTGTGTTTTCAATCTAGATCCCTCTTGTTGTGGAGAACGTGCAATAGTAGGGATGCGAAAAAAGAAGAAACAAAAAGAAAAGCAAACCACAACACAAAAACTTACGTGGTTCACCCGATATGGGACTATGTCCACGGAGATTAACGCTTGTTCACTATTGCTCAAAGATATCGAGAAAACCCTGAAAATGAAAGGAATAGAACTCCTCTTCAACTACTACTAGCATCCTACAATGCAAGTAGGCCAGCACTCGTACAATCATGTGGTCGCCCGGGCTAGACGTTGGCTGAGGACAACCAAATTGTAGGTACCAGGCTTTTCTACGGTATATAAAGAGAAAATATCAATCCTTGGAAAATAGTGTAAGAACGTCAAGACCTTCTGCTTTAACGTATTGTTTTTGGGAGCCACCTTGCAAGGTTAGATGAGCCATGTGACGCCCACGTGCGAGCCACCCTAATACAAGTCTAACACGACTTTAAATGGGGATCGTAGAAGCGGAATAAATAGCAAATGTCGGATATGGCCTTATAATAAACGGCATGGATTCTTTGTCGTGTAAGGGTTTATCATCGATAAAGATGGTATAGTTTTAAGTTAATTTTTTCTTTTCTTATTATTGACAGGCCATCCTTAATAGAGGGTTAGAGTTAAAAACTCCACCAAGAGTAATAGATCTCCATTACATAAGAGCTTCCTTGATACACCCTCTTTGAACACTGAGTCAGCTACCTTATTAGCCTCTCTTAGAAAAAATGAAATAGATTTCCATAGCCTGGATCCTTCTTCAAAGCCCACTTAATCACGTGAGGTGCATTAAAGGCACCCTACTAGTATTTCCAAAAATTTCTAATTTTCCCTATCACAATTGTAACACTGATAGTTAACTATGAAGTTGTTTTCTGCATATCCTAAGTGCTTCTACACGATGATTATGTAATGAATTTTTTCGTAGTAGTCTTGACATATCTTAGGGAATCAAAACCATCCATTAATCCCAAGATCGATGATGTATGTTCTTTCAAATCTAAAGATGCATGCATGACAGATATTGGGGTTGAGCATCCAAACCCTGTAGGCATATATGTAAATGAGACCAACTTACTGCATTTACACAAATTATGGGCATGGCCATGACAACCACTTTTATGCCAACTTGCACATATATTTGTTCAATCTAGTGTAGTCCAACTAGCAACCCATCATTGGCACGTGTCCCAGCGAAAGAATGAAACCTATAAGAGCTTTGGACCATCTGCTTGGTACATTTTAATATCAACCATTGAAAAAATAAGCACAATTTTTCATATTAGAGTGCATTGATCGGATGGATCAAATCCGGTCATGACTGCGATCATAGGGTCTATGGTAGGTTCCTATATAAGCTACCACATTAATGAATTAGATTGCTAAAAATTTATGTCATTTGGCCGCAAATTGGAGCAGTCAAGACCCAATATATAGAGATGCAGTCATTTGCCAATTATCCTTAGTCATTTTCCATTTATCCTTTGTAAATATATGTTCATTCACGTAATGTATACCCTCATTCCATGATGAGCATATTTTGAACGACAGCAATTAGTAATAAGCCTTATGTTCACAAATTTTATTTATTTTTTCAACATATCACCAGTCACTATATTATGTAGGGTTTGGGCCTATAGGTCAATTAGAAAGTGCACTCTGAAATTCCTAGCTTGGAAATCTGAATTTCCAGTAAAACCTCAGTCCCAGGAATTGAAATTCCTAGCTTAGAAACTCACTTAAATAAGTCTACAAACGACTAGTCAAATTACTGACTATAAGTTCTTACACTCCTTATCTAACTTCGCATGTTTGAGATCATGCTTGGAGTCGATGAATTCTGGCATTTTCTGAATTTGCTTGGTCTTTGATTTTATCGATGCATGGAAGTCCTCCATAATGGCTTGGTTGTTTGCGCAGGGTGATTTGGTACCGGATCCAAAAACATTTCCGTCAGGCATTAAAGCTCTTGCAGATTATATACATGGAAAAGGCCTCAAGATTGGTATTTATTCTGATGCTGGGTAGGATAACTTCTATAATCTTCTCTTGAATGGCTAAAATTCTCTCTCTCTCTCTCTCTCTCTCTCTCTCTCTCTATATATATATATATATATATATATATATGACACCTGTACACCTGTTAGGTAGTCTTAAGGACTGCCTTCACCTTAGTCCCAACCTCTAAAACAGGTGCCACGTGGCTCCCAATTCATGGGTTGAGTGCCACATGGACCAAGTGGGCATTGTGTAGAATAGATCATTTAAAAAGTAAATAAATAAATTGAAAACTCATCTCCACAGGAAAAGTCCAAAAGTACAGTCAATGGTCTAATGTATAAACAGTATAAATCACACAAGGGGGGATCAGATTTCAATGTAAAAATAATAATAATAGTAATCAAACAAAAAATCTATTCAATGTCCCCTTGGTCCACGTGGCACAAGAACAAGGTCTTGGGTGCCACGTGGAACCATTTTCAGAGGTTGGGATTACGGTGAAGATAGTCCCTGGGAACCCTTTTCCATATATAAATTTACATACAAACATACATATAGATAATCAACTACTATGATCTTGGCGTAGCAGTTGTACTCATAGATAGACAGAGATACAATCGACAAAGTGACTGTGTGAACAATTCCAAGTCCAATGTAATCAAATTTGATAAAACCTTATCCAGGCAATATCATTCAAACTACACTATTAGAATATCTCATGTTTTTCTCTGATGAAATGAATATTCCAGGGCATTTACTTGTCAAGTTCGACCTGGATCCCTCTTCCACGAAAGTGTTGACGCACAATTGTTTGCAGATTGGGTAAGGATTCAGATATTCTTTCCAAAAGTAATTCCTGAACAGTACCTGCCTGGTTTTCTTGGGAGATGAAAGACAAAATTTCCAGATTTTATTTGGTATTTTACAAATTTTTCTAAACCGAGCATAACAATTATCATGATCTTCTCTAATCAGTTATCAACTGTATGTAATTTTTTTTATATTTTATATTCAGGGCATCGATTACTTAAAGTATGACAACTGCTTCAATTTGGGGATTGAACCAAAGAAACGGTTTTGCCTCATCTCATGTTCAGTGTTTACGGTTAAATCAAATTTTTGTCAGGATAATTTTCTCTCTTTCGCTTATTGATGCACTGTACTTCCATTTCCAGCTACCCGCCAATGCGTGAAGCACTAAATGCAACTGGACGTATCATTTTCTACTCAATTTGCGAGTGGTAATTTTGATTCCCTAGTTATTCACAGAGCGATTTTCCAGTATATGGAAGCTTGAAAAGTATTGCTCTGATCTCCATTTGATAGGGGTGTGGATGATCCAGCCCTATGGGCAGGAGGAGTTGGAAATAGTTGGCGGACAACAGATGACATCAACGATACATGGGCTAGGTGAGAAACTTTAAATTGGGCAAATACCCTAATTAATAAAGGGCCTTCATCAAGCCCTTTGTTACTTCGAGGCTTTCATTTAACCCCAGATGGTTAAATTTTTATTTCATCTTAGCCCTTTTTTTTATACTATTTTGCCCTTCAAGTAGCCACACTATTTTTATGCGGCTGTAATATAGAAGCAGTTCTTTTTGTATCAAAGAGATGGGGCAAAATAGTAAAAAAAGTGCTATGAGGTGTTAGTTGAAAAGTTTAACCATCCGGGTTAAACAAAACTGCCAAACTAATAAGGGGTCTTGGTGAAGTCTACTTATTAGTTCGGGGCATTTATGATACTTCCCAATTTAAATTTGTCTGTCTGTATTATTTGAGCAATTTTACAGAGCTGGTTATGTCATATTATATTAACCTTCTTATATGTTAGCATGGCCACAATTGCTGATCTGAATGATGAGTGGGCTGCATATGCGGGGCCTGGTGGATGGAATGGTAATGATGCAATCTATTAATGGACAACTCAATTTTGTGTTTTGTCAACAGCAATCGCCTAGTTTACAGTATGCTTTATAAGCTAGAACACAGGTAAAAGGCTCAATCAGGGCAATTTTTCAGTGGGATGCTAATATGTAGCACCAATCTTTCTTGGTAGACCCGGATATGTTAGAGATCGGCAATGGGGGCATGACTTACCAGGAGTACCGTGGACATTTCAGTATTTGGGCTTTGATGAAGGTGTGTTTCCGATAATCTTTGAAACCAAGGCCTTGTTGGGCAACGCTCTCATGGCCTGATTTCGGTTTTTGGCTTTGAAAACCAGAAATCAGTTAAAAATGCCGTTTGATGAAACTTGTTTCTCGAATTGATTCTCACCCCAAGCGTTTGCGGGAGTCAGTTATAGGTTTTTGGCGGAATCCAGAAGAGGCAAAAACCCACTACCGGATTCTGTATTTGTGGGAATCAGTTTCAAGGTAGAGTAGTGTTCTGGGTAGGGTGGCAATGGTCTGGGCTTGGGCTTGGATTTTTGTCATTTTTTAATAAGGCCCAGCCTGAACCTGGCCCGTTTATAGTAAAATTTGAGTCCCGAGCCCGGCCCATTGCCACCCTTATTTCTGGGTAGCATTGCCAGACAGGGCGCAACTGCGCAACACCTGTTTATTTTGAAATTTTGGGGTCTTACATAACTTCATAGATGTGCAGGCTCCTCTTCTGATTGGTTGTGATGTACGAAACATAACCACAGAAACATTGGAAATTTTAAGCAATAAGGAAGTCATCGCGGTAAATCAAGGTTACCACTTTCTCCAAAATTTGCTTTTGGTGAAGTAAATGTTATAGATTTGATTCAGTTGCCTTCCTGGAAGTACTTGTGATATGTTTAAAGTAAAACTTGCATTTTGTTTGCTATTGTCTAGAATGGTTTATAGCAGTTTCAACATAGCGTCAAACACTAAATAAGGCATAAAATTCTGTGTTTGCAGACCCTCTTGGTGTGCAAGGACGGAAAGTTTCAGTAGAAGGAGCTGATGGCTGCGGCCAGGTTTTTCTCTTTTCTTTCTTTTCATTTTCTTGTTTTTGGGATTGGTATAAAGCCATAATTTCATTAATTAAAACAAAGGTACAGCGGATCAAAGGAGGTGCTACGATTGCCAAACAAAGAGTGAAAAGGAAATGGAAAATTAAAACAAACAAGAACAGAGCGAAAACCCAAAAGGGGCGCCCAACGAGTAGCACAAATCGACAACTAAGGAAGCATTAGCTGTTCACACCCCCTTAAGAACTTCTCCCCTGTAAATGCCGAGGAAAGTGAGGATGCCAACCACCACAGTGCAAACACATTCCATGCTTTAACCCAACTCAAGCCAAAGAAACTTAGTCGATGCCACCCAAGCAGGTCTTGAAGAATCAAACCCCCCATTGTTCATCCACGCACCAAACCTCTTATCAAATCGTAAATTTTCTTTCCTTCCTAAGTTCGCCAAGTTCTTCTCCGACTGTGCCATGTTATGATATAGAATTAATGCATGAAGCTTGCGTGGGAAGAGCATTTGCACTTGACAGAGTTGTTAAAATTAAATTATTTACTTTGCGGAATGATACAACATGACCTTACTAATTTCTCTGCCCCATCTCTACCTGTAATTTGCCGTGCTTCCTATAGTCCAACTGATGGACCACCTCTTGGATGGCCTGAAAATCACTCATACCCATTGTAGGATCCTAGCCATCCAATCAGTGGGTGGGCACTTTTGTCCCCTGTTGTCCATATTGTATTAACCATCCGAAATTCCAATAGGAACATTCACTTGAACAGACCAGAGTGATGGCAATTTCTGCTGATTTTTGGTAGAGATGATATGCAGACTTTTAATGTGAAACTTTAAACAGTATACTATTTGTATACGTAGCTATCACAAAAAAAGAAATACTAGTTGGATACGTGAATTTTAAGTGTAAGAACATGCCACATCAGGATAACATAAAGCGAGGAATTTTGTATCGTAGCACACCTCTTTATATCATTAACAATAAGCGCCTCATTTCATTTTCTTGTTAATATCGTTATTGTTATGTGTAAAACCAGGTATGGGCAGGTCCTCTCTCCAGAAAACGCTTGGTTGTTGCATTATGGAACCGATGTCACAAGGCTGTCACCATAACAGCCAAATGGGAAACGCTTGGCCTCGACTCCACTATCAAAGTTTCTGTAAGAGATTTGTGGAAGGTGAGAATAGTTGATGATCGATAAACACGGATAAACAAAAACACAGTAGGCACTTTGGTTGGCCCATGTGGCACGACCATCAGTCCAATCGGTTCATATTGTCTGGATCATAAACCAACATGTAGACTGGCGGTAGCCCAAAAATGGAGCCATAGGACAATCCTGATTTTCCAAGTCCAACAAATGTGCCTTTACGTGTCAAAGGTGGACTGTTGGCCATATCTGTTTTTAGCCATCCATTTGCAGGATCTCAACCGCATGATCGGGGTCATCCAATAGATGCGATTGTCTCTAATTCATGTGGATGGTCAGGATTTCCCTGGCTTGTTCAAAATGAGCCATCCCTACATGGCTCTGTAGGTACTAATCATTTCCTTTTGTTTTTATTTTCTCGGCTTGCTTACCCTATATTTTATCTCGATTACCAGCACAAAGATCTATCGCAAAATCCAGCTGGAGCTTTTGGTGTTCAAGTCAGGTCTCACAGCTGTGAAATGTATATTTTCACTCCCCTTATCAGCCCTTATTCTGAAATATAATCTTCAACCCGTTAGTGTTAAATGTACTTTAACTACAAGAAATATTATGAGTTTTGGACTTTCTGGCATCATGATATCAGATGGTGCAGGTTAGTCTCTGGGATCCATTCCCCATAATTTCTAGTAACCAGATGGAAGGTAAACTTGGATTTGGGTGTGGTTGTGTTTGTGAAAACATTTAGTATGGCATCCTGGTGTTTTTACTTGTTATTGTTGTTGATTATAAAATCTGGGGTGCAATGTACACCTTTTTCCGTCACTTAAAAGTGCAGAAAGCAAATCGTGAAAGGGTTCATTGATCGGATGGTTTGTGTCATCCCATCTGTATATCACTTGGGCTGTGACGTAAACTTTACTTCGTAAAGTGCAGAAAGCAAATCGAATAAAAGGTTCAATGATCGGATGGTTAGTGTCATCCCATCGGTATATCACTTGGGCTGTGACGCAGGCGCATATTGATTTAATATATAGAGCAAGAAATGGAGTACAGTAACGTGGCACATTATGATTTCAATGTTTGAGAAAACAGGATCTTTTCTCAGCCCATAGCATGCCATTAGCTGGCTTTGTTTGACAGTGGCATCACCAAGGTTTTTGATATTAAAAGGTGAAAATGCCGAAAAGTTTTATATCATAATATCACACCCATCGAGCGAGCCGTTACTCAGTTCTGGCCAAAACGAGTCTAAGATCCATCTTAAAATATAAAAAAAAATCTGATTTTTAAACCACTTCTTAAATGCTTTTCGGTAGTAGTAGTGGAAAATTTGTTGTTTCATATTTAGGGCATGTTTGGATAAAAAAATGGAAAACGTGAGAGTAAAACAATATTCTTATATTTTCCCATTGATATCGAAGTTGTAGAAAATCATGAGATTCTTTTGTTTCCTTTTGTTTTCTGTTGTTTGGATAACTACATTGTTAGTTGGGAAAATACAAGATTAATCAAATCCTGTGTTTCGATACATATGCAGGAAATTGTAGGAATAAAACATATTCTAACAAAAAATATTATCTTAGTGAATTGCTCTAACGGTTGACTTAGGTGGTATATGACATAGCTCTTTGCTAGCTCCTACCACAATAGAGTTCACCTGCTTTCGTTAGTTCTCATGTTCTTTTCTAACTCCCTACAAAGGAGAATTTATCCGCTCTAGCAGCAACTTTCATGCTCTCTAGCAGCTCTCTACCAACCAGAGCAAATAAAATCTGCTCTAACAAAGAGTGAGTAGAGAGGAGGGTGGAACTGCTAAATAGGTAAAATCTAGTATAAAATTTTACTATGTAAGGAGTTATCAAGGAGAAAGGGTACCTGCTAAAGCAAGTAACAAGATGCTAACAAAAAGAATAAGAATCCGCTAAAGCAGGTAAACTCTGCTATGGTAGGGGCTAGCAGAGAGTTTCGCCATACGCAGCCTTAGTGTTTTGTAAAGGTTAGGTTCTAGGTTCAAACCTTGATATGTGTAATAAATTTATTTTTTTAATTAATTATACTAGAGCATATACACCATATCTGTGAGTATATAGCACTATAACATAGTAGAGCTTATTGTGAGAGAAATCTCTCTAAAAATAAGGGATTTTTTTTAAAAAAAATCAAAGAAGAAATATTTGTTACGAAAACAAATACCATAAAAAAATTGTTTGAAGATTTTTAATAATTTTGGATGGATGAGAATCCACTAATATAAATTAGGACTCCTAAAGCTTAGTAACAAAATTTTTAGAGAGTTTGGATGGTCAATTGACCATCCAAGTCATAACATGACTTTGCCTTTGATTTTTGGGGATGCATGCCATATAAAATCAACATCAAATCGTCGGATAGGGGCATCATGATCTTAAGATCCATCATAAAGAAGATTGAAAAAAATAATAATCTCCATCGTCTAATTCAAATCAGTCAATGGTTTTCATCTATGAACAAATTGTGTGGTATTGCTAAACGGGTGACCGGAATGAGCAGGTCAGTCAACCAAATTAAAACCCCACAGAACCTAGCCGAACCCAATTAAAAGACCGGAATAGGCGGGTCAGTCAACCAAACCCGTTGACAGCAACAAGTGAGGTGCAACCTTGAGATCATAGGTAAAACTTCATTGATCAGGAAACTTGGACAATCGGATGGGTGCAAGTCTTTGGTTACATTATTACGGGTCCAATCAAGTGGTAACCCATCAATAGACAGTCTAGATAGACTGATGAACAAATCACAGTGGTTGTGAGTGCACCATATAGTTGGAGAGTGCAAAAGACACCAAACTATCAGATTCCTCATCATCAAAACCATAAACCTGCTCAATGATCATAACTGCCAACAAGCTAATGCTACATCAACTACACTCAAACTTTGTGTTCATCACCAACAGTAAAAAACTGAGCTGAAAAAAACGAAACATCAGCAATGGCGCCTTGCCTGTATACACCCACTTAATGAAGAAAGGGGAAAAAAATATCAGGATAATGTACAAGTCAGGAAATGCAAAAATAGGGCTGGAATCCTGCACTGTGGCAATGCGGACAAAAGATCAAACTGGTTAGCATCTTACTATTTCCTTTTTACGCCGTTCCGCTCTCTCTCAGATAAAGGAGGGAAGTCGTTTTCATCTTTCAGACGGTATGAGATTGCAACCCTGCATGTTTGAATTAGACAAGATTAAACAACATGCTATTTTATTATTGCAAGCCCGAGCTTATTATGTGTTATAAGTATTTACGACAATTAACTCCGTCATTGCCGGTCTCACTCCCAAGGTTTGATGAGGAAGGAGGAGAGTTGACATCAGCTTGAGAGTGAGCTGTAAAAAGCCCATCAAATCCCTATGATGAGTCTTACGACAAACCCAAACCCATATAGATGGGAAAAGGCTACACGAGTAGAGATAAGACCTTCATGTGGTGCCATGTTGGCGCACATTTTTTACCCATTCACAGATTGTCCAAGTGGCAGGTCATTCATATGAATTGCAATCAGCCCAAGAAATATGATCGGAGGTATGTCGAAAGCGTCAACTGTAGAGCTAATTCGAGGGTGCTTGATAGTATTAAGAACTGTACAAACCAATCCAAACACTTCAATGTCAACCCTACGTAAGAAATGAACAGTCCATATTAGAGTATTGGGATCCAATAGTCAGTCCTCTGATCGGTATGCTTCTTGGGCTGGGTGGCGTTAATATGATGTTCAGCCACTTGGAATAGTAAAAAAATTCTGCCACATTGCCTAGAAAGGTATGAAAGTGAGAGGGTAAGGGCTCTATACTTTCTCAACCCTACGATTGATATTTTTATGAAGAGGACCTTTCAGACCTTTCTTGATCCATGCTACACCCTGGCCCTTCGCCTTTAACTGGTACGGAAGAGTCCATTTGAAAGGGCCCTAAAGACCCAAACTCAATTCTTTCAGATGGGAACCAGACACCATTGTCATGGGAAAACACCTTCACAACAGCTTGACTGGCTTCGAATAACTCCGACGATTTTGGCTTCCCATTGACATTTCCATTGGAAAGCAGGATTTGCGCCTGAGATGACTCGTGATTCTCTTTCTCCAGCATGTTTGCATCTGGTGGAATCACCACCCGACCACTATTATAGGGCCTCTGCAACTGAATTTGGGTCATCGGTGCCAGATTCCTCCCTCTCCCTTGTGATTGTCTTTCCTCATATGAATGATGGTTCTGCAAAATTCCAACCATGTAAGGACACTGAGATAATGTACACTCCCCAAAATTAAAAATTAGGAGAAAACCAAGTAGAAAAGGGAAGAAAAGAAAACCTAAAAGATCGAACACGTTTGTGTCCCAAGGATAATACAGGACGGCCATAGAACCCATCAAAATCTTTCCGATGGACAAGTGCACATGTAAAAGGGTTTTCACTGTTGGGCCTATGCAGACCATTATAAAATCAAGGCCAAGATGGTCTTGGTTCCATCATCGGAATTCATGGAGTAAATTTTTTTATTAAAAAACAGATACATGGTACACCCATTTATGGTATCTCCGATAGAAAACAAAAACCAAAAAAAATGACCCTGGGATTAGTCGGGTGCTCTAAGAGGCCCGGACAGGAAGCCTGTGACAACTAACCTCAAGGGGTTTAACGTGATGGCCACGTACCCGCCTCAAGAAGCGGGGACCTGAGTTCGAATCCCACCCTTGAGGCCACCCTAGGGATTTACATTCCTTGCTGACCGGCACGTGCTAACTTGGGGCATGCATGTGTCCCTGGGATTAGTGAGGTGCTCTAAGAGGCCAGGACACCCAGGTTATCACAAAAAAAAAAATGTACTAGCTAATTTCATATAAATTGGTATCCTCAAACAATTTCCAGTTGACTCAGCAAATCCGTGGATTGCAACAAAAAGTTGGGGTTTCAATCGTGTTGTGCCCACCAAAATAGCATATATGCAATACTAAAGGCTAGCAAAAACCCATAGCTCTCAACAGAAAAACTGTCACTCAAATCAAAACATTCAAATCTAGATATGAATATACCATGTTGGGAAAGTATGTGCCGAGCCCTCGCGTCTTTGGCATATCTTCCAAGTCAAAACCACCAGATATTACAGGTGCGCTCAACGGAAAATAGCCAGAAGGGGAATACGACTTTCCGCAGACAAATCCATTTCCGTTGATGCGCGAGAACAGGTTCCTCTTTAACTGTGGAAACGACCGACGGACAACATATGGAATGGGAAAAACCGGCCCACCCAGTACATGGTCATGGCACCATTGACCATACTGCATGCTATTAAAGTAACTGTCATAGTCTCCACTGAGTTCTGACAAGTCATTTAAAGCTTCGAGATTTGCGTTTGAGCCTTCCGCGTCCCTTTCTCCAAAACCAATGATTGGGAAAATCGTAACCTTAGAAGAGTCATTTGTTGCCGAAGACTGATCCTTATAATACAAATCTTCTCGTACGTACGCATTTGAAGTCAAAACAAGCAGTAAATGATCAGTTGATCTGGCAGTAGCAGGATTCTTAAGATCACTATGAGATCCATTTAAATCTGCAACTGTGTTCAAAATTTTTCCATCCTCAGGAAACAGATGGGAGAAGTAGATATCAGGTGCACGAGGGACACTTTCCAATGTCAAACTAACGGGCTTGCTACTTAAAGATGGAGACTTGCAGGATTCATTTGCGATTCTTGGAATTGGGTATCTACTAGTAGCAAGATTTTTGTCATCCCCAGCCACATTACTAACCGAAACAGTATTCCCTTCTGTGAAACAACTGGATCCTATCTTTACTTCATTTCCCAATTGCATTTGAAACCCCTGTTTCTTTTCCGACTTTAAAATTCTAACAGTATTGATCTCCTCGCATGGTGATCCATTACGATCAGCAATTGGATCCTCCATAGTGGTACTGGAATTGAGGGATAGCAATCTTGTAATGTTCTTGTTGTTGGTGGGTGTTTCAACATCAGATTTTGATGGCTCCGAACCGGACCCACTAACTCCAAATGGAGCACTATCTCGACAACTAGGAACCGCATATAGTACATCTGGTCTTTTCCCACTTTTATGTCTATTTAATGTGTTCCTGAAAAACGTGTTGATCTCATCTGCAATACTTTCTTCTGGTGACAGAAGGATCTGCGCGAGCTTTCGAGCTCCATATATGAATGCGCTACGTATTCGATAGAAATTTCCTATTTGAGAATGATGAAGATATCAGAAAGGGATTACCAAACAAAAGGAGACAAAATGGTGCTTGGCACGATCATAATTGTTGGGGTGCCCCTTCTCTACCCACAAACGGGCTAACATGCTCATCAAACTAGAATGTCCAACAGTCCAACCCATGAATTTTCTGTGAACCGCTGAGGAGGTTCTGAAATGGTGCATCAAAGAGATGTCCCATTCATTGGAGGGTCCCGATAGATGACCACATGGAATATTTTTGGGAAGAGAATCGCACCACCAAAGTCGGTGCAAGCAGTGCGCACCATGCTACAACAATTAATTGGGAAAATATATTGCATACAAATTACTGTAATTATTGATGAGATACCAACTAATACTACGCATACACTAACTAATGTAAGTCTCTTTCAGATGGTGTGTGATGGGGCGCAAGTAACAGCTCTTTTTATTCGCTCTTCGATCCGGACTGTCCAATCTGTGGGACATCTCATCTATGGAGCTTGGAAAATCACTGATCAGATGGGTATTGATCAAGCAGTTAACTCTCTTTGGACTGCCAATAAGATTTGGCGTCAGTCCAAAAATAGAAAGATGGATTGTTCTGTTACGATTGATGACATGTGAACCCATTGTAGGTACAGACATGGCACAGCACGAGTATTAATGGGGCTAAGCTTCATAATATAATGGGTCATCGCTCATAACAGAGCCATCTATATTTTCTTTGAATTGACACCAATTTTATTGACAACCCAAAAAGAACTAACAGCTCAAACAGTTAGGACCATCCAGTCAGTAATATTTTCAAGCCACAGTCCAGTAGAGATGAGAAGTCCCTCAAATTGGTCAGTCTAGATGGAAGAGCGGATACGCTGATTGCAGATAAAGCTAATGTGCTAAAAACTCATAATTCCTTTCACTGAAAAAAGAGATGCATGAAAGTACACCAGCTGCTACAACCACATTGTCATTTACTCATCACATACTACATGAAAAAGAGGCTTATTAATTGGGGTGCACATAGTATTAGTTGGTGTCTCATGACAATTTCACTAATTGACGTGGGATGCATTTTTTTTAAATTAATTGGTACGTAATGAGCAACTTTATTAACTGGAGTGTAATGAGGAAATGTTGGTGTGGAAGTAGCAACCCTCAAAAGTAAAAGCATGTCATCTATTGCTTAGAATTTCGCGCAGGAGGAACAAAACATCTCTATACCTTTGCTGACACTGCGTCCTAGATTGTTATTTTCTCTCAGAGGATCAATTATGTTAAGATGCTTGATAGGAAATGATCGTGAATTGTTCTCCAATCCCCTTGATGGAGCGGAGAATCTTTCAGTGCAATCTCTAAGAAATTCCTTACTTAGCAACAAATCACTTCCCTCAGTTTCAGGAATGCCAGCTGTGTAATCACAAACAAGTTGTTAGCTCAAATGAAAATAGTCGCAAATACACCCACCCCTCCCCACATAAATAGATTTGAATGACGAAACAGAAGAGCAGAATGTTGCTTACCCACTATTTCAGGCAGAGATGATACACAGACCGGACCATTTAAACTGAGACAGTAGTTGTCCCAATCGAATTTGCTGAAATAGTCTAGAAACCTGTATAAAACCTAGATAGACAGTTGCTTTAGTACGATCTACAAAATCATGTTGTCGGTTTTCTATTGGAGCTGTCAATGGGTCATCCCAAGCAAGGATCAAAATGTCGGATTTTGTTTCGGTTTCGGACATGGCAAAAACTGAAATCAGAAATTTCCCCCCCCCCATACAGAAAAATCCGAAATTTTGGATTTCGGTTCGGGCATGCCAAAAACTGAAACATTTCGGCCGAAATTTTGAACCATGGTCCCATGAGCCGATTCACCTGAACTGTGTTATAACCGGATCGGGAATATATAATCTTGGCCCATCAAGTCATGCAAATTGAATCAGATCGGATCAGGCCTTGAAGCACCCAACCCCAAGGTCAGGTCTGGTCTGGTCAACTTGGATTTTTGCCAGACCTGACCTGGTTTTCGGCTGGGTCGGGCATATAACCTTGGCTGACCTGGTCATGTTGCACGAGATGCACAAGAAAGTCAGGTCAGGTCAAGCGCCCAAAGCACCAAGCCGACTTAGAATTCAGCCACAGCCAAACCCATTAACAGCCCTGTATATATTGCTAATGGAACAATGCATGCTAGTGTAGCATGAAAACAATATACTCGAGTGCTAGATCAGGCGCCATGTGGCACATGATTCCGAGTTACACCACATCCTCTAAGTATTCGCCAAATTCCTTAGTGTTTTAGAACTTTTTTTAAAAAAATCAAACTTTTTTCCCCTTCATTTCACAGGTCAGAGATATGGGTTTTCCACCCAAAATTTTCTCCACTGAAAATTTTCACCTTTGGCCCATAATTCAATGGTGGAAAACCATTCTTTTTATATAAAAAATTCGATGGCAGCTGATATACCTTGGGCATATTGGCATGGCATCCGATCCTCGAGTTGGGTGCAACGTGGTATCCACTCAAAGGTAGCATGGGACGCTAAGGTAAGGTAGTGTCCGGGGCTATATATATATATATATATATATATATATATATATATATATATATATATATATATATATATATATATATATATATATATATATATATATTCCCAGGCCTTAAATATGAGGAATCCCTACATATTGGTCGCAAATACGACCAGGCAGTGTTGGTCATCAACCTAGCTAAGAAAATAGCAGTGTCCAACGCTTATACTTTCGTCATTTTACCATGCAAGTAAAACTACCAAAGTACCCCTGTGAATGGGTGGCCCACCCAAGTCGAGAAGAATGCCACACCTAACCATTTATATTTATATGGGGTTGTAATCTCCTCAAGAACTCACCTCCAAAGGGCCATGTAGGGAAGAATGGAACAGATGGAAGACATATAGAACCAATGTTTCCAAAGCATACGTTGATATCAGACCATGATGAGCTCCAAGAATGCGGCTCTCATGATAACACCAAGCTTTAACCAATAATACACTGCGCTTAAAGAGATGGTCTCTACCAATAAAACGATCAACCTAAAAACACCAAAAATCTGTGATTTAAAAGCATATCTGTGGCTTGGGAGGAAACGAAATAATATCATTTCAGCACTCCTCATCCTCTACAATTTCACATCTTCGGGAATTCATTATCCGTTTAATTGTTTGTATATTCTTTAGTTACTCCTTAGGGGATGGTAATATTCACTCCTCATCCTCCACAATTCACATCTTCGGGCATTCATTATCCGTTTAATTGTTTGTATATTCTTTAGTTACTCCTTAGGGTATGGTAATATTAATATATAATAAATGCATAAAAATGTAAAGGACAAATAAAATTTTAAATTATTTCAACATTATTAGTTATGCATTCGCTTGGGAGGAAACGAAGTCAACATCATATCAGCACTCCTCATCCTCCACAATTTCACATCTTCGGGAATTCATTATCCGTTTAATTGTTTGTATATTCTTTAGTTACTCCTTAGGGTATGGTAATATTAATATATAATAAATGCATAAAAATGTAAAGGACAAATAAAATTTTAAATTATTTCAACATTATTAGTTATTCATTCTTTTTATCAAAGGACAACTAACCGCAAGCATTGTCCCATCAGACAATTGAAAGAGCATTGTGGCCCCTTATTATAAAAACAAAAGGGACAGACAAAACTGTGCCAGCTATTATGACATTACACTTATAACGGGAAGATCAATAACTAGAGTCCTTTTCCTATTGCAATTTACTGACAAGTTTAGGGCGAGAAGGAAAAACTCACATATGATTTTATTGATTTGGAGGCTATGATAGTATTCAGACAGAAAATTTGGCGGACGCTAAGGGAGAAATGCATATCTAGCTACTATAAGAACTACGTGTAGAGAGACAAGTGGCTTCTCTGTCGAAGTCACGCTATATCAAGGTCTGTATTGAGTCCTTATTTTGCCCCAATCATGAATGTGTTAACCATAGACAGATTCCATGGTACATATTATTTGTGGGTATGTAGTATTAATCACCCAAATGAGGAAACAAGTATAGGATAAGCTAGAATTATGGAGAAAGACCTTAGAGTCGAGAGGTTTGAAAATTAGCATACAAAGACAAAATATATGGAGTGTAATTTAGTGAACATGGAGCGTAATTTAGTAAACATGAAAGCCTGAAGGAGGATTTGGTTAAAATAGAAAAACATATAGTGTCCTATTGCCATAGATTTCGTTATGTAGACTCTGCCTTACAATCAGATGGTAGATTGGAGGAGGACATCTCAATTAGGATTAATGCATGTTGGACAAAATGGAGACGAACAAGGAGAGCATTGTATAGCCCAAGAGTTCCACGTCAATTGAAGGAATGTTTTTATAAGATAACAGTAAGACCTACCATACTACATGGTGGAATGTTAGGCTACAAAAAAAAAAAATGTTAGGCTACAAAGAACAACAAGACGATAAAATGCACGGGCTAAGATGCCTATGTTGAGATGCATGTGTAGAGTAACATCAAAGGATAAAAATAGGAATGAGTACATAAAGGGAATTTCAGAGTAGCACCTATAAAGTAAAAAATTACTGAATGACATGCCCATCGTAGGTCAAAAGCAGACCATATACGAAAAATTGAGGCGCTACAAGCACAAAGACGTAGGAGAAGAGGAAGACTAGTGATGACCTGGACGGAAGTAGTAAAAAGTGAAGGATTGCCAAGTTACGAAGAGCTTAGCACTGATCAGCAACGAGTGGAGAAATATGACTCGAAAGTCAAACTCAAATAGATGGGATAAGGCTATGATGATGATGATGATGACTATCAGACAATTGAAAATTAAAAGATACCGGTCACCATTAACACAATGTATATTTTTGGAATAATACTTTCAATTTAAAAAATAAAAACCAAAAACTTGAAAATTAAAAATATTACATATTAGTGTAATTTTTATATCGTTTATGTTGATTTTTTTGTGCTTCTCATGAGCCAGCTGCAGTCAAACCGATATGGGGATAATCCTATCATTGCAACTGTTTATCTTATCTGGAAAGGTTAAACTTTTAACATAAATTGTAATCAGTTTTAGAAGTTATATGAAAGATAAAGATTTACCTAAAAGTGTAAGGGAAATTAATTACTTTAAGTCTGATTGCTTTTTGTAAAAAACTCCATAAGATAGTTATTCAAAACTTTATCTAGGAGATTTTCACTGAGTAAATAGAGTACCGATACACTTCATGGGTAATGTGATTCATTCAGTTGTTTTAACTTTTGAAGAACTGAATAGATGCACTATTTGGCAATTCAAAGAACATAACTATTCAGCTCCTCAACCAAATAGTACTCGAGGAAAAATATTTACCACAAAAAAATTACCATGGAAAGCTACTCTGGTTAGTAAAATTTGGCATAATAAAGTGAAGCATAAATTAATGTGATTTGTGAGGAAAGGGGAGATATAGTCAACTGTTAAGGAGAAGCCTTTGAATTTGTACCTGCTCAAGAAAGCAAAGGGTACAAAGTCCTCCCAACTGATTAAATGAGATGTCTACTACAATATTCTGAACAAGGCATTTAACGAGCTTAACCTGCCATAGAAATCTCAAATCTATAAGCATTCATGCCATAAGTTAGAAAATTGTAAGGTGGAAAAGCAGATATAGAAAAGGCAGTAAATATTCAGATAAGTTAACAGAAATTAAAAGGACAACAAAAACGATAGGATTTCATTGCTTAGGGTACATTCTAGATAAATTGTGAAGGTTCAAAATATATAAAACAAATATAATTAAACTGCACTTTTTCATGATTTTGGTTACACCCATCTTATAACAATAGCTTATCTCCATTAGTCTTCCAGAAGATCCTTACAAATCATCACTTCCACGCCATAATTTCTAACCTAAAAGGTTTCACCAACTAACTAAACTGACAATTCCCAAATAAATAGGCACATGACCTGATGCTGAATTTGGAAAACATTCTTAAACACTGCCAAGAAATGAGACTACCCTCAGAAATTATTTGGTACTCCACAAGGCAATTCAAAAATGTGAGAATAAGATCTAACGAAATAAAAAAGTCTATAGCATTTCATTGACACTCCATCTACCCTTGCCTCCAATGACTTATCTAATCATTTCTAAATTCAGTAGATGAGATCCAACCTAAGAACCATCACATCGCCAATGCAGGAAAAAGAAGATGACCTACTAAGTCAAAACAAGATCAACAAGTCGGTGCAAAAACTCCTCACTTTGGACATAAATAGATGGGTCATCTGAGTGTTACGTAGACATATGGCATGGGTTCCAAGTGTCAAAGTATCATTGGTGTTTGACACAAGAATTTCTGAAAATTCTAATATGGCAGCATAGCAATTTCTGAAAATTTTAAGAGAGAGCATGGCCCTAAAAAAAGTAAAAGTGTAAACTATGTATAGCGGTACTAAATCTAAGGCAATGTGCCACTAAATGATAGAAGATGCTGCATTGTTATAATGGAATGCTATTAAAAAGAAGGTTAAATTGTGCATGGTAGAACATGCAAAATATCAGAGACACTCAATTGTGCAACCAAACATCAATTCTAATTAAAAATTGAAAAAATACTCAGTCAATAAGATTATAAGAAAATAGGCAATAGAATGAAAAACCTCAGCATGAATGTAGTGCACATCTTTTACTTCAAATTCAGCAGCCTTATTCCGCGCTTCTGCTTCAAGGACAATGCGAACATCATTGGCCAAATTATCCTCAATATTTTGACCTTTAAGTGCTGTGATTGCCGTCAAATCAATATCTCCATCGGGTAGATAAGTCTTCAGAGGCACTGACCCATATGGGAAGACCTGGGAAGATCATATAAACAAGTTAAACTCAACTTCGCACACTTGATTTTAATCAAATGAGCATGTAAATATCCAACATCCAACATACTTGCTGCTTACTGATAACTAAAACTCACTATTGCAATAAAAATCATTTATATTTCATTAATCAAGGTCATTCCACAATCTCAATAGCAACATACCTATTAAATGAAGTTTTTGGGGGTAGTGTAAGCCCCTTAAAGAAATTTCTTACACGAGCGAATATCCGATTAATTCCTACACTATCAGGGATTATAAATTACAACCACACAATATGCACAACATACACGATTTTTTACGTGGAAAACCCAATCACAGGGAAAAACCATGGGACTGTAGTCCGATCAAACAAATCAACTATGAAACAAATGATTACAATGAGTACCAGTGATATACCGACAATGAACGTATGCCTATCAAACCCCAATGCAATCCAACGATACATCGCAAATCGTCTCCATAGCTTATGAACTTGATCGCTCCAATCAATCGTTGATGAACGCATAACGATCCACCTCGAATCCCTCAAGGCAACAATCCACACACCCAAACCCTTTAGGCAACAACCATTGATATCCACACACAACGATTCACCTCGAATCCCTCAAGGCAAGATAGATGAACACCCAAAACACTTGGGCAAGGTAGAGAAATGGAGATGGTGATGGCGATAGAAAACCTTTGAAAGTTTTGAGGATTAAACATCACTTTTAATGGTTTTCAAAGGGGAATGAAGGAGACAACTTGGGACTTAGAGCTAGTTCCAATTGAGTAAAGATACAAAAATAAGCTCATTCTAAAACCCTAAAACCTTTCCTAAAAGGTGTACAAAGGAAAGTATCAAAAAGACCCTCAAAATTCGTTTTTAAACAAAAATCGCAAAGTCTTGTTCGTGGGTTTGCAGCAGACTGCGGTATAACCCACGGTGGACTGCGGTATACACCACAGCAGGCTGCGGCTGCACTTCTTTGTATCCTCTCTATTTTCTTATACACACCGGGCCGCGATACACCATAGCGGGCTGCGACTGCTCTTTTCTTTATCCTCTCTATTTTTCTTATACACAGAGGGCCGCGATACTCCACAACGAGCTGTGGTAGCGGCTCGTTGTGGACTTCACCCAGCTCGCTTCAAACCACGAAATACTACACAAATAAAAAAGTTTTTCCCGAAAATATTTTGACATAACAAATTAAGGATAAAAAATATAGAAAACTTGGTTAAGGATTGGGTGTGTGAACCAATGACCTTGACAACGAACACACCAATCATCCATCTTAGCCAAGCAAACTAAGGGAGATCTACACAGATTTTGGAGTAAAATGTGACAACAAGATCTAATAATCTCTCCCTTTGTCACATTCTATGACAAAACCAATGTTTACATCAAAATATAATGCAATTACATCAAGTATGACCCCACTAATCTTATACATTGATCTACATGAAGAAACAAATAGGAAAATACATGGACACTTGATCTCCCTTTAAATCTATGCCTATCCTAAGCCAAAAAGAGTCTTGATCAATCACTTAAAAAACAGACAGACCAACACATCCAAAGGCAACAATAATTTAATAATCAAGCATTCTCTCTCCCTTTTTGTCAGAAGGTGACAAAGAGATGTTGCAAACATATTGATGGTAACAAGAATAGTATGTGCAGTAGATTAAGAGAACCAAAATTATGCACCATCACATCATCCAAAGGATATATATATATATATATATATATATATATATATATATATATATATATGAAATAAAGCAAGTAAACATCTAAAAAGCCACTTAGACAAATTCATCCTAGCAGATGATAGCAAACACCAAAAATGCTAAAAAGAATCTAGTCCAACAACCACCAAGATCAACAATAAGAAATAGATCAAAAGGCCAGCATGCCACCAACTCTTGGAAAAGGACAGACGTGACAGCTTGCTGTCAACAGAGAAGCAGAACTTAATATAGAAAAATAAAAGAATTAGAGCCAGAAGACAAGATATAGATATGGTGCTCAAAGAGAAAACATATGAATGAGATGTCGTGTGACATTTAGATTTCAATGAAGCATTTTGCGGATCAAAATAGAACTCAATGAGGTTGAGCAATAGAAGTAATGCTAAGCACACAACATTCATACAAAGTGTACTAAAAATGAGCTATTTTCAAGACAAGCAAAGACCAAGGCATATAAATCAAGCAGTATTCCAAAAAAAATTTCATTTCATTTCGTTCTTAAAATGTTTAGTTCAAATTATGAACATACAGTAGAGAATGACAAGTTAAAATACGAGCATTGCTCAAAGGTGGTTTCCGGGGCACTCACAAAGAATCGCACGTGTCGTCATTTCTTCTCCTGCAGATACAACAAACTTGTAGACGCAGTGCTTACGTTGGTAAGACGCTCGGCAAGGTCATCCAAGCTGCTTGCAGTGGGTAGCTCTCACAATGTGATGACTCAGGTATCAGACAAACATAATTTTGACCCATAAGACACAAGATACCATGGGGAATAGGACAATAATGAAACAAGAGCACCACAAAATATACTATACTATTCAAATCACATCTCTTATTTTTTTTAGCAAATCTCTCTCCCTTACTCCCTTTTAAAAAAAATGTCTTGACTAATAGAATCTATCTCATATATCCTACTGAGCAATGCGCCAACTTACACTACTTAGGTGCCTATTGTAATCACTCAGTAGTAAGGAGAGATTCACATTACCACATGAGCTACTATAAGAATTTTAAAGTCACTCCTAGCATAGCCCATACATGAAAGAACACAACAAATCTCAAGAGTGGAAATGAAGTGAGTTCATGAAAACATTCAACATATGACAACGTGTCAATGACAGGTTGAAAATAAACACACGAGTATGACTTAGTATGAAGGCATGTGAACTTAACAGTGTTCAAGACTCAAGAACTGCATCAATATCAATCTTCCTCCAAAAGCCATCACATAAAACAGTTATATCCCAAAACATTTCATAGCAAAAGTTTTTACTAGAGCATAAGGATGCAAACCCTAGACCAAACACCGAAACCGAACCGAAAACCGGCCCTCCCGAACAGACCCGAACCGCCCCGAAACCGACCTAAACCGAATCGAATCGAACCGAACCGAACACCAATCGGTTCGGTTTTCGGTTTGGGTGGCTGGAAACTGAGAACCAATTGAGTAGGTTGAGTAAACCCATTATTGGGTCAAAACCGGCCCGAACCGGCCCAAACCGACCCAAACCAGCTCCCCAAACCGAAGCTGCACCTAACCGATTGGAGGTTGAACCGGCTCCACAACTTTATTTTGCCTTTTTTTTTTTGGGAGCCATTATTATAACACCCGACCGGTTCAACTGCTTTGACTATATTTAATCATATGATAAAGATGATATTTCATACCAATCTTACCCGCTAAGGATCTATAGATCATGAAATTTACATCAGACGGCTCAAATTGCCTTTTCACATGTCAAAAGTCCCTAAAATACAGTCTTTTTCTTACTTCTTTTCACTCACTTAAAAAGCCAGGTGCAAATAATATTTTCAGGTTCCCTCTTGTTTTATTTTTCGCGCCTTTTAACCTGTGGAGACTTAGAAAACGCTGAGTGCTTGAGTGCTTGAGTGTGATGGGACGGCTATCAAGTACAGTTGTACAACCTCAATCACTTGTCAAAACTTTTTGCCTTTTTTTTTTTAGAATATTTTATCATCTACTAACCTGCATGGGACGGCTTGCAACGGCTAATTTTCTAGCCATTGCAGTTCCAACGGCTAGAGAACTAGCCATTGGGCTGCAACGGCTAGAATATGGCCGTTACAGCCCATTTTGACTTGGGTGCAACCAACAATTGCTGGTTGCACCCATTTTCGATATATATATATATATATATATATATTCCATCCTTAATTCTTTATAAATACTCACTCCGCACCTACCATTTTTCTTCATAATTACTATCTATTTCTCTTCCTTAAATTTCTCATAAAAAACCCTCCATCAAAGCTCCAAATTCAAAGGTCTCCATCTCTCCATTAATTAAAGCTCTCCATCAAAGTTCTTTATTAAAGCTCTCCATCAAAGCTTCAAGCTACTCTCTCCATCAAAACTTCAAGCTAGTAACATTTTCTTTTATATTAATATTTTTATACTTACAATTATTTTATTTTTTTAAATCAAAATGGCATCAATGATGCATCTGATTAATCATCAATTGAGTGATAATGGTGGTGATAATGATGGTTTCAATAAAGTCTCACAATCGGTACATCCGCCGCCACCACCGTCACCAATTAATGATCAAGTTCAACAATCACAACAAGTGTCCATAAATTTTAGTACGGTGCCATCGGAGAGCAAAAATAAAAAAAGAGCCGCAATATGGGGCCATTATGGGAAATCGATGACGATAGATGGTGTACAAAAAGCTCAATGCTCCGGTTGTAATCAGTGGTTCGCTTGTAATCCGAAGAAAGCTGATACTAGCAGCTTATGAGGGCATTGGGGTCGATGTCTCAAAACCGCCTAAAATAAATTAGTAATAGAAAAAGGGAAATTAATTCAAAACAAGGATGGTTCACTTACCCCTTGGACCTATGACCCAGTTAGGGCTAGATTAGAAACAATAAAAAAATTTATAGTGAAAGAGGTGTCATTCGTTTGGATCGACAACCATTGGTTTGTCGATTGGATTCGAAACGCCTTTGCGCATCAATTTAGTCCGATTAATAGAACTACACTTAGTAGTGATATTAGAAAATGTTTTAAAGAAAAACAAGCTTCCCTAATTCAAATGTTTAAAAATATACCCGGCGGCATATATCTTACTTCGGATGTATGGACATCCGTAACCGGGAAACCATACATATGTGCCACTGCACATTTCGTTGACCTTAATTGGTCATTAAATAAAAGGATTATTGCATTTTGTCCTATTCACGGGCGTTAATTTAGCTGCAGCCCTAATTACTATAATACAAAATTTTGAGATTAAAAATAAATTTTTCTCACTAACTTTAGATAACGCGCCCAATAATACCACCACTGTTAGTGCTCTAACCGGCCAACATAGGTTAGTAACTATAGCTATCTTACAAGAAATATTTCACATGCGATGTAGTGCACATGTTTTAAACCTAATAGTCACCGATGGACTTGTGTATTTTAGTCCTATTATAGATGAAGTTAGGAATTTTGTAAAATTAATCAAATGATCACCCGCCAAATTACAAGAGTTTCAACAATTATTTATCGATGCGAATTTAACACCGAAGAAGTTAATTTTGGATTGCCCGACACAATGAAATTCCACTTTTAATATGTTGGAGGGAATCCTTCCTATGGAAGAACAAGTAAACACTACTCTTTTTAATTTGGGCAAAGACCCTATTAGTAGTTGGGAGGAGCTATCAATGATAAAAAAAAATTTCGAATGTTTTAAAAATTCTACAACTCTTTTTTCTGGTTCTTTATATACAACTTCCAACCTATGGGTTATTCAAAATGTGGAAATCTTAGGCCAATTATTTTCTGGTAGGGAACATAGACATCCCTCAATTTTAAAAATGCAAGAAAAATACGATAAATATTGGAGGGAAATTCCATTAAATATGGCCTTCGCAAGTATAATGGACCCGAGATATAAACTAGTAGTATTAAACCTTCTTTTAAGGATGCAAAATAACGGTGACTCCAATAAAGCTCAAACCTTGTTAATGAACTATAAATCTAAATGTGTTGAACTTTTTAATTATTATAAAGGAAAATTAAATAAAAATACTTCTACTAAACAAACTAATACATATGATTTTTCATCAGTAATGGAAAAATATGGTACACAATATAATGCGGAAGATATAATAACACCAATCACGACTACTTTTGATGAACTTAAATATTATTTTGATAATCGCCCGATTATTTGGAATGAAACCAATGAAAATAAATTTCAAGTCTTAGAGTGGTGGAATAATGTCTCCTCTCAATATCCCGTGCTTTCTGTTATGGCATGGGATCTATTAACAATTCCCCTCTCTACAGTTGCGTCGGAATCGGCATTTAGCGCAGGTGGAAGAATTTTAAGGACTTTCCGAAGTCGCTGGAAAGAATCAACGGTTGAATCGTTCGTATGTTTGAAACATTGGATCTCACAGGAAAGAGGCGAGCGTGGAATCTCGGGAGAAGACCTTGACTTAACCACAATAGAGGATATGTTAGGAAATATCGACGAGGAAGTGGATTTGTAATTTTATTTATTTATTGTATACTTTTATTTTTTATACATCTACTTTTTATTAATAAACTTTTTATTTTTCTTTTAGCAAATGCCTAATAGCAATTGTTTATATAATATTTTACATTTCCTTTAACAAATAAAATATACTATATATACTATATATATAGTATACTATATATATTATAATATACTATATATAATTATATATAATACTATATATACTATATATATAGTATATACTATAATATACTATATATAATTACAATAACTATTTATTAATATATTTAATATATATAATATATCTAATAACTATATATATATAATATAATATATATATATATATATATTATAATTATATACACTAACTAATAGTGTAAGTGTCTAATACAATATTACAATATATGATAATACTAATCTTTTATAAATAAAAAATAAAAAAAATACTAATCTAAGTCTTTCAAATTTGAACGGACGGTTGAGTCGGCTGATGAGTGATGACACAGTCGGCTGATGAGTGATGACACAGTCATTATAAAAAGAAAAAATAAAAAGTCTCTGAGAGAGACTGAGAGAGAGAGAGAGAGAGAGACTTTACCCCTTTAGGCTTATTGCTTTAGCAAATAGTATCAGCCGACACTACAGCCATTCATTTTCAGGCTTTCAGCCTAAGTGCCTAACAGAGAAAAGAGGGAGACGAGAGTTCTTTCTCTCCTCGTGCTTTGATGGTCGTTTCACTCGTCTCCTCATCACAAAAGTAAAGCCTTTTTCCGACCGACCGACCAAAAATGGCCTCGTCCGAGCTTAGATGATTAGATCTAAGCGATGGGCGGCGCGGAAAACTCCGGCGAGAGGACTCTGATGGGCAGCGCGGCGTGGAGAAATCCGATGAAAGGCTGCCTAAGGGAGAAGAGAAACTACCATTTTGGTAATTTTATTTTAAAATTGTTATTATTTGAATATTCTTGTAAATCTCTCTAGAATCCCCCTCTCTCTCTCTCTAAAATCCAAACCGACCGAACCGGTTCTATCCGAACCGAACCGGAAACCGAAAAAATAGGTTTCGGTTCGGTTTCAGTTTGAACATTCTTGCAAATCGGTACACCGAACCGAACCGATTCATAGTTTGGTTCGGTTTCAGTTTGTAGTGTACCGAACCGAAAACCGAAAATTTCGGTTTCGGTTCGGTTCGGTACACCGAATCTGCATCCCTACTAGAGCACCACAAACAAAGGCAAGAAACTTACGAAAGAAGACAGGGAAAAAAATGAACTACAAGAAAGAGGTAGAATATATCCACAAGAGATAAACACAAAAAAGCAAGTAACTACCTCAAAAACGAAGAAACTACTTAGAAGGCTCAAAAGCTTGTAGAGCAGTGTGAGCGACCAAGACATTAACATTATTTTTCTTCACCCATTTCCACTCCATTAGATTACCTAGAGCCCTCAATCGATAAATCACTTTCTTATCATGCTTTTGGCTAAAAAGGTTCACTTTCCTAATAGGACACGTAAGATTTACATGTCCTTTCTATTACAGTAGAAACAAGTAGGTCCCTTTTTGCCACTAGCCCTTGGGGGAAATGAAGGGGTAGGCAAGAGTGGAGGTAGACTAATTTTTTTTCATTGTTTCTAGTATCAGGGGGTTTGGGAGCATTCTTCATGATTCCTTTTCCTTTGCTCCTGGAACCAGAGGATTTCAAATTAGTAAAACCCAACCCGGTCTTATCTTTCAAACCTTGTTGGCATCCCAAGCCTTTTGAGTGTTCACCCTTGCATTCTTCAATTTATCAAGGGTGACTCTCATTTAAAAGCTTTCTTAAGCCTTTCATTTTCAAGGACAAGATTATTGATTGGAGCGACACTCAACCCCATCACATTCAAAAAATTTGATCTTGTCTCTTAATCCAAGCATATCCTCATCACAAGCCATCATACTACAGTTTAAAGCATCACATTCCACACATTTCATCACACACAAGGTAGAAAGCCTAGACACTTCCTTGATTAGTTTCACCTTGTTTTTGTTTAATTGAATACACTCAAGGAAAAGCTCATCATAGACATCATTAATATCCATTTCATCAATCTCATCATCCAACATCGCTGAAATAGTGAGTGAGTTATCTTGAGTATCCTCATGAATGGAAGTAACAAAAGCACGGAACCCATGTTGAGACCCATCGAACTCATTGGAAGAATTCTCTTCATTCATTTCATCTTCTTGTGCGGCGGCCATGGATTTTGATTTCCCAATCATTTTCTTCTTGTTGGGACATTCAGAAGCAAAATGCCCATAGCCGCGACACTTGAAGCATTGGATTTCCTCCAATGATTCCTTGTGGGGTTTCTTAAGATCCCTTGAGTTCTTCATAAGACTTGCCCGAAGTCTTTCTATTCTTGAAGAACTTCTTATGTTTTTTCACAAACACGCTAAAGTCTTCTCCATCATCAATTTTACCTTCACCATTCACTTCACTCTTCGAGGATCTAAAAGCAACACTTCTCTCCTTTTGCTCACCTTGAATTTCACACTCATATGTTTGAAGAGACCCAACAAGCTCATCAATATTGATCCTATCAATGTCTTTACTCTTGGAAATTGCCGTCACTATACGTCTAAACCTTTCAGGCAAAGATCGAAGGATCTTCCTGACAATTTTGTGTGGCGAGATCTCTTCTCCCAAGTAAAATGAGCCATTGACAACATCAGTGAGCTTCGTATAAAAATCCAAGAAATTCTCATCATCGTCCATGCGAAGATTTTCAAATTGCGAACTGAGCATTTGCAAATTGTTAATCTTCACTTGGGGAGTCCCTTCATAGATCGTCTCCAATATTTTCCAAGCATCCTTCGCCACTTCACAATTACAAATTCGACGGAACTCGGAAGCCGTTACCACCCCAAAAATTGCGTACAAAGCTAGGAATTAGCATTTGCCGCTACTTTCTCCTCATTGGTGTAACAACTTGCGGGTTTTATCAATATTTGCTCAACACCATTCAAGTGGACCGTGTCTTGAGGTGTAGTCCAACCAGTCTCTATGGCACTCCAAACCATTAGATCTAATGATCTAAGGAACGCCCTCATTCGAGCTTTCCAATAAGGGTAGTTATGGCCATCAAACAAAGGCGGTCGTATGGTGGAAATATCTTCTCTAGGTGGGTCGAAATTATCCGAATACGCCATTGAACACTTGATTCAACAAGAATCCGATCTGAGTGCCCTGGCTTTGATACCAATTGAAATTTCCTACACGAGCGAATATCGGATTAATTCCTACACTATCTAAGGATTATAAATTACAACCACATAAAATGCACAACATACACGATTTTTTATGTGGAAAACCCAATCACTGGGAAAAACTACGGGACCGTAGTCCGAGTAAACAAATACACTATGAAACAAACGATTACAATGAGTACCAGTGATATACCGACAATGAACGCATGCCTATCAAACCCCAATGCAATCCAATGATACATAGCTTCCAAACTTGATTGCTCCAATCAATCATTGATGAACGCACAACGATCCACCTTGAATCTCTCAAGGCAATAATCCACACACCCAAATCCCTTGGGCAACAACCGTTGATATCCACACACAACGATTCACCTCAAATCCCTCAAGACAAGATAGATGAACACCCAAAACACTTGGGTAAGGTAGAGAAATGGAGATGATGAAGGTGATAGAAAACCTTTGAAAGTTTTGAGGATTAAACATCAATTTTAATGGTTTTTGAAGGGGGAAGAAGGAGACAACTTGGGTCACTTAGAGCTAGTTCCAATTGAGTAAAGATACAAAAATAAACTCATTCTAAAACCCTAAAACCTTCCCTAAAAGGTGTACAAAGGAAAGTATCAAAAAGACCCTTAAAAGTCATTTTTAAACAAAAATCGCAAAGTCTTGTTCATGGGTTCGCAGCGGGCTGCGGTATACACCACAGCGGGCTATTATATATATACCACAGCGGGCTGCAGTGGCACTTATATTTATCCTCTCTGTTTTCTTATACACAGCGGGCTGCTATACACCATAGCGGGATACACCACAACGGGTTGCGGTATATACCACAGCGGGCTGCGACTGCTCTTTTCTTTATCCTCTATGTTTTTCTTATACACAGCATGCTGCCAATTCCTCACAGCGGGCTGTGGTAGTGACTCGTTGTGGACTTCACCCAGCTCACTTCAAACCACGAAACAGTACACAAATAAAAAAGTTTTTCCCGAAATATTTTAACATAGCAAACACAAATTTTACAGATAAAAAATATAGAAAACTTGGTTAAGGATTGGGTGTGTGAACCAATGACCTTGACAACGAACACACCAATCATCCATCTTGGCCAAGCAAACTAAGGGAGATCTACAAAGATTTTGGAGTAGAATGTGACCACAAGATCTAACACTTAATAGGTTGACTACGACTCCTCCCAAGAGGGAGTAGACGAAGTACTACATCAAGAGAGAAGTTGTATTGCTTTCTCTCGCAAGTGGTTGAAAGAAGAGAAGTGTTACCCAAAATACGTTGTAAAATTTTACCCCATCGTTCTAGCTCTTCAGTATTTGCAGCAATATCTCTTTCAAAGAGAATTTATTCACTCTTACGAGCATGAGCTCTCAAGATCTTGATTCATAAAAGAAATTAAATTTGGTCATTGCTAAATGGGTGACGTACTTGCAAGAGAACAATCGTACACTGTTTCTCCATCAGAGTAGATGGGTGGTGTTACTTGGGGATACCTTAATGAAGATTGAGGGATTTGGTAGTCTTGAATCTCTCTTTTATCAAAGAACCGCAATGCAAAAGATTGAGGGTTTCGGGAGTCTTGAATCTTTCTTTTATCAAAAAACCATAATGCAAACAGTCTGTACGAGATATAAGAGTGGTACATCACCCTTCACTTATGGTACATAACCCATAATGGTAAGTTATCCTTATGGTACATCACCCTTATGGTACCATAAGGGTGATGTACCGTAAGGGTGATGTACGAATAGGGTGATGTACCGTAAGGGTGGTGTACCGTAAGGGGTGTACCATAAGGGTGATGTATTGTAAGGGTACCATAAGGGTGATGTACCGTAAAGGTGTTGTGCGTAAGGGTGATGTACTGTAAGGGTGATTTACAGAGATTAGACATCTGATTCATAGTTAACGATAGTTTTCTTCTCAAAGAAGTCCCAACATTGTCTAGCTGCAAGTTCTCTATGATTAAAACTTACTACTGAACTTCATGGGGGTGGTTTGGTGGTTACTTTGGACACGATAAGACGTACCCAGTAACCATGGTAGAAGAAAGGTACTCTAGGAGAAAGAAGAAGAGGCTACATTTCGGTACATGATCAGATGTCTGGCTTGTCAAGTCTCCAAGGGAATCTCTCAAAATAATGGCATCTATGCGTTGTCACCAGTTCCAACTCACTGTGGATTGAAATCAGCATAGATATCATATCCTAAAGGATAAATTCAATTTTTCTTGTCGTTGTTCCTGTAAGATGGCTAATTTAACTACATATAGGGAAACCATGGATGCAACCCCTATTACAGAACCATTCTTCAAGGAGATAACTAATCTACAGGGTATTCTTAAATCAATCACCTCAGTCTGAGACAAAACCTTTAGTCAGTTTTAGAGGACATAATGGGAAAATTGGGTACACATCTACAGTATGATAGGACATTTCACTTGAAAATGGGTGGCAGAACAAAGGTGAAAACTAACGTATCTAGGCTTACCGACAAGAAATCAAAAAATAGGATGCAGTTCAAAATCAAGCTCAGTTTGTGTACAATAGTCAACCAATTGAGTGACATGGAAGTCACCAGAGTATGGCCGAATGCCAAACCATGCTCTTTATCTGGTTTCTTTTCCCATACATGGGCATCCCTGTAAAGAATGTAAGCATATGTTGAATATATATTTGAAATAAATATGACAATAAGTACTATTTACAAAAGAGCAATAAAAATGACATGAGGGCCGGAACACACACCGACTCAGCAAGACTTCTCATGAAAAGAGTATGATTATAAGATATAAAGCATCTACAAAAATAATGATTTCAAGTTGGAAATTTAGGAAGATTAGATCATGCTGAATCCTTAAAGGATTAAGGACTGTATATTTCGGGAATATCCAGAGCATCGCGATATGTCACTTATATTAACACCTCCCATCTCTATGAATCACTGAGAAATATGGTAAAGAGAACAGTTGAGCGCTCCGATTGGGATCATCAACTTCTACAAAGAGGAAAGATGAAATAAATCAAATCCTTAACATGAAATTTGCCTGCAAGGGACATATTGGATGACGGTCCTCCTTAATACAATGGAAGGGCGACCACCAAGGTGTCAAACTTGGTATAGGTATTGGGTATCGGTTCATCTTGGACTGATACATATCGGCCGATACGGACACAATATCGCCGATACCGTATCTTTCGATTTTTTTATAGTTGAAAAAAAAGAAGTAAAAAAATATTAAAAAATGGTTGTATCGGTCAGGATCGGCCGATACTGACCAGTATCGGTCCGATACCGATACCACCCTGATATCTGTATCGGGGTGGTATCGGTTCTCGACGAAACTGATACGTATTGGTATCGGCGAAGTTTTGATACCATGGTGACCACTGTCTAAAAAGCTTCTGTGTTTCCAAAGCATAACTATGACGCTTAAATGGAGACATTTCCAGAACCGACAAGGGCATCAACATGACAGCGCTGAGTTTCTTCAAACCTAAGGGGAATCATGCACTTCTTCATTATTAGTAGATTGCATGTGGAGGAAGCATGGAATAAAAATTAATGACAAGCAATTATCAACAAGGGATTCTCTGATACAGTTGGAAGATTAATTTGCATCGTTAACTTAGATCAAGTGGATAATTTACTTAAGCTCCATTTGGACATCCAATTTTCTTTTTTAGCAAAATAAGTAACATTTTACCAACATTTGTAATCTATGCGAAATCATTTTCCAATTAATTTTATTTTAGTTTTCTTAGTGATTGTGCATCCGAACTAAGGGTTACTTTAAGTAATTATCTAACAAATCCTCTTTACCAATAAGTTCAGCTCAATTAAGTATTTTAGTTTCATTCAAAAACTATAAATTGATTCAATGGGGTAAATCCCCTCAATTTTGGACTTGTTTTATAAACTTTCAGCTTCAAGCTCAGGTGACTCTTATCACTATCCAAATGTTGGAGTTCGCTCCTGTCTTGGATTATCTTTTGTTGGGGTTTTCAACACTGTAACTGCATTTCCGTACTATACGTAACAGCCACAGTGGCAAATTCAGGCAGGTCACTGCTCAGAAATATATAGTCTATAAGACATACACAGATACACCATATTCTCTATTCTTTCTAATCTATTACTATTTCCGCTACAGATATAGTGATATACACCATACTTCTAAGGCTGTCAACTGGTCGGATCGGCCCAATATTTTATCGAATCAGACACATAAACTGGGCTCTCCAGGTCAGGTCGGGCATGAGACATCCGACCCAACCTCCAGGCCGGGTCGGGTCAGGTCGACCCGACCCGATATATATATATATATATATATATATATATATATATATATATATATATATATATATATATATATATATATATATATATATATATTCCAATCCCAATCCCAATCCCAACCCGACTAGATGGTGCACTCGACCCTACCCGACCTGACCAGAAAACTCGACCTGATCCAATGCTTGACCCAAAAACCGATCCGACTCGTTGACAACCCTACTTGCTTCTCTCTGCATATCTTCTTCTCTTTCCTCTTCTTCTTCTTCTTCTTCTACTTTCCCATTTTCTCATCTTTATAGTTTGATAGTTTTTATAAAAGCTTATAGTCACAAAGACTTTTATATTCTTCAAATTAGAGAATGATCCATACTAATTTTTTGAGGCCACCACCATTTGTGAATCGAATATATCTATCTAAATTATACATTTCTTACAATAAAGTATCTACTAATTGCAGTATCGTATTACCAAATACCAATAAACAACAACGATATAGAACAACGATATAGAAAACCAAGATCAAAATTTTTAAAAAATCTATATAAAATCACCTCGCAGCCAAGATACCCATTAATCACCCTCCGCACATAACCAATCACAGCTTTTCTCCTCTGTTCCGACACAATGGTAGGCTGAATCCGAGAAATTATCCTGTGTGCCGCCTTCTCGGCTCTCTCCCAGCTGTTACCACCAATCGACGGTGGCAATGACGGTGAGAGCCCATCAACAACCGATACACCGTTTGTCTGCTCTGGCCAAACTTGCAGATCACCCATGCAATCAGAATCCGTGAACAAGAAAACAAGAAACAACCACCAAAGACCCAGTAACAAATGAGCTCAATATACACCGGAGTTCGCTGAAATTGGCAAAAAGATCATTTGGGTTGGTCTGAAACATCGGTAAGAAGACTGGAAATCTATTCAAAAGTGAAGATTGGGAGGAATTGTGATGTGGATCGATGAGGGTTTTATTCAAAAAGATTGAAAGAGATGTAAAGAATAAGTCTTGGTGTGACTCTTAAGGATATAGATAGAGATGAAGGGTTGTTTTAGATAGTTTTGGAGTTCTTGCTCAATTTGAAACAACTCCTCACGCAGTTCAGAGTTCAAATTTCACACAGAAATTCAAAGAAAAGCAGCTCTCTCTCTCTCCAGGAGGGCGATGGGCGAAGAAACGTGTCTTAAAATGGAAACTGTGTCACTAGTTGTGACTCACAGCTCAAGGCAATTAAAAAGAATCTTCACAATTTTACTAACCAAATTAGGACACCAATAATCATATTGGCCAAATGGCCGCTTTGCTATATCTAGAGCTGTGAAATTAAATCCCTTCAAAAATCAAAGGGAACGTCTATTCTCCGAGTAAGGATCACAGTTTTTAAAATTATTTACTAATTTGAATCAATGGAGATTGTATGTTACTTCTTCCAATCTTCTTCCTCAAAATAGATCTTAAAATTACTGCGTGCCTATATAATGTTGATTTCATATCGTACACATCCCCCAAAAGGGTTAAGCAGTTGACCTCTACTTTTAGGAACGTGTATCATGTAAAATTAATATCTGATAATCTGAGAGGCGCTATGATTGCTCATGAAAAAACTATATAATCCTTACACGGAAAACATGTGGGACGGTACCCAAATAGGGAATTTTGTGTTTGTACGTCAAAATGATCGAGATTTAAGGGATTACCTTTATTTGCAACGGATGTTCGACAAGGGCAACCAGAGTTTTCAACCATGTGAGTCAATATTGTCTTGAATCAAACTATGGAGAATAGTTTTAGTCGGGGCTCACCTCTCGTATGGTCATTTATTTATTTTGTGTGGCACGCATCCCCAAAAGTAACTCAAGAACCCTTCTCATAGTATTCCTATGAATAGGATTACTTTTGGGGATATTGACACGTGAAATCAACATTTGAATATCTAATAGGTGGGCCATGATCTCGAGATCTAGGGTGTGAAAGATTGAGACGAAAGGTGATGTATGTCGTTTGATTCAAGGCAGTCAATGGCTCTCACAGTTGAAAGATTGAGACGAAAAGTGATATATGGCTTTGATTCAAGGCAGTCAATAGCTCTCACGATTGCCATCACAGAATATTAGGTTGCAAATATTGGTAACCTGAGTTTTTATAAGGTCAGTGGCCGAGTGTCAAGTGACTTGGTACTGGGGTATTTTTGGGATGCATACATGTGGAATCATTATGTGTATCATCTTATAGGTGCATCATGATCTAAAGATCTACGGTGCAAAAGATTGAGACGAAAATAATTCTATCATCTAAATCAATGAAGTCAAATGACTATTATCTAAATCTCATATACCATTGATTTTAGATGGTCTTTGTCACCTTTGAGTTACTTTTGGGAGATGGTCTTTTTGATCTAATCTTTTGCATCGTTGATGATGAAAATGATGGCTTCAAATCACATGAAACACATAGTAGTCTCACCTAACATGCATCCCAACAAGTGACCCAAGCATGAAGAGTGTTTGTGCTTGAGTCACATACAATTTGAATGAAATGATCATATGTTGGTTAGTTATCAGGTCAAATTAGTATATTGGTTAATAGGATTAGAGAAAATTTCCCCAGGCATATCTGTCAACTCCAAAACAGATAAATAGCTGAAACCAGCCTATATTAAAGTATCTTTCTATTTTAAAATATTAAAAGAATGTATAAATAATGTAAAATTTATTAAAGAGGTATCAATCCAGTTGGTACGCTTCCTCCAATGTGAGAGAGTAGGTCGTCGGTGGGGTTTGATTCTCGTCCTTTACATTGTTTTCCACCCTGATCTTAACAAGTTGTGGGTTGGGTTTTATTAGTTAACCCTCACCATTATAATTGGTGTTCTCTCACGCTGCTCTGCAACTGTCACATGTGTATATGTGCCTGCTCCTTGGTTCTCAAGATTGTCTCAGTCAAATGGCTGTAACAAATATATATATATATATATAATTTTCGAAAGCCATTTTTGTTATTATGTTTGAATCATGTCAGATATATTATGTGATATTTGATGAATTTGACCTTATATTGAATTAGGAGTGTATCTCGTATCCATGGGGACTTAATTAGCCAAAACATATCAGCTGATATGTATTAGATATGGCTGATATTTAGAATCAATGGGGAGAAGTTGACTCAGGCCGATTTTGAATGACAAAAAGAATTTGGATGCATTATGCATTCTTTATTAAAAGCAGGTTGTTGCAATTTTTCCTTGATTTTTAAGTTTTTTTTGTTCATTACAACATGCCATTGCATATTTTAGTTTGTCAACTGGATCAGCATCTCATGCTTGATTATGTGTTAGTATGTGATTGTTATATGAAAAAATATTATAAAACTCCCTAATTCATTGAATTTGAAAATTTTCGTTTAATTCTAAAATATCATAAAACTCCCTAATTCATTGAGCCCCTATACAATTCAGGCCCCCTATTCAAAAAAAATATGTCAACCCTTCCTCTCTCTCTCTCTCTCTCTCTCTCTCTCTCTCTCTCTCTCTCTCTCTCTCCCTCCCTCCCTCCCTCCCGTACACAACAATAGCAGTTGGGCAGCCCTCTCTTTCTTTCTCTCTCTCCGCAACACACCACATCCTTCTCCTCGATTGAGATAATGAATATCTTTATTTACAATTCAAGATTCTTCCTTCTAAACCTTGAATCAGATGATGGGGATTGTATTTTATCCCAATCTTCACCAAAGTAGATCTTGACCTCATTTGCCTATCATCAAACAGTTAAATTTTGATTACACGAAACAGACATCCCAAAAAATAGCATGATCATAGTGTACATCAAATATATTTCTCAGATCACTTCTCGAGATATGTGCCACAAATAATCACAATATGACCATCGGAAGGTAGCCCCATGATCTCAAAATCTATGGTGTCGAAAATTATGACAAAAAATGTCCATTTTCTGATTCAAAGCACTCAACAACCCGAGTTGAAAAAGAAAAATCTTTGGGTTGAAAACAAAGGCATCCTAAGGTAAGGGTACCATTATTTACACCCGTGAAATTGTGACCTATCTCGTCCACCCAGAATGGGTTGACTGCTTTGAATTAGTTGATGAACATCATTTTTCATCTCAATCTTCCACATAATGGATCTTGAGATGATGGCCATCCCATCATAAGGTTAGCTTTTTATTCCATGTGGCACACATCCCAAAAAGTTATCCTGAAATCACGTTTGAGAGTGACGCGTGCCATGTGATTTTAGGATCACTTTTTGGGATGTGTCACATGAAATAAAAAGTAATCATTGCCAGAAAAAATGATCTCCATCATTTGATTCAAATATTAACATTTGTTGATCATTGGGTGCCCCATCATCAAGAAAATCATGCATCCACCAATAAGGAGCTTGATGAAAGTCTAATAACAGGTTTTATGATAATTGCCCTTGTTATATGCTCATTTTTATGGACATTATGAGACAAGTGAAATCGGAGGCAGATGATAACATGGGCTTGGATTAAGGATCAAAATTTCGGTTTCGGACACGACCTAAACCAATAATTTGGAAAGAAATTTTGGCAAAAAGCCGAAATTTTGGGTCCATACAAAAATGACCGCAATTTCAATCATTTCGGCCGAAATTTTGATCCATGGCTTGGATCATTTCGTTGTTGTCACAATTGCATATCGCAAGAAATGTATGCCAATGTTTGTCTACTGTATTGATTAATATGTAATTATCACAAAAGAAGAAAACAAATGTATTGATTCCTAAAGGTGTGTTGATTATAGCAAAATGTGCTTTGATTCTCATTTATGTCTATGCATGAATGGAGAATGGTCAGGTTTAACTAGGTTGAATTCGGAATTTACATAAAACCCTATTTGCCATTGATTCGATAGCTGGTGCACTTAAATTTTTTTAAAGCATGAGGGTGTTTTGGTCATCATAAGATTGAAACTATTTGTGATGTCATACCTTCTCTCATAATAGTAAAGATTAAATGGTTAAGGAAATCAAATCACATTTTTATATTCTCTCGAATTAGAATTCTATGAAAGCATGAAATCCTTAGAGGATAGGCTTATTGAAAGGACATCTATTCTGTTTTGGTAGTCATTACTTGCACAAAGTTGGCCATTGCACACAAATTAAAAGTTATTTTGGGGACTTGTGTCCCATTTGAAAGCCCTGGTCCAAAGATTTTGTATACAAAAAATTGATATGAAACACGATCTCTATTATCTAATTCAATGCAATCAAAGGCTATTATTTGATTCATTGATTGACTACATTTAATCATCTAATAAAGATTGTGTTTCATACAAATCTATTACACCTAGGATCTTTAGACCATGACTTTTAAATCACATGGATTAGATGATGTTTTTGCATAGAAAAGTTCCTAAAATACCAAGTCTTTAATTTAAATTGTGTTCAATAGTTAACTTTGCCACTAAAAACAGTGATTCCCCTTTTTTCATGCTGTAAAATGTTCATTTATTTTATGCGTGTAGCGTTCACGTTAAATTGTTGAACTAAGTTCTCATTTGAGAGCCACATTGGATGATTTTATGATTGTGAAAGTGATAAACATTACACGTGGATTAATTTGACTGGAAGCAAAGAACTGTGGGAGCTTATCCATATTTAATTTGATTGGGAGAAAGTGGGCTTATCCATATTATAGGAGGTTGGCGTTATTTATACCTGTTTTTTTCGACAGCACACGCATTTACACCAAAAAAAAAATGTTGATTACCTTCAACTATATGATGGAGATTGGTTTTTAATTTAATCTTCCACATATAGATCTTGAGATCATGGCATACTTTTCAGATTGTTAGATCTTGATTCTATATGGCACACATCCTCAAAAGTAACTTGAGAACTTTTTCCCATGGTACGCCTCGGTCACTTTTAGGGATGTGCCCTAGAATCAACTTGTGACTATTTGGGGGTGTACCCTATAGAATCAACTTGTGACTGACTACTATAGGTATATTATGATCGCAAGATCTATGTGATAGATTGGGATAAAAACTTATCTCTATTGTCTGATCCAAGATCCAAGATGGTCAACAATTTTTCATAGAAATGTGTCTTCTTTCGCATGAGAACGTTGCAAATAATGCCACCCTCCTCTCACCGTCTCAAAGCAGCCGCCAACAGATTTTACACGTGCGTGAACTCAAAGATTGATTAGCGATTTTAAAGCTATCAGTTTCTATTTTATTTTATTTGTAACTTAGAAACTCTTTAGCTCATATCCATGAGCTTCTTTATAAGGAAAAAATCGCTATTTTTGGGGATTGAAAACACCTAAATCCTGCTCCACCAGATTCGTTATGAGCCTATAAGACTCGCCATATTTGGCAAGTCTCACTTCAGAGCAAATCTCACTCTATTCGCTATTAATAAAATATGTTTAAATTTCTTTTTCTCTCTATTTCTCCCTCTCTCCATGTCACGACCCAGAATCCTTACCTAATATTAAGGACTTAAAATTCTGTGTTACAATATCGCATATTGGTTAAGGCAATAAGCGAACATACACATAATTTATAAATTGACTTAGCATATGGATTGAGGAGTTTAAAATAGCATTAAAAATAATTTACTCATAAATTAATAGCGGGAATTATAAAAGACAATAAAAAGGTAAATCCTAATCATGCATCTAAGATAAAAAATAAAACAAGTTTTACGTAGAATAAAATGTTCCAAAACATAAACACACAAAAATATCAAAATAACTATAATATGTAAAGTCTAAAGCAAAAGGACTTTTAAGGCTCGTAGAAATCTGTCGGATCTACGCTCCCCTCCGGATGATAGCTAACGTCTCCATCTACGTAAGTCGCTTCCGGAACAGCAGCTTTCGCGTCATCATGAACAGGATAAATGGAATCTTCACTTGAAACTGTTTGATTTGGAAGGGGGGTGAGTTTCCTCAGTCGCGTAAACTCAGCGGGTTGCACAATCGATCCACCATAACTTACTCAGGTGGTTGTGTGTGCAATCGCTTGAATTGCGGTGCATTTTTTTTTTTTTAATATAACCAACATCTTAAATAAATGAAATAAACTTATCCATAATTCATAGACTATCATAATCAAGACTGAAAAACATACTAATATAACATGAAGAGTGCATGATGCTTCTATTTTTTTATCTCTTTTCCTATTTGTCTCATTAACTTAGCATACGTGGCATATCGTAAGTCTTATTAATTACTTCATACGCCTACACAACGTGCTTCGCATCTTATCTTATTTAAACGATTTGTGTCAGGATCGCTGCTCGAGCCTACCATGCAAGATCCACGTGTAGATAATCACCTAACCTCTATATCATAACATAAATCATCATTCAGCCAGATGGCGTTACCGGCATAGTAACTACGATGTCCCCTTAGTTCGAGACAAGGCTATAATGTCCTTAAGACCCGTCTTGGCTGCAGACGTTAGGCCCTTACCGTGGCTCTAAGGTATGACACGTATAAAAACTTAATTCATATTTAGTTGGCCTTTACAGCGTATCTTAACACATCATAATATTAGTCGGTTCTTGGCTTAGGTCTCTGCCCCGATTTCATATTTGCGTGGGCTTAAGTCCCCACTTTCTTAACATACATGTATCTTAACATATTCTTTTTTCTCATTTTTTCTTAAAGCATAGTTAGAATGGGTCACGGTGCGATAGACTTCACTAAATCACGTTTTCTAAGGGGCGGGTTTCGTAGTAACCTAGATGTACTTTATGTGGTATCCCATACTACCATAGAGGGGTTGCATCCGTACATGGATGCCTACATTCCAAGTTTCACGTGACCGTGAAAGAAATCCCGCTGTGACGAAGACTTATATCATGTGTCATATCTTATTCTTAACTTATATGCGTATGCCCTATTATGATTTTCTATATAATGAATGTCATATGATAATGGTGAATATATATAAGAATGAACTATAACATAAACCTTAAACATTTCATATTTTTAAAGAAAATTAATAAAGAGCATAACATACGAAATATTAAAGTAAAACATAAAATAAGAAATATTTAACTACATTTATTTTGCAATAGAGTTGAAACTATACTTCATTAAGGTTAATTGTATCCATAAAATTTGGTGATTGACTGGTATAGCGATCCGACCTATTTTAAAATTCTAAAGGAGCATATGTGTCAATTCAAGGATTGTATGAGGCCTAAAGGAGGTAATAGAATGGTAAGTATTGAAAAACGTCAATATTTGACCCCTTATACTTATAGATTGTTATTCGATGCAAGCTATTTAATATATTTTATTTAACTTTAGCGATTTATAAGTCTAGAGATAAGTTTAGCATAAAGTAGCTCAAGAGTTTAAAAAAATAATGTCAAACCTGTGCACCTTGGATCATCTAAAATGTATCCCGACTTGCAGCGCAATTTCGACCTTAAAAACATTAAATTCGTGAAATTGGTATTTCAGACAAAGTTGTAGATCTCGTTGTCTTCTTTCCAATGCCGTAAGAATCATGTCAATCCGAGTTCGGAGTAAACAGTTATGGCTAAAATACCGAAGTTGTATCTGTTTAAGAGTTTGGCCGAATTTCACGAAAATCTGGGAAAAACGATCCTGTCGATTTTAGGCATAATTTCTATGTTTTTATGACCCGAAATTTATCAAAAATTAAAAAAAAATTAGGGTTTTCTTTTTAAGAAATAATTGAATAATTTAAGATGGATTTAGAGGCACCCACCTGTTAAAGCGTGATTCGAATCCTACGATGATTTGGGTTGATGTAGATCGGATTCGAGAGACGATATGCCTAAGTCTTTTCACGAGAATTCCTTTCTTATGATAGATCGGCCGCGGTAATGAGAAACTTTGATGGTGTAAGATTCTCTGATAATATAGAAAATCGATTGAGATCCGACCAGGAATTGTGAAAGATAGCACTGTTGGAGCTTTTACAGAGAAGAGAGAATAGAGAGAGATAACTGAGCGAATAAGTAAATATATTTCTAGTTCCCTTTTAGGTTAACTCTAATTAAGACTTTCCGTACAAGATTTAATAAAATAGCAGTTTCTACATGCAAGGTAAATGGTGACTTGAAAAGCTTAATAATAGGTTTTGTTTCAGCGCTTTGTGTAAGCACTAAGGTAAAGGGTAATTCTCTCCCGAAATTACAATTGTGCCATTTAACCTGCTTCATTCTTCAAATGGGTATAACTTTTTATATTCTTGTCGAAAATCGACAAATTATATATCGTTGGAATCGTATTGATGAGTACTTCACAATAAGTCTAATATTGATATATAAAAAAAATTAGACTATTTCTAAAGTGGGTAGATTTCGGTGTGAAGCGTTAGCACCATGCACTGTGTGGTACATCATCTAATACCGTTAAATAAAGTTAAAAAATCTTGGTTATTACATTCCACTTGTCATACATTTTAAATGTATATTAAGATAGAAATATAAAATATTATTTTAAAAGAGGCATAGCTAAAATAGCTATCCTTGTTGGAAACAATTTTTAAAATACAATAGCTAAATTAGAGTGAGCTTAAAATGGGGTTTTAGCTATTCAAATTTAACTACTCTTATCGGAGATGTAGGCCTATGTTTCTGGGTATTTCCTTGAAAAGCTCAAAAAGTGGGATGGTCAGATTCTTAGGCCTCGTTTGGTACTTTTTGAGCTTTCCCGACTTAAAAAATGACTACCTCAGTTTTTGCCCAGAAATACACTTATTGAGGAAAGTCAATTTTCGAGTAAAAAGTTTTTGAGTTACTCAGAAACTCATTTTCTTAGCATTTCTGACATTTTTTTGTGTTCTCAAGAAATTGTCAGAAAGTGCATTGTGTTATTCCACACCTTATAATTGCACGTATTTATAACCTTCATCAAAGCGATTATATTAATTGGATAATCGTCAAAATTTATAGACATTCAATCGGCAATGTGTTGATGACTTTTATCGAACAGACTATGAGAAAACCACTTCAAACGTAGGACAGACAGAATGTAGCTAAGCAACTCTAATATCTATTTTGGTATATTAAACTGAGATACTTTCAAATTTTCTAAAATTCATATATTTATTGAAAAATCAAACAATGCATAAGTAGAAAACAACATTTTTTAATCAGTAAACAACCTTTTCCCTCAACCAGTTAATAAGAAGAAAGACAAAATTGATAATATTAAAAATAATTTATCTTTTTTTAAATATATAATTTATTGAAATTATGGAATCAAAAAATCATATTATTTCATATTTTTAGAATTATGTATATATTAGAAACCAAAAATATATATAAAAAGATGTATAATAATAATTATGAATTTTTATTTCAATAAAGACCTGAATCCCATGTTAAACGAATGTATTTTAAATGAGTATATATGGAACGATCACAGCCACAGACTGGCGACCATGAGCCACACCAAAGGTGCCTATATATTCATAATCCACAATTGACAGGATAACCATGCCAAATATCTATATATAATACATGTGTCTAACAACAAACTTCTAGTCTCCAATAAATGAAATAATTATCAATAAATACAGAAGCTTTAAATAAATCTCCAAAATCCAGAGCACCTTGATATGGTTGGCTGGCTCAATGGTAATATACGTTGGTTGGCTCAATGGTAGTGTCTAATTTAATGTACGCTGGCTAGCTCAAGGTAAGAATGAATCCCGTGTAGTTATCAAATTGGAGTATACTCAACCACCATAAAAATTGAAATTTCGTGAGAAGAAAACTCTGAAAATCAAATGTCACTTTCAGCAGAAAGTTCTCAGAAAACACACAAATTGAGAAAAACTTTCAAACACAAGGAACCTCGGAAAACACTCCGAAAGCCCATTTTCTGCGAAAAAGTCTCAGCTTCCGAGGCTTTCGTAGCTCTCGAACGAGGCCTTAGCATATTCTCGAATTTCCCATAAATTATATTTATTTACGAGTGTCCTTGAGTTGCTTAGAAATGCTCATATTTGTGCATTCTCCCAAAAAAAAAAACCAGTTTTTTGTGTTCTTGAGTTTCTTTGGTGAAATTGTCAGAAATTGGAGTGGCCTTGACGGTCTAATATGTATGCATATTATCGAGGTGTATGTCATTATCGGGTGACCTTCAAATTTTGCGTACTTATAATCTAGTGCATGTTGAACACATTTGCCGGATCATTTTTAAAAATTCAATTTGGTGAAGGGGGGCTAAGAATACGTCATTGCACGCCAATTGTGTAATGCAATCATAAGCGTAGTCAGTAACCGATTATATGCACAACACTACATTGGTTGGACCGTTTATCGGACTGTATTTTCTTTATCGGGTTTGTCACTGTCCTTTATCGGTTATTTTCACCAACTTCCGATTGTAATTATATGTACGCTAATAAAGAAGTAATTGATGGCTCGGGACACTTTTAACTAAGATACGCACATATATACAAAAGTAATTGGTCAAAATTTAAGATAAAACAATGGGTAGCGTTAAGTGCACCTGTCAAACCTGTGAAGAACACACACAATCTATCACAAAAATCGTTGATTTCCTTCAATCAAATGGTAAAGATCATTTTTCGTCCCAATCTTCCACACAATAAATCTTGAAATCATGGCACACCTATCAAATGGTCAGATCATGATTCCTCATGGCACACATCCCCAAAAGTATATGTCAGATGATTACGATCACTTTTAGGGATGTGTGCCACATAGAATCAAGATTTGACTGTCTGATAAATGCGCCGAGATTTTAAGATTTATTGTGTGGAAGATTGAGATGAAAAACAATCTCCATCGCTTGATTGAAAGTAGTCAACAGTTTTTATAATGGATATGCACGTGTTCTTTACATGTTTAGCGGGTGCATATCCTAAAACAATGGTATAAGAACGATGGTATAATATTTATGAGTATACATATGCTTTTTATTTTTATCCGTTTACAGAAACAAATAGAAAACAAAATAGCATGCTACCCTATATCCCACATGTAGTGGAGGTCCTATTTCGGGGAAGCTCACTTCTCAAAATAAACCCGCCCAACATAGAAACCATTTACACAGGTTAAAAGCCTTTGATACTTCACAGGGGAGAGAGAGAGAGTGTGGGGGAAGAGAGAGAGACGGCCGAAGCTAATACACCGTAATTCAATTTATGTAAACTATACCAACGTCACCACAAAATAGCCAACCTACGCTCGATCAGCTTGGTCGCTATCATCTGATATTCTTTCTACCTCCTTGGGATATGGCAACACAGGCAGTGGGAATAACTTCCGAAAAAATTGTTGAGATTAAAAAAAATATAAATATATATATTTATAATTTAAAAAAATATTAAAATATATATTATCATAAAAATCGTATTTCCTGCCAATTTTTTCAACATAGGATTTTTTTTATCATGGCCTTCAAATCTGACGGTTTAGATGGTCTTTCTTCCATATGAAATTTTGATCATTGTGTTTAATTTTTTTCATACGATCTTTTGATCATCAACAATTGATTGATTTAACTTAGACGATGGAGTTTATCCGACGGTCAATTTTTTTTATTTTAAGTGGCACAAATCTCAATAAAGTGATTAAAAAGCAATGAGGCACACATCACACTAAATTAGCGCTACGTTTTGGGATGGATGCCACATAGAGAAAACTAACGTTTGATGGCAAGTCTATGGTCTCAAGATCTTTTGTGTGAAAAATTAGGCTTAAAACCTATTTTCATCATCAAATTCAAAATAGTCAGATGATTGTTGCATGCAAAACTTGAGTTGGGAAGAAAGATTTTGAATTTTAAGGATTGCAAATACATTAATCCCTTTAGATTTTAGCTCCAACCGTGGGGGAAAATAAAGTCCGCTAAATTTTATTTAATTTCATCTTTAGAAAAGATCCATAAAGTGGACCCCACATTATTGCAAAATAGAAATCTTTTATTTTATAAGAAAAGCAAAATTGGTACCATTGTTTGCGCCCACATCCTAGACCCCTTGATAAACATTAATTAAACCGAATTAGATTATGGAGGTCATGTTTCATCCTGATATTCCACACAAGAGATCTTGAGATCATGGCGCACATATCAGACGGTCAGTTTTTATTCCAGGCATCACAAATTCCCCCAAAAAATGGTCTTTGAATCATATGTTAGACATCACGCCCAAATGTCAATTTAAGGCAATTTTTTGGAGATCAGTGACACATGGAATAAACAATTTACCGTGTGATAGGTGAGCCATGATCTCAATATCTATTTTGTAGAATGTTGGCCTGAAACACTATTTCCATCATTGATCTGAAACAATCAATGGTCTTCAAGGGGTCTAGGAGGTGGGTAATTTCAGAGTGCAAATAGAGGTACCCAAGGCAAAATTCATGAGGCTTTTTTAGAACTCTTCTTACGCAATCAAAACAAATTTTATTTTTGGGTTTTTTGCAAATACCCCCTATGTTTTGTTGAAATTTCATAAAACCTCCTAAGTTATGTCTATTTACACTGCACCCCCTACTTTTATGTTTCCTTTACAAATACCCCTGCCGTTAAATGGCAATTAACTAGGTGACATTTCTTTAATTAAATGACGCATTTGCCCTTACTTAATATTATATATAAAATAGCCATTATATTTTTCTCAACTTTGATCGCATTTTAAACGGTGGATAAGCATCGGATCTTGTCCAAATTTTTTGGATGGAATATGATTCATCTCCTCTAAGTTGCCTTGTTATTTGATTTTTAATTTGGGTCTCCATGATACCCAATTGGTTCGTAACAATGGCAGGGTCAGGATGGTACAAACGGGGGTAGCATTTTAGCGCTACCCACGAGTCAAGCAAGCGTCATGGACATCCAAATTGAAAATCAGGTAACACGACAACTTATAGGAGATCAATCATATTCCACCCAAAAAATTTGGACAAGATACGATACTTATCCACCGTTTAAAATACGATCAAAGTTGGGAAAATTACAATGATCATTTTGCATATAATGTTAAATAAGGGCAAACAAGTCATTTAATTGAAAAAATACGCCTAGCTAACTGTCATTTAACGACAGGGTATTTATAAAGGAAATAAAAAAGTAGGGGGGCAAGTGTAAATAGGAATAACTCAGGGGATTTTATGCAATTTAAGCATAACATAGGGTGGTATTTGTAAAGAACCCTTTATTTTTTTAAGTAAGTGCAGGCGGGCGCCCGCCCTCGCCCATACATGCGTCCCCCCTTGAACACAGGCAGAGATTAACACCAACCTCCCTACATCTCAACTAAATTTCATGCTCGCCGAAGAAAGTGAATTCCCGGCCGACATCTCACCACTCGATTTCTCTTCTCACTACACCGGTGATGAATCTGATGTGTCACTGATAGAGAACAACTCCTCAAGGCGGATTTTCTCCACGTGCGTACGCCAAAGAGAGATTGGTGTATAGAGAGAGGCATTGCCTAGAGATTAGATCCAGTGTATAGAGAGGGACAATGTACTCCCTTGTAGCTCAGATTCTAAGCTTATATGAGCAAAATGGTCCGAAAAAGATTTGCCGTTTTTAAGGGAAAATATGCAGAAAACACGTCTCATAAAAATATGATTTTTGGGCATTTTCTGATTTTTCTCAAAAAAGCTCAGATTCTTGGACACTCAGATTCCTGACAGATTCTTAGCATACTAAGATTCCTTATTTTTCCCATATGTGTTCTTAAGTTACTCAGATTCCTGATAGATTCTTATAAAACTCAGAATCCTTTGTTTTTAAGTTCCTCTCGGAAAATCCTCATAATCGATTCAATCAATGATTATGCTATGACCGTAGAAACGCAATCTAATCATTAATTTATATGTCATACTTGGATTTCTTTCAAAATTTACGGGCAACCAATCGAGAGGGGGGTAAAAATATTTGACGGAGTCTTTTTTCGAATCTGATTTAATGGCCATTACTTTTAAAATGGGCCACTAATATCCAAGATAGTCACCAAATCGGGGTTCGACAATAATTCGGCAAGGTTAAATTAAATTCAAAAAAATCTAGAAAGTTTGGGGAAATATTTAGAGGAAAAATCCTAAGAAAAATTCTAAAAAAATTAAATTAAATTAAAATTATAAAAAATATCTACCATTTAATTCATTTTAAATTGATGCCAGTGTTGGAAAAGATCTACTAGAGTTGTGCAGAAAACCGACTGAATCTCGTTTCGATTTCAATTTTGGGACATATCGGTTTCGATTTCAAAAAATAGAAACCGATAGTTATCGGTTCGATTTCAGTTTTAATGTTAAAAAATTGAAACCGAACCGATAAGAAATCGATAGTGGTACTACTCAGTTGCATACAAACAAATGGTTTGCAAACAAAAAATTCTCTTTAAAAATGGATTAATTTATTTAAAATGGATTAATTTTATTTAAAAATTAATCCACTATATTTGATTAATTTCATTAAAATGGATTAAAATTTCTATATAAATGCTACAAATAAAAAAAGTTTTAAAAAATGAGATTTAAAAACCGAAAACCGACTGAACCAGCTCGGTTTCAGTTTTGAACCTTATCGGTTCGGTTTCGATTTTACATGAAAACCGACCATAACCGGCCCGACAACACCTCTAATATCTACCATTTAATTTTAACATAAATATATAATTATTTTATACTTATACATAAGGGGTATTAGCTTTTATGTTATAAATGATTAATCGCACAGCTAAACAGACTATACCATCGCGTTCAGAACGCTAAAATACCTTATGAAGTATCCCAGTTTCTTCAAATAAGGTTTGCGTGATTTTTAAAGTTAAAAATACATACTTTCTTAGTTTTAAACTTTACATTATAATATCAATTAACTGATAATTAGGAGTAGGTCACTGGACCCAACCTCTAATTTTACCTCTAGGGACCTTGATCGTTAAATCAAAGACTTGACAAATCAATGATTTTGGTGCACTAATAGCCACAGTAGACTCTCGGGTTCGATCACCCAATATGAATAGTTAGATTTAAAGATTACCTTGCTTTAAGAGGGTCCATAGTTTTTTAATATAGTTCTCGAGTCTTAAAATAATGATTATATAAATATATATATATATATTTTTCATCTATGGTGCACAAAGGAGTTGCACCACGCATATAGTGCAATTCCTAACCACCAAATAAAAATTTATGGGTGCTCCACCTACAACTCCACCACGGTAGATAGGCGCCCCTAGAAGATTGCTATAGTGATCTCGCCGGATCCACCATGTTATATTTGACGGTGTATGATGTTGGTCGGTCGGGTCTCCGATGTTCAGTCGGTATTATTTTGATTGTCGGAAAGTCATCACCGGCGGCAGACCATAGGCCTAAAATGAAGCCGCAAGTTTTTTTTTTGTTTTTTAATCTGCAATTGCAGAAAAATAGAAAATGAGGCAAGAAGTCTTCTTATTTTTTTTTTTAAAATAGATAGAGAAAGAGGAAGGAGTCCTCTTTTTTTTCTTTTAAAACAGCCACCCAGAACAAGACGTTTTCTTCTTCAAATTTTATTTATTTTGCTTTTGCTTTTAGCAGCCATTCAAAGAAGAAGTCTTCACCTTATTTCATTATTGTAGTAGCGATACTCTTTTAAGTTTATGATCGTTGAGTTGGGATCTGATATACACATTTTTCAACTATACAATGCCGCTAGAATCTGAGATCAGATTCTGAGCTAATCCGACCAAAATACGCAGACGACTAGCTGTCGCTTTCACTCGGAAACCACTCAGAATCCCAGTTCCCTAAGACCACTCTCGAACGGCAAATTCTTTCCCAAAAATTCAAATTCTAGTTATAATTTGAGTATAAACTCAGATTCTGGGTTATTCTGATCTCTCGAACACGCCCGCAGGGTTGGTTTGAGATCTGGGAATGACCAAGAATTTGAGTTGGTGCTCAGAGAGTGATCAATTTTTGGGTTATTCTTCTCACTTGTTCCAGAGTTTGTGTGGGTCCCATAGAAAACATAGCACTTTCTTAGTGATAGTGACGTGATCACTTCTGATCATTTTGCTCAAGAATGTTAGGATTCTTAGTGACCGCATATTTTGGAGAGAAATCTCTCATGGGTTGTGATATTGTATGGAGCTATACACGGATATAAAGGTGCATATACCCTAATATATTTAATAAAAGTAAAATTAACTAATATATTACGCCTAAAGAGGTTTGAACTTAGAACCTAGATATCAGTAACTAATCACTCAACCACTATAACATTGTGAATTTTTAAAAAAAAATAATATTATATAATGACTCCTTGCCAACATCTACTACCACTAAATTAGAATTTTTTATCTCACACCATTAAAGTGTGGTTTCCGAATATGCCATGTAACACCGATTTGTTATCAATTTAAATGGTTCGGGTGGCAATCCATCAATGGAAAATGTTATAGCTAAAGAATCATGTCCATAAGTAGATGTGGACCATCCGATAGGCGAGTTTGAATATCAGCCATTAAAACTAATATATTAGGTTTTTGGTATGATCCTTCTACCGGTCGTATTATAAAAAAAATACCGTCCAATATGTTCTACCCTGTATTGATTGACATACCATAAAATTTGGATCATATTTGAGTTCGACTCATATATCGATGATTAAATAGCATGTCTATGGCCGTACCACAACCAACATTTCAAATGATTATGAGCTTTTCTAAAATGAACTTAAGAGCAATAGGATTATGTGCTTTTCTAGGAAAAATTAGGAATCAGAGTAGGTTAAGAACGCATATGAGAAAAGCTAGGAATCTGAGTCTGTCAGGAATCAACAAGAATCAGAGTTGTCGATTTTTTGAGCTTTAATGAGAAAAGCCAAAAAACACCCGAACGAGACCTTAGAATTTAGACGACAAAGCATAGAATGGTTGACCCATGCAATGTCTGCAGTGCCCCAATCCATCATCTAATACCAACTCCTATAATTAGGGTTGTCAACCGGTCGGATTGACTCGTAACTCGACTTGAACTGGTATTTTACCGAGTCGGGTCTGATATAAGAGATCCGACTCAATCTTCAAGTCGGGTCGAGTTTGATATGAGAACCGACTCAATCTTCAGGTCAGGTCAGGCAAAAATAGAGTCAAGTCGACTAGACCACCCAAACCTATCCCAATATTTTATACACACAACATTATGAAAATAGTGGGTTTACCTGGTACGGTCTAGTTTTTGGGTCGGGACATGTACGTCGAGTGCATCATGTTGGGTTGGCTCGAGCATACACCATTTTTTGGGTTGGTGTTACTACCACACCACCATATGTTACAACCACCTCACTTATGTAAAAAATGTTGTCTACTTTCAATCAGATGATGGAGATCATTCTTTCGTCCCAACCTTCCACACTATAGATCTAGACATCATGAGCCTACTATCAGATAGTGATTCCTCCCGTACACATCCCAAAGAGTGAACGTGATCACAATGTTCCATCAAACATGTTTCTGTTGACTTTTTGAGATGTGCGCTACTCAGAGGTCTCAATGGGTCGGCCTTGAGCCCCTCCTGGACCGATGGACTAGATAATGATGAGGTAGGTAGGCACGAACAAAATATAGGCCCGACTCGATTAGCGATCGGCCCATGTATGGGATATTTCCAAAACACTGATTATAAATCAGTCCATTTAAGCCGGTCCTGAACTTGGCCGGACCCCGTCATTTGAGATAACTTTTACATAAACTATATAGAATTATAGGGCAGCTTGTGGCCCAAGCCGAAACAATCTGAATCGGTCAGGTATCGGATGAGTTAAGTAGGGCCGAATAAAAACTAGGCCCTTCTCGGTTCAATTAGTAATCAGGCCGAGTATGGGCTAAATTTAGAAGCTCAATTAAAAATCAGCCCGTTTAAGACCCATCCTAAACCTGGAACCCCGAGCGCCACATGGGATCAACATTTGACCATCCTATGGGATACGTTTGATTGTAAAATGAAATGCATTTCACGGTTATAACTGGCAGGTTGACCGTGAGCAATCGTTTGATAGACTAAAGAGACAACGTGTTTCGACGCTTTTTAGCTTATGATTACGAAAATCGCATTCGAAGATCCACCCTCTGTATCACCTCATGGTTACGCGTGAGCAATCAAACATGCCCATGGTAGGCCAATGATCTTAAGTGAGGTGGTGGTAACACTTAGGGCTGCAATAGAACCGAGCCAACTCGACAACTCGGCTCGGCCCAAAAAATAAGAGCTTTTCTCTTTAGAGTTTGACTCGAAAGCCGAGCTGAGCTGGGTAGTTTATAGCTCAAATGAACAAAGCCGAGCTGAAGCTAAGGCCAGCTCCGCCCGGCTCGGCTTTATGGCTCGATTTATATATAATAATAATAATAATAATAAGTAACTAACTTTGAGAGGTCTATTTTACCCTTCAAAGTAACCGTTTAATTTTATCTAACGATTATTTTGAACGGTAAAATGGAAACTTTTGCCCCCCACTTGTCCTAGTTTATCTAACAATTTATTTATTTCATATGTTGTGTACTTGTGTTTAATCATTCATTTAAATCTTTTATAGAATGAATATTTAATTGAGTAGAAGTTTTAAAAAGTACTAAGAGAATTTTTTATATAATAGAACATATTTATCTTGAAGTTCAGCCTGAGCTTGGCTCGAGCTCGGAGAGCCGAGCTAGAGCTTGGAATTTTTTAGCTTGAAGAGCCTAGAGCCGACCTCCAGCTCGGCTCGTATAACGTAGAGACGAGCTAGAGCTGACTAGAGCTCGAACTTAGCCCAGCTCGGTTGTAGCCCTAGAAACACCAGCCTTTGTTATTGTGTATTCAAACCTTTGGACCAACACGACCAGACTAATCCCGTTACTATAATCCATCCAGTGCATATAACACCCAGGGCACGTTTGTTTCATCGTAATAAATTACTTGTAATATAGACATTACAAGTAATATAATGCTGACTGGATTATTCGTAAAATTCATATCGCATGTAATTTTCTGTTGTAATATGAGCATTTTTTTCGCTGTAATTTTGCCTCATAAAAACACCTTTTTATAGTTATTATATATTACATTGAAAAGAACGGTTGCATAAAATTTTTAGGAGAATCTCCAAAATTAAGATATTTTGCCTCATTAAGCATCACTATCCCACTAAATTGGGTTTATGCGGTAGGCCGATGATGCTGGACTTTTAAACGCATATTTTTTTCCGGCGGCTATGATCCACGGATAATAGTATTTTTAACGGTCACTAACCGTCATAATTATCGACGGCGAACATATTTTTCCCTGCAGATCAGGCTATGATCCGCCGACAATGTTCTCTTAACGGCCACTGACCGTTCTAATCACTGGTGGCCGTATTTTCTTTGCCGCGTGGTCTCTTGCCGCCATGGATGCTCTTTAAATTTATGAAAATAATCTTTTACCGGTAGCTATTCTATTTGGGACCACTGACATTGGCTATCATTAATCATGACAAAAAAAAAATGGAGTTCACATACAGCAATAAATTCATTTGCTCCCTTCAATGTCAAAATTCTTTCTTCCAAGAATATGCATCAAGAGTGGCCGCTTAATTTTGCCACAATCCTTAGAAAGGTTTGTTAAAATCACTTCATAATATGATTTATGAACAAGTGAATTGTCTCATTGGCAACCACTATCCCGTCCAAATCTGTTTGCCTTCAGCGAAGCCCTCTTAGTGAGAAGAAACCAAATCACAAGTCAGCCCCTAGATCTATAAGTCAAAAACTTTGCAATTATTTTATATATTCCTTCAACTAGGCTTATTGATTGAAACTCAATGTCCTCTTTGTTTCTCACTTTTGAAGTGAAGGTTTAAGAACTTGGTACTAGTGGTGGTATTTCCAGCTTCCAAGCCGATGATCATCCCTGTAGGCCAATACCAAGTGTCCTCTCGCTGATACGTATCAACCACTATCAGCCAATACGGTTATAGGTATTGGTATCAGATCAGATGAAAACCAATATAAATTCCTGATATGTATTGGCATCAACCAAGTTTTGAATACTCAATTTGGGAAAATAGTGATTAAGGTGGAGTTGAAGACCTCTTTCGTTTTACATGACAAAATAAAACTTACTACACCATTGTTAATAGGTTTTTCTCTATCAACTCTAAAAAATGTTCTTAGTCTATAGCTCAACTGAAATCTTGACAATAATTACAATATTGAAGTCGGAGGTTCAATCGCAGCTTACCTATAAAAAAGAAAAAAAAGAAAAAAAAAAAAAAAAAAAAAAAAAAAAAGAACAAAAAAAATCTTACAAAAAGGCCATGAAAAAGAAGACAGTAACAGCCCGAAGAGAGTGATGAGAAGGGACATGAAGGATTGCAAGTTTACCGATTACTAAGAGGCAATAAAAGATAAATGAACGAAAATGTCATTAATAAAAAAGAAAGATCTCTCTAATCATTCACATTCATAATGTAATTTCCGTTAACCCATACTATTGAATTTGGAAGTCACTAAAGTTGTAAGTTCCCATAGAACTTAGGAATTAGACGTCTACAGCTTAAAAATTTATAAAAATACATAAGAGTACAACTATATGCGAGTTACTTTTCCTGCTTCACAATTCTCTTGACTATAGCTATATGCATGTTAAAATATAACTACAGTACTATTGGCATTCTATATTTGCAAAAGTTGCACTCAAAAGGTGGTTGCGGCTTGCCCCTGCAGAAATTTGATAGAGTCCACTCCAAGGGGCATTTCTGAACATTGAAAGCTTAGCATGCTCATTCAACTGTGCCAATAGCAGAATCAATTCCCTATGAATAAGGACGAGATTTCAAGAACTGGGGGAATCACAATGATCATCCGATGAGATCATATAAGCCTCGATAAAGTTATGGGGGGTTGCTAGAGTCATATATCTTCTTTCTTCTCTTAATTACGATTTGACCATCCTTGAACAAGAGAGGAACGCAAGGCACCAAATCCTGCATTGAATTGGAAGATGTGAGAAAGGAAGAACTATAGACATTGCAGCCAACATCACTAAGATTCAATATGAAAATTACAAAATTTATGAAGAATTTGTAATAGCCCTTGGGATTAAAAAATTACTCTATGGATCCCTCGTTGGAGGAATTTGCATTGTATCATATAAAGAGTTTACTAATCTTTTAATTGGCATTATGTCAGTTGTAACATATTATCTTGAAGTATGCTATTACATTGTATATTTCAAAGATAGCAATGCATTGGATTTTACATGTATTTTGACTATATGGGGATCATAGAAAAAGGGTAATGTTCGTTGTTTTTTACATAAAAAGATCCTTTTCCATTACAGGATTCAAATTATGGGATATTTTTGAGTTGTGGCCTATAGGGGAATGCAAACCCCATGTCTATTGTGAGGTTAACAACATCCGTGAAGTCTATTGGAAGCACTGGCGTAGCCCGTGGGGGCCCAACCCCCATTTAACTATAGAGTTTCTATTAAGTATGGTTCTTATACAACCTTTGCATGTATATAAGCCCCCAAATCTATTATGTAGAAGCCTCCAATTTGGCTCAAGCCCCCATTTAACTCTAGAGTTTCTATTAAGTATGATTCTTATACAACCTTTGTTTGTATATAAGCCCCCAAATCGATGGTAAAATAACTACTAAAATTATATTTATCATTTGTAGCCCCCACCAACAAAAATTCCTGGCTACACCCCTGATTGGAAGCAAATGTTGTTAACAACATCCCACAAGTCTTTTGAACGCAAATGCTCTTACATACTTCTGTTGCTTGCAATAAAGTAGGGAGAGAGTGTTAAACTGATAGATGATATTTTATAACTATAAGAAACCAAGGTATTTTTTATTATCAAAATACTTACACAAATGCCATCTATGAATTTACCATTCTAATGGCACCCTATGAAGAGAAAAATAAAAATAAAAATAAAAAAATAAAATATTAAAACTTAACAAGGGTATTTGTGCCTAAAGAACTTTGGGGACGATGCTAAACTCACAACGGTATTTATATATGCATAGCTGCAAGATTTGTAACTAGAGATACAAAAAGGCCATTTCCAGTGTTGGAAGGGTTGGACTGGATACAAACACCCAATCTCTGCCTCGTTTTGTTTTTTTTTTTTTGATTGGTAAAGAACACGCCATAATCAATAAGTGAAATACTCAATCCAACACAATGGTGTATAAGACATTGTTTCTAGTACTTCCGCAATCACAAATGCCAAAAGAGCACATAGAAGAAGACAATAATTTTTTATTTATTTATATTATTCAAAAAGCACAATGGCATACCCTTAGTTTCACACCGATCTTCTTGCACTCACTAGTTTCCACATGGTTGCAGTCTATTCTCACCACCTCATCAGTTTTGAATGCCTCCCTCACCTTGTCCACCATATTTACTTACACCCCATTCTGGGCTGCACAATCATAAACACCAGTCATCATATGTGGCTATCTAACCATGCATCCTTTGTGTGCCGTCACAAAATGCACGCGTAAGGAGATATTGCATATAACAGAATTGTTAATTGTCAAGCTAGTTACAATTCAAGATGCATATAGTAAGTCATCCTTTTATTAATATTTATCAAAAAATATATATTTTTTAATCAATAAAGGAGATGACTATATTAAGAAACCTAAAAAATTACAGGGAGCGGGAGCAATAGATCTGATGATCTAAGTGAGCTGCATGACTATATTAAGAAACTTAAAAATTTGCAGGGAGCAAAAGAAGTAAAGATCTAAGTGAGTTGCTTAGAAGACAACAATAAATAGAAGGCTATGCGCACTAGAGCACCAGAGCCAATACAACAGACAAGAATAAGAAACAAGGAGCCCAGACCACAAAAATACATTCCAGCTTTACACTCCAATCTAGATGTATTCAATCTCAGCCGCCAAGCCTTCATCTCTTGCACATTCAGCCACACGATCCATATTCCTCTCTTCTAGACTTTCCAAATGAAGGCAGACACTAATATTATATTTGCTCTATGTTAGCATAAGAAAATCCGAATTTTCCTCCATGTGGACTTCAACTTAGACATGCCATCATCCCCAACCCTGAAAAGATTGGCTTTTCTATGGTGAATTGGTTATCCTACCTATTATGAGGAGGCTTGAAAAAATTGCCAAAAACAGAAACCATGATAGTAGAACAACATGGAGAATGAGAAAAATCTCACATCTATCACCAGCTGAGATTAAGTTATTTTTAAATGCACTCATAGGGCTAATTCAATTAACAAATCAAACTCGGGGAAACACAAAAATCACAATGCACTAATAAAACCACAAAGTATACCATGAAAAGAAGCATAGTTACCATTTACAAAAATTTATATTAAAAAAGTAGTAGTTCTGAATATACTAAAGCTGTAAAATCAAAGAAAAGTTGTTTAGCCTGTGATTCTCAAAGGTTCCATATGAAATTCAAATAAACCAACTATAAATGCATTATGGCAACTAAAAAATAGAGAAGCTACTTACATATATGTATACCTACTCAACGGATCGGGCTTGAGCCCCTCCTGGACCGATGGACCAGATAATGATGAGGTAGGTAGGCACGAACAAAATATAGGCCCAGCTCAAGTAGTGATCGGCCCATGTATGGGATATTTCCAAAAGACCGATTATAAATCAGTCCATTTAAGTCGGTCCTGAACCTGGCCCGACCCGGTCATTTGAGATAACTTTTATATAAACTATATAGAATTATAGGGCAGCCTGTGGCCCAGGTTCAGGACCGAATAGAAACTAGGCCCTGCCCGGTTCAATTAGTAATCGGGTCGGGTATGGGCTAATTTTAAAAGCTCAACTAAAAATCAGCCCGTTTAAGACCCATCCTAAACCCGAACCATCGCGGTCCATTGAGACCTCGACGCCACATGGGATCAACATTTGACTGTCCTATGGGATACGTTTGATTGCAAAATGAAACACATTTCACGATTCTAAGTGACAGGTTGACTGTGAGCAATCGTTTGATAGACTAAAGAGACGACGGGTTTCGACGCATTTTAGCTTATGATTACGAAAATCGCATACGAAGATCCACCCTCTGTATCACTTCATCATTACGCGTGAGCAATCAAACATGCCCATGGTAGGCCAATGATCTTGAGTGAGGTGGTGGTAACACCTAGGGCTGCAATAGAGCCGAGTCAACTCGACAACTCAGCTCGGCCTGAAAAATAAGAGCTTTTCTCTTTAGAGCTCGGCTCGAAAGCCGAGCCGAGCTGGATAGTTTATAGCTCGAATGAATAGAGCCGAGCTCGAGCTAAGGCCAGTTCCGCCCAACTCGGCTCTATGGCTCGATTTATATATAATAATAATAATAATAAGTAACAAACTTTGAGAGGCCTATTTTACCCTTCAAAGTAACCGTTTAAGTTTATCTAACGATTATTTTGGAAGGTAAAACAAGAACTTTTGCCCCTCACTTGCCCTAATTTATCTAACGATTTATTTATTTCATATGTTGTGTACTTATGTTTAATCATTCATTTAAATCTTTTATAGAATTGATATTTAATTGAGTAAAAGTTTTAAAAAGTACTAGCAGAAATTTTTTTATAATAAAATATACTTGGCTCGAAGCTCAGCCTGAGTTCGGCTCAAGCTCGAAGAGCAAAGCTAAAACTTGGAATTTTTGAGCTGCTCGAAGAGCTTAGAGCCGACCTCCAACTCGGCTCGTATAAGGTAGAGCCGAGCTAGAGCTGACCAGAGCTAGAGCTCGGCCCGGCTCGGTTGCAGCACTACTAACACCAGCCCTAGTAACACCAGCCTTTGTATTCAAAACTTTGGACCGACCCGACTAAACCCATTACCTATATAATCAACCCAGTGCGTACAACACCCAATCTTTACAGAGTCTTCTTCGTGTTCTCTCTTTCTCTCTCTAAAATCGCCGTCGACGCTATGGCCATATATCGTCGATCTCTTACAGAAAAATCCCTCTTTTTCGTCTTGACCCTATGCCTTTCGTCTATTTCTCTTGCTTATAGACCAGGTGACATCGTCCCGATGAGCAAGATGGGTCAATACCATTCGGTAACAACTATAATACCCTAATCTTCTCGATCGTTTTCTTAATCTAGTATCATTTTTTCGAAAATTATTCTGACTTTACATTCTGAACCACTATGAACCCTAACTTGTTTACGAATTTTCTGTGAGAATTCACTTTTGAAGCTCATATAGTTTACCAAAATGTCTGCATATAGCTGTTTAGATCTATTGCATATAGCTGCTTAACATATATGCGTTTTACAAGTAGTCTCTAGAGTTGAAAACCTAAGCTTGTTTGATTAAGGTTTGTTGTGATGCTCATATATTTTAGTTAGATGTATATGGTTACATTGACAAATTTTTAGTGTTTGGGATTTTAATAGTCACAAGCAGTTTTCTATAATAAATGCATTTTACAAGTGATCAGTGCTCTTTTTTATTATTATTATTATTTTTGAATGGTGAAAATTTCAGTCGAGAACTGTTTGGCAAGATGTGATTGGTCGCCATTGCCCAATTTTCGCTGTAAATCGAGAGGTATTCTACTCAAATTTTCTCTTTATGTTCTTTTTGTTGAATTTAATTTTCATGTTTCATTATATGTAGTTCTCATTTTTGTGTTTTGCGATTATTGCTAATATATATGCAGGTTTTGATTCCTATAGCAAAACCTACTGGTTTCACTGGTGCTGATCCTTATAAAATGTAAGATGAGTCTCTGCTGAACTTCTGTAATTCAATGCCATATTCATGACCAAAAAGAATGAGAAATGCTTAGCATGATATTTTTCTATTTAAGGAATTGATGAAATTTAGATTTTAGTCAATAGATAATACCATATATAAGGTTGAAGAAGAAAGGGCAGTAACAAATGTAAGAGAGATGAATCAGTTCCCTGTTGATGTTGGGCGACATCTAGGGTCTGCCTTGACTTCGAGCGCTTATTCGTTTGCCCTGATCACAAATGCAAGAACCATAGACATACAAGAAGAGATTCTATGGTGCATGTTATTTGCAGATGATGTGATGCTAATCGCCTGAACAAGGAGGTTTGAAAATTAGCAGAGCGAGGATAAAATATGTGACATGCAAATTTAGTGAAAACCATCTAATGCCACATTTCCATAGATTTTCTTGTATAGACTCTACTTTACAATCATATGGTTGCTTTGAGGAAGATATCTCAAATAAGATTAATGCAAATTTGATGTGACCCAAGAGTTCTATTGCGATTGAAGGGATGTTTTTAAGACATCGGTAAAACTTGTCATACTATAATGGTGTGAAGTATTAGGTGATGAAAAAATGATAAACATAGAGTGCATTTAGTTGAGATGTGTTTGATAAGATGAATGCGTGAAGTAAGAAGAAATGATAAAATTAGTGACAATTATAAAGCAAAAATTTGATAGTGACACCTATAAAGGAAAAAAAATCGCAGAATGCCTCTTGACCCTGTACGAAGGATTGAGACGTTACAAACGCATAAGTAGAAGAAGAGGAAGACCCGTGAAGACCTGGAGGGAAGTAGTGAGAAGGGATATAAAGAATTTCTTGAAGTTACGTAGCGCTCGTCACAAGCGAGTGAAGAAATATGACTTGCAAAACTAACCCCTAATAGATGGGATAAGGTGATGATGATGGTCAGTCAATACCATATATTATATGTTTATGATATTGAAATTCCCAAAAAAGGCTGTCCTTTAATATTTATTTGATTGATGAGCACTAACTAGATACATGCAACAATAAAAAAACTTGCAAAAGAAGTATAAAGTGTAAAAGAAAAATAATGGTTATCTTTGGGACAAAAGAATAATTTTCAAACAATGTCAATGACTCTCATAAAGTCTCTTCATATTTTATATCTCCTATACTTCCTGATTTTGTTTTCAAATGGATTTGTTTTTTTTTTGTGCAAACACTAAATGAAAGCTCTTCAAGAAGTAAAAGATGCCGAAGAAAGCTAAAGATCTATAACATTTTTTTTTTGTTAGTTATTGTCATGACACAACTGCAGCTTGCTCCAACAGTATATAATTTATAGAAGAGAACAACAAGCATATATATCCCATGAGAAAGTAGAAAATTTCAAAAAAACAAGAAAAGAAAATTTTCGTAATCTCTTAATTATGAAAATTCATATTAAAAGAGATTAACAATGACAAATTCCTTGTGTCTAAGGTCTGTTTTCTCCAACAGAAAAAAAGATTGGCTATTCTATCTAGTCGTAGGCCTTTACTATATCAATCTTATGCACAATTCTTGTCACCCTTGATTTGTATTCAGAGTCAATCAACTCATTTGTCAAAATAATTCCATCCACAGTTTGTCTTCCTTCAACAAGACCACATTGGTTTTGTGACACATGATATCTCATATCCCCCCTTTAATCTTGCAAAGAAGATTTTAGCCAAAATCTTATCGAAGTTAATAATCAGGGTAATCAGCTGAAATTTAAAAATGTATAATGCCTGTTGAAGGCATCCTTGGATTTAGGGGATAGAAAATCTTCAACTTCCCCAAAATCCATATATAGGTTCTCAACCACCAAATCTCAAAATTCTTGGAAGTTAGCCAATGCAAAGAATAAAGTTGAAGTGATTTGTTACTTGTTAAAAGAGAACACCACTCCTGACTTCCGTCTTTGAGAAAGCTCTTTTAACAAACCTTTTCGTCTCCAAAGGTAGTTGAGAAGTCTCCCTAGATCCAAGGTCACCCCTTCAACTCTGATTTGTGTAGGTTTTTGAGAAGTCTCCCTAGATCCAACTTCAAACTTTAACATTTAACTGATCATTTCTTTATTTAAAAGTGGTGGACTTGGAAAGGAGGCCCAACCATTCTGTCTTAATCTTTAAAAAAAGGGTGACTTTCGTTGCCGAGAGCAGAGAAGCTTCCTCCTTAACATTCAAAACAGTTATGAGACCTTCAAATTCTCTGTTCTACCCTGCACAAAACTCCTATTTGTTCCATCTTCAGAGCTTGTCCTTTCAGTACTTTAACTTATTCAAGAGATTAACTATTCGTTCCATCTTTAGAGTTGGTATTGTTGTCAGAACTGGTACATTATGGCGAAGAAAGTTTAGGAATTTTTTTTCATTGATTGGTCTTTGTTACGATGTTGATATAATATTGGTATGCAATTATGCATAGGCAGGGCTCTGGTTTCCATGTAGGATCCAACTAGTGAATGTTTTGAGAAGAAACTAGCCGGATGGAAGTGGGCTTTATTACCAAAGGGAGGACGTTTAACCTTGATGAAAGGTCCTAGAGGTCCCAAAACGGTGGTTAAGAGATTGGAAAAAATTGAGAGACTTATTTTATGGAGTGGTGGAAACCGGAAAGAAAAAATTCATGTGATAAACTGGGATGTTGTCACTCTCCTTCTGGATGCCCAGAGGTTTGGGGATGAAATCCTTTAAGAATGTTAATTGAGTGCTGTTAGGAAAATGGCTTTTGAGACTGTGAAGAGGAGGGCTCTTGGTAGGCTAGTGGGATAGTGGCTAATTACAAGAAAGAAAAAAGGAGTTGGGAAGTGAAAGGTCCTAGAGGTCGTCTAGGTTTGGGTTGGTGGAAAAGTGTCCATAAGGCTAGGTTGAGTTTCAAGGAGAGTATCAGTTTTGCACCAGGAGTGGGAGATGTGGTGAGGTTTTCGAAAGACAGGGTTTGGAGATCCTGTATTCATGAGGAGATTTTCCCTGATTTTTATCCTCGCAAGGAATAAACATGCTAAATTGATGGAGGTGCGAGATTGATATCAAAATGAGGATTATTGGAATATCCTCCTTCGAAGGAATTTAAGGCTGTGTTTGGGATTGCTCTTTGGAGGAAAAGAGCAGGTTTAAATTTCCCTTTTAAAGAGATCCAAATTCAGCTCTTTCACTCTTCGAAAGAGCTAAGAGCACTTACAACCAAACACAGTGCCATGCTATAGTGCTCTGCGCCAGAGCAGAGAACTGCTCTTTGCCTCCAACGAGCAATCCCAAACACAACGAAAGGTGGATGAGGAGAGAGAACTATTACAACTTTTGGAGGAACTCACTAGGGATAGATTGGATGGTATGTGGTGTGAAAAAATATTGTGGCATTGGGATAAATCCAGAAAGTTTACTGTCAAATCGTTCTATAATTTTCTTACTAGAAGTCGATCTATTTGTCATCCATGGGTGTCTTTGTGGAAAACAAAATTCCCATTGAGAGTGATTTTTTTGCATTGGGGGGGGGGGTGAATCTTAACTCGTGTTCAATTATGTAAGAGGGATATTGACGGGGACGCCACCAATAAAGACCTAGGGTTCAGGTCGTACAAGGTGTATCAACGGCGAAAGAAGCGACTGAAGGGTCAAGGAACGTCAAGAACCACTACGGGAAGGCCCTAGAGTTCAGATTGGGAGCACTAAACATCAGCAGGCGACGGACGTCTGTGGCTCCAGGATGGACGTCTGGATTTCGAGGTGCTCACTGTCTAGTGAGCACAGACGTCCAAATAGTGAGCACAGACGTCCGTAGTGCACTGCGAACGTCCGTGAGAAGGCGACGGATGCCCATGGACCCAATGTCAGACGTCCGTGAAAACCCGTACATCAACGTCATAAGTGACGTAATTGTCCTTTTTATCCTTAATTTTTGTCCTTTTTGTAAGTTACCATTTAGGGAAACTTAATATTTTCTATTTTAGGTTTATTCTTTTGTAATGGCTATAAAGCCCAGTTTGTAAGCCATTTTTGGCACTAAATGTTGAATTAATGAAAAGAGTTATTTGCTTTGGCTTGTGAGGAGCTTAAAGAGTGAGTCTTCTTCCCCATTTGGGGTTTGGTGTAAGGCCAAGGGTGAGATGCCCATTGTTCTTTATTTTCTCATTTAATCTCCTATTCATATGTAATCTCTTATTTTCTCCCTAATCTCTTGCATCCTAATTTTTCTCCTTTTTAATTGATTTTCCCATTTCTCAACCCTAGATCTAGAGTAACCTTAATGTCCATCCTTATGGATCGAATCCAATCCTAGCCCGTCGATCCATAGCCGTTGTTGGACTCGAGCTTGCTCGATTTGAGCCGTTAGCCGTTTCGATTCCAAAGTCCTAGCAAGGAGCTACCGTTTTCACAAAGAACTATGATCTAACGCCTCGACCTAGACGAAGCGAGAGTTCTATCTCTCGGATCGCTTCTTCCGCCATCCTAACGGATCCCATGCGTCGGATTGGACCCTACGTGAACCAAAGCATGGCCACCTAAGCGGAATCCCACGAAACCCCAAGATATCGCTTTAATTTGTGATTTAATTGCTCAATTAAGTAGTTTAATTTCGACAAATCATCATATCATGGGCATTCACGGATTTCAAGGTCATTGTCCCGCGTCAGTTTTGGTATCAGAGCTTAGGTTCTAGGTTAGGACATATGTGAGTCATTTGATTTTATTTCATTTTATATTCATGTTTGTGTGTTCATTTGCACACCCGTTTTGTGTTTGACAAAATTCCTCACTCACGTGTGTAACATACTTGCATGTCATTTTAATTTTATTGCGTTTTGTCCCATTTGTGTGTTCAATTGCATGCACGTCACGTGTTCGACAAAATCACCCCCTCATTTGTATGTCCATATTAGTGTGCTCATTTGTGCGCACACCGTGTGTTTGGTAAAATTCCTCACTCATTTGTGTTCATAGTTGTGTGACATTTTAGAACCAGTGTTAGTGTGTTGTGGTCACCATGGACCCGAATATGATGGTCGATGCCCTTAAAGGCATCCAAGCCATGTTGATCACTATGAAGGATATGATGAATGTCATGGAGGAAGCCCAAACGGCTATGATTACCTCTAACGAGATGCTTCTCAACCACTTGGAAGGTGATGAGGAGCATCATGACCGATGCAATGAGCGTAATGGTCCACGCTTTGAGCGTGGCGAACAGCCCAGGGGCGACATCGGAATCATAGGGAACTAGTTCATCGAGGAGATGACTACGACCCGGATGAGAAACTCCTCAAGATTGTTCGAGTTGAGTTTCCAACCTTCGATGGAAGAATAGACCCTAAAGTCTTCCTCGATTGGGTCTCCGATATGGATCACCATTTTGAGTGGTATGACATGGACAATGAGCGGTGCGTTAGACTTGCAAAAATGAAGCTCATTGGTCAAGCTCGACTCTTTTGGGTCAATGTCGAGCGCATGCGTGCGAATGCGGGTCATGCTCCCATTACCCATTGGGAGGACATGAAGGAGCGTCTCACGGAGAAGTACGTTCCTTTATCATACTACCACCGCTTACTTGATCAATGGCAAAATCTGCACCAAGGTAGTATGCCCGTAGCCGAGTACATTGGCAAGTTTGAGGAGTTCATGATGAGAGCCAATGTATCGGAAGATCCTTAAGTCACTCTTTCAAGGTTTTGCATCGGGTTGCGATTGGACCTCCAAAAAGAGTTGATCTCCCACCCCGTCAACACTCTTGAAGAGTGCTACGCCGTTGTGTAAGACCTTGAGAGGTACTTGAAAACGACCGTGGTGAGACGATTTGAGCCGCATGCCGGTAGCCATAGAGTTGGAGAAGGGAGGCCTAGTGCTGGAATTCCACCTCCCAAACTGACCCAACCACCCACTCCTACAAATGTTCGGGTTGACAAAGGGAAAGGTGTGATAGGTGAGTTCTCAAAGGGTGGCACCCAAACCAAATGCTATAAATGTAATGGGTTTGGCCACTTTGCCGCCCAATGCCCCTACCCGAGACCCACAAAGGACTCTCTTTGTTGAAGGAGGAGTTGATGAGGGAGAAGGTGAAGAAGAGGAAGTATATGAACCGGAAGTCACGCCTAGTGATGAGGATGGTGACGACGGTAACCGAGCACTAATTTGCACCCACGAGTTCTTGGTTGTGAGGTGTGCCCTTGCACAACCTCAACGTGAAGAGAAGGGTGATTGGCGTAGAGATAATATTTTCAATACTTTCGCCAAGTGTAGGGAGGAGAGTTGTAGAGTCCTTGTGGATAGCGGGAGTTGCACGAATGTTGTGTCAACACACACCATTACCCGCTTAGGGCTTACACCCCAGCCCCACCCGAGACCGTACAAAGTGCATGGGTCGACTCCTCTTCCATCCCCGTGTCCCAAAGGTGTCGTGTGCCGATACAATTAGCCCCATATTCGGACACCTTATGGTGTGACGTGGTGCCGATGGATGTGGGTCATATCATCTTGGGGAGGCCATGGCTCTATGACATAGACGTGACCCTCCTTGGGCGGTCAAATGTGTGCACGTTCATGCATGGGGGCAAGAAGATAAAATTAAACCCCTTGCCTCTCAAGACACCATCGGACAAAAAAGTTGAGAAGAAGGGTGGCCAATCTAAGACCATCAATATCGTGAGCCCTTCGGAGTTTGAGAGAGCATCGTTAGATGAGAGTGTGCTGTATGTTGTCATCACCGTTGAGCGTGCTCTCCAGTCTATGGGTGACTACCCCAAGGAGGTTGAGCCAATTTTGAAAGAGTTTGTGAATGTCTTCCCGGAAGACTTGCCCAATGAGCTCCCTCCCATGCGTGATATTCAACACGCAATAGGCTTGGTTCCCGGATCTACCCTACTGAACCTACCTCATTATAGGTTGAATCCGATGGAACATACCGAGTTATTGCAACAAGTTGATGAGCTCCTTCGGAAGGGGTTCATCCAAGAGAGCTTGAGCCCATGTGCCGTTCCCGCACTACTCACACCTAAGAAAGATGGCACGTGGAGAATGTATGTGGATAGTCGGGCCATTAATAAAATTACGGTCAAATATCAGTTTCCTATATCGAGGCTCGATGATATGTTGGATATGATAGTTGGGGCCACTATCTTCTCTAAGATAGATCTCAAGAGTGGCTACCATCAAGTTCGAATCTGCCCGGTGATGAATGAAAAATCGCTTTTAAGACCAAGGATGGTCTTTATGAGTGGATGGTCATGCCTTGTGGGCTTTCAAATGCCCCAAGCACCTTCATGAGGCTTATGACCCAAGTGTTGCGACCATTTATTGGGAAGTTCCTTGTGGTGTATTTTGATGACATTTTGATCTATAGTCACGACAAGGAGCAACACTTGGTCCACCTTTGGTTAGTTTGTGAAACATTGAGAGGAGAGAAATTGTATGCGAACTTCAAGAAGTGTACATTCATGCAACGATCCGTTGTCTTCTTGTGGTTAATTGTCTCAGCCGATGGTATGGTTGCGGACCCGGAAAAGGTAAAGGCTATTGTAGAGTAGCCCGAGCCTAGGAACATACATGAGGTCCGTAGCTTCTATGGGTTGGCCACCTTCTATCGTCGCTTCATTCGAAGCTTTAGCACCATTATGGCTCCCATCACCGATTGTATGAAGAAAGGCGAGTTTCAATGGAGCAAAGCCGCGGCGAAGGCGTTTGCTGAGATAAAGGGGCAAATGTCTAGTGCACCCGTCATGCGCCTACCGGACTTTTCAAAGGTCTTTGAGGTTGCATGTGATGTTTCGGGTGTAGGAATAGGCAGAGTGCTTAGCCAAGAGGGCCACCCCGTGGCCTACTTTAGTAAAAAACTTAACGAGGCAAAGCAAAAATACTCCACCTATGATAAGGAGTTCTATGCGATCGTTCGATCTCTTTGGTATTAGAAACATTATCTTAGACCGTAGAAATTTGTCCTATTTTCCGACCATGAAGCCCTACGCTTCCTTGCTTCTCAAAAGAAGTTGAACCCAAGGCACGCGACGTGGGTCAAGTACCTTCAAGGGTTCACATTTGTATTGAAGCACAAGGCCGGTGCTAAAAACAAAGCGGCGGATGCTCTTAGTCGCCGGGTAACAACTTTGCAAGTCATGAGCACCGAGGTCGTGAGATTTGAGCAATTGATCCAAGATTATCCCGAGTGCTTAGATTTTGGGGCGGAATACATTGCCCTACGAGACAATCCGCCCAATACCAACTCCAAGTATACCCTCCAAGATGGGTATTTGTTTATGGGAAATTGTCTATGCATCCCTCGCACATCGTTGCGCGATATCCTCACTTGGGAGTTGCATGCCGGGGGGATTGCCGGTCATTTTAGGCGCAACAAGACCATCGCACTCGTTGAAGATCGATTCTTTTGGCCGGGTCTTACGTGTGATGTCGCCTGGATTGTGCGCCTATGTCGTACTTGTCAAGTTTCCAAGCAATAGAGGCAAAATACTAGTGTGTATACCCCTTTGCTGGTACCACACACGCCTTGGCAAGATGTCTCTATGGACTTTGTGTTGGGTCTTCTCAAGACCCTTCGCAAACACAACTCTATTTTTGTTGTCGTGGACCACTTCTCCAAGATGGCCCACTTCATACCGTGCCACAAGTCCAAAGATGCAACCTATGTGGCGAAATTATTTTTCAAGAGGTAGTGCGCCTCCATGGGCTACCCAAGACCATTGTGCCGGATAGGGATGTCAAGTTTACAAGTTACTTTTGGAAAACCCTATGACATGATGGGTACAATACTCCAATTTTCTTCGGCATATCACCCGCTAACCGATGGCCAAACGGAAGCCATTAATAGGAGCCTAGGCAATCTACTTCGATGTCTTGTCGGTGACCACATTAGGACTTGGGACTCCATTTTGCCATTAGCCAAGTTTGCATATAACAACTCCGTCAATAGGTCCACAGGTAAGAGTCCGTTTGAAGTGGTGCATGGTCATAAGCCAAGAACACCCTTAGATTTGATTCCTTTGTCTGCATCTCACCGCACATTTGAGTCTGCGGATACATTTGCACAACATATTCATAACTTGCATGCCGAAATTAGACGTAAAATTAATTCAAGCAATGATAATTACATGTTATCGGTGGATTCCCACAAGCGTTATAAGGAATTCCAAATTGGTGAGCATGTGATGGTTCGGGTTAGGCCGGAACGATTCCCATCGGGAATCGCGAAGAAGCTCCAAGCTTGCGGTGCCGGACCTTATAGGCTTGTGGCAAGGAGTGGTCCGAATGCATATGTTCTTGAGCTTCCTCAAGATGTGGGGGTTAGCTCAACCTTCAACGTGGAAGACCTAGTTCCTTATCTAGGCTCAACCGCACCCCCTTGCAATCCTTTTCAAACATCCTCCACTCATAAGCCAACCCAAACCTTTCAACTTATTCCACCTCCTCCTCCAAAAGAACCTAAAAGAGATGCGATTGAGAAGATCTTAGATGATCATGTGGTCTCCACCCATGATGGGGAGTTTCAAAGGTACTTGGTGAAGTAGATCCAAAAGCCCGAATCCGAAAATACATGGATCACTGAAGAAGTCTGCCGCCTAGACCCCGACTTACTTGATCGCTACCATGACCGCTCTTCATTGGTGATGAAGCCCTTTCGGTCTGGGGGAATTGACGGGGATGCTACCAACAAAGACCTAGGGTTTAGGCCGTACAAGGTCTATCAACGGCGAAAGGAGCGACTGAAGGGTCAAGGAACGTCAAGAACCACCACGGGAAGGCCCTAGAGTTCAGATTGGGAGCACCAGACATCAACAGGCGACAGACGTCCGTGGCTCCAGGACGGACGTCCGGATTTTGAGGTGCTCACTGTCTAGTGAGCACAGACGTCCGTAGTGCACTGCGGACGTCCGTGAGAAGGCGACGGATGCCCGTGGACCCCAGGTCGGACGTCCGTGAAAACCCGTGCATCAGCGTCATAAGTGACGTAATTGTCCTTTTTATCCTTAGTTTTTGTCCTTTTTGTAAGTTACCACTTAGGGAAACTTAGTACTTTTCTATTTTAGGTTTATTCTTTTGTAATGGCTATAAAGCCCAATTTGTAAGCCATTTTTGGCACTCGATTTTGAATTAATGAAAAGAGCTATTTGCTTTGGCTTGTGAGGAGCTTAAAGAGTAGTCTTCTTCCCCATTTGGGGTTTGGTGCAAGGCCAAGGGTGAGATGCCCATTGTTCTTTATTTTCTCATTTGATCTCCTATTCGTATGTAATCTCTTATTTTCTCCCTAATCTCTTGCATCCTAATTTTTCTCCTTTTTAATTGATTTTCCCATTTCTCAACCCTAGATCTAGAGTAACCTTAATGTCTATCCTTATGGATCGAATCCAATCCTAGCCCGTCGATCCATAACCGTTGTTGGACTCGAGCTTGCTCGATTTGAGCCGTTAGCCGTTTCGATTCCAAAGTCCTAGCAAGGAGCTACCGTTTTCACGAAGAATTACGATCTAACGCCCCGACCTAGACGAAGCGAGAGTTCTATCTTTCGGATCCCCTCTTCCGCCATCCTAACGGATCCCACGCGGGATTGGATCCTACATGAACCAAAGCATGGTCACCTAAGCGGAATCCTACGAAACCCTAAGGTATCGCTTTAATTTATGATTTAATTGCTTAATTAATTAGTTTAATTTCGGCAAATCATCATATCATGGGCATTCACGGATTTCAAGGTCGTTGTCCCGCGTCAGATATGGCCATATCCAAGGTGTGTGTTTTCTGTAGAATATTATTACGACATTCGTACTTTTTTTATGTTTATATTAGATATTTATATTTATAGGCAAGTAATATACTTATATTATTGTAACTTAAAGTTGCAAAATTGTGATATCAGAGTGAGAATCATATGATTAAACTCGTCTATCAACAGATAAGAAAATACATGATTAAATTCATCTATCGATATTATATTGATATGATTTATTACCTAATTCTGCTTTTACAATACATGCTCATGATTAAAATCACACTGCGGTTCGAATGTTTAAAAGCATAGTGGCCCAGCTCCAGATAGGCTGGCCCGACCACAAGCAAATTAGTGAATTGTTGTTTTGTAATTTTTTATATTTTGTACTTTTATTTGGACTAGTAAAAGTGCACGTGCGTTGCACATGTTAATAATTGTGAAGATACCATCGAATTCCTCTGATTTAAATGTTATATTCTAAAAATCTTCGATCTCTATCATATGACTTAACACAATAAATGGTCATCATCTCATCCATATTTGACTGCTTTGAATTATATAATAGAGATTTTATTTTATACCAATCTTTTGCATTAAACATATATAGAACATGACTTTCAAATCCGATGGCTAAGATGAAGTTTTCACTTGACATAAGTCCTTCAAATACCAAGTCTTTCCTTTAAAGGATAACTCTAATTATATCAATTAGATTTCTAAGTGCACTACATTCGAAAAATCATTAACTGATGTGAACCAGATGATAGAGATCAATTTTCTTTTCAATCTTTCACATAATGGAGCTTGAAATCAATGGTGTACCATCAGACAGTTAATTTATGGTTTCTATTGCATATATCCCAAAAAAGTGATCGAAAATTATGGGGCACTCATCATACTCAAACATGATTTTCGATGACTTTTTGGGATGTTTTATGTGTACCACATGCAATAAAAACTTAACTGTCAGTACACTCATTATTTCAAGATCTACGATTTGGACGAAAACGACCGTTATTGTCTAATTCAAAACACTCAATGGTATTCGGCTATGATGTCATTCAAAATTGATTTCCATTTCGATCTTCTATATGATGATCCTGAGGTAAATGGAAATTAATTTTTTAATCAAGTGACACACATCCCAAAACAAGAATCAAAACCATGTGATGACATTATGCTCAAACATGATTTTCGATCACGCTTTGAAACGCAACACCGAAATAAAAGTTGATTGTCGATTCCATGATCTCATACATTATGGGGAAGATTGTGCGACAAACGATCTCTATCTTCTGATTCACAATAGTTAATGGTTTTCGGTCATAGTACCATTAAAAATTCGATCATTATAAATAGAACGGTTCAATTTTCATTTTAATCTTTCATCCCAAAAAATAACTGGAAACAATGTGGCACACGAAAATATGATCATGGGCATACCATCAAAAGGGCAAAGAGTTATGTAGCTTACTAATTTTTGGAACATGTACAAGAATTTGGTTCATGCAATTGGCAGACCACCTCATGTCATTTGATATTCAATCAGTTTATTGGTTATATAGTTAAAAACTTAAAATCATTAACTATAAATCTCATAAAAATGCATGTGCATTACACATGGTGCCAAAATAAAAATTTTAACTGAAAAATGTGATAAAAGATATATAATAATCACTTGCACCATGTATCAGTACATGGTGTCAAAATGGTGTCCCATATATAAAATCTCTAACCTTAATTTTATATGCATGCCTTCATTTTAAAGCCACATGATTCACATGATAACATTAAAAAATAAAAATAAACATATAATTTAGAACTTAAAAGTAGGGTTACTAATGGGTCGTGTTAAAGCTTTGACTATCCGATTGGTAAATGGCATATGCTGACCTGACCTAGCCTGATGGTGCACCCTGATTCGACCTAATACTTGAAGGGTCGAGTGTATATGCCCAACCCGACCTGACACCTTTTCCGACCTTAAACTGAAGAGTCGAGTGTATATGCCCAACCCGACCTGACACCTGATTTCACCTGATTGAAAACACTCTATTTTATTATTATTATTATTATTATTATTATTATTATTATTATTACTATTACTACTACTACTATTACTACTATTACTACTATTATTAATTATTATATAAAATCTTGTAACTCGAGCTTAATCGACCAAACCCAACCTGACACCTATCCCGACCTTAATCTGAAGGGTTGAGTGTATATGCCCAACCCGACCTGACACCTGACTTGACCTGGTTGAAAACACTCTATTTTATTATTATTATTATTAATTATTATATAAAATCTTATAACTCGAGCTTAGTCGATCAAATTTTTCCTTAACCCGACCCAACCATACCTATAGATTGTGTCTGACACTTCATGCCTGACTTAACCGAATAACCCAAGTTTAGTACCTAGCCCAATAATTTGTTGAGAGCCCTACGTAGAAGTATCATATGTTTGTCTAAGTCATATAAAATTAAGTGCTCCCCTAAGTCTTACGACCAACATACGTATGAGTGTAAGTAATCCGATCAGGTAAGATGACAAGATTTGATCAGGGGTACATTAATCGTGGCTCAGAGGGTTTCAACTTTCGAGTAAATTATTATTTTGGTAGCTTTATTAACACCCATGGACTCTTAGAGAGCATCTATGCAAAAAAACATTGACTCTTTGTATTAGTTGATGGAGATCATTTTTCGGCCCAATCTTCCACATAAGGGTCTTGATATCATTGGCTTACCATTAGATGATCATTTTTTTATTTCATAAGGTGCAAATTACAAAATATGGCCCTAAATTTACATGACATACATCATGCTCAAATTTAATTTTTTGGCTATTTTTATGTGATCTATGCCACATAATTCAAAGCAAGTCAAATATTTTATGGCAAAATTGTTAATTCTCTTAACTTTGTGGATTTCTTTGAAGTTGCTAAAAATAAGGAAGGAAAGATAGCTTTTATAGCAAAATTGTTAATTCTCTTAACTTTATGGGTTTCTTTGAAGGTACTAAAAATAAGGAAAGGAAGAGAACTTATTTGGATACCATTATTTACGTATTCCCATTGGAAAAGAGATTTTATTTGGGTATCATTATTTGCAACCATTAAAATTGTAACCTCGTCAATATCCTCTAGTAGGTATGAAATGACCACTTTGAATTAGAAGATGGAGATCATTTTTTATCCCCATCTTTTACCTAAATGATCTTGGTATCATGAGAGTATTATTAGATTGTCGGTTTTAAAAAAAATGATATTAAAATCATGTTTGAGAGTGATGTATGCCATTTGATTTTAAAGTCACTTTTTTGGTTGTGTCAAGTGAAATAAAAATTTTACCGCCTGATGATACAAACAGGATGTCAAGATCAACTATATAGAAGATTGAGACGAAAAATAATCTCCATCGTATGATTCAAAGCGATCAATATATTCAGACTGAAAGAGGTGAGATGAAGTTACAATTTTTTGGATGATAAATAATGATACCCATTTTAATTTTATTGTCACGACTTAGGAGTGTATATAGGGGCAAGTGTGGAAACAAAGATTGAGAGAAACTATTTTAGCTTTCATATAGTAGTAAGGATAGGGATACATAAGGAAGAAGATGAGGGTAGATGGAATAGCTTAGGGGTATTTTGGCTTAGGGGTATTTTGTTACTAAAAATATGAAAACACTAAAATTGACAGAAATTATTTGTACTTTTATATAGTAGTAAGGATGAGCCAACCCTTGCAGCCTTTTGGCATGTTCTGTGCCCAGTTAGAATTTCTCTGGAACCTGATTCAAATTTTGTGCCTGTTTCCATATCCATTTGAAACGATAGATCTTATAATTAACATTGGTCATAGTTAATATCAGAAATAGTATATGTGCAGATCATTTCAAGTTGGAAGGGAGAAATTAATATCAGAAATTTGTATATGTGCAGATCATTTCAAGTTGGAAGGGAGAAATTTCTTATTCCATGGCTTTACGTGATAAATCGCAAGAGCTCTGAAGTTCCAATGATTGATGTACATTTGGTAATACGTGCATTAAATTAAAATGGCCCTACTGTTCGCTGAGCTATTAAGTTGTCAATTTCAGTTAATTCTGTTTGCTGAAAATGTAATGAATCTAAATATAATTTATAAACGTCTGAATCTGAGTTTCGATTTTTACTTGGAATGGAAGGCTTATTCTTGAAGTTGGACGTCCTGCAGAGGTACTCGGGAAATGATTTACATGGTGTCATAGCTAAAGTTGCAGACATGCCTCACCACTGTATGTGACATTGCCTCTATTTGTTTCTCTTTCTCTTCTTTCCCTGAATTGGACTGACATCAGGAGCTTAATCACCTACCCATCTGCTTGTTTGACATGTCTATGGAAATTAATAGGGCCATATCAAACAAGTTTAACTAAAGCATATTAGTTAAGGAAGAATCGATTGCAATATTTTTATAGTGCATTTACGTTGTTTTGGGCAGATATTGAAATTCACCAAGAAATACGAAAGCAATTCTGGGATCCAGAACATTGGCCAAAACATGTGCTTGTCAGATATACATGGTTAGTATCATATGAGCTGACGTGTACAAAACGATCATATTATTATTATTATTGTTTCTATTTTCTTCATTTGGAGTTTAGAATCTTATTATTGTGATACTGATTAGTTTTTGGGCGAAGTTGGCGTCTCACTTGTCGCGTAAGAATGGCATAGCTTGGTTGTGGGAACATCAAAATTTAGACGCTTCTCCTGGCAACCGTTTCTGCTGTATTTGCAATATTTGACTGTATGGTAGTGTAAAGCACTTAAAGGACGGAAGAAAGTATTATTACATTTCAACACACTAGCATTCCCTGGAAATCTGGAATTTTTTTTTAAGGCAATGGCTTTTTTATAGGTTTTGGAGGTGTTTGTTTGTGTACTTTATTGCCTGTCAGACCCAATATACGTCTCTCTATTCTCTAGTTTCTCCCATGTGGAGTACATTCAGGCATCCATAATAGGAACAGAAGTATTCTACTCAAGATCATAGCCTGATAGCCATATTTGAGGATCTCAAGAAAGTTTCCCTTGAATGCCATGATTCGTTATAAATGGATGCTGTCATGCAATGTAAGAGGCTGTCAACAGGGAGTCATAAAATGTATTTTAATAAGCTATATAACAGTCTTCGACTGTTGAAATTTAGGCTTCCAAATTTCAGTATATTATTTTTGCAAAATTGACTTCTATTTTGTCTACTAAATAGAAGTTTAGTCTATTTAGTATGTGCGAATATGTTTAGTCTTATGATCCACAGTTTGCATTTTTTTTTTCAAGAATTTTTTTATAAATAATAGCAAAATGTATTAAGAAAGTATGACGAGTATGCAAAAAGGAGACCACTCGTCAAAGCGAGGAGCTTATGACGAGGAATCAGAAAAGAACAGGACAGAAAAAATACAATGCACGGGTCGGGCTGGGCTGAATATCTTGAAATGAAGGAAATTGAATAACTTGATAATCCACTATTTTACTGTGATTTTCCGTAATACCTTTATCGTACATTTGCAGCTGTGTCTTCCCAAATCAACGAATCATCTCTTTTAGCAATCCAAACTAAGAATGAGTTATCTGTCAACATCATTCTGTACTGTGAATATTAAGTGCAACTTGTGACGACAGCATGCACATGATCGCAGTCGCTACATGCACAGTGGATTTTTTTTAGAACTCATTCATTTGCAGTAACACTGGTATACAACAGAGCATGAAAGCTCAAACCTTACGTCACACACGCGTGGCTCCTACACCAGCAGCTCCAAAGCCTAGATGCTTTCTGAAGTCTGAGCAAATCCATAGCTCTGAAGGTCTGGTCATAAAACGACCTGAATAACATCTAGGTGGCATGCACGCACAAACATTCAGGACTATTCAGGAACATATAACTATATGACAATGCAAGATTATAATAAGGTAAGAGATTTACATGAGAAAGTTGTATTTCAAAAGAAACATGCAGTACATTCAAGTGATGCTAAACATCAAGGTACTTCCACAATTGCAAGCAGTCTACAAAAGGAGTTATCAGTGCAGTATAAGTCAGTTACACAGTTCAGTGAGCAGTAGCTAGTTGGAGTTATTTTGTGTGTATCATTTTAGTGAAAGTCTATTAGGTGTGTTTGCTGTGAATTCAAACTTTTGCTTGAGTGATGCTGATACCCTAAGCATCAATCGAGATTAACAGTACCACATGGTGAGAGGCGAACGAACAGGACCCGTTAGAGGCCAGTACCTTAATATTAGAGACCAGTACCTCAATATTGGAGGCTAATGCCAGTAGGAAAAATATTTTCACTTTCATTATTAGATTACGTGCAGTCACAGTCAGTGGTGTTGGGTAACTGTCAGTTGTTTCAGTGGCCCGACAGTGTTTCCAGTGAATGATTGATGACAGTAGTCTTTGTTTCGAGCTTTTGCTTAGGTGATGCTGATACCCTAAGCATCAAGCGCAATTAAATAGTACCCATGGTTAGAGGCGAATAAATTAGAGGGCAGTGAGAAATACATCATTAGAGGCCAGTACCTCATTATTAGAGGCGAGTAATACTGTAATAGTAAGCAACTAAACATCATATTTTCACTTATATTATTATTTTTAGTGCAGTCACGTTCAGTAGCATCGGGTGACAGGCGGTAGCTCCCAGTGGTCCAACAGTGTTCACAGAGTGAATTATAGATAACAGTAGCCCGTGATGGCTGAACAGTGGTTTACAGTGAATTGCAGATAACTGTAACCGAACAGTGGTTTATAGTGAATAACAGATGAAAACAATTGGACAATCATTTACTGTGATTAACAGATAACAGTAGCCTTTGATGGCCTAACAGTTGTTTACAATGAGTACAATTAACAATCAAACTAGAGCTTACGGTGAATCACAGATAACAGTCAAAAAGTGGTTTATGAGTACACTAAATTCACACCAATAATATGAAACCAATTATAACGGCCTCAAGATATTTTATTAAACTCAATTCTATTATAACTGGATTGGAGATCCCTAATATTTCATAGACTACCGATAAAAAAAAATAATATTTCATAGACTGAATTGGGCTACTTAAAATAACTCTCTGGGCTTTGCCAAACCCATTGTTCTTTATTTAACCTAAATTTAGCCTGACCTGGTCTGCAAATTCCAATCAAACTTGTATCCTGCTTTGACAGACCCACTATATTTCATTTATTGCGATCAACTGAACTATATTAGTTTATTTTCAATTAAACCTGAGCTGTTACCCAACTAGTCCTCTAACCTTGATCTACATGTTGAACTGAACCCAATGGTCCATTTAATAGCTTAGAAGGTAAACTGGCTTTGGGCCTCTCCATCCTTTTACTAACTGGTTTTGGCTGCATTAATATCGATTACAGTAAACAGATTTGGGCTGCACTAAGTAGATGTTAAGTCTTCGTTAAACTTACTAAATGGGTTGCACCATTGTTTCCTTAAAGCAAATTTGGGCCGCATTAACACTGAATGGGCCATACTAAAACCGATGGGACCTTGGTACATTCTATTAAAGAGATGCATGGTCTGCATTAACCTCAAAAGGGCCGCATAACATACCATTAAAACTGATTTGGGCTGACCAGGTTCCTAGTACATATGAAATTTTCCTGACAATCGATCGATCCCAATCTGCCCTTCTGCTGAACTGGGTCTCATAAATCTTTATTTAAATTAAAAGGCGTCCTGATTATATTCCACTAAATTGAATGGCCGCATTAAAACTAACGGGCCCTAATATACTATATGATTGGCTTCCTAAAGACTCAGTGGGACTCATAATATTCCATAAAACTAAATTGGGCCTAATCTGGCACCAAGTCATAAATATTTAGTCGAACTTGGTCCGGACCTAGCCAACCCCGACCAGACCCAAACCCTAATTCAATGGGCTCAAAGTCATCCAACCCAATCTAACCCGGCTCACTTGACTCATTTACTCGCCAAAACTGAACCGGATTCAATCTTGGGTCTAACCAACCCAATCCTATTCCGGACCTGGCTAGCCCTAAGCTTTGCTGGTCCCAACAGAGACTCGGGTACGACCAGACCTAACGTTTGATTGGGCAAACCTGACCCATACAACAGGAGACAAAATTTCTAGTTGGTCATCGTGACATACTTGAAATTTCATAAAAAGAACCTGAATCTAGATTTAATCAGGATCAACAACTTTCCCAGTCGAAGTGGATTAACATTGGTCTAATATCAACCCACAAGATTTGTTCATCACATTAAATCCCTAGCCACGCCGCTGAAAATCAAATCATTGAAGTTAGAATAAAACATGCATGCAACATCATCCCATCATTAATTTGCTTAGATTCCAGATCTAACTTATGGTACCTGGCATCAAGATGTAAGCACATAATGACCCGTTAAAACAACATGCACACCATGAGATCGGATTTTATTCCAGATGTTAATTGGATAAGAAACTTGCATGCCTTCATGAACCCCCATAAATTCCAACAAAACCTTAGATTTTAGGAGCAGAAACTTGCCTGTTTTGAATGGGTTCTGCATGTTGGAGTTGCGGGTTGTCAGCGGGTATGCATGCTAATTGCCGTCGACCTCGCTGGTGGTGCAAGGTTGTGAGGTTGAAGCGATATCAGCTGACAAAAAAACGGGTGGGCTGCATAGGCAGAGGTTTAATATTGTTTCCGAGATCGCATGTGGGCTCGGACAGGTCTTAATGGAGGTTTGGCGGTGATAATCTTTAATGGCTACTGAGGTTAGAGATGGGACGGTGCAACAAGGTTGCAACGGTGGTTTCTTGCAGAGATTTCAACGGGTTCCGGTGATGGGTTGCTGAAGTTTTAGGCGGTGTGGATGAGAAGAAGGCAAGAGAGTGTTTGAGAGTTCAACTAGTGAGGGGTTCTTATAGTCATTTTCAACCAAGTGTTCTTCAAGAAATATGTGCTATATGGCAATTGACCTCACGGAACCGAGACATGCGCCCACAGGTAATTTAACCGAGGCATGCACCCACAGGTAATTTCATTTTCTACTAAGGTAGTTCCCTCCTCTATGTCGTTTATTGAGTGTTAGTCACATGGGACACGGATGGGTCCTTTAAGGTGTTGTCTATAGCCCTCCATTTATCTATTTAGGACCTTTTCTTCCCTGGTTTCCGACATCCGTGTACTTCTATTGGTCAAAGTCTATGGTGCATGTGAAGTGGGTTCTCTCACACATTTTATAATTGGTTTTTGCAGGGAATCTTTGGGAGTGATTTTGTGGGTCATGGGTTAAAAACAAGGATTAGTAGGCTGCTTGAAAGGTTAGTGACTATCCTATATACGTGGATTAGTGGCTTAGATTAAAATTAGCTCAATTGGGCTTGCCTACTTTGCTAAGCGCATATGTAATTAAATATACATAATAGCTAATAGTACCATGTGACTATATTGTCTCATATAAATGCATGTGGCCAATCATATATCATCAAGCGATACACCTTAGAAAATCGTATAAATTTCACTTGAATGATCTTGTGTCATTAATCCAAGCGATCTTGACCATAATTTCATAGTCTATCACACCTCGTTGACCTTGTCCATTGATCAGGTGAATCATCATGTACCAATAATCCAAAACAATCATCTGTTTGTTTAGTTAGCACCTCACATACCCGTCAATCTTCACCATCATTGTACACCCCCCCCTGAATAGGCTTAACTCAGTTACTCAACCACCTAGTAATTAACTTCAGACCGTCGATTAAATCGCTAACTAAAAACGTTGATCAAATCGATTATTATATATAGCTTTGACAACGACGGTACATACTTAACATAGTTAATGGAGACAACTCGTTTGATGCAGCCAACCTTTGATCATCACATCCTACAATGCCTAAATTGCCTATTATACCCCACATTTATGGATTATGCACACCCTTGATCGCTTGTGGGATTTTGGGGTCCTCACACAACTTGTCAACCCGAAATTTCATCCTTGTGGTTTTCAAGTCAAGCATTGAAGTATTTGAATTCTCAAGCAGAACAGTCACTTGCTGTTTCTCTGTCTTCTATTAACTATTCTACCATCAACTCTATTTTTCCACATTCATCAGCTCATTTGACAAGCTAGCCTCCTCATCACCTCTTGGAGGAATGGGTTGAATTATTACAGATACTCATGTTCAATGTTACCTGATTTGTAGGTTCACTAGATCTCGGTGAGGTTTAAACATTATTAATATGTTTTTTAAATCATGTATTAAAGTTGTTACTGAGAGTACTCCTTACAAGTCCACTAGCAAGGGTTCAAACCTTCTAGTGTGCATTTTATTTTAAAGATATTTTAGGGAACCATCGGTTTGGCCATACCAGAGCAAACTGAACCGTGAACTGGTTAGCTGCTAACCCGGTTCATGTTTCGGTAGGGTCACCCAGCAGAATTTGTAACCCTGCTCATGAGAGCTATCCCCGACCACTGTCGCATCACCATTAGCTCCTATCTCCTGAATCCTGATGACTCGTTTGTAGCCTTGTCCACCTCCATTCTACTTCAACTCCCAAATGACGAGAGATGGTTTTTCTTCCAGAGGTAAGAACCTCCATTTCTTGTTACAAATCTTCTCCAATGATTGTCCTTGAGCTTCTAACTAGGTTTGATAGTTGCCCTGCTTCTTCTATAACAAATTTTAATTCAGTTAGGCGTGCCTGTAACCTCTGTCAGAAACCTATTGAGATATGAAGATCATCACCCCAAGGATCATATAATCGATCATAGACAATCCTCAAGTTATGCGTTCCTTATTTCTTTAGAACTTGGCGACACCCACGGCTGGAGTGATTCTAACCCATTTACTGCACAAGTTGCTTCTGTCCTCTCAACGTAACTCCAGCTTCAACTTTTTGATTTGAGGCTCAAACTTTTGTCATTCTACCCATCTCTGTACATTTGTCTCACTCTACCTCCGCCTCTATAGCATTGCCATATTGACTTTTCCCTGTTTCTCTGCCATTTCTTCATCTATTATCAATCTACACCCGTTATTAGATGATGCAATACAGGTGCAACTCCTGGCCAACTGCGTGAAACCATAAAATTTCCTTTTAAACCTTCAAACTTTCCATCCATACCTCTTGTACCTCCTTTTCTCACCATAGCTTCCTTCTGCGAAGATATTTTGAGGATAGAAATAAAGAATAGCATGAAGAGAGAAAGAGAAGATTATCCTCAAGATAGAAATGGCCCATGATGGGAAACAATGCAGTAACCATTCCTTCACACTGAGGGGAAACATTTTACTTTCGATCCCTAAGGTTTCATCCTTCTCATTCATCTCCTTCAATTTTATTCTTTTTATTTCTTTTATATGTATCTTTCGCACTGTTTCTAATGTATTGTTATACTGCGTTGACTTCTCCTGTATATTTCGGACAATCACTCCAAACTATAGAAACATATTTGTCCTTCCTCAACCTCAAATTACTAACCCGAAGATTAGCATCCATTGGCCTTATTGATCCAATACACCCTTTATGGGAAGGAAGAGACTCGGTGTCGGTGGTGGACCTGGCCGTTACTGAAACTGGTTGTCACAGGTATGGCATGGTGGAGTCTGAATCAATACGGCTGAACCACTGGAGAATATTCTACCAAAACATACAGCTCAACCGATTTGTACCGACCTTCGCTGATACTGGGTAGAGTTGCTTGAGTTTCAACCTTGCTTCATGTAAAATTTTAAATTTGGGATATATCCTTTCATTTAGAAATCAGACATATTTTTTCTCTTCTTCACCTTTTATTTTTATTTTCATTTTGATATGTCTGTAGTCATCTACGTTGTTGATGATACACAGACTGATGTATATTCCATCTTGATATTGAAGTTTTTAAACAGTTTTGTGCATGAAATTTGACCGTTTACCTTCTGTTGCCTTATCATGCATGTTCCAGGAATACCATACATGCATATGATGTGAATTTCTTTTACTTTGGGTTGCATTTAAGCTATGATAAATTTTACAGGGAGGAGCAATCAGAGATAGACGTTGCTAGTGGATTTTATGTACTATTTGGATCAGGTGAAAACATGCTCTATCATTGATTCTAGTGAAACCAATGAGTATTCTATTAATGTTCTTTGTCAAAGAAAATGATCTCTCCCGACTCGAGTCATGCGTGACTCGAGCCATGAGACTGTGCACGTTACCGCGGTCAATGTTGACCTCGGCGATGTATGGTCTCACGACTCGAGTCAGAGGATCATTTGCCATAAATTATATATATAGGGAAAGGTGAAGGTACTCCAGGTGGAGTACCTCACCGTACTCCAACATCCACATGGAGGTCCACGTGGCCACCCTTAAAATTAAAAGTCAATATATATATATATATATATATATATATATATATATATATATATATATATATATATTATGGCGTTTGGTTCAAACACTAGATCTCGTGGCATATGATTGCAAGTTAGCCCACATCTAATGGTTTACCAGTCTTCTAGGGTTTTAGTATATATATATATTTATATATATATATGAGGGCCGGGGATATGCGCCCGGGCGTAGAGATATCTCTACGCCAATTGATATGGGCGCGACACATAGCCCCACTTTTGTGAAGTGATGGATGGCATGGGACCCACTTTACTAACTAGGGTTACACTTTTAAAATATTTTAAAAGCTAAATACCCTTCCAGCCGTCATTCTTGACTTTTTTAAAGTCTCTTGCTTTTCTCTTTCTTCTCTCTATTTTTCCAAGAACGTATCAAGCTTACTTTTTCAGGTATAGTTTACTCAAAAAATATGGTGCCCAGCAGCGAAGCGCTAGCACCTCGGTAGCGAAGCGCCGACACCCCGAAAACTAGGCACTAATGCCTCGTTTTAGGGGCGTCGAAGCTTCGATTTAAAAATTTTATTTTAGTTTTAGCCGATATATATATCCGGCGCCTTTAAACGAGGCGCTAACGCCCATTTTTTAACATCAAAGACCTCGGCGTCGGTACCAGCTACACTGCGGCGCTAATATTTTTTGAGTAAAATATATTTGAAAAAGTAAATCTGACACTTTCTTAGACAGAGAGAGAAAAGAAAGAGACTTAAAAAAGACTTCTAAAAATGTCAAAAATGATAGCTGAAAAGGAATATAACTTTTAAAATATTTTAAAATCTTAACCCTAGTTAGTAAAGTGGGTCCCATGCCACCCATCACTTCACAAAAAGGATGCTACGTGTCGCACCCATATCAATTGGCGTAGAGATATCTCTACGCCTGACGCATTTTCCCCTTTCCGTATATATATATATATATATATATATATATATATATATATATATATATATATATATATATATATATATATATGCCTTTCATTTCAGGGGTCAAAGATGAGTTTTCTATCCAAAAATTCTGCCATTCAAAAAAATTTCCATTGACAACAAATTCAATGGTATAGGATCAGATCTTTTTGTATATTTTATTTTGGACGGTCGTTGATCAACCTTGTGCACATGCACGTGGCACCCGACTGGTTCGAACCTAGTGCCCTAGTCTGGGTTCAAACCCACACTCTCGGCTTTCTCTCTCTCTCTTTATATATATATATATATATATATATATATATATATATATATATATCATTTTCCACGTTTTTATCTCAAGAACCATGGGCTGATGGGCTTCCTAGAAAGTGCACTGTTTGCCTTTCCTCCATTTCTCATTTTCCCCCAAAATGTTGTTGACCTTGAATTCTGTGTATTTTCTCTTCTAAGGCTGTCAATGGCCAGGCTAGACCTTCGTCCCGGCCTGGGAAAAGTAGGGCTATACCTTATGGCTTGAAGTCTGCCGTAACTTTGTGGGTGTGTGTGCGTTGAGGGGTTAGGAGGGTTAAATTACTTAGATCAAGTAGTAGTGAGAAAAAATGGTTAGGTTCAAGAGGAATTAAATGAGGAAAAAATATTCTAATAAACAAAAGATAAAAAAATAAAATAAACATTTAATTCAAGAGAGCCCAAAGCATTGGCCAAACTCCCTAGAAAAGGGCTAGGTCTCAGACTGGCCCGCTGACAGTTTTTTTCTCTTCTATTTTCTGAAGCCTCCTAAAATTCTTTGAAGACACATCTGTAATATGTGAATCTTTGCTGAACAGGCTGAGACCCAATTCTCTTAATTCTTATTTCAGTATGGATTGAAAAATTGCTCAAATTCATAAGCTAGAAAAACTAATTGCCTAAGAGTGTAACAAGACAGAAAATGGGAAAGTACAGCAATGTAATATGCTTAGGGCCGGCCATATTCTTTATTGCTTCAGAAAAATGAACTACTAGATGCATACTAATAGTTCTCTTTCTTGTGGTGTACTATATGCCTTTGGAAAACAGGGCTCCTCTTGTCGTTTATTCTTGCAATTTACGTTTTGCAGTCTTCCCAGGACAAACTAGCAAGGTGCAAATTTTTGTTCTCATATCCATTAGTAGATTTTGCGTTCTTTTGTATATTAACAGTTCATACTTTTATATTACATGCAAAGGAGATGGTTACCTGAACAATGGTAAGTTAATGGGGCCTCACTGCATCAATAGATAGACCGATCAGAAAGTACACACTTTATTTTATGCCATGTGGTGCACTACTGCACGTCTTTGACTGATCCAAATCGTCCAAGTGGTAGAACATCATGTGAACTACTGTTACCCTTGGGGGTGGCTATGGATCCATTGATGGGTTTTTTTTTTTCTTTTTATTCTGGTTCGCATGATATCCAATCAGTTGAACAAAGTGGATTTAAAAAAATATGTGCCATGTTGGTGCTCTAAAAGTTTGCTTGTGATGGCTATTATCGATTGATGAAGATGACCAGAGTAAATTTCAAATACAAAAGAAAAAGAATACTCCAAGTATTAAATGCTAAATACCGATTGGCCTGTGATGTCATTTATCAGGTTTGTAAGAGAGACTGTTGCCGAAAGCAGTGTGCCTGGGGGAGGAGTGGCGAAGGTCGAATGATGAAAATTTTTTTTAGGGGGGTTCAGCAATACCATACATGCAGTTGCACCCATAATCTCCATTTTGTGACATACAATCTGACAAGGTACATTGCTTTCACCATTCCTAGATTGTTACCCTGTTTTAAGGAAACCTTAGTGGGTGGTAACACCCTTTATATTTTCTGTTGTAGAATGCTGGTGACAATGGATATTGTCTAATTTTTTATCTTCTTGCTCTGATTTGGGAAACTATCATTATGTGTTTTCCATATCATCATTCCAGTCGTATCTATGTTTTATTTATTATTTATTTGTTTTAAAATTAATGAAGAATACAACAGACCAAAAGAGGTGTCTCGAGAAGCTAAGCTGGAAAAAGAACAAGAGCCAAAAAAACAACAAAAAGGAAACTATCCAGCGCACCCCACTCATGAGCACAAGAAGAAATTTAAAAGAGTCCCTACAGTGGTCTAATATGTTCCTATTTCATTAAGATCTCGGTTGTTGATCCAGCCTATCAAGAAAGAAACAACAAACGACCCACTAGCAAAGGTTGTTCTTAATAGCATCAAAAGCATATTTATGAGTTTGGAAATTTATTTCAAACACCCATCTATTGCGTTCTTTCTGGATTTCCTAAAAAAATCCTATTGGGAGTGTCTTCCACTTCCACATGATGGTTATGCTCCCCTAAATAATACCCTCAGGCCAGCAGCTAGCGAAAACCGTGGCACAAAATTCTTCAAAACAATAGCTAATCTTGAAGCAGGCTTTGAAACCATCCTACACTTTATTCGCCAATTCATATTCTTCGAAACAAGTGCTTCACTGATTCTTCCAAGTGACAAATACTTACTCTCCACCATGACCTTCATCCTACACTTTATTCTGCCCCAAGCCACCTCTCACATAAGAATCTTGACTCTATAAAGGGCCCCACATCTCTATATCGCAAACAGATCTTTCGTCTCTCAAGTCCTAAACCCTTTTATCATGAACACTCTTACCAATGACCCATTCACCTCACCAATCAAAATGCGAACTCCACTATCTCCTCCTCCAGGTTCCTTTGTAGTTGGATGTTCTAGCCATTCCCATTGTCGCTCTATCTCAATAATCCACTATGGTCGCATTTTTACACATGGCCAAACTATAGATCGCTTTGAATCTTGACCCAAACAACACTCCACACCACCGATCCTGCCAAAATATAATTCTATGGTCCGTTCCTAAATTTATAATTTATAAAATACAACACTTCAAACTTCTTCCCACCTGTGAACCTTCCCTCCACCATCTCGACCCTCATCTACCTATTCCATGGCCATCTCTTCCATACTTTTCTCCTGGACCTCTTCCCTCATTTTCTTCTGGTTTGAAAATTTCTGAGTTGGACACTTGATTTCATCATTAGGTTCTGTTATGTTTTTATAGTTTATATGCAAAACTTTTATATACTTTTTGGCATGGGTTTGTGGAAGACAATTGATGGTTGATGGCTGTCCAACAGTTTGAAGGACCTCATACCTATGGATACTCAAGATGAAGTTTATGTAACTCTTTTATGTAAACCTCAAGGGGTTAGGTGAGCTGGCCAGGTACCTTCTTCGAAAAACAGGAGACCTGAGTTTGAATCCCCTCCCTCCCTTGAGGCCACCCTAGGGATTTATATCCCGTGCTGACCCGGCATGTGCTGAATTTGGGGTGCGCATGTGCCCCTGGGATTAGGCGGGTGCTCTAAGAGGCCCGGATACCCAGATTATCAAAAAAAAAAAAACTCTTTTTTGTACAAGGATAAGGACGTGTTTTGGTAAGCGAAGGCTCTCTCTAGCTAAGAACTTTCAGAACGGCCGGATTCAAATTTATGAATCCAATGGATTCTCATTAATTTCCATTCATGAGAGAGAGAGAGAGAGAGAGAGAGAGAGAGAATTATCTAAATGGTTAATTGCACTGCAGTCCCTATGCTTTTATTATATTATATGCAGGTCCTTTTGTTTTTCATTATTTGAAATTCATCCAAACTTTTGGATGTCTTCTGCATAAGAGCCCCTACACTAACTTGAGGTAACTCAAGTACACTTTTCACTTAATTAGGTATGATTTATGTACTGAAAATACCAGATTTGCCCTTCCTTTTTAGAAACACATTTATATTTTTTGGGTGGGGCATATACCCTTGACTCATTGGGTAGGGTCGAGGGCCAAAGGGTCCGAACATACTTAAATGTGGGTCTGATGCGGGTCGTTTAAAAAGTTGAGAAATTCACAATTTCAAGGTAAAAAAATTCAAACAATATTAGTAGCATTTAAATTAGAGAGTTAAAACTATGTTAAATTTTTGTTTGTATTTTTGTTTTGATTAAATCTGTTCTTATAGAACCATCTATTAAAAACAGAGAGCTGCTAGTGTCACACCATCATTTGCTAATTGCATAACAATTAAAAAAAGTTGACTAGTAATTGGTGTATGCATATTATTAACCAATCTGCAATCGCTAATCTCATTAATTCATGCTGGTAAATATTTTTTCATCAATTGTAGTGCACATAGAATTAATTGAGATAAAAGGGTTTGATCCCCATCCAGAAGAGATACTCCTCTTTTTGAAATGAGCTTCAAGCCGATCCACCAATTGACCTAAAGGGTACCCTATCCTAATGAGATACTCGTCTTATGGAATTGACGAAACTTTAAACACCTCTTATAGAGACTGCAATGCCGATTTATCGCTTTCAAGATAGAGGAGAAGGTACAATGAGTGATTGTGGATTGGCTCGGTCAACCCAATAAATGCTAAATATAATTACTGCCTTTAAGTTTTTATTATACCCACCTTTCATCTCCTCTATTGATCACTACGGTTAACTTTTTTTAATATGCATACACCAATTACTACAGTCAACTTTTTTAATTATTGTGTAATTAGCAAATGATGGCGTGACACTAGCAGCTCTCTGTTTTTAATAGATGGTTCTATAAGAACAGATTGTTTGGACTTTTTCACCTTGAAATTGTGAATTTCTCAACTTCTTAAACTGCTCGCATTGGACCCACATTTAAGTCCGTCCGGACCATTTGGCCCTCTACCCTATCCACTGGGTCAAGGGTATATGCCCCACCCAAAAATTATGAATGTGTTTCTAAAAAGAAAAGGCAAATTTAGTATTTTCATTACATAAATCATGCCTAATTAAGTGAAAAGAGTAGTGGGGTTGCCTAAGGTTATTGTAGGGGCTCCTATGCACAAGACATCCAAAGGTTTGGATGAATTTCAAATAATGGAAAACACAGGACCTGCATATAATATCATAAAAAGATAGGGACTGCAGTGCAATTAACCCTTATCTAAATCCTCGAAATTTCACGATGGGCAGATAGATGGAAGAAATAAGAATATATTTTGTGATCCGACCCTTCAGATTCCTTTTTATCCATATCCAAACAGATACTAAAAGAAAGATTATGAGTTAAAATTGAGGACAGGTCCCACTGTTTGTGACGCGTGGCACTATCTTCCAAGAAAATGTTCCATGTGATGGGGAAAACAACGATCTAAAGATCTTTCGTGTTGAGTACTGCATCGAGGAAACTTCTTTATCATAAGATTTTCTTTATCAAGAAAATGTTCGACACCGTTAAAAATGTACTTTTTATTGCACACCATTGAAGTGTGGTCTTTCATTATATCATGTGGCGCACATATGTGACCAATCTAAAATGTCCAACTGACAATCAATCGTTGGAACATATCTAAAGCCAAAGAAACATGTGTATAAGTGGATGTGAAGTTGTGAACTATTCAATTGAGCGTCATTTAAACACTATCAATGATTTAAGATGTGGGCGATCCGGACCATCAAAGTGATAGATCATAGATTGAAGTGCAACATGTCCAAAAGTAGTGTTTTAGAGAAATTTAAACCATTTGATTTGTGGACTTTAATATCAACCCTCGTTTTCCGTTTTAATGGCTGATATTAAAGTTCATCAATCGGATGGTTCATATCTACTCGTAATCATGTTTCTTTGGGCTGATACATGTTCCAACGATAGATTGCCACTTGGACAATTTAGATTAATCACAGATGTTCACCACATGGAGTAACGATAATGACACTTTAATGGCGGGAGATTAAAAATGTAACTTTACTAGTGTAAGAACATTTAAAGACTATTTTGATGCTTATGGCTGTGTATGGTATTGCTCTCTGTTAGCCCCTATCATAGCAGAGTTCACCTGCTTTAGCAGGTTCCCATCCTCTTTGTTAACATCCTGCTACCTGTTTTAGCAGGTACCCCTTCTCCTTGATAACTCTTTGCATAGCAAGATTTACCTGTTCAGCAGTTCTATCCTTCTCTTTACTCATTCTTTGTTATAATTGATTTTATTTGCTCTGATAGGGAGCTAGTAGAGAGCAGGGAGGTTACTGCTAGAGCAGGTAAATCCTTTTTTGTAGGGAGTTAGAAGAGAAAATGAGAATCAACTAAAACAACTAAACTCTACCCGTGGCGTGGCTAGCAAAGAGCTATGCCATACGCAGCCTAAACGTCTGTCAGGAGCCAATACTCAAAAGAAGAATCATTTAACGGTTTTAAAACCAATTGAGCAGCCTATAGTTCAGATTTGATGAAATTCCATCGAGTGATTTTTTTTCAGTTTGGAAAAAAAAAAACACAAATTTGAGAAAAAATCTCTATTATAAATGTAAACATAAGAAGGTTAAATATTTACAATATTTCCTAAGGCCTTGTTTGATAGCAATGAAACTCCAAAGAGGAAATGAAATCAATTTCTTGGTTGATTTTTTAGGAAATGATTTCCTCTAGAAATAGATTTTCCACTGCTTGATTGGTGTGTTTGATAAATGACTTTCATTGGAAATTGATTTCTCTTGTTTGATTAGTATCTTTGAAAATAAATTTGAAAATGAGTTTTTAAGTTTTGATCATTTATTATTAAAATCATAATTAAAGTGAAATATTAACCAATAATTTTTTTAATGATATTCTATTACGTTACAAATTAATACCCTAGTAATCACTATTTATTATCAAATTACATAAGTCAGAGTTTAAAAACTTAAACTCAAATAAAAAGTCAAATTTTGATCAAACTTAAAATTTTGATCAATAAAAATATGTAAAGCTAAATAACAAGATTGTAAATACTAGTATCTAATGTAAGTTTATACGTTGAAAGAAATTAAATTTTTATACAAGTCAAACTTTGACCTAAATTTCAAGTTTGATCAAGAGAAAATTTTACAATGTACCAACAAGTTACAAAAGTTTAACTGCAAATTAATATAACAATATTCATATATATCGTTAGATTATACTAGTCGAAATTTGATCAAATATTCACTTTTAATAAAAGCCAAACTTTGATCAAACGTAAAACTTTAATTAATAAAACTTTTTAAGAATAAAGTACAAAATTTCATAGTAAATGCTAGTATGTACTATAAGGTTATATGTTGAAACAAAATTAAAATTTTAAACTTGAAAGAAATTTCAATTTTTTTAAATATCAAACTTTAACTAATTTATATTTTACTTTGACCAATAAAAAATTCGACAATCTACCGCCAATCTACAACTTAACATAACAATATTTGTATCCATTGCTAGATTACACTAGTAAAAAATTTAACCAAATATCAACTTTTAAAGAAGTCAAATTTTGACCAAATGTAAAAAAAAGTAAAATAAAATTTAGTAATATACTACAAAATAATAAATTAAAAAAATGATAATCTCTTTATGAATACAGAAGTTCAAAAAAATCAAATTATATTTAAAAGTTAAAGTTTGATCAAATATCAAACTTTAACTGATAAAAATTTACATGACTAAAATATAAATAATAACAATAATAATCACTATTTATCGTTAAGATGCACTTCTCAAATTTTGACTAAAGTCAAACTTTAACTAATAAAAATTAGGCAATATATTTTCAAGTTAAAAATTAAAATAGTGATGGATATTTTTAATTATAATATTTTATTAATTATATTCAATGATTGACTATGAATAAACAAGGTAAATAAACACTTCAACGTATAAGCATTTGAACAAAATCATTGACATTAGTTAAGCTACCTGTTAGGGAACTCTAATGGCTCCCACCTGTTTATTGACGGCGCCCGCTCCCACTTAATGAAAGCGCTCTAGATGATAGTGCCACACGGCCATTGTACATCATTAAGTGGGTGCTTTGGGTAAATAGGGGAGCGCTTATAGAATATGCCAACTGTTAAACAGCTGGAAACTTCGCGCATCTAATTATATTCCTTGATGTAAACATATGACTGGACTAAAGCATGCTGAGATGTAGAATGAGCACCCAAATTTTTATAAATGTAAGACATCTGGTACAAGAGTTGTTATTTTTATAATTTAATAAATAAATAGCACATAGATTTGGAGGGAAACTTTGAAGAGACCGTAGTTGTTACTACCATGGATCAAAATTTCTGCCATGGGACGGAAACGAAATCTCTATATTTTCCGTTTGGGTATAAACGTAGCAAATTATCGGTTGATATTTTGTTACTTTGATAATTTAATTAAATTTTTTTTTTTAAAAGACATCGAAATTTCAACCCGAAACTCAAGCGAAAACCGAAATTTTTATCCTTGGTTACTACCAGACTAGTTTATGCTTCTACCACCTCACTTTAATAAAAGGAAAAAGTTGTTGATTCCTAGAATTAGATGGCATAGATCATTTTTTCGTCCCAATCTTCGACACAACAGTTCTATCATAGGGTTACCATCAGACGCTCAAACGTTGATTCCACATGACATGCATCCCAAAAGGTGAACGTGATCATGGTATAACATCAAACGTAATTCATGATCGCTTTTGGGATATATATCCATATTTACTGTTTGATAGTAGGCCCATGATCACAAGATTCTTTGTGTGGAAGATTGGGATGAATTTTTTTTTTCCATCGTTTGATGGAAAGCAGTCAAACAGATTTTTTGTTTGTTTAACGGAGGTGGCTGTAAAATAAAGTAACACACTAACACCAGGCTATAAAATTTTTATGGACACTAATAAGGTACACCAAGGTCGATGTGGCACCCAAGTGATATAAAATGGTGTCCTTTAGATCATCTAGATTAAAATAAAATTCTAACTCATATTCCTCCATGTATTTTTTTATGCTTGAAATTTAAACCGTTGACTGTCATTTAAAATATCACTTTCAAACTTTCCTTTTTTGAAATTAATCTATACAACTTGTTGGCATCGTCACCAAATTCGCCAATTTTTTTAATAATTCGTGAATTTGGGATCAGGTGAAATAATCCCAAATTATTTTCGAATTCTTCGCGAATAATTCTCGAATTTTGTCAAGAATTCATAATTTTTTAATTTTAAATATTTTTTTACTTTTAAATCATTTTTTTCCTGTAGTTGAGGTGGCCTTGCCTCATGCATGATTGATAGAAGTTTGGCATCGGACTGTACTCAATTTGTTGCCAGTATCCATGATTGGGAACTATTCAAACGCCTAACGATTAACAAATTGGCGGACGGCAAATAGCAGACCTTTCTACGAACCAAGGGGTCCCAACCAAGGATCAAAATTTCTGGTTTCATTTCGGCTCGGAGGGGACCGAAACTGAAGGCCGATAATTTGACTCCCAAACAAAAATCTAACCGAAATTTTGATCCTTGGTCCCAACAATGCAGATCGGGCCAACCACTTGCATCGCATCAAGTACGCAGTCCGTCGTTAATATGCTGTTTTAGGTCCGCTCATTTATAATTTTCCTATTTGGTTTGATTATTAATAACAAGTACATTTGCAACGATGGCAACAACTGAAGGTAAAATTTGTTCTTTATAGCAAGGATTAAAATTTCAGTCGAAATGACCGAAATTTCGGTCAGACTTTTGCATGGGAGTCAAATTATCGGCCAAAATTTCTATTCAAATTTTCGATTTCGGTCCCCTCTGATACCGAAATAAAACCGAAATTTTGATCCTTGCTTTATAGTAGAATAATGGAAGAATGATCCAAATAAATCCAAATTAATCCAAATACTGGAAGAATAATGATAGAATGATGGAAGGTTTGGGAAAAATAATCCAAATTGGGATGAGAGGGGTGTAAGAAATCCAAAGGGCCTAACTCATTCTCATAAAATCGGCTTTGTGAGGTTGAGTTAAGCCCATGAAATTTATCATGGTTTCAGAGCCAGACCCCTCTTCACTCCATGCCATCCAATTCAATTGTTCACATAATTTGTTTGAGTCCCGCCAATGCGTGTGGGAGTGTGTTAGAATAGTCCCACATCGATTATTGGCTTGGAGGTCTTGGGCTATATATAATTTGGACAAATCTCATCTTACAAGCCGATTTTGTGAGATTGAATTAGGCCCATAAAATTTATCAAGGAGATCACCCCAAATTTTTAACATGTCCTCCTAGTTTTGCAAAGTTAAAAAGGTGTCAATAGTCAAGAACGAAATAGTTAACTCTAGCCCGCCAACATATACTTAACCCTAACTCAGCACCGCTAAGTTGCGGGCCATTTCTTTCTTTTCAATATCTTTTTAAATATATATAAAATAGGATTTAATTAATGAAAGGGCTAAGTACAAATATATTAAATAGAATAGGTGGTGATGCTTTCCATGCCGAGTGGTGGCTGTGGGTGATGAGTAGAAATTGGTGGATGTGGTCGATGATAATAATGCGGGTGGTGCCATGAGAGTAGGGTTGTCAATGGGCCGGATATCAGCCGGGGTCTGGCCCGAATGGGCCAGATTCAGACTCAATATTTTAAGTCATACAATAAATGGGCCGGGCCGGGCTATGCTTGGATAAGAAAAGGGTTTGGGTTCGGGCTCTAAAGTGTAAGCTCAAACCTGACCCAGCCCGACCTGATAAAATGAAGCCCTTATAAAAAAAACTCTTAAAAATTATTAGAAACTCGGTCTGAACCCGGCCCGGCACGGATAGCTAATCGGGCTAAATTCAGACTATATTATTTAAAATTTTAGCTAAGCCCGGCCCGGCCCAATTAACTATTTGGCTGGATTTGGACTCTCAATATATCTTTTTAAAAAATGGGCTTATATAAAAACTCAGCCCAATTCCGGCCCGACCAACCCGTTGACAGCCCTACACGAGAGAGTGATCAAACGGTGGTGCCACGAAAAAGAAATAGAGATTAGTGGCCGGCGCACAATAGACACTGATTTTTTAACTTCTCTATACAGTACAACATTAGAGTCGAACATGACACTCAAACGATAAAAATCAGTCAATGAATAATGTATTTTGAAAATTTTGTTTTATATGCTATATGACACTCAAATTATATTTTGGCTGCCATGTGGGGCCTCACATTGGACACTGGATTACTCTTACAGCACACCATTCGGATGCGAACCCTTTTCATATATTTGTACCATTCGGATGCGAACCCTTTTCATATATTTATATATATTAGGTAAAGTGCATGTGCTATGGACATATTAATCTCATAAGTAAAAATAATAATATTTTATTAAAAGATGTATAATGTGATTAAAATTTTGGTCCCTCTCTGCTTTTGCTAAAGTCCATGATCTTAAGGCTCAACTTAATTCCAAATAAGGACTCAAAAGTCTCAAAATATATGATTTTTACCTTTATTTGCATTTAACAAATCATTTAAAGCACCTATACTAAAGATGAGTGGGTTCTTTAGATGAGAAGATGAAGATTTTTTTGGCCCCAATCTGTCACAACCAGTAAATCCATATGACACTACAAAGAGAATTCACCGTCAGAGTGGATACCTACCTAATAAAATTATAAAACCCAGTAATTCCATTCACACTAATCTCTACTACCATAATTTGTATTAAAAATTAGAACTTAAAGGAATACAATGCAGGGATCAAAATTTCAGGTTTCGTTTCAGTTTCGGAGGGGATCGAAATCAAAATTTTGGATCGAAGTTTCAGCCGATAATTTGATCGAAAATTTCATTCCCATATATTCTAGGACCAAAATTTCGGTCCCAAATTATCGTTTTGGTGGGGACCAAAACCAATAATTTCGGCCAAAATTTTAGTCATTTCGGCTGAAATTTTGATCTGAAATTTTGATCTTGATACAGTGAGTAAATTTATGTTCTCAACTTTAAAGTTAAATTAATAATAATAATAATAATCAATTTAAAATTACGAACTAAATTAAAGAAATGGCATGGTAGCAAGAAGGATGGTCAAACGGTTGCTCCCCTCAAAAAAAAAATTCACACCCAAGCAACCATACTCAGTTGTCTCCTTTCCTACAGACTCATTGTCGACAACAACGACGAATAACGAACAGTGGAGGATTCCTCGAATTTGGAAGACGGCCAAAGCCGCTCATCAAAGCTTAGTTCCTTACATTTTTCCTCCTTTTCCTTTGTCACGACGCGCTTCAATCCCCTTTCGAACAGTTCAATCTCACAAAGTATCCTGATGGGTCCACTAATCCCTTGTTCTCCCAATTCCTTTCTTGATCGCTCCAGAAACCCTCTAAATGTTGCCGTAGAAAGGTAATTCGATGGAACTTTGAACTTTTTTATCTGTTCGCCTTTTTTACCAACATAAAGGTTTACGAAACCTTCTTCAATTTTTTCTTTGCTTTCCTTTAATCGTTGTTGCCATAGAAAACAACATAGGATGGCTTTGACGGAGAACATGATTAGAGGCGAAAGTGGTGTGAGTTGCCGGAGAAAACAACCTAAGATGGCTTTGAACGGAGAGCAAATAGAATATTAAGAACGGAAGAAAGAAAGTTCAGTACGGAGCAGTGGTGAAAATATTAAAATAGTAAGAAGGGAAGAAAGAAGAGTGCGGTACGGAGCAGTGAGGTTAGTGTTTATATAGAGTAATAGAGGGAGACTTACAAGCTAAGAAGGATTTGTGGGCGTTAGTCATAGTTGGTTATCAAATAACGCTTTATTTTAGTTTAGCCAATTGATAGGCAAGAAGTAAATATTTGAAACAGGGAGGATAATTTCGTCCTAAACAAATTTAACTTTGTTTCCGAAAGTTTTATGCTTTATACGCAAGAAAGAAGTGGAATTTTGGACCATAAGGTTATACCTCTCAAACGAATAAACTCTTTTCCTCAACTTTTAATGTTTTAAGGCACTGATCCAATTGGAACAATAATAGCGTGTACGCCATTCATTAGCACGGGTACCATAATAATAAGAAAACGGGTAGCCATTCATTATACGGTCTTAAGATCATGTCATACTCATTAGACAGTCAATTTTTTTATTTCACATATTATAAATTTTCAAAATATGATCCAAAATCACGTTTGAACATGATGTGTGCGATTGTACACAAGGGATATTGTTTAAGAATCTGTGACACATATCAGGGTGAATTACACTATCTCCATCATTAAATTCGATACAATCAACAATTTTTAAAGGATTGCACATACACTTTCAATGACTGCGTGGGCACACAGAGAGCTACCCTAATATGTCCTTGTGAAGTTTTTCGATATATATATATATATATATATATATATATATATATATATATATATATATATATTAAAAGGGAGTTAAAATTTGCACACAAGATTTGTAATGTGGCACATTAAAAAGAAAAGCTTTATTAATTTTAGGATTTATTTCAAATGAAACACCACCTAAGCCGTCTGATTTGAAGACCGTGGTGTAAATATCGCACAAAACTCAACTTTTATCATATGATACAATACAGTTAAAGAACATCATCATATTCAAAGGTTGACCATGAATAAACAAGGTAAATAAACACTTTAACCAAATCATTGCTGTTAGTCAAGCTACTTGTTAGGGAAACTCTAATCGCACTCACCTATTTAGTGAATGTGCCCTCTTAATAGTGCCACAAGGCTACACATCATTAAGTGGGTGCTTTACGAAAATAAGTGAGCGCTTATAGAATATGCAAACTGTTAATCCGCGGGAAACTTTGCCTATCTAATTCCTGGACGTAAACACATGACTAGACTAAAGCGGTATGAGATGTAGAATTACCACCAACCTCTTACTACTATTATAAAAGCACGAAAGATCCCCCTAATTTCGGTAAATTTTATGTTTTTAGTACAAAATACCTCTTTATATCATATTTACTCCTAAAATACTCTATATATCCTTAACTTTCCAAAATTTTCAATCGAAAGCATTATCTAATTATCTTTAAAAGTGAGACTGAAATTTTTACCATACCCATGAAATTTAGAGGTTGAGCACATGAAACTAAACTTGAGACTGCTTGAATCCGAATATTAGGGTATTTTTCCTCTAAATATTTGACATAATAGATCTTGAGATCATAGACATACAATTAGACGGTTATATTTTGACCCCACATGACACACATTGCAAAAAACTAACATGATCACAGCCGCACATCAAATGTGGTTCTCCAATCACTTATTAAGACTTCCATCACGTAGAATCAAGACGTTCGCATGTGCACTTAGGGATCCGGTTGGTATAATTAAAGCTATCCTTTAAAGGAAAGACTTCGTATTTGAAGGACTTAGGCCAAGTGGAAACTTTGTAATATATATATATATATATATATATATTACCTTCTTGTATCTTAGGCGATTGGGCCGGCTCTAAGGACATGCGTTACCTTATCTTAATCCAACCCTAAAATTTTAGGGCCTATAGTGCCCTCAAAATCTGGCCTTAGCTCTAACATTTAGGATCGGTCCCGCCGATCTTAAATGTTAAGCCTGAGAATTCTATTGATTGTATAGCTTACACAAACAACTAGTAACTCCATATAAAACTCATGACTGAGTACCAAGCGAATCCACCCTCAGAGTGGATACCTACATAATAAAAATATAAAATCCAATAATTCTATTCACAATAATTTCCACTACCATAATTTGTATTAAAAATTAGAGCTTAAAGGAACAAAATCAGTCAATTTATGTTCCCAAATCCAAAGTTAAATTAATAAAAAAAAAAAAATCAATTCAAACCTACGAACTAAATTAGAGAGATGACATGGTAGCGAGAAGGATGGTCAAATGGTTTCTCCCCTCTAAAAAAAACAATCCATCCAAGCAGCCATACCCATTTCTCTCCTCTCCTACAGACTCATCGTCGACAATAGAGATGAATAACGAGCAGTGGAGGCTTCCACGAATCTCGAGATCGGCCACAGACGCTAATCGAAGCTTAGTTCCTTGCATTTTTCATCCTTTTCCTTAGCCACAACGGGCTTTAATCCCCTTTCAAACAGTTCAATCGCACAAGGTATCCTGATGGGTCCACTAAGGTCATGTTCCCTCAATTCCTTTCTTAATCGCTCTAGAAACTCTCTGAATGTCGCAGTAGAAAGGTAATTTGAGGGAACTTTGAACTTCTTTATCTATTCGCGTTCTTCAACTTCAACTTTATCTTTACTTTCCTTTGGTCATCGTCGCTGCAGAAAATAACTTAGGCCATCGCTTTGACGAAGAACATGATGAGAGGCTAAATTGTTGTTAGGATTTTAGAATCAACAGCAGAAAAGAGAAACGTTTAACATTAAGAACGAAGAAGAAAGAAGAGTGGAATAATTTTAATGGACTGATGTTTCTGTTTATATAGAGTGAGTCTAAGAGAGAGAGAGAGAGAGAGAGGGTGTTAAAACCTGGAAAGTAATAAGGATTTGTGCGCGTTAGTTATTTATAGCCTTAGAGTTAAGAGTTGGCTATCAAATAAGATCCTATTATAGTAATGGGTACCGTTATACTTATCCCATAAGATTCTATTATAAAATAATATCCAATCTACTTATTCTCTTCTTTTTTTCTTTTTTCTTTTAAATTCTCCTTTTTACTTTCATAACTTATAGTATCACCTTATCCTATTGTTAAAGCTCCATGCTGTTAAAACTATCACGAGTTTGTGGCCTAGCTTCATGGATTGGGTTGTCAATGGGTATATATAACCTTCAGGTATCTTAGGCGGCTGGGCCGACTCTAGGGACAAGCTTTACCTTATCGTAACACATCCCTAAAACTTTTGGACCTATAGAGCTCTCAATATCTGGCCTTAGCCCTAACATTTAGGATTGGTCCCGCCGGATTTTATATTCGGTTAGAGAAATAGCTTTGTAAAGGCTTTAATAGTGGCTTTAATATCAATTCAAACGGTAAGCTATACACCAAATGATAAGGCTCCAGAGACTTCTAATAATATCAAGTCTAAGAATTTTATTGGGTGTATAGCTCACACTAACAACAGTAACTCCATATGACACTCTTGACTGAGTACCAAGAGAATCCACCCTTGGAGTGGATACCTACATAATAAAAATATAAAACCCAGTAATTCCATTCACACTAATCTCCATTACCATAATTTGTATTAAAAATTAGAGCTTAAAGGAATACAATCAGTCAATTTATGATCCCAAATCCAAAGTTAAATTAACGAATGAAAAAAAATCAATTCAAAACTATGAACTAAATTAGAGAGATGGCATGGTAGCGAGAAGGATGGTCAAACGGTTGCTCCCCTAAAAAAAAAACAATCCAAACCAAGCTGCCAAACCCATTTCTCTCCACTCCTATAGACTCATCGTCGACAATAGAGACGAATAACGAGCAGTGGAGGCTTCCACGAATCTCGAGACCGGTCACAAACGCTCATCGAAGCTTAGTTCCTTGTATTTTTCCTCCTTTTCCTTAGCCACGACACGCTTTAATCTCCTTTCAAAAAGTTCAATCTCACAAGATATCCTGATGGGTCCACTAAGGTCCTGTTCCCCCAATTCCTTTCTTGATCGCTCCAGAAACCCTCTGAATGTTGCCGTAGAAAGGTAATTCGAGGGAACTTTGAACTTCTTTATCTGTTCACCTTTTTTACCAACATAAAGGTTTACGAAACCTTCTTCAACTTCAACTTTCTCCTTGCTTTCCTTTGGTCGTCGTCGCTACAGAAAATAACCTAGGATCACTTTAACGAAGAACATGATGAGAGGCTAAACTGTTGTTAGGATTTTAGATTCAACAACAGAAAAGAGAAACGTTTAACAGTAATAACGAAGAAGAAAGATTAGACGAATAATTTTAATAGACTAAGGTTTCTGTTTTTATTGAGTGAGAGTCCGAGAGAGAGAGAGAAAGAGAGTGTGTTAAAAACTAGAAAGTAATAAGGATTTGTTCGCATTAGTTATTTATAGGCTTAAAGTTAGAATTGGCTATGAAATAAGATCCTATTATAGTAATGGGCACCGTTATACTCATCCCATAAGATTCTATTGTGAAATAAGATCTACTTATTCTCTCTTTTTTTTTTTAAATAATTTATAGTGTTATGTTATCCCACTGTTAAAGCTCCATGCTGTTAAAACTATCACAAGTTTGTGGCCTAGCGTCATGGATTGGGTTGTCAACGGGTCGGGCATAGCCTGAGTCCCGCCCAGTCCGGTTGGGCTGGCTCTAGGGATAGGCATTACCTTATCTTAACCCAGCCCTAAAACTTTAGGGCCTATAGAGCCCTCAAAATCTGGCTTTAGCCCTAACATTTAGGATCGGTCTTGCCGGGTTTTATATTCAGACAGAGAAATAGCATTGTAAAGGCCTTAATAGTGGCTTTAATATCAGTTCAAACGGTAAGCTATACACTAGATGATAAGGCTCCAGATAATTCTAATAATATCAAGCCTGGGAATTCTATTGGTTGTATAGCTTACACAAACAACCAGTAACTCCATATGACACTAATGAATGAGTACCAAGAGAATTCACCCTCAGAGTGGATACCTACGTAATAAAAATATAAAACGTAGTGAATTCACCGTCAGAGTGGATACCTACGTAATAAAAATATAAAACTTAGTGAATTCACCCTCAGAGTGGATACCTACCTAATAAAAATATAAAACTTAGTAAGTCCATTCACACTAATTTCCACTACCATAATTTGTATTAAAAATTAGAGCTTAAAGGAATACAATCAGTCAATTTATGTTCCCAAATCCAAAGTTAAATTAATGAAAAAAAAAATCAATTCAAAACTTTGAACTAAATTAGAGAGATGACATGGTAGCGAGAAGGATGGTCAAACGGTTGCTTCCCTGAAAAAAAAAATTCCTCCCAAGTAGCCATATCCATTTCTCTCATCTCCTACAGACTCATCGTCGACAACAGAGACGAATAACGAGTAGTGGAGGCTTCCACGAATCTTGAGGCTGGTCACAAACGCTAATCAAAGCTTAGCTCCTTGCATTTTTCATCCTTTTCCTTAGCCACGATGCGCTTCAATCCCCTTTCTAACAGTTCAATCTCACAAGGTATCCTAATGGGTCCACTATGGCCCTGTTCCCCCAATTCCTTTCTTGATCGCTCCAGAAACCCTCTGAATGTTGCCGTAGAAAGGTAATTCAAGGAAACTTTGAACTTCTTCATCTATTCGCCTTTTTTACCAACATAAAGGTTTACGAAACCTTCTTCAACTTTCTCCTTGCTTTCCTTTGGTTGTCGTCATTGCAGAAAACAACTTAGGATCACTTTGACGAAGAACATGATGAGAGGCTAAATTGCTGTTAGGATTTTAGAATCAACAACAGAAAAGGGAAACATTTAACACTAAGAACGAAGAAGAAACAAGGGTGGAATAATTTTAATGGACTGAGGTTTCTGTTTATATATAGTGAGAGTCTGTGTGTGAGAGAGAGAGAGAGAGAGAGTATGTGTGTGTGTGTAAAACTGGAAAGTAATAAGGATTTGTGCGCGTTAGTTATTGATAGACTTAGAGTTAGAGTTGGCTATCAAATAAGATTCTATTATAGTAATGGGTACCGTTATACTCATCTGATAAGATCCTATTATGAAATAGCATCCTATTAAATAAGATCTACTTTTTTTCTTTTTTCTTTTAAATTCTATTTTTTACTTTTATGATTTATAATGTCACCTTATCCCATTGTTAAAGCTCCACGTTGTTAAAACAATCACGAGTTTGTGACCTAGCTTTAGGGATTGGGTTGTTAATAGGTCAAGCATAGCTTAGTCTGACCCAGTCGGATCAGGTTTGGGCATACGAACCCCTTTTCATATATATATATATATATATATATATATATATATATATATAAAGTGAGCTAAAATTTTGTGACGCCCCGATTTTCCCCGCACAAAATTCTAGGTAAAATCGGTATGTCATTCGAAACATCATAACCATTTTTTTTTTTACACAAATGAGCGAAAATTAGAAGGGATATCGTATGTCAAATAATAATTTCCAATTCTAAGGTCGAATCATAAAGCAAAACTACTAAAGCATTGGTGACGACCAACCGTCAACTAAACCGTGGTATACAAAATGTATATACAAATGCGTCTAAATAAAAATTAGTCGAAGAACTAATCCTGAAGATGTACCAAGCTCAAATCCAAAACGTACAACTGTACCAATACACAATATACCAGTCTTGATCAATAAACTCAGGGTAAAAATTCTCAGGAAGAAGATCTTCTTTTGCCTCCCGTACGTAGTCAGGATCCTCCTCTAAGCCAGGGTTCTTATCAAGATCTAAACCTGTGACATGACTGTCGAGATGAGCTAACGGTCTAAGTTCAATAAAGAAAAGTTTAATACCAATTCACATCTTATTGATCAATACATAAATTCAATGACTGAATTTCAAAATATTTTCATACCAAATTCAAAGACATTTTTCATATCAAAACAGAAAGACATTTTCATATCAAAGCCAGAGTTCAAAGTTCTTAAATTCAAAGTTCAGAGGTTTCTAAGTTCGGAATCAAAGTTCAAAGCCAAAGTTCTGATTCAAAGTTTCAGATTCACTTTCATAATCAAAGATCTTAAATTCAACGTTTATATTTCAAAATTTAAAGGGTTTTAAGTTCGGATTCGAAGTTCAAAGTCAAAGTTCTTTTTTTCAAAGTTCGAATATATGGATAACCCACCGTACCGATCCAAAGTTCTTATTCAAATGTACGGATTAACCCGCCGTACCGGTCCAAAGTTCATATTCAAATGTACGGATTCACCCGTCGTACTGGTCCAAAGTTCATATTCAAATGTACAGATTCACCCACCGTACTGGTCCAAAGTTCTTATTTCATATTTGGAGTTCGTATTCAGAATTCATATTCGGAGTTCATTTTTAGAGTTTAGATTCAGAGTTCTTATTCAAATTTCAAATTCGAGTCCAGATTCAGAATTCTTATTACGGATTCAGAGTCAGGGTTTTTATTCAGAGTTCAAATTCAGAAAATTCAGAGGATTCGATACAAAGATTGTCATTCAGTTCAAAATTCAGAGTTTGAAATATTCAGAGTTCATGCTCAGAATTCAAATTCGGAATTCGAAGTTCTATATTCTTATTCCAAGAATTCAATACAATGATAATTTCTCAGTTCAAGTTCAAATTTTCTAAGTTGAAATCAGATTCATTGCTCATATAAGTTCATATTAGATTTTATGCTCGTATCAGTTCATATCAGATTCTCTGATATGATTCAAAATTTAAAGCATTCCAATTTAAAATTCAGTATTCATGCATTCAATATTCAAATACAGTTGTAAGGATTTTGTCAAAATCATGATGTAACCTAATATTGCTCCCAAAGTATAATTGATTGCCAAGTAAAACTTTGTGATAAACCTATTGTCACTGTTGGTTTAACGGATGTCTGTACGGACGTCCGTTACGCAACATTATTTAGTGAAAATTCAGTTCAAGTAGTTATCTCTAGAGCGAAAATTTTCTGTATTCCGAAAAATTGAGACTAGATTTTCATTGATCTTTGAGATATATTTATACCATACTAATTGATCTTATCTCTCAAAGAATTAATCTCTCATCATTGAGATCTAAAGGTTTAGATAGTTAACTCGTGTGATTCGAGGTTTGAAGCGAAAGGTATTCACTATGGAACAGATGGTCGTGGGATGCAGTCATTGTTTGTGAGAAGAGTGATAGAGCATATTATTTTCAAATCACTGTAAGGTTTATTTTGTTCATAGTGACTTATTTAGTTTGGATCTAAGATAGATCCCATGATTTTTACTTGTGATAAGATTTTTCACGTAAAAATTCTCTTGTGTTATTTGTGTGGATGAGATTAACTTTTTTTTTTAATTATTTATTTTATTTATAAATTGTTAGATCTTCAATTATTCTGAAATTTCAACAGTATCTCAAAAGATTCAATGCAATCCAAAATCCAAAGATTTCAATGATTCAAAGCGGTCAAACTGACAAATTCTATCATTCAGAAGTATGAATCAAAGTCTAAAATGAGATTCCTAACGTCACAAGAAGGTGTGAGCTGACTCTTATCGACGGTGACTGATTCCTTTCTCTACATCACACGTATACGATGATGCATTAAAGATTAATTCTAATTACTAACAAATTCAACATACTTAAGTATTTTCTCAAAATCGAGGCGAAGTGGACACGTTCGTGCTAACTTTGGATCATGTAGAATTTGCCCCAACTTCCCACTCAATTTTGACCTTTAAAACATTTAATTCATAAAATTTCTATTTCACATAAAGTTATAAAATTCGTTGTCTTCTTTCCATCAACATGAGAATCGCATTAATTCGAGTTTAAAGTAAAAAGTTATGACCAAAATACCGAGGCAGTATCAGGACCTTGCTCGAATTCGCTCGAGCGATTTTCTAAAATTCCCCAAGCGAATTTAACCCACAAGGTTTTGGCCTATATTCTTAGGAAAATTTGTCCGAGCGAATTTCAACTCGTTCGCGCGATTCAGGGCGTTCCCATGTGCGATTGGGCTTCTTCTTCCTCGATCCGAATCACTCAAAACCTTACATATGATCCCAAATCACCCACAAATCGAATCTAAAACTATTACACACTATCAAAACATAAATCTTACATTTATAGGTTGTGCACACTGAGTATAAGGCCGCCGATGTCGCGAGAGATTGACGCCTAAACTCCTTGCCCCATCGATGACTCAATTCTCCTCATCCGAACTCGATTCTCTCGAATCCTTGCACGAAATCCAAATGCACTCATCATATCAAATCTAAATCTTATGAACCATTCTACGATCTATGTGTGCATGCGGTGGGTTTCGGGATTTACCTTCCTAAATTGCGCATGCGGAGATTTTGATGGCCGAAATTGAAGGGATCGGTGTCGAACTTGTCGTTTATCCGATGATTTGCTTTCTTCGATCTCACGGCGTCGAAATTGAAGGTTTTCTCGAGATACGAAACGGGGCAAAAATGGGTTTGAGAAGAAAGGGTGGAAGTTTGCTCTCTACTCTTCTCATTTTCTTACTAAACAAAACAAAACAAAATATTTAAGATATTTTGTTTCAAATGGTCTTATCCTCTTTTAACACATGGGAGTATCGGACCTAACTAGGTGCTAAGCCGGCACATCGTGAGTCGATGCACGGCTTTTCATTAAAGGCCGAATTAAGATTATAAATTTACCTTGCATACAAATTATATTTTTATAAATTAATTATTTAAAAATTCACGGTGGGATTGCGTGCCTTGCCGAATACGTACAGGAAATCGGGTGTGTTCGGGTTCGAAAATTTTCGAGATGTTACAAATTTGCACACAAGATTTGTAATGTGACATTATTAAAAGAAAAAATTATTAATTTTAGGATGGGAGCGATTACTTGCACATGCTTTATAAGTGATTGCACTTAAGTTAAAGAAAGACTTTATATTTTAGAGACATGTGACATGAGAAAACGCAATCTAGGCCGTCTAATTTAAAGTTTATCATCTATAGATCCTTAGTGGATAAGATTGGAGGAAAACCCGCGTGATATTTACAATATGATCTATTATTGTCAATCGTTTAATCAAATACTGGCCTTTGACTATATTTAATCAGATGATAAAGATTATATTAATTTCGCGTCAATCTTATCTACTAAAGATCTATAGATCATTAACTTTAAATCAAACGGCCCATATTGTGTTTTTACATGTCACATGTTCCTAAAATATATAGTCTTTTTTTAACCTCGATGCAATCACTGAAAAAGCGAGTACAAGTAATGACTCCCTTTTATTATTTATGTCAGTGAAACACCATCTAGATCGTATGATTTGAAGACCATGATATAAATATGGCACGAAACTCAACTTTTATCATGTAATACAAGGGAAATTTACCTGATCGGCCCTGTCAGATACGCCTTTTACGTCAGAAGTCCTGTAATTTCACCTTTACCCAAACCGACCAGCTCCAAGCCTAGCCGACCCTTAGGTTAGCAAAATGCCCAAATTACCCCCTTTTTTTAATGCACAAAAATATCATCTTCTTCCTCATTTTAATCCGGTACAGTTTTTAAAAGTCAGAGGTGGCGAAAGTGACAGCGTCTTCTCCTCAATCCAAACTATTCCGATCTGCTATTTGGATCGACCCAAATACACCTTTTTCGTAAGAGACTACAACAGATTAGAATGAGGAAGAAGAGGATACACCTATATAATTTAAAATTTTAAATATTTGTATTTTTCTATATTTACGCAATGTGAAATGAGATCTATGCCGTCTGATTTGAAGGCTACAATATAAAATCGATAGTTCCAAAGATAGATATGAGAAAAAGGCGATATCGACTCTGTACACAGTCGATGTCGACTCTGTACATAGTCGGTACCAATCATTTTAAGAGTCGTCATCGACTTGTACAAAGTCGTCATCGACTCTGTACTGAATCGATGGCGACTCTGTGCTGAGTTGACATATGTTAATTTGGGATGCACATGTGCCCCTCAGATTAGGCACAAGTGCATCCCAAATTATCATATATATATATATATATATATATATATATATATATATATATATATATATATATATATATGAAATAAAATAGGTGGTCGTGCTTTCCATGCCGAGTGATGGCTGTGGGTAATGAGTGCCAGAAATTGGTGGATGTGGTCGATGATAATAGTGGTGGGTGGTGCCACGAGAGAGAGTGACCCAGCGGTGGTGCCCTGCGAAAGAAAGAGAGAGAGTGGTCAGCTGCGCGATCACTATTTTTTTTTCACTTCTCTATACAGTACACCATTAGGCCTCGTTCGAGAGCCAGGAAAATGCCATTTCCTGAGGCTTTTTCACAGAAAATGCTATTTCTGAGTATTTTAGGAGGTTTTCTTGTGTCAAGAGATTTTTGGGTTTCTGTGTTTCCCGAGCACTTTCTGCTGAAAGGGACACATGATTTTCGGAGTATTCTTCTCAGGAAACGGCATTTTCTGAGGCAGTTTCTGAGGTTGTTGGGAACCTCTATTCGGCCCAATACAATCTTTGAAAGCACCGTGCAACACTTGGTAATCCATTGACTGGTTGAAAACAAATGATGGAGATCATTTTTCACACTGATTTTCCGCACAATAAAGTTGAGACCATGATCTTACCATTAGACGGTAGGTTTTGGATTCCCCGTGTCACAAATCCCCAAAAAATGACCTAAAATCACGTTTGCATGATGTGTACCATATGATTTTAGGATTACTTTTTGGGTATCCGTGCTACATGGGATAAAAAACTGACCGTTTGATGGTACACTTCATGGATCAAAATATTGTCCGATACCGATACGTATCGGTTTGGGACGTGAACGATACGATAATTTGGGTATTTATCGCCCCCCTGAAAAAACAGTCAAATTATCGTTGAATGTATCGTTCGTATCGTTCAATGTATCGTTCAAATTATCGGTTTTCATATATATATATATATATATTGGCAAAAAATCGGATAGTATCGTCCGAAACCGATACGTATCAGTTTTGGGGCTGGACGATACATATCGAAAAAGTGATATTTTGATCCTTGGTACACTTATGGTCTCAAGATTCATTATGTGAAAGATTAGGACAAAAAGTGATCTCCATCATCTGATTGAAAACAGTCAATGTGGCGCTTTCAAAAATGGCATTAGCGCTAATAGAGGTACTCAGACAAAATTTGATTAGTTTGGGGCCGGGTTCCTGCCCAATATTTAAGTCATTTAATAAACGGGCTAGACAAGGCTAAGTCTGGATAAAAAACGAGTTCAGATTCGGGCTGCAAAGTGTAAGTCTAAACCCGGCCTGGCCCGATAAAATGAGGCCCTTATAAAAAAAACTCTTAAAAAATATTATAAATCCAGCCTGAACCTAGCCCGATCCGGATAGCTAATCGGGCCGGGTTCGAGATACAACATTTAAAAATCAGGCTGAGCCCGGCCTGACCCGATTAGCTATAAGGCCGGGTTCAGGCTCTCATTATATCTTAAAAAAAAAACAGGCCTATACAAAAACCCGGCCTGAATCCCGCCCGGTCCGGCCCGTTGACAGCCCTACACCACATGACACTAAAACGAAATGGGCGCCTGTCATTTTTCATTTCGATCATTGATTTAATGGATCTTGGATGTGATTTGTGTAAGTGATTTTAGTGCCACTTTTTGGGATATATGCCACATGAAATAAAAAACTTGACACTCTAATGGAATGCCCATCATCTTAAGGTTCAACTTTATGTTTACCTAATAATGACGGTGGGTAAAATTTCTAATAATGACACAAAATCTCATGATATTTACTTTTATTTGCATCTAAGAAATCATTCAAAGCACTTACACTAAAGACCAGTGGTTACTTTAGATGAGAAAATGAAGAATTTTTTTGCCCTAAAAACATAGTAAAAATATAAAATCCAGTAATTTCATTCACACTAATCTCCACTAACATAATTTGTATTAAAAATTAGAGCTTAGATGAATACAATTAGTCAATTTATGTTCCCAAATCCAAAGTTAAATTAATAAAATAAAAAAAAAACTAATTCAAAACTATGAACTAAATTAGAGAGATGACATGTAGCAAGAAGGATGGTCAAACGGTTGCTCTCTTCCAAAAAAAATATCCACCCAGGCAGCCATACCCATTTCTCTCCTCTTCTACAGACTCATCGTCGACAACAGAGACGAATAATGAGGAGTGGAGGCTTCCTCAAATCTGGAAGGCGGCCAAAGCCGCTCATCGAAGCTTAGTTCCTTGCATTCTTCCTCATTTTCCTTAGCCACGACGCACTTCAATCTCCTTACAAACAGTTCAATCTCACAAGGTATCCTAATGGGTCCACTAAAATCCTGTTCCCCCAATTCCTTTCTTGATCGCTCCAGAAACTCTCTAAATGTTGCCGTAGAAAGGTAATTCGAGGGAACTTTGAACTTCTTTATCTATTCATCTTTTTTACCAACATAAAGGTTTCTCTTTGCTTTCTTTTGATCGTCGTCGCTGCAGAAAATAACCTATGATCGATTTGACGAAGAACATGATGAGAGGCTAAACTGTTTTTAGGATTTTAGAATCAACAACAGAAAAGAGAAACCTTTAACAGTAAGAACGAAGAAGAAGAGTGGAATAATTTTAATAGCCTGAGGTTTCTGTTTATATAGAGTGAGATAGAGAGAGAGTGTCTTAAAAATTAGAGAGTAATAAGTATTTGTGCACGTTAGTTATTTATAGAGTTAAGAGTTAGAGTAGGCTATGAAATAAAGATCTTATTATAGAAATGGGTACCGAAATACTCATCCCATAAGATCCTATTAAATAAAATCTAATTATCCTCTTCTTTTTTTCTTTTTTCTTTTAAATTCTATTTTTTACTTTTATAATTTATAGTCTCACCTGATCTCATTGTTAAAGCTCCATGTAGTAATTATCACGAGTTTGTGGCCTAGCTTCATGGATTTGGTTGTCAACGGGTCAGGCATAGCTCGAGTCTGGCCCAATCAGATTAGGTTTGGGCGTAAAAAATCTTCTTGAGCCCAAAATCATCTAGGTTGCCCTCCCCGATGACAAATCGGGCCGGGTTCGAGCCTAAGAATTTACATTAAAAAATCAGGCCTATGAAAGTCCGGCTCAAAACCGGCCCAAATCGGCTAAGTCCAATCTACTTATGGAGAAAACCTGGGTTAGCCCACCCTGTTTGAATCGGGTTTAGACCTCAAAAATATATAGCTAAGCCGGAAATCACCTGGACCAAGCCCGAACTGATTAAAAATGGGGTCTGGTTAGAGCCTAGGTTTTTCGATTCAAAATAATTTGAGCCTATCAAATCATATGCCTAATCTGAACCGAACGTTGTCTGCCTTGTTCACAGAGTGACAAATTTCTTCTAAATTTTCCAAAATTTCTCCGAAGTTCACCGAAACAAGGGTCCCATGAAACTTTCATTTATTTCTCAAAATCATTGAGTTTTCATTAATTTTGGAGAAATTAACAAAATTTCACCGAAATTAATTGATTTTCCTTTTCATATATATATATATATATATATATATATATATATATATATAGTACTTCCCAAAATTTTCCCACCAAATTGTTGTCGAAAACAAAATTTGTCACTAATGCTTGTTCGGGTATCTTTGCTTTCAGGCAGTGTTGTGAAAGGGCTTGGCCGGGGTGGGATTTTGCATGGCCCTGCCCATTGGATTGGGGGGGGGGCGGGGCAGCTTATGTGGTGCGATGTGACTGGCTGCACACATAGTTGGGCCCAAGCACTGTAACCAACGAAAATTATAAATGGAGGACAGATTGTTGTGATTTTAAATCTCGTTTTAAACTCGCAAGCACACGAATTGGATTGCAATTAATGGGTGCAGAGTACGATATTATTTCCACAAAGTGACCAAAAAATTTAAAAAAGGAAATAACAATTAACTAAAATATCTTTCACAGATCTAGCACAATATTGCACTAACTTACTAATTTTAATGAATTTGATGACAATAAAACTATCGAGGAACAATCTATTGAATTTCAGAGCAAGATAGAGAAAATGAGGATTGGGATGATAAATCTCCCATCGTTGGCTTATCATCTACAAAATACAGATCTAACGAGACACGATACTATCACAAGATGTAATGCACGTAAATATTGAACCCAATCAAATATTTACGAAAAATATAACAATTAATCCACGAAAATAATTCTAAGCCAATGCTCTTCCTATAATCATAAAAGAAATGAGACAAAACATTCAACGTAAAAGAGGTCTCTAATGACGATGAATTAATGCCGCAAATATTATCGAGAAAAAATTCGGAGTAAACTCCTCATTGGAGGTTCGAGATCATGGGAGAAATATGACTAACACCCTTATCTTAGATGTCAATTGAAATTTACTAAATCAACAAGAGCAAAAAGACATTAACAATCAAGGCATCTATGATAAATTAATATCCCAATCACAGATCTATATTATAATTGATGAAAACCTCTGATGGGGTTCATTAGATCCTCGTCCTCAAAAAGATTTAATTATGCATAATTGAAATGAACAACATACTTGAAAGATAAATTGCAATGAACATTAAAATACCATATAATTGCTCCAACAAAATCGACAAAAGCTTTAATCCGACTAGTACAATCCTTCTTCAAGTGTAAAAATTAAACTAATCTAAATCCTAGGGCTACAAAATTGAAAAAACTAATGTTTAGGAAAGGAAAGGGAAAGGTTAAAAGAAATATGCTTTATCCGCAACTCTTATATATACGGATAGTGTTATAAGTGGGCGATAATTTTGTAGGCAGCTTATGTGGCACGATGTGACTGGTTGCACACATAGTTGGGCCCAACCACGGTAACAAAGGAAATTATAAACGGAGGACAGATTTTTGTGATTTTAAACTCGCAAGCACACGAATCGGATTGTAGTTACTAGGAGCATAGTACAAGATCGTTCTCACGAATTGAAGTGACCAAAAAATTTAAAAGAGGAAATAACAATTAACTAAAAGAACTTCCACTGATCTAGCACAGTATTAAACTAGCTTACTAATTTTAATGAATTTGATGACAATAAAACTACCGAGTAACAATCTTTTGAATTTAAAAGCAAGATAGAGAAAATGAGGCTTGAAATAATAAATCCTCCCATCGTTGGCTTATCATCTATAAAATACAAATCTAACGATTAAGACATGGTACTCTTACAAGATGTAATGCACGTAAATATTGAACCCAATCAAATATTACGAAAAATATAACAATTAATTCACGAAAATAATTCTAAGCCAATGTTCTTTCTACAACCATAAAAGAAATGAGACAAAACATTCACTGTAAAAGAGGTTTCTAATGACGATGAATTAATGCCGCAAATATTATCGAAAAAGAACCCGGAGTAAACTCGTCACTGCAGATTCAAGATAATGGAAGAAGCATGACTAACACCCATATCTTAGATGTCAATCGGAATTTACTAAATCAGCAAGAGCAAAAAGACATTAACGATCAAAGCATCTATGATAAATTAATATCCCAACCACAGATCTATATTATTATGAAAAACATACTAGAAAGATAAATCGAAATGAACATTAAAATATCGTACAATTGCTCCAACAAAATCGATAAAATCTTTAATCCGACTAGTACAATCCTTCTTCAAGTGTAAAAATTGAACTAATCTAAATCTTAGGACTACAAAATTGAAAGAACAAATACTTGGAAAAAGAAAGGGAAAGACTAAAAAAAAAAATATGTTTTATCTGTGACTCTTATATATACGGACAGTGTTATAAGTGGACGATAATTTTGCAGGCAGCTTATGTGGCGCGATGTGACTAGCTGCACACATAGTTGGACTCAAGCACTGTAATCAAGGAAAATTATAAACGGAGGACAGATTGTTGTGATTATAAATCTTATTTTAAACTCGCAAGTACACGAATTAGATTGTAGTTAATTAGTGCAAAGTATGAGATCGCTCCTACGAAGTGGCCAAAAAATTTAAAAGAAAAAATAACAATCAACTAAAAGAACTTCCATATATAGATCTAGCACATTATTGAATTAGCTTACTAACTTTAATGATTTTGATGACAATAAAACTATCTAGTAACAATCTTTTGAATTTAAGAACAAGATAGAGAAAATGAGGATTAGGATGATAAATCCCCCCATCGTTGGCTTATCATCTACAAAATACAAATCTAACGATTAAGACACGATACTATCACAAGATGCAATGCGCCGCGACGGAGTTGGTTTTACAAACAATATAAGCTTGACCAAGGGCTGCAGTATCAATAGCCATCTATTGGGGGGTTTCTTATAATTTCTTATATCTCAGGGGGTTTATGATGATAGATCAAAGGTTGCAAGAGTGAGTTTTGATTTTGATAGGAACTTGAACCGATTCGCTTTTTCAAGGGTGCAAGAGTGAGTATGATAGATCAAAGGCTCTAGGTCGGGCCCTCAACGTGCCGAGTTCAAGCCGAGCCAAGATAAACTTGAGATGGGCTCTTTTATAATCAAAGCCTAAAACCACTCAGAGCTACTCTTTTATAATCAAAGCCTAAAAGCACTCAGTTCTAGCTCGGCTCTATCTAGCTTTAGCTGATTTCAAGCCTAGTAATATGTTTTAATATTTTCTTTTATTTAAATTTATTTCCTTATCTTTTTTTATTACATTTTAATTTATTTATATCTCAATGATTAAAACTTCTAACCTTCTAATTCAAAGTATGTAATCAAAGTATTTCATTTTATAGCAAATTATCATGGCTACTGAGAGAGTAGATGAGAGTTAGCGATTATGGTTTTAGCCGATAGATTAGAATTTTTTTTTATTAGTTTGCTAAAATATCTTAAACCCTTAACCGATAAAATTTGTTAAAAATTTTAACGGTTAAATTTTAGGATATTTCAGTAATTTAAGTTTTATATAATCTTACATATAAATATTATATATGTAGTAGAGCTGAGCCGAGCTATAGACAATCTATCTCATGTTCAGCTCATTTACAAACGAACTCTTAACTCATAACTCCTCTCAGCTCACGCGCTGAACTCAAGGTACTTCTTGTGAGCTCATATTTTTCAAGCCCAACTGAGCGAGCTCTAAAATTGGCTCGGCTCATTTAGAGCTCTAGGGATTTGACGAAGGTTAGGAATGAAGGATTAAGATATTGGAAAGAAGAAAGGGATGAATCGGAGGACTAGTGCATAATTTATGCTTGCATGAAAAAAAATATATATCTTTACCAGAGAATGGCGGCAGAGCTATTACTGTCGTGCTACCGAGATGAATGGTGGCAGCATCAACAGAAATATGTTAGTTTTTAGAAAGGGTAATTAGTGAGAATGGGTTTAATTAGGACCTATTAATAGAAATTTTAATATTGATAATGGGCTTGATTAGGTCCTGTTAATAGAAAATTTAATATTGATAATGGCTCCAAGGCACGTAGTTTATTACGTTGTTTTAAAGACAATAGACGCCCCCACTTCGTCGGATAAATGAAGATGCAATAGGGTTCTCAGTGAATCTGCCTTCAGGATATAACAAAGTCCGGTCTTGTCAAGAACCGTATGTTCTTTTCTAGATTGCACTTTCTAGAAAAAGAATTTGCCACAGAATTTCTGATACACAAAGATTCTTTAAAAAAATAAGAACGCAAAAATAAAAAAATAAAAAGATATTATTTCTGTTGTATCATGTATGTCTTATTTTTTTTAAAGGAGATCTTATCTCTATTTATAGAGAAATTGTGAACCATTGTGTATTTTCAGGCTACGGTGAAAAGATTTCAGATCTGTGTCTTTTCAGAGAGTTATGTCTTTTCGGTAAAAAGATAAATTGATTTACTTGTATCTTTTCAAAGAGTTGTCTTTTCAGATAACAGTAAAAAGAAAAGTCAATTTCACTTGTGTCTTTTCATATTTACTGTAAAGAGATTCTAGATGTATATCTTTTCATGTTTACGGTGAAGAGATAAATTCAAATTTGAAAAGACACTTCTTTAGGGAGATGATATTTACAAGTTTGTCATTGAATTATTATCAATATATATATATATATATATATATATATATATATATATATATAAAAATAATGACAATTATAAACTTAATTTTGAAACAATAAAATATATATTAGTATACTAATATATATAACAATCCCCCACTTGTTTCAAAATAATAAAAAATTATGTATCAGAGCGATCATACGAAGCATCATCAGAGGTACCGATCAGTTTGAACCTTTGATTAGCACATCCAACTCAAAGTTTGTAAGGACTTTAAGTAGCTTATAGCCTTAAACTTAAAACATGTCTAACAAATCAGAATTATATATACACTTACTATGACCTAAATCATTAGTGACATAAGGCCTGCGCTTTACAGTCATGCGCTAAGTTTCACTTTCATACTCATATAGGTGAATCTGTCATGGGTACTCTTGTAACTACTTTATCACCCCAGAAATTGAATGCCTACAAAATCATTAAGAGTTAAATTTACCCTCTCACGTTACAAGAGATGTGCACGAAATTGAACACCATAGGGATGACCAATAGGTAACATACCTTCGCACACTTTTAAGAGTCACATAGTAGTTTCTTATCTTGTTGAACTGAGGATTTCGGATCTCCAACTCTACTAAGTTGAGGTTCAATTATTGTGCCTTTAAAATATCGGTCTTAGGCTCATCCCCCTTGATGTTTTTCACACTGTATCTTTAGGTAGTATTTTTGTAAGCTTTGAAGTCATTCTACCTCTTTTTCTCCATCAAACAATGCTATATACTCTAATTTCAAACTTAAATCAGAAAGACATGTTTACTTCTAGACTCCCACGATACTGTTCATTCTACCAAAGTAAAAATCCATCCGCTTGTGGATTTTTAATTAGAGAAGTCAAAAATTCAAGTAACATCAGTAAACTACTCTAAGAGTTTAGGTTTGCCATTATATTGTAAAACTATAATGTATAGTTCATTTTAAGTATCTTAACACCCTACGAATAACTTCTCATTATTCTGACATTGGGTTGTAAGTAAATCTACTAAATATTCCCAGTATAAATACTATATTGGGTTTAGTACGCTTCATTAAATACATAAGACTTCTATCTCAGTGATGCTAAACTGTAATTCATAGACTTGTTTAAGAATCGATTTATCTCCCGCCAATATCATAATATTAGAGACTAGAAAAGCCTTTGAACATGCATCCTCAATTAGATACTTTTTTACTAATAAATCTCAAAAAATTTAGTAATAATACACTTACAGAATGTGTTGAATAACCTATTGTTCAATACATTGAGGATGTGATCCCGACAATCTAGATCATATTTCAGCCATTTGAGTCGAGCATTCGATCCTCCACTGGACGCACTTCCCGCTCTTTTTGTTACGAAAATTGGTGGACATGGTGTAGTGAGGACGTACGCAATCTTGAATTGTCGCAAGATAAATTGCTCCTTTTGCTGTCATCTTTTGAAATTTTACTCGCCAAATCGGTCAAATTTGATGAGATCTTGATTCATGAACTTTATGCTCTGAGCCATTAAAACGAACTATTATCTTTAAATTATTGATAGAAATTTTGATATTGATAATGGCTCCGAGGCACGTAGTTCACTACGCTGTCTTAAAGGCAATAGACGCCCCCACTCCATCGGATAAATGAAGATGCAATAGTGTTCCCATCGAATCTGTCTTCAGAATACAACAGAGTCTGGTTTTGCCAATAATCATATGTTCTTTTCTATATTGCCCTTTCTAGAAAAAGAACCTGCCACACAAATTTTCTGATACACAAAGATTCTTAAAAACAATAAGAGCGGAAAAGAAAAATGAGAAATATATATTATTTCTGTTGTATCATGTATGTCTTATTTTTTTTAAAGGAGATCTTATCTCTATTTATAGAGAAATTGTGAACCATTGTGTCTTTTCAGGCTACGGTGAAAAGATTTCAGATCTGTGTCTTTTCAGAGAGTTATGTCTTTTCGGTAAAAAGATAAATCGATTTACTTGTGTCTTTTCAAAGGGTTATGTCTTTTCAGATAACAGTAAAAAGAAAAGTCAATTTCACTTGTGTCTTTTCAAATTTACTGTGAAAAGATGGATGCTTGACGTGTGTCTTTTCATGTTTATTGTGAAGAGATAAATTCAAATCCGAAAAAACACTTCTTTAAGGAGACAATATTTACAAGTTTGCCATTAAATTATTATCAATATATATAATGATAATCATAAACTTAATTTTGAAATAATAAAATATATATTATTACACTAATATATATAACAGGTCCTGGAGTTCTACTGTATCTCTCACCGTCCACATAGAAGAAATTTGACGTTGGGGGGTTGGGGGGTGGTAAGAGAGAGAAGCTGATGTGGAGGGGAGAGGAGATATCCACCATCTCTTTTATGAGGTTGGGGTTAATTTATGGAAACTAATAAATCGGTGGGAGAGAAATTAAAGGAATTAGAGATATTAAAGGAGTAAGAGAGAGTAAAAACAATCCAACGGTCTCTGAAACCATATTGTGGGTAAGATTTTAGGCAAAACAATAAATTAAATAGGAAAGATTTTAGGCAAAAAAAATTAAATTAAATTTTTCTTCTTCGTTCTAACGAAATAATAGCCTTATTTTGGGTAAAATTTTAAGCGAAAAAAAAATACTGACTATTATATTGGTTTAAAATTATAAAGAATAATAAATTTTAATAAAAACCTATGTTAGTAATTTTGTAATGGCCTAAGATTTTTTTTCCTTTTTTGTAGATATTAAAACTTTTTTTTTTTTATTATAGCCATAGTGACAAATTTTCGCGAATTACAAATGAAGGGGTAAAACAAAATTATTTTTTTGAAATCAAAATTGTCTGAAAAATAAAGAAAAAAATAGTTTTAATATCTACAAAAAGTTTCAAAAAAATAATTTTGTTTTACCCCTTCATTTGTAATTCGCGGAAATTTGTCATTATCGCTATAATAAAAAAAAATAAGTTTTAATATATATATAAAAAAAGAAAAAAAAAATCCTAGGTCATTACAAAATTACTAACATAGGTCTTCATTAAACCTTATCATTCTTTATAATTTTAAACCAATATAATAGTCGGTATTTTTTTTTTGTAGGAATGCAGAAGAAATTTTTAATTAATTTTTTTACCTAAAATCTTTCCCAAAATATAATTTATTTTTTTCTCTAAAATCTTAGCCAAAATATGATTTGAGAGACGATTGGATTTTTTTTACTTTCTCTCTCCTCTGTTAATTTTGCCTAAGAAATTGTTTTTCGTCTAACAATTGGTATCAGAGCACTCTTACGGCATATTCAATTTTCAATCAAAAAAAAATAAATTTTTTTTTTTTTGGGTCACTGTTGGTCCACCGTCCGTAAATAGGACGAGGCGGTAATGAGGCGACGACGGCTGCAGGACCGTCGGGTCCGGTGACCATATTGGTGAATAGTCCTTCTGACGATTTTCAAAAAAAATAAAAAAAGTTCTTTATGCCGATTAAAGCCGTCCAGACCAGACAGACGCAGGGACCGTCGGCAGGTCACCTGGTGGAGGTGGTGGTCACAAAGCCAAGAAAGCTCGCTATTGTTTACGATGGATAAAAAATTTTAAAAAAAAAATTTTGGAAGATGAACAGTAGAGGGTTTAGGGTTGGCTTCTCGGACCGGATTTTTCTGTAACTCCTTAATTTCTCTCCCACCAATTTATTGGTTTTCACAAAAAAAAACTCTAGATTAGTTCCTCTAGCTTAGTTTCTATGCAGCGTCTCAACGGTAGTGTAAGTTTTTAAAAGTATATTCAAATTTGATCATATAAATAATTAAGCAAAAATTACTAAAAAGTTGAGAGTCGGGAAAAAAAGTTCTCTGGGAGGGGGTAGGAAGGGGGGAGTTAATCGATTCTTTTATGCTTTCAATAAATTGATTCTTTGGGGATCGTCTTTTGATCGATTCTTTTATGTTTTCAATAAATCGATTCTTTGGGGATCGTCTTTTGCTTGGAGGCTGTCTCTCCATATTTCTCTCTTTGTTTTTTCCTTATTTTAGGAGTAGAATATAGAAGTTTTATACTCTCATTGGTGAGAGTCTTCTTTTAAGAGGAGATTGACTCTATGAAGGCTTTTTTGCAATTCATACTTGTTTCTGAAACGGTTTTGGTCACGGGTTTTATCGACGTTTTGATGGCTTCGTTGTTGCTCGAACATATACACTATTTCTACGTCATGAGGCATTGTTTAAAAACTTCGATTGAAGCGATGTATGAAGCTTTTGGTTAGTGTTTGCCCCCGTTTCCAACGTGGTGGAAGTTTTTATGGATCGTGAGTTTACCGATAGTGGTGGCGTCTCTTCTGATGGATCTTCGGTATTGGTTACCGATAGTGGTGGATTCTTAAATTTTTACCTTATTTTAAAGGTCATGAATTTCGTGTCGGTATTAGATGGGTCTTAGATGTCATTCAATGTATTTTAATGGTAGTTATTGTAACTACTACTATTGTGACCCTCTACTCTGTGACCATTCTCCATTTCAAATGAAAAGTGTAAATTTTCATTTCAAAAAAAAAAAAAAAAACACATGAAAAGAATGAGGAGCATTAGGTAGATAAACCTAACCATGGAAAGTATCAAGCAAAGTGACAAATTTCTCCGAAACTCACTGAAACAGGGGGCAGACAAAACTTTCGACGAAATTTCAATAATTTCTCCAAAATTTCAGCCAAATTAACGAAATTTCGCTGAAACTATGATTTTTCTTTTAGTTTCAATCATTTTTAAATAATAAATAAGTTTTTTTTATAAATATTAAATATTATATATATATATATATATATATATATATATATATATATATATATATATATGGAAAAGGCCGAGGACGGTCACCGTCCTCCAACCTTCCACGTGGACCTTGGGTGCATTGCTTAGATCATCTTTGAAAGAAAAAAAAATTAACTCGTCTGCACCGTGTATTTTGAACCATGAAATGTGGACCAATGAAAATCCTCAAACTTTGACTTGTGGGTTTAAAAAAAAATTTCGAATTTTTTTTTTAATATTGATCTAAACTGTTCACCTGTGCTCCACGTGGCACCCAAAAAGAATTTTGAGTGTCATATAGAGCTCCACGTGGATCTTGGAGGACGGTCATTGTTCTCCATTGTACTTACCAAAATGTAATCAAATTTTATCCAAAATTTATGGGAAATGACTCCTACCGAAATATTGCTGAAAACAAAATTTATTTGGTATCAAGCAATTTACCATTTTCAATCATAATAATTCTAATCATTCACCTATCCAACTCAGCATTTACATGCCCTTACAAATACTCTGCTTTCTTTTAACGTATCATTTCTAATCATTCACCTATCCAACCTCAGCATTTACATGCCCATCCCAAATACTCTGTTTTCTTTTAACGTATCATTTCAAATGAAAGTGTCGTTCTCCATTTCAAACTCATGGCTGGGCCTACCAACATATGAGGTTCGATCAATAAATGAGCCCGAAAACACAAGTTTGGCCGGAGATTGAAGAGAAGAGGCGGAAGGAGCTTCGGATGGATTTAGGAGTGTGTGAGGGTTCGCGCCTATATATCTGTAGTGTGGTGGTTGGGCCTACCGACCCTATCTGTACCATGATCTATGAGCCTACTGAGAACTCAGTTCGATCAAGATCACTACAGTTCCTCCTCGAATGGTTGTAAGACTGACGGCCGCCTATAGGTGACAGGGTAGGTTGGGTAGTACCGGTGGCAGCATGGTTCAAAATTTCGGTCGAAATAACTCATTTCACTAAACAGAAAAATTATTTTTTATCACTCCTCCAAAAATATGAAATTATCGGCCAACAATATAATTTCCCATCTTAAATAATCTAAAACCACAAAAAAAAAAATTTTAAATACTAGATCGATCAACGAAGAGGAAGAAATTACCTGAGTGAGCAGAGTTTTCATTAATTTGGTATACATTGGATTCGCAAGAAAATCTTCATAATCCTCCACTTTTTCTATTTATCTTTGCTTTTTTTATCTCCTCTTTAAATTAGAAATCTTTGTTTCCTCAAAGCCCAATCGGAGATTTATACGTTGAAGGAGAGATTGAAAGAGAGATGGCTTCTAGTTTCTACGCTGCCAGGTGCTCATTGCGCCAACATACGCATAAGCTGTAACCGCATGCAAATTTTCAGGTACGGCGGATATATATTAGCTGTTAAGCGGGGACAATGTAAATGGTGCTCTTAGTTTTTTTTTTATATATATGAATGCTCTTGGGTTATTTATATTATACACGTGGCATAATGTTTGAGTTGAACCATGCAAGACGCATAAAATATAGGTGGAATGATGCTTTGGACGGGTCCTGCAGACATATTGAGCTGTTTATTATCTGGTCGTGTACCTAATACTAGACATACAAGTACTATAATTAGACGAAAATTAACATCACTAATATAAATGTGTTCTAATAATGTTTAAGAATTTTAAAAAACCAATAAAATAAAATTTGACAAAATTCAGATCATATTTTCAAAAAAATCCAAAATTTACTAAAAATTTGACAATTTAAACTGAAACCGAGATTTTGATCCGCGGCTGGCAAGGCTTAGACTGTGTGAAACTCATCGTAACCGCATTGAGACCATTAGCATGTTACATGAAAGTGCCGTTTCACACAGCTGCCCGTAGTGAGACTAGCACGCCGCCATCTACAAGCCAGGGTAAGTCAGTCCGTTGTAACTGAACATAGCGCCATCCATACAAATACATCAGCTCAGATCTAACATCATCGAACACCCGTAGGGTCAAGAAAAATGTTGGTGAAAAATTTTCAAAAATAAAAAATATGCAAAAATTTTTTAAAATATTGAATACTAACGATTTATTGGAAAATTCACAATTTACTTGGAAACCATTGGGGATTAATTCCGTGCCATCAAAAGATGTCGAATTATTCATAATGTCTTGAAAATTTTGGCAATCTTTGTGACTCGTGCATTTCCTTTTGAGATCCTCCAAAGGCATCATTTAAGAAAGAGTAGATAGTAAATGCAGTAACCATACAGAAATATCTGGGTACAAATACCTCTGGGAAAAAACCCTAATTTCAGGATTATAATTGAACCCACCTGTGAGCTCACAAAGTGGTGTTAATCTTATATACCTTGTACATGAACTAGGCTCTGAATGAGTTGATATTACATAAACAGCCGGCAGAGCGCTCGGTTAACTGGTCACTTTTTGGGGATCCATGCAACATCGAAACATCCTGTGTGCCACCTGCTTTGAAGATCATGATCTACATATCTATGTTGTCATAGACAGGTGTAAAAACGTCACTATCATATAACACAGCATATATGGTTGCCACTAATTTTAAAAGGCAAAGACTGCTTTAAATTACATGATGGAGATGTTGTCTCAATATATTAAACTACATATCTTAGATCATGGTCATCAAATCGGATGGCAAACATAATTTCCCACATGGCATATGCCTGAAAACTGACCTGCAATAAGATTCACTTACGGTGGAACTCAGTCCTCCCAGATTCACCCAGTCCAATTTCTCAAGCACACATTGCGTACTTTACCTCTTTTATGAGTTTTGAGTTTCAATCACCAAATTAATTCTCCAAAGTTTTCAAATATGAATTCCATGTTTCAGAGTATGCACCTGTAAAATCCCAGGGAACAAATGGAAAATTCCCGAAGAAAAGTAAATATAAGAAAGAGGATAGCAGTAGATTATCATCCCTTTTCAGGGACGAACAGGATTTGCAGCCCCAGCTGGACGCGGCGCTTGCCCAGGCTTCGGCATATCATCCTGCAGATATGGAACAAACCAAGAAATCACAGTTAGTTCCCTACTAGTAGATAATAACAAAGCTTAGTCTTGCAAATCACAAATCATTTAGATTAATGGTATCTTTATTTTTTGTTAATATATAACAAGAAATAAGGAAAAGAACAAATAGCTTCATGCCAAAAAAGTGCCGTTCCTTAGGGTTGAGAAATAAGGTTATTGAGATGAAAAATAAATTATTAATATTTACATGGGGAAGTCATCATCATCGTAGTCTTAACCCATCTATTTGGGGTTGGTTTCGAGTCATATTTCTCCACTCATTTCTGTTTGGCGCCAAGCACCCTGTAACTTCACAATCCTTTATGTCGCTTCTCAGTTCACACTACTTCCCCTTAAGTCTTCATTAGTCTTCCTCTTCTCCTACCCTTTTGTTAAAAGGTTAGTTACTAACCTTTGATGGACATATCCAAACCATAGTTCGAAAACTAGGTGGGTCATTGAGTAACTCGGCTAAGTTACTCGACTTGTAAGGATGTTGAGTTTTTGTCCGAGTCGAGTCGGGATTTCGATAGAATGATGCAACTAGAGTTCACAAACTACCAGTATATATAAATATTTTCATGGGAAAAGGTTTTAGAAACCATATGTTGTTAATAAGTAACAAACAACCCATTTTACCAGGTATATCTTTCCATCTTTTCCCTTGAAAAATATTTGTACTTTTAGAAAATATATACTAAATTACCTTGCCAGAGTGAGTTGAGTTTATCAGTCTTTGAGTTCACTCGACCCAGCTGACTTTCAAGTCGAGCCGAGTTTCCAGGTTTTCAAACCATGATCCAAACCATCTCAGACAACATTCCGTATTTTTCTCCTTTATAGATGTCACGCAAATTTCCTCATGTACTCTTTCCTAATTTTGTCATTTCTTCTTGTCGCTTTTACACAGCCCAACATTTTGCTACATATAGTCTGTGAGATCTTATTGTTGTCTTTCTGAAAAAGTCTACTCGCCCGAAAGTGGAACTATTGGATCACACAACACCCTGTTGGCTTGTCTTTATTCCGTAAGCCTGTACTAATCCCATTAAAGATTTCCTCCTCAAATTCACCATCTAGTTATAAAGTAGAGCCTAAAGATCGAAATATGGCAATGTAGCACTAGATGGTTTCTATTTAGCTGAATCCTCCTCCGGTCTATCATGTTAACTCAAATTGCACTCTATAGCTTTAGAGCATTTGTTCTACTAATTTTCAAGCCTCTTCACTCAATAAGGCATTTCTTCACAATTCCATTTTATACACGCACCATGGAATCTCTACTTTGTATATCTATCATTATTACATCTATATGATGTTTGGAAACAAACAAGGACTCAAAGTAGACCCTCAATGTAACCCAACTTCGAGAAGGAACTCAATTCTTCTCTCCACTAGTTCTTGTCTTTTCATGCACAAGATGCATTTCTTGCTTAGCGTCTACCAAATTATCTGTCCCAGCGCTCTATTTCATGCTTGTTTCCAAATCAATAAGAACCATGTGTAAATTTTTCCTTCTCTCCCTAAACTTGTTCAGTACGTTGCCTCAATAAGAAAATTGCATCAGTTGATGATCTCCCGAACATAAATTAAAACATAAACTGAAACCAAACTGCCTTCTTTGTTGAACCTTGCCATTAGTAAAAGGAAAAAGGTTCAATTAGACTACTATTCACCACGACATGTATGGTTCTTTTATTCATCATCATATTCCTTGTGTTTTGGGGGAGGGGAGCATTTCAATGAATAATTTATCTAGCGAAGCTTGGCATGTTAAACCAGCATCTTATCGCGCTTAATCTTTCTCATAGGTTACCCAATTACACAATTGGGACCTCCCTTCAGGCCATAGTAAATTAAACATGGTAAGCTGTACTTGCCTGCAAACCAGTGGAAAACACAATCAAGAATCTAAAATTTAAATTGCTTTATGGAAATGAGAAACCCTAGAATCATCGGGTTGTTAACAGAAAAATGAGGCATTTCGCAACTAAATTAATTTTTTTAAAAAGAGATCGTACGGCTGATATGCATTCAGAGATTCACTGTACTTATAACAGACATCATTGCATTATGGAAATGAGAAACCCTTGAATCATCGGGTTGTTAACAGAAAAATGAGGCATTTCACATTTAAATAAATTTTAAAATCATATGGCTGATATGCATTCAGAGATTCACTGTACTTATAACAGACATCAAAAGCTCTGCATTCAGAGATTCAGATACACATTAAGGCAGTTGTAAACATTGAACACGTATTCTGCTTTAAGGCCAAGTAAACAGAAAGGATCCATACCATGGCCATCAGATAAACTGAAATGCCTCTGTCAACCAAACAATAGGAAAGACGCCTGCTAGCATACTGCAGAGCTTATTTGCCTCCAAACGATTTTTTTAAATGAACTCTCACTACCCACACAAATCTTGTTCCTTCTCCTTTCTCAATTCTACACTTTGAGTTCAAGACATCAAGTACAGTATTTCCCTCACAATTCGGCACATAGTTACAACATCCTCTTGCGATAATAGGAAAGACGCCTGCTAGCATACTGCAGAGTTTATTTGCCTCCAAACGATTTTTTTAACATGAACTCTCACTACCCACGAATCTAGTTCCTTCTCCTTTCTCAATTCTACACTCCGAGTTCAAGACATCGAGTACAATACTTCCCTCACAATTCGGCACATTGTTACAACATCCTCTTGCCATAATACAAGTCAATCTTTGATTGTGATTTGATTAGAGGCGACTTTTCTTTTACGTTAGAAGCCAATAATAACAAAGAACTTTTCTCCAGACAACATTTGAGGTTCCAATCAATAGTAGCAACATGGTAATGGTATAAAGTTTACAAATTTATGTACTTTAACTTCAAAATGGGGCAAGTACCCACATCAACAATTCTACATCCATCAAAGGTCCCATCAGATGGTAAACTCTGCTTCCAACAAAGGCCCAATCAGATGCCCCCCAACAAAAAAAATAAAAATAAATAAAGAAACACACATCTGCAACTCTACTGCCAACAAAGGTCCGATTAGATGGTAAACTCTCTGCTGCAAAGCTCAATGAAGGCTACCAAAGCATTCATATTGGCAAATAGAAATAAATCAAGTAAGATGCCTAAGAACTTAATAACTAAAGATCAAAATCGAATTCGAAGAAGGACCCAATCATGGTTCAAAAACTTGGCCAAACCGATACATTAGTTTCTTGAGGGAAAGATATGAATACTGTAACAAAGTACTGGTATCACAGCTGACTCAGCTGATACCGATTGGTATTAGTCGATACCACCAATACCGATCAGTTTCAACCAATAACGATCGGTTTAGGCTCAATCAGCCGAAACAGATCAGTTGTGCACTGCATCGTGGGCAATGCACAGTGCTCAGTCATGTGACCTGCCATAGCCTTATACTGCTTGTTTTTGTCCCCATTTCTTCATTGACTAAAAGCACAACTAAACGGGCAGATTGGTGGATTGAAACCTTGATTTTCTTCGCTGAAGTATTGTTTCATTCTCTTTTCATGAAAATCAATTTCATTTTATAATTTTATTAAATACACTAGCTTGTAATCTTTTTATTTTTGCAGTTAGAGTACTAGTTTGTAATTGCGGTGTAGTTTGCAAATAATTAATTTTTGGAGAGATTTTCAAAGCCTCAACTGTTATTTTTAAAAATGCAGTGCAGTTGATCATGTTGATTTTTGACTCACTGGAAGTTAGCAACAGTGATATTGGATAGAATTCTTCTAACAACCCACCAACCACAACTGACTTAGCAAATGTAGCAACGCTAACTATGTAGACCAAAACCCATCACGAAGCAGCTACCATGCTTCTGGCATATTAAAATAATCAGATTTCTTTAATTCACTGTCAGTATTCTTCTTTTCTCAGGTATGAGAATTTGCTTATAATTTATCGATGTAAGAAAATTGTTGAACACAAACTTATTCACGGTGAATTAGTATTCACCTACAATTTACAAACATATCAAATGGAGCAGCACAAAAAAATAAATAAATAAATAAAATCAAGAATCTTATATCAATGCATCCATAATAAGTTAAAAACAAGAAAGAATTCCAATTAAAAATTTTGCATAATACAAGGCGAGAGAAAAGATAAGTAATTGAGTAGATACCCTGCGCCTAAAACGCTGAGGCGGTTCACGGTTCCTTCTAGCAGTACGAGAACGAACCCTAACAACATGGGAATGGATGGCACATGAAACACAGTACTGCATCTTTGCATACAGCTTCGGAAGAGTATACCCTAATATAATTCATGTTTAATAAGCACAAATCAACAAATTGCAAAAACAAAAACAAAAAAAAGTAATTTAATAACAAGTACCATCATAAACACAGGCCTCCTGGACATCTCTGACAGCAGCTTGCTCGACGATGTTCCTCACGAGAAACCTTTTGATTGCTTTGTCCTATGAGGAATCCACAAGAAAGAAAGATCAAATGTTTCTTTTCCTGTTTTGGAATCTGGAGAAAGATTTTGTTTCTATTTTATAATCAAAAGAAACACTTATCCAAAATTTCAATTTCTATTTCTGGACTAAGATTAAGTGAAAGAGAGCAGAAAAATGATCTTGGCTGCTTTTTCCCCAAAGGAAATTGAAAGATTAAAGGGGTCAAATAACCATTTTCCAAAATTAAAGAAAAAAGTATTAACTACCAGAGCTCAGAAAATAAAAAATTAAACTTTAAAGCTCAAATTAATACTCACAAGTAGGGTATAAAGATTTTACGGCAATCTATTGTGCCTGATAAAATACCAACCCGGAACTTAACAATACCACTAATTATTCAGCTATTACCATTTATCATTGGTACACATGGATATCGGAAAGCTCAGTTTAATGGTGAAAAAGATAAAGAGGGAATGGGACGGAAAATCTAATGTCAAATTCCTACTATAGAAAATCACACTGTTACCAAAGTCTCCTACTTATCATAAAACAAATAAATCCTGTTTTAATGACTTCTCAAAATAAAATTGCATTTTTTACGAAGTTATTAATTTCACAATTAAATCGTGATTACTTTGCGACTTATTCAGTAAATCAGAACTGTTCCAATACATTTTACACGGACTCAGATATATATGTTGACCAGATTAAGTACATAGATTAAGGGGTCATTGCACTAAAGCTTTAAAGTTTAACTCTATACTCAAATGTAGTTCACATCCCACGTGGCACCTGATTGCCATCTTCAACACATCCTCTGAGGGTTCGCTAGCCACTCTAGGATATTAGGAAACAAAAGAATATAATTCGTTGCCGTCCATTCCACTGGTCAAAGATATCAGTTTTTCACCCAAAAAATCCGTCCTTAAAAATTTTTAACCATTGACCACAAAATCAGCAGTGTGAAAACAGATTTTTATGGATGGGCACTGATCGACCTATTGCATGTGCACAAGGCACCTGATTCTTGGATTGGGTGCCACATGTGTTCCAAATGACTCATATGTAGAGTTTAACTCAGCAAGTCACGTACAGGCTCCTCCTTCAAAGCCAATATTCATTATTTATATTGTTTCATAATTAATTATTTATTTTTTTCCCTTATTCCAGAAATTTCAGATTTTTTGGCCCTTCAGATCTTTCCCTTGCCAACTTATTCCCGCACACCACCCGACGTGTTAACTTTGGGAATTCAATAGATTAAATATCAAGGCTGGTTTTACTGCCACACCACTTTATGTTACAGCCACCTCAATAAGTCAAAGTCGAAAGTGTTGACTGCTTTGAATCAGACAATGGAGATCGGTTTTTCTTCCCAACCTTGTACACAAGAGATCTTGGGATCATGAGCATACCATCAGACGGTCATATGTTGATTACACGTGGCATGCATATCAGAAAGTTAACACGATCATAGTGTACATTCAAACGTGGTTCACTTTTTAGGGTGTGCGCCATGGAATCAACATCTGACCGTCAAATAGTAGGGCCCATAATCTATTATGTGGAAGACTAGGATGAAAAACGATCTCGATCATCTGATTTAAAGCAGCCACTAATTTTTACTTCGCTTAAAGGAGGGCGTTGTAACATAAATTGGAGTGGCAGTAACAGCAGCCAATATCAAAAGCATCAAATAACCAATTTAGAGATCTGAGAAAGGAGATGACGATTTCTGCGTTCTGATTAGAAAGAAATGAACAAAAAATCTGATCTTAATTCTCCTTTCATCAACCAGATAACTACTGACCAAACTTCTATTTACGATTCTTATTTCACACTACTCATTAAAATTCAAAACACCACAAGAACTAGGTTTCAAATAACCAAATCTCGAATGCAGAAAGAGATCGATCGAGCGGGGTACCTTGGGGCAGCACTTCCCACAGTTAGAACAGCGAATGAAATTAACGTGGCCTCGGCCGTGCTTGTTGCGGCCGCCATTTCTGCGCTTAAAAGTCTGCAGATATCGAATAAGGACACAGAAAAATCAGATAACAATAAGAAGAAAAAGGAATTTTAGGGTTTAATCATCGTCAGTTAGGGTTATCTCACCATTGGAACTGGATTTTAGAGATCTTTTTCGCCAAAACCCTAACCCTAGATCTGAGCGATGAGTTCCATCTCTCGGCTCTTTTTCTAGGGTTTAATCTGTAGGGGAAGAAGATAGCGAGATATTTATAGTAAGGAGTCGGCAGGTATTTCGATTTTCTTGTAGGGTAGGGTAGTAAAATCCCCTGCAATTACACCACATCGAGAAAGTCAAAGATTCCTTGAATCTATCCACGAATCTCAAATTCTCATGCGACGCGCTAGAGGACCTAGGACTTCCAAAGGGTCGGGTCGACCCAATAACCAACCCTTCAACAAGGACTATTTACCGGGTCGGACACATGAACTAGACCCGTCACAACTGCTCCTTTCCTTTACTTTGGCGCTCGGGCTCTCAATGGGCCGGATTAGGGCCGGGTTGGGGTTCAATCCAGCCCTAACCTACCAGGGCCGAGCTCGAAATTTTTTCAGCCCGGCCCTAATCAGGGCTACGATGTACTCAGCCAAAGCTCTAGGATGTTTCTTCGAGTTTTTTTCAATTTTTTTTTTAAATAAAATTTGGTTAGACTATTTTTTAGGGATTGTTTTTTCTAATAAAATTGAATTGGGCTATGTTTTTCTAATAAAAGTTTGAGAAGGTTAAAATTTTAATTAAATAATTATATTACTATTATAGAGGCTTGGGTACATGCTTTTATTCAAATATTTTATTTTAATCTGTTGCACAATGGTTATAACAGACAACGGTTGCTTAAAAATTTATTAACAAATTATCCAAGTTGTGTAGTTAAAAAGCTATGCAACGATTGCTTGAAAATAAATTAAGTCATCTAATTTGTCCAACCAAAAAATATATGCACAAGATTATTGCGCTTTTGACTTAAATGTTCTAAGTTTAAATTGTTCAACCATTTAATCTCAAGACATTTAAATAAATCACATTTAACTATATAAAAAAAATTATAATTTTAAAAGATAAATCATATATATATATATATATATATATATATATATATATATATATATATATAATATCCAGGCCGAGCGTGGGCCGGATGTTGTAGCACTCAATCCAAGTCCGGCCTGGATTTATCTGAGTTGCAATATCTTAGCCCGATCCGAATACCGGGTTGGATGTGCTTAATAAAAAATACCACTTTTTTCAAGTCGAGGCAGGCCAAAATCCAGGCTGACCCAACCCATTGAGCGCCCTATTTGGCGCAGCTCCCTCTCGAGTTCCTCCCAAGCGTTGATCTAGTTAGGGACCTCTAGCACGTCCTCATATCACATCTGTCACCACAAATTTTGAGCAGATGCATTAGCTTGAGCCAAGGTAGAGATAAGAACATTTGATAGATTTGTGATATTCATTGATTGGAAAGAATATCTAACATAATATATACATGAAAACCTTTATTTTTAACTTAAATTCTTCCTTCTCAACATGCGTTTTCCTTCCTTAAACCACAATATAGATCTTGAGATGATGGGCCTATCACAAATTGCTCGCATGGTCCGATTCAACTTCTCGGGTTACTTTTGAAAAATCGGGTTGAAAAGGAAGAATCCTAGGTTGTAAGAAAAGTACCTTATATACATTTGAGCTAGGGTTGAGGGGTGTGCACTGCATGTAGAGTTCAATTTTGCATTTGAGTGTTGCTCACATGTCACGCGACAACAAGTAATGGCGGAACTAGGGTTTGCAAATGATAGTAACAAATTTCAACAAACTTTTATAAAATTCATTGAAACAAGGTTTAGATGAAATTTTTAACAAAATTTAAGTAATTTTTCCAAAATTACAAAAATTTCAACGAAATTAATGAAATTTTGTCAAAATTAATGAAATTTTATTAATTTTAGTCATTTTTAAATAATAAGAAAGACTTCTATAAATATTTAATATAATATATATATATATATGGGAGTCGATTAGGTCCTCCAAGATCCAGTGGAGCTCCACGTGGCACTCAAAAAACTTTTTGGGTGCCACGTGGAGCACAGATGGACAGTTTAGATCAATATTTATAAAAAAATCGAAAAATAAATTTTAAACTCACAAGTCAAAGTTTGACGATTTTCATTGGTCCATATTTCACGATTCAAAAAATACACGGTGGAGATAAGTTTTTAATTTTTTTTTTCAAATATGATCTAAGCAATGCACCCAACGCCCACGTGGCATCGAAACAATATTTTGGATGCCACGTGGAGCTCCACGTGGAAGGTTGGAGGACGGTGACCGTCCTCCCATGGAGGACGGATCCCTTTTCCTATATATATATATATATATATATATATCTTTTGTATGCCTCGAAAATTTCCCCAAATGTTGTATTTTTTCACAAAATTTATTTGAAATGAACGAAAATGACCCCTATCGAAATATTGCCAAAAGCAAAATTTGTCACTATGGTACAAGTTCAAGAAAATTTTGAAAGAAAAATATGACAAAATGCAGCAAGTTCGGAGAAAATTTTGGAGGAAAGATTAAAAATAACATGAGATAACACCTAGATGGCTAAATCCTCCTAGGTATTTTAACAAACATGCGACAGACATATATTAATTTAAAAGTCATCTTAATTGCATATTAAAGAAGAAAAATAATAAAAAGAGGAGAAGGAGAAGAGGGAGATCTTACTAACGTGATAGCGGTGGCCGGTGGGAGTGGGCGGCAGCCAGCAAGAGAGGGCGGTAGTGGCAACCTAGAAGGAGAGCGATTCGGGTCAGCGCCGCTGGCGTCGAGTTCAAGTGGGCGAACTGCTAGAACCAAGAGGACAAAGATATTAGAGAGGGCGCCGTCGGGGGTTTAGCCGTTTATGTTGGGTTCTTGGGTTTTAGAGAGAGAGAGAGAGAGAGGGCACGGCCGGGGTTTTAGAGAGAGAGGGCGCTGCCGGCCACTAGGGGTTTTAGTCTTTTAGAGAGAGAAAAGAGAGCAAAGAGAGAGAACGTTAGGGGTTGTAGAGAGAGAACATAGGCCAAAAGACACTGGCTGTTGGGTTTTAGAGAGAGACAAGAGAGAGAGAGAGAGAACAGAGGGCGCCGACCGCCGAGGGTTTAAGAGAGGGAAAAGAGAAAGAACAGAGGGTGTAGAGAGAAAGGGGCGACAAGTTAAGTTTTTTGGGCGACAAGTTAAGTTTTGTATTTTTTTAAAGAAAAAACAAAGGTTTTTTGGGGTTTGAGTGCGGGCGCTCGCCTGCACTCACATGTTCGTGGTTCCGCCACTGACCGCAAGTTGCACCACATCCTTTCAAAGTTTAGAAGTCTTTAGGGTTTTCCAAAAATAAACTAAAAAATAACATTTGGTCAACGAGGTTTTTTTCACAAAAATTATCCGTGACGATTTTCAGCCTTTGACCATAAAATTAGCAATGTAACGACATTTTTTTTGTTTTTTCATAGTAATTGAGCAATCTTGTCATCCTTAGATTAGGTGCCATGTGACACCTAAATGACAAGTCTAGAGTTCAACCTTACATTTGACTTGGATCGCATGCCGAGTGCCGCAAGTTGAATCACATCCTTTAAGGGTTTAACATTTTTTAGGGTTTTCAATAAATAAAATAAAAAATTGTCAATTTTTCCCTACGTTTCATGGGTCAATTGAGTTTTTTGCCCAAACTTTATATATTTTCAATCTTAGATCACAAAATTTGCAATGTAAAAATAGGTTTTTTGTTTTCTTTTCTTTTTTTGAAGTCCTTGATCAACCTTAGGATTCTCCAATGAGGTGCCATGTGACACCTAAATGACTCAATTGTACAACTAAGTGCAAGCTCGTATTCTAAAACTATATTATCAACATGGAGAGGTGTTTTGATTAGAAACATTTGGTGTTTTGTTATGAATGTTCCCTTAGGGTTTCTTTGGATAAAGCCTAGGAAAATGGTGGATTTGGATTATAAAATCCCACGCTTTCCTATGATTTCCAGGCTTATGGGAAACCACAGGATTTTGGATGGCCAAGTATAGTGACCGAAAACTGACTCCAAAACATAAATAAATCTCATGAAAATAAAGGAGAGAGAATATTTGTCGGAGAGAGATATCTATCCAAACTGAGAAGAGAGAAATTATAGGGAATGGGTAGTTGGCACCTAAGAGATAGGAGAAACAGGAGAGAGAGAGAGAGAGTGTATGTAATCACAGTCACCATATCGAGGTTCGGCAATAATTTAGCGAGTTTAAAATTTGGAAAATTTCGGCAAATTTAAGACTTTCGGGGAAATATTCAAAAGAAAAAACAGTGAGAAAATTTAAAAAAAAAAAACAAAAAAAACTTTAAACAATAATTTCAAAAAATATAGTAAAAATTTAAGTAAGTCAGAATTTTTTTTGAAAAATTTGGGAATAATTCACGAATTATTCACGATTTTTTATGATTAGGCGAATTTTTGAAAAATTCGTGAATAATTCGAGGGACCTTAAATTCACGAATTATTCAAAAAATGGGTGATTTTTGTGACTATGTATGTAATGTGGGTACAATTGTTTTCTAACTCAAGGTTCTTCCTTCTCAACCCAGGTGTTTATGATTAAATCGTTGACTACTTTGAATCAAACTATGGAGATCATTTTTCGTTCCATTCTTTGTAAAAATTGATCTTGAGATCATAGTCCTACCATGTCGGATTTTGATTTCACGTGGATGATAATCCTAAAAGTGATCTATGAACTATCTTTGATGCACGCCTATGATATGTTCAATTATTCGCGATTTTTGTGATTAGGCGAATTTTCGAAAAATTCGTGAATAATTCGAGGGACCTTAAATTCACGAATTATTCAAAAAATGGGCAATTTTTGTGACTATGTATGTAATGTGGGTACAATTGTTTTCTAACTCAAGGTTCTTCCTTCTCAACCCAGGTGTTTATGCCTAAATAGTTGACTACTTTGAATCAAACTATGGAGATCACTTTTCGTTCTAGTCTTTGTAAAAATTGATCTTGAGATTATAGTCCTACCATGTCGGATTTTGATTCCATGTGGTTGATATTCCTAAAAGTGATCTATGAACCATCTTTGATGCACGCCTATGATATGTTCATGTTTTGGGATTTTATCGACTTAAAATTTGATCATAAGATGATAGGACCATGATCTCAAGATCTATTGTGCCAAAGATTGGGATGAAAACCACATCCATCATTTGATTTTCAAAGCAGTCAAAATCATGGTATGTGAAAATAAGTTCCCTACTATTTGAGGAGAGAGAGAGAGTGTAGAGGTGGTTTATTGGCGCCTACAAAATGGGGGAGAGAGAATAGTTAGTATGAATGAGGAAAAAGCACATACTTTATTTTTATTTGATGGGCATGTTTGGATATGAGGAAATAGAGGAATACGTAGACTCAAATTCTATTTTATGTGATTTTTTATTATTTGAAAGCGACTTAAGGGTTGGAATATAAAACACAAGTTTTTCATTTATTTCTGAATGAAGAGTTTGAGGGCACTCCTCGGCATTTCAATTTGACAAAACAAGTAGAGAAGAAAAATGTAAGGGTACGCAATGTTTTTAGGGATTATTTGGATTGGGATAGCCACACAAGAGAGATTTTGAGAGAATTTGAGTTTATTTAGATTCTATCAAAAAAAATTTATTATTTATATATTTATCCTAATTTCTCATAAGAAAAGGAAGATTCTAATGAGAGAGCTAAGATTTAGAGAGGAATTATAGGGACCTCTTAAAATTTGTGTGCACATGATACTATTGCTGTTGCACGGAAGCTCAAAAACTAACCAACGATCTCACAATAAGCGGTCAAATAAGAACGTAAAAACAGAAGAACATCAATCACAAACACACAAGAAACAATATTTATATGGTTCGGCAATATGCTTACATCCACAGGCAACGATGATTCACTATATTGATGATTACACAAAAATACAAGAACATTCAAGCCTCACTAAAGCTTTCCTCAAAATTCTGTTAGGTTTTCCAAAGCTTTACAATGATATCCCAACTCTATAATTCGACCAAGAGTTTTCCCTCTATATAGAAAACACAAATTCTACTTCTAATTTAAGAAAGGCTCGCCTTATATAAAAAATCTAAATTCTACTTCTAATATAAAAGAAACTAGCCTTATATAGAAGATCTAAATCTTACTTCTCTTTCTCTCTCTCTCTCTCTCTCTCTCTATATATATATATATATATATATATATTCATGAAAATCAAAGTAACAAAAAAAAAATTATTTAGGAAAAAATTTTAAATAATCCATGACCTTTCACTCCGTTATCAATAACGCACTTAAACTATTGATAATATCAAATAGACACTTAAAGTACGCTTAAATTTATCAACCAAGCCTTTGTCGTCACCTTCCATTTATGACTGAACAAAAACGCTGAGTTGACATACAACTCAGCAAAATAGCGTGTGTGGCACCCACGTGGCGAGGACTTAGCTACCACGTGGGTGCCACGTTGACATACAACTTAGCAAAATAACATACGTGACACCTCACGTGGCGCCAATGTGGGTGTCACGCACGCTATTTTGCTGAATTGTATGTCAACTCAGCGTTTTTCGTTCAGTCATTAACGGAAGGTGGCGGTAGGGATTTAGTTGATGAACTTAAGTGTACTTTGAGTGTTTATTTGATATTATCAATAATTTAAGTGCGTTATTGATGACGGGGTGTAAGTTTAGGGGTTATTTTGAAAAAACTTCAATTATTTATTCCACTTAAATAATGTTGGAAAAGTCGGGTTATTACAATTTTTCAGCTCAATCTTCGATACATTAGATCTTCAAATCATGGGACTTCCATTAGGCAATCAGATTTTGATTTGTCATGAGCATATATCGAAAATATTTCTTGGATAATTTATTTAAAAGGTGTGTCACATGAAATTAACATCTGTCCATCTAATGATTTGACCATAATTTCAAGATCTATTGGGTCGAAGTTCTAGGGGTTTGAAATGGTATTCGCGGCGATAACAAGACGTTCAATTATTTTATGTTACTTATATATGAGTATTAACAATAAAAAATTAATGTCTGCAACCTCTGATTTCCACCATTGACTGCCTTGAATGGATACATGGAAATCATTTTTTTCTCAATATTTTATTGAATTGATCTTTAGATCATGACCCACCTATAAGACGGTCAAATATTAATTTCAAGTGGAACACATCCCAAAAGTAACCCCATAACCCTTCTCATGGTACGACAATGATCTCCACGTGAAATGAAGATTTGATCGTCTGATGACAGGCCAACGCTCATGATCAGCCATTTATGTGGATATAGTCATTTTTATAGATCATTTTTATGGATGATTATTTTTATAATATTACATTTGTTTTTCAGTTTCAATGATCTTTTGTGATATTACAACTTTTTTTATTAGGATATGTAATTTTCCTAGAATTTCTCACATATGTATCCAAACACAAGATTTCTTTAATCGTGTGTTTTCTTGGCTAGTAATGTGATTATCCAAACGAAAAACAAAGGTAAACAAAGGAATCCCATGATTTTTTATAACTCGATTATTCATGGAAAAATGTATGAATATTATTTTACTTTCCATATTTTTATCCAAACAGACCCTTGGTTTCAAGGGAAATAAAGAGAAATATGGGAAAACTCATATACAACAAATAAATTGCCGAGATTCCCATAGTTTGGATGACATACGAAGGATCAGAAATTATCTTCGCATTTTCTGTCAAAATCCGAGAATAAATGCCGAGGGGATCCCTCAATTTTCAATCTTCCGAGCCTTCAAACTCTTCATTCTGTCCAACGCAGCTACCTATTTGTCTTTTTCTCCAATGCAGCTACCTCTTCAGACAATAGGTATTCTCTCTCTCTCTCTCAACCCAACAAAACCACTAGAAATTCTAAAGATTTTCAAATTCAAGACTTATAATTAAAAGAACTAGTTTGCAATTTGAGATCTCTCTTTGAGGTTTTTAGCCTATAGAGTTGTGTAGGCCTATAGAGTTGTGTAGAGAAAGGAGAGAAGTTAGGGTTTGATATGTAGAGTTTTGTTTCCTTTATTTTATCAGAAGAAATTTTGATCGTCCAATTAAATGAAGCTCAATAGACTAAAAATGAACGGCTCCCTTAGTATTATGGTGTTTTTTTTTATTGCAACTATTTTTTAATTTGAATGATCTTTTATGGTATTATAAATTTTTTTTTGTTAGGATATGTTATTTTCCTACACTTCCTTGCATATGTATCCAAACAAAGGATTTGGTTAATCTTGCGTTTTCCCAACTAGCAATGTGGTTATCCCAACAGCTAAAAACAAAGGGAAACAAAAGAACCTCATGGTTTCCTACAACTTAGGTACCTATGAAAAAACTAGGAATATTATTTTACTTTCCTACATTTCCCATGTTTTTATCTAAACAGGCTCTAAAAGAAAGTGCAAGAAAGTGCTGAGAGTTCAAAAAATTGGGGAATTTAGGATTTTATTTTCCCACCCTTATTTACAATCCAAACGGTAGAAAATGAAGGATTTGTAAATCCAATACGTCATTTTCCGTCGTTTTCCCCATATCCAAACACACCCTTAGTATTCCTGTAATTGCCAAATAAAGGCATTCCATAAGCATCATTTCCCATAATGATGGATCACAAAAGGCCCTTTCTTCAGATTTGGTAAATAAGAGTAATAATGGCGGCTCTAGTATTTTGTGGACAATACGAATTTCACAGCACGAAGATACACCATCACCTACAAAATTAGCACCATGAATTCAATGAAAAACAAGATCTCGGATCAACCTTTCAGGTATTGGAAAAAGGGTAGCGCTATCGCCGCTTATTGAATTACGGAGGGCACATACTAAAAATCATTGATTGCTTTGAATCAAATAAGAGATTATTTTTCGTCGCAATCTTCCAGAAAATGAAATGAATCTTGGATCTTGAGGCCATGAGCATCCCACTGGATGGTAAATTTTTTATTCCATGTGGCACACATCGCAAAAACTAACCTGCAAATCAGGTTTGATCATTATGTGCCCCACATGATGTTTATGTCACTTATTAGGATGTGTGCCATGCGGAATGAAAAACTAATTATCTCCATCATTTGATCAGTACTTTGGTAGGTCACAACAAATTCAGAAATTCAGAGGGACATGGAAAGAAATGTTCAGGAGATATTGGCAACACCATATATCAGATCGGCGATGCCATCTCTGGCAGGGTTTTCTTTATTTCAATTTTATTTTTAAGTTAGGGAAAATGGGGAGTTTATTTTTAACCTGCTAGACTGGCCCGTCACAACAATGCCCAATTCAATTGCTCGGGAAAGAGAGGCCAGCGTTCATACTACTGACTCGCAATTGAAGGCATCTTTGAATAAAAAGCTGGCGAGAATACCAGAGCCTCCGGGAAGAAAGGCCTGAACAAGAGAAAGAGCCATATGGGAACGACAATGATCCACCTAGCGTGTCGTCACGGGTTCTTATGAGCCTCGAGGCACGTACTCAATTTCGCTACATGTTGCACAAAAAACGATCTTACGTGTTTATAATTTACACCATCAAACCACCCATCATGGTCAACCCTCCGTGCGGGGACTACTTAACTTGTAAGATTGCCATTTTACGAGTAATCAAACACCCAATGAATCAAGAATCATTTGAGTTTTTAAGCATATATATATATATATATATATATATATATATATGGGAAGCAGTTACTGTCCATAGACAAGACAATGAAAACTGGAATGCTGATCAGAAGTAGAAAAATAAAAGCATTCATAGATATCTCAAATCACTTCATTTCCATCGGCATTTTATTATCTTCAAAACTCACAGGGCATTTTGAAAAACTTAAGCTTGATTGACGGGTTCAAGGGCACTCTTTTGCGTATACCTCGCTGGCGTAGTTCCAGTTAATGACCTTCCATATGTTCAACAAATAGTCTGGCTTCACATTTTTGTACTGCACCATTGAAACCCTCAAAAAGTTACAAAGTACAATATAAGCAAAGAGGAGTCACTAAAAAACAGAAAAGCTGAATATAAAAGGAGCTTGTATACCTTATCCCTAGACACAGCTTATCAAATATCAATCAATCTAGGTAGTCTAATCAGTGAGCCATTTTGGGATTTTTAATATGTTTTAAGACATTTATACTTTTAATTTTGTTTTCTCTCTGATTTTTCCTGCGAATATTTCCCCAAATTTTTTCCGAATTTTAACCTCAGCCGAATTATTGCCAAACCTCGACTTGGTGACTATGCAGTTGGTGCTGTCAACAGGTAGGATTGGCCCCTTACCCAACCAACCCATTTTTTTTAATTGGGCCGGGCAAATGAACTTGACCCATCAGGTTCAGTCGTGAAAAAATCTGACCAACCTAATATACATTTTATAAATATATACAAGAGTATAGGGGATTTTGAATTGGGTCAGCCCGACCCTACCCGGGTTTTTTTATGGGTCGGGTATATACCCTCGACCCATCAGGAAGGGTCGCTCTGGTCCAAGTGTATATGGGATGTATCTAATAATATTAGTGTGTATGTATCTACTCTTCACTCCCTAAGCCTTCTTCGTTTTTCTATCTTCTCATTTCTCTCCTCTTCCAACACTAAACCTAATACCACTAATCTAACCCTAATACCATCAAATTCATCTTGGTATCAAAGCAGTAACCTGAACCAGTGACTGCCCCTCCTTATGCTGACGCCAGCATCATGATGACATCAGCCGGTAAAACCAGTTGACCAGAAATCCTACAAACCTTGTATTGTTGGAATCGACTTTTGATGGCGAATACCTTTTCCTTCTGTGACGTTTCGATCCAAGGCCTCTAGCAAGGCGTTTCGAAGGCGCCTTTTGGTACGGTGCTTCTTCCTCCTGTTTTAGGTTTCTGTGCTCCAAGATTTTCGAGGGTTTCCTGCAATGGTTCCTTTACTCCCAATATGGGAACTGGGACTATTCCTATCTCTTCCTCATTGTCACTATCACATGTTTTACATGTTTCCCAGTTTTCTATTAATCTTCTTTCTGTTAGTAGTATTGCAAATAAATTAAATTGTTGTGTTATGTTTTATCCTACTCATTGTGTGTTTCAGAAGTTACTACGAAGAGAATAGTTGGTAGAGGCATTGAGAGGGGTGAACTTTACTATTTGCCTGTTGACTTCAGTACTCCTACTGTTGTCGTTGTTGATGGACCCACTACTATTCCCACTTCTATTTTTCCTTTTCCTGTTAGGATTAGTTTAGATACTTTATCTGTGTGGCATGCCAAACTTAGACATGTTGGGTTTCAGACTTTATGCACTCTACTTCCTGGTTTTAAATCTATTAAATTTCAATGTGATGTTTGTGAGCTTTCAAAATATGTTAGAAATTCTAATCCATCTCACATGCATTAATCTGATTCTCATTTTCATATTGTGCACTCTCATGTGTGGGGTCCATCCTCAATTACCTCTGTTGATGGTTTTCAGTATTTTGTCACTTCTATTGATAGTTGCACTAGATCACCTTGATTATATTAGTTGAAAAATAAAAGTGAAGTATTTTCTAAGCGAGTATGTGTCTCAATCCTTTGATAACTGCTTGAAATTGCATCACATTATTCATCAGTTTTCTTATCCATACACTCCCCAACAGCATGGTATTGCGGAGCGTAAGAACAGACATCTCTTAGGATTGACCAGTTGCTTGCTTTGTGGTATGTATGTTCCAAAAGCTTATTGGTCTTTGACACTACTTACTACTTGTTTTCTTATGAACTATGCCCCCCTCTTGATCACTTGCATGCCACATTCCTTATCATTCTCTTAGACCTACAGATCCTCTCTTGGTGGTTGAGCCTCGTGTGTTTAGATGTACTTGTTTTGTCCAAAATCTTCGTCTTACCCGCCTGAAATTAGATGATAAGGCTATTAGGTGTGTTTGTTGGGTACTCTACTATCTCTAAAAGGGTATCACTGTTATGACCTCATACTCATCGTTTTTACTCCTCTATGGATGCATCTTCTTTGAGGATGTCTCATATTTTACTGAGGATCATCATACTCCTACTCATGCTCCTCTTCCTTTACCAGCTCTTCAGGAATTTCCGATCTCTCAGCAACAAAAGGGGGTGATTACTTATGTACGCCGCAAGTGGCGTGATCCAATCGTTCCAGTGCCTCCTCCAACATCCTCTGGAATGGTAACTCCCAACTCCTGCAAGTATTCCTGGTCCAGCTCCCGTTTCTCCGTCATCTCCTTATAATCTGAATCTTCCTATAGCTCTCTAGAAAGGGGTTAGTGATCGGGTGACCTCTCATCGTCTTGCCAATTTTGTTTATTATCAGAATTTCTCTCCATCCAACCAGGCCTCTCTCTACCATAGACTCTGAGACGATCCCTCGGATTGTTCGTGCCACCCTTGATCACCCCTCCTTGGCGAGCTGCCATGGTCGATGAGATGAGTGCCTTAGAGCAAAATCATACATGGGATATTAGTGTGTATGTATCTCCGCTTCTTATTTCACTTAATATTAATGCTAGTGAGATCCTCTAACTCACTAAGCCTTCTCTTTTCTATCTTCTCATTTCTCTATCTCTTCAACCTTAAACCTAATAGCACTAATCTAACCCTAATACCATCAAATTCATCTGAAGTGTACCCAAGCATCTAGCCAGGTCAGGTAGGGGGGGGGGGGGGGAATGGATCGAGTAGACCTAAATTTTGGCCTGACCAGACACATTGTCAGTCCTAGCTTAGGTAATCCAAACCATACAATATGTTAGATTTTGTTGTGGAGAGTTGTCCACAACAATTACCCATCCATGGTACAATCATAGTGACAGGGAGTTCAAAAATGAGTCATCAAGGAGAAAATTCGTTAAAATGGCAAATTCGGGAAAGGATCGGAATATAAAAAAATAAAAAATATATATCATATTATAAATAGTTACGAAAATGAATATATATATATATATATATATATATATATATATATATATAGGCAAATGGGACATTGGATTTGAACCCATATTGGTGGGAGCAGTGGGTTAGAACCTCAGATCACATACCACGTGATTCCAAAACAACACTAACGCAGGATAAAACCCTAGACTACGTGAATGATGATGAAATAATTATTCTGCCGAAATTAAACTAAATTAATTAAGCAAAACCAATACAAATGAATGCGAATACTTCAAGGTTCATAGTCTTCCATTCGGATGATCACATTCGATTCGGGTAGGGTCCGATCCATTGTGCTAGATTTGTTAGCCTTGCGGAAGGAGGATCCTAGAGGTTGAACTCTAACCGCTTCCAGATTAAGGCGCTCGCTCGTGGTTCAATGGTGGAATCTCAAGTTCCTCAAGGGTTAAGGGATCGGGTCAGTTCGCGGGTTTAGATTGGTTAGATGGCTGGGATGAGATTTAGGATTATCGAATCGGGTCGATTCAATGGTTTAGATGAAAACTAGGGTTATGGTTTGGGAAATTGACAAAATAACGACTGGATTTAGGGCTTGTGGGAACCAAATAAGAGCAGAAAATAGAGAAACAAAGAGATATTAAAATGAATAATAATAGAAAATAATGCGCATCAAACCCTAAAACAAATATTTAAAAAAGACAAGTATGCCCTTAAAATTCAAATTCGAATTCTGACGCAGTCAATCAATTGACAACCAGTATTTGATCGATTGACTGGCATTGCTCCAGCACATTGATTTTGTTCCTTTAAACCTTATTCTAATTTTCGTTTCGCTTCTTCAAACGCCGGTACACGCGAAACGGTCCATATCCGATGTCTACAATGTCGACGTCCCTGTCAATTCTCTCGGGCCGAAAAGGCTTCATCACCGATGAAGCGGCGTCGTAATGTCGATCGAGCATGTCGGGGTCTAGGCGACCAACCTCGTCCTCATGTATCCATGTGTTCTCGGATTCCGGTTTGCCCATTCATTTCACCAAATATTTTTGTACCCTCCATCGCGGGTGGAGACCACAAGATCTTGCAATATTCCTTCGATTACATCTTTGTTCCGCCTACTTGGGGAGGGAAGGGGTAGGGGTTGCAAGGGTGGGGTGGGTGTATGGGTAGGAGTAGTTTGGAAAGGGTTGCAAGGAGGTGGGGTTGAGCTCAAAGAAGGAACTAGGTCCTCCACATTGAACGTAGAGTTGATCCCAATATCCGGAGGAAGGTCGAAAACATACGCATTAGGTCCGCTCCTTGCCACAATTTTAAATGGCCCAGCCCCGCGGGCCTGGAGCTTCTTTACAATTCTCAATGGGAATCGTTCAGGCCTAACCCGAACCATTACATGATCTCCAATATGAAATTCTTTGAAACGGTTATGCGCATCCGCAACTACTTTGTACTATTCATTGCTCGTATAAATTTTTTGTCTAATTTCGGCATACAAATTGTGAATATGTTTTGCAAATGCATCTGCTGACTCGGACACTCGATGGAATGCAGACATGGGGATTAGATCAAGGGGTGTTCTAGGCCTATGACCAAGTACGACCTCAAATGGACTCATGCCTATAAACCTATTTACAGAATTATTGTATGCAAACTCGGCTATAGGCAAAATAGAATCCCAAGTCCTAGGATGATCACCAACAAGACAACGGAGGAGATTACCTAAGCTCCTATTGGTTGATTTCGTTTGGCCATCAGTTTGAGGATGATAGGCCGAAGAGAACTGAAGCATGGTACCCATCATATGCCATAAGGTTTTCCAGAAATAACTGGCTTTCTGGGTAGACCATGAAAACGCACCTCCTCTCCAAAAAATAATTTTGCGATATGAGCCGCATCGGAGGTCTTGGAGTAGGGTATGAAGTGGGCCATCTTGGAAAAACGGTCCACTACGACAAAGATGGAGTCATGCTTTCATTGAGTCTTAAGGAGTCCGAGCACGAAATCCATAAAGATGTCTTGCCACGGAGCGTGTGGCACGGGAAACGGGGTGTACAAACCGGTATTCTGCTTGTTTGTTTCGCCACTTGGCATGTGCGGTATTGGCTTACAACCCAAGAGACATCTCTCATAAGGCTAGGCCAATAAAACCTATCTTAAACGAGCGCAATGGTCTTGTCGCGCCCAAAATGTCTGGCAATCCCTCCAGTATGTAACTCCCAAATGAGAAAGTCACGCGGCGAGGTACGAGGGATGCACAGTCGATTTCCTTTAAACAGATACCCTTCCTGCAGGGTATACTTGGAGTTAAGGTTGTTTGGATCATCGAGGAGAGCAGTGTAGTCCACCCCAAAATCTGGGCACTCGAGATAATCTTGTTTCAACTACTCAAATCCAACAACCTCGGTGCTCATAGTGCGCAAAGTCATCAACCGTTGACTAAGTGAATCAGTTGTCTTATTTTCAGCATCGGCCTTATACTTTAACATTAATGTGAACCCTTGAAGGTACTTGACGCGGGACAACGACCCTAAAATGCGGAATATGATTTAATAAAGATTTTGCCAAAATTAAATAATTAATTCAAGTTTAATCGCAAAATTATCTTTGATACCTTAAGGTTTGCAGATTTATGATGGGTAGATCACAAGAGATCCAGATAGGGTCCAGTCTGATGCGCAAGTACTTTAGAGTCGAGGCAATATCGGTCTAAAGATAGGACTCTAGCTTTTCTAGGATTAAGCGCTCGTCTGCGGTCCGATGTAGAATCACGGATTCCAAATTGGATTGTAAAAGGGAATTAGAGTTTGTAAAAGGCTTATGGCTTTTTAAAATCTAGGGTTTCAGAATCGAAGGAAGAATTTAGGCTTGGGGTTCAGAGAAGCACGCAGAGATTTAGACAGCAAATATGATAGAGAAGGTAACAATGGCTTTTAAGAATCACTCCCTTGGCCTCACACCAAACCCATCTCAGGCGAAGAATATTCAAGCATAAAAGCATTCAAAATATTCAATCAACTAATTAAAAGTCTTTACAAGCCTTTATATATAGACCACCAATAATTAATTTCGAAATAAAAGAGTTCTACTACTAATAAAAGAAAAACATGGAACTTTCACATGAAATCTCGTCTTATGGGCTCGCACGCGCGAGTATTATAATCGTCACATGAGTTTGTTCTCGCCGCTGACTAAAGTCGTCAGAATCTCACCAGAAGGATTATCATCATTGCTCGAGCGAGTTTAAGTTGTTCGCTCGCGCGAAGATAAGTTGCTCTCTCGCGCGAGGTTACGCTGTGGAACTGCTCTCCTCGTTGTTTGTATCTGTTCCGGGCTTCCTCTACGCTTCTTCCGACGGCGATAGAACCGGTGCGGTCAGAATCCAATGTCTATATAAGTGGCGTCCCCGTCAATTCCCCTGGACCAAAAAAGTTTCATCACCGATGAAACACGGTCGTGGTAGATGTCTAGCAAGTCAGGGTTCAAACGCCGAACTTCATTCTCGTGGACTCACGTGTTTTCGGACTCTGGTTTGCCTACCCATTTGACCAAGTACTTCTGGAATCCCCCATCATGTGTAGAGACGGCATGATCGTTGATTATATCCTATCTCATCTGATCTTTGTCTGCTTGGGGAAGGAAGAGGTATAGGTGGCAAGGGTGGATTGGGGCTAAGGCTGGGGCTAGGAGGTGGCTGAAGTGGGTTTTCAGGAGGTGGGGTGAAACCCAAGTAAGGAACCAAATCCTCTACATTGAGCGTTGAATTAACCCCTGTACCTAGAGGAAGTTCAAGTACGTATGCATTAGGACGACTCTTAGCCAAAATTCTAAAAGGCCCAACGCCTCGAGATTGGAGCTTCTTTGCGGATCCCGATGGGAACCGCTCAGGCCTAACCCGGACCATCACATAATCACCTACGTTAAATTCTTTAGAACGTCTGTGAGCATCTGCAGATAATTTATATTGATTGTTGCTTGAATTAATTTTCTGTTTAATTTCGGCATGCAAATTATGAATGTGTTATGCAAATGCATCGACAGACTCTGACACTCTATGGGATGCAGACATGAGGATTAAGTCTAATGGGGTCCTAGACCTATGACCATGCACTACCTCAAAAGGACTCATGCCTATGGACCTATTGACAGAATTATTATATGCAAATTCAGTTGTGGGTAAGATGGTATCCCAGGTCCTAACATGATCACCGACAAGACTACGAAGGAGATTCCCAAGGCTCCTATTGGTGCTTTCGGTTTGGCCATCCGTTTGAGGGTGGTAAGCTGTTGAGAATTGGAGCAATGTGCCCATCATGTGCCAAAGGGTCTTCCAAAAATAACTCGTAAATTTAACATCCCTATCAGACAACCGCATAGAACTTTTTGTCATAGGTGGAGTATTTTTGCTTCGCATGCGACTTCTCCTATGCCTACACCCGATGCGTCGAATGCGACTTCAAAGACTTCAGAAAAGTCTGACAATCGCATGACGGGTGCACTACTCATTCGTTGTTTGATCTCAATGAAGGCTTTTGTCGCCGTTTTGCCCCATTTAAAGTCCCCCTTTTTCATGCAATTTGTAATTGGGGCCATTATGGTGCTAAAACTTATGATGAAGCGACGATAAAAAGTAGTCAAGCCATGGAAGTTGCAGACATAGTGTATGTTCTTAGGTTCGGGCCACTCCACAATGGCTCTAACCTTTCAGGGTCCGCGACCATTCCATTGGCCGAGACAATAAATCCCAAGAAGACAACGGAAGGTTGCATGAAAGTGCACTTCTTGAGATTGGCAAACAACTTCTCGCCCTTGAGGGTTTCACAAACCAGCCTAAGGTGGATCAAGTGTTGATCCTTGTAGTGACTATAGATCAAGATGTCATCGAAATAAACAAGGAATTTGCCTAGAAACGGCCTCAACACTTGGGTCATGAGTCACATGAAGGTACTCAGGGCGTTAGAAAGCCTAAAAGGCATTACCATCCACTCATAAAGACCATTCTTAGTCTTAAAGGCGGTTTTCCACTCATCACCGGGCGGATGCGGACTTGATGGTAACCACTTTTAAGGTTTATCTTTGAAAAGATAGTGGCACCAACCATCATGTCAAGCATGTCATCGAGCCTTGGTATGGGAAACCGATATTTAACAGTAATCTTATTGATTGCATGGTTATCCACACACATGCGCCACGTACCATCTTTCTTATGAGTGAGTAGGACAGGTACGACACACGGGCTCAGACTCTCTTGGATGAACCCCTTCTGAAGGAGTTCATTGACTTTGCCGAGTTAATTCGGCGTGCTCAACCAGATTCAACCTATAGTGGGGCAGGTTCGGTAAGGTCTATCTTTGAAAAGATAGTGGCACCAACCATCATGTCAAGCATGTCATCGAGCCTTGGTATGGAAACCGATATTTAACAGTAATCTTATTGATTGCACGGCTATCCACACACATGCGCCATGTACCATCTTTCTTATGAGTGAGTAGGACAGGTACGGCACACGGGCTCAGACTCTCTTGGATGAACCCCTTCTGAAGGAGTTCATTGACTTGCTGAGTTAATTCGGTGTGCTCAACCGGATTCAACCTATGGTGGGGCAGGTTCGGTAAGGTAGATCCAGGAACCAAGTCTATTGCGTGTTGGATATCACGCAGGAGAGGGAGTTCGTTTGGTAAGTCTTCAGGGAAGACGTCCGTAAACTCTTTAAAATCGGCTCAACCTCCTTGGGACATTCACTCACCGACTCGGGAGCACTCTCTACTATGACAACTACGTACACCACACTCATCTTTCAATGCTTTCTAGAACTCAGAAGGGCTCAAAATATTAATGGATTTAGAAGACTCACCCTTTTCAACGGTATTAGTCGATGGTGCTTTGGGAGGCAAAGGGTGTAAAGTGATCTTTTTGCCCTTATGCATGAACGTGCATATGTTCGTTCAACCAGAAAGAGTCACGTCCATGTCGTAGAGCCACGGCCTTCCCAAAATGATATGGCCCACATCCATCGGTACCACATTGCACCATAAGGTGTCCGAATAAGAACCTAACTGAATCGATACACGACACATTTTCGACACGGGAATGGATGAAGAATTGACCCATGCGACTTTATAAGGTCTCGGGTGTAAGCCCTAAGCGGCGCACAGCATGAGTTGAAATTACGTTAGTACAACTACCGCTATCCACAATGACCCTACAATTCTTTTCACCAAATCTGGCATAGGTGTGGAAGATATTCTCCCTATGCCAGTCATCCTTTTCATCCCGTTGAGGCTATGCAAGGGCACACCTCACAACTAAAACATGACCAATAGCATCGCCCTCTTCATCACTAGGTGTGCTAACCGGTTCAAACACTTCCTCTTCAACCACTACCTCATCATCATCCTCCTCTCCCTTAATGAAGAGAGTCCTTTGGGGTTCTTTCGTAGGGCATTGGGCGGCAAAGTGTCTCATCCCATGACATTTATAGCACTTTATTTGAGAATTAACCCTTGAGGATTCTCCAACTACACCTTTTTCCTTTTCAAACCTAGAATTGGTAGAGGCGGGTTGTGTAGGTTTGGGAGGAGGATTGAATCGTCCCTCACCGGATCGTTGACCGCTATATTGTGGCTCGGTCCTCTTCACCACCGTAGTTTTCAAATACCGTTCGAGATCTTGCACAACGGCATAGCATCTTTCAAGAGTTTCTACGGGGTGAGAAATCAACTCTTTTTGCAACTCAAGTCGCAATCCGGTGCGGAATCTAGAGAGTGATTTCAAGGTCTTCCGACACTTTTGCCCTCATCATAAACAATTCAAATTTGGCAATGTAATCGGTCACGGGCATACCACCTTAGCGTAAATTTTGCCACTAGTCGAGGAGGCGTTGGTGGTATGATAAAGGAACATACTTCTCAGTAAGTTGTTCCTTCATGTCGTCCCAACGGGTAATGGGAGAACAACCCGTGTTCACCCTAATGCGCTCAACATTGAGCCAGAAAAGTCGAGCTTGACCAACCAATTTCATTTTCGCTAGTCTAACGCAACGGTCGTCATTCAGGGCATACCAATCAAAGTGTTGGTCCATGTCAGAAAGCCAATCGAGGAAGACAGTAGGGTCCATTTTTCCATCGAAGGTCGGAATCTCAACTCGAACGTTCTTAAGGAGTTGAACTTCGGGGTCATAGTCATCTCTACAATGATCCCTACGGTTCTAGTTGTCTTGGCGACCATTACGTTCAAAGTGTGGAAATTCACGCTCTTGGTGTTGATTTTCCAACCCACCCATCACTTCCAGTTGATTGATTCGATCACGTAATCTATCATTACCAACTCCTAGGGATGTTTGGGCTTGCTCAATGGTATTCAGACGTGCACTAATCGCACCCAACTCTTCTCGCATACCGGTAAGGGCATTGAGAAACGCACTCGAGTCCATGGTGATCACAAGGTCTATTAAGGTTCTAATATTGAATGCAATATGAACTCACAAAAATAATGCAATAAAATAAATATGACAAGCAAAGATGCCCTAACCTAGAAAACCTAGGGCTCTGATACCAAAACTGACGCAGGACAACGACCCTAAAATGCGGAATATGATTTAATGAAGATTTTGCCAAAATTAAATAAATTAGTTCAAGTTTAATCGCAAAATTATTTTTGATACCTTAGGGTTTGCAGAATTCTGATGGGTAGATCACAAGAGATCCAGATAGGGTCCAGTCCGATGCGCAAGTACTTTAAAGTCGAAGCAAGATCGGCCTAGAGATAGGACTCTAGCTTTTCCAGGATTAGGCGCTCATCTGCGGTCCGATGTAGATTCACGGATTCCAAATTGGATTGTAAAAGGGAATTAGGGTTTGTAAAAGGCTTATGGCTTTTAGATTGGTTTATGGTTTGGAAATCTAAGGTTTCAGAAATCTAGAGTTTCAGAATCGAAGGAAGAATTTAGGCTTGGGGTTTAGAGAAGCACACAGAGATTTAGATAGCAAATACGATAGAGAAGATAACAATGGCTTTTAGGAATCACTCCCTTGGCCTCACACCAAACCCATCTCAAGCGAAGAATATTCAAGCATAAAAGCATTCAAAATATTCAATCAACTAATTAAAAGTCTTTACAAGCCTCTATATGTAGCCCACCAATAACTAATTTCGAAATAAAAGAGTTCTACTACTAATAAAACAAAAACAGGAAAGTTTCGCATGAAATCCCGTCTTATGGGCTCGCGCGCGCGAGTATTATAATCGCTCGCGTGACTGAAGTTGTCGTTGTAACTGGCGCGCGCAAGGATTATCATCGCTCGAGCGAGTTTAAGTTGCTCGCTCGCGCGAAGATAAGTTGCTCGCTCGTGCGAGGTTACGCTGTGGAACTGCTCTCCTCGTTGTTTGTATCCGTTCCGGGCTTCCTCTACGCTTCTTCCGACACCGATATAACTGGTGCGGTCCGAATCCAATGTCCATATAAGTGGCGTCCCCATCAGTACTCAACCCACTTTGCGTGTCTCGGGTTCGACTTTTTCTTTGAAGCAAGAAAGCGTAAGACTTCATGGTCCAAAAACAACACAAATTCCTGCGGTCTAAGGTAATACTTCCAATACAAAAGAGATCGGACCACTGCATAAAACTCTTTACCATAGGTGGAGTATTTTTGCTTTGCCTCTTCCTCGCTAAAATAGGTCACTGGGTGGCCCTCTTGGCTAAGCACTCCGCCTATTCCCACACCCGACATGGCACAGGCTACTTCAAAGACTTTAGAAAAGTTCAGTAGGCGCATGACGGGTGCACTAGACATCTTATCCTTTATATCGGTAAAGGCCTTCGTTGCGGCTCTACCCCATTAAAACTCCCCTTTTCGCATACAATATCAGTAATAGGAGCCATAATGGTGCTAAAGTTTCGGATGAAGCAACGATAGAATGTGGCCAATCCATGAAAGCTATGGACATCATGAATATTCCTAGGCTCGGGCCACTCCACAATGGCCTTAACCTTCTCGGGGTCCGCAACCATCCCATCAACCGAGAAAATAAATCCTAAGAATACAACAAATTGTTGCATGAATGTGCATTTCTTGAGATTCGCATATAACCTTTCTCCCCTCAAGGTTTCACGAACCAACCCTAGGTGGATAATGTGTTGTTCTTTATCATGGTTGTAAATCAAGATGTCGTCAAAGAATACGACAAGAAATTTGCCGAGAAACGGCCTCAACACTTGGGTCATGAGCCTCATGAATGTGCTTGGGGCATTAGATAGCCCAAAAGGCATGACCATCCACTCATAAAAACCATCTTTGGTCTTAAAGGCGGTTTTTCACACATCACCCGGGCGGATTCGGACTTGATGGCAGCCACTCTTAAGGTCTATCTTGGAAAAGATAGTGGCATCAACCATCACATTGAGCATGTCAACGAGCCTCGGTATGGGAAACCAGTACTTAACTGTAATCTTGTTAATCGCACGGCTATCCACACATATGCGCCATGTAGCATCTTTCTTGGGTGTGAGTAATGCGAGTACGGCACATGAGCTCAAACTTTCTTGGATGAACCCCTTTTGAAAGAGCTCATCGACTTATCGCGTCAACTCGGCGTGCTCAACCAGATTCAACCTGTAGTGGGGCAAGTTCGGTAGGGTAGATCCGAGTACCAAATCTATGGCATGCTGAAGGTTACGCTTGGGAGGGAGCTCATTGGGTAAGTCTTCGGGGAAGACATCCACAAATTCACTCATGATCGGCTCGACCTCCTTGGGGTACTCACTCACTGATTCAGGAGCACTCTCAACGGTGACAACTACGTACACCACACTCTCATCTAACGTTGTTTTCTCAAACTCTGAAAAGCTCACAAAATTAATGGTCTTGGACTGACCACCCTTCTTCTCGACTTTGTTGGTCGATGGTGCTTTGGGAGCCAAAGGGTTAAGAGTGATTTTCTTGCCCTTATAATTGAACATGCAAATGTTAGTTCGGCCAAAAATGGTCACGTTCAAGTTGTAGAGCCATGGTCTTCCCAAAATGATATGGCTCACATCAATTGGAACCAAGTCGCACCACAAGGTGTCAAAATACGAACCCAATTGTATTAGTACGTGACTCCTCTGAGACACAGGAATGGATGAGGAGTCAACCCATGCGATTTTGTAAGGTCTCGAGTGGGCTTTGGGTGTGAGCCCTAAGTGGGTGACGATAAGTGTTGGCACCACATTGGTACAGCTTCTGCTATCCACGATAACCCTACAGCTTTTGTCCCACATGTGGCGAAGGTGTGGAAGATGTTCTCCCTTCGCCAATCCTCATTTTCATCCCGTTGAGGTTGTGCAAAAGCACACCTCACAACTAAAGCACGACCCATGTCATCACCTTCCTCATCACTAAGTGTGACATTCGGCTCAAAGACCTCTTCAAAAAAAAACCTTCTCCTTCGTCTCCCTCTCTTTCAAGGAGGAGATTCCTTTGAGGATCTCTTGTAGGGCATTGGGCTGCAAAGTGTCTCAACCCCTGACAGTTATAGCACTTGATTTGAGAACCGCTCTTCGAGGATTCTCCGACTACACCCTTTCCTTTGTCAAACCGCATATTGGATGATGTGGATTGTGTGGGTTTGGGAGGCGGGTTTCCAGCATCACTTCTTACTTCTCTAGTACAAGGTTGACCGATATGGGAATCACATCGCTTCACCACCGTCATTTTCAAATATCGTTCAAGGTCTTGAACGACGGTGTAACATTCGGCAAGAGTCTCAACAGGGTGAGAGATTAACTCTTTTTGCAAGTCTAACCTCAATTCGGTGCGAAATATGAATAAAGTGACCTGAGAGTCTTCGGACACTTTGGCTCTCATCATGTATTCTTCGAATTTGTCAATGTAATCCGCTACCTTGGCGTAGATTTTGTCATTGATCGATGAGACGATGATAGTATGAGGAAGGAACGTACTTCTCTGTAAGTCGCTCCTTCATGTCCTCCCAACAAGTAATGAGAGCACAACCCGCATTCATTCTAATGCGCTCAACGTTGACCCAGAAGAATCGAGCTTGACCAATGAGTTTCATTTTGGCAAACCTAACGTATCGCTCATCACTCATGCCAAACCACTCAAAGTGTTGGTCCATATCGGATAATCAATCAAAAAAGACTTGAGGGTCCAGTCTTCTATCGAAAGTTGGAAACTTAACTCGAACGTTTTTAAGGAGTTTCCCCTCTAGGTCGTGGTCATCTCCACGATGATCCATCCTATAATTCCGGTTTCGATCATGTTGGTACCCATTGCGTTTGAAACGTGGATCATCACGTTCACGACGTTGCTTAATGTATTCGTCATCTCCATCTAACTGATTGACTCGGTCTAACAACCTTTCATTGGAGGTTTCGAGGTTCTTTTAGGCTTGCTCAATGGCAGTCATTCAATCAGTGATTGCTTTCAATTTGGATCTCATGCCGTTAAGAGCATTGGCAATCTCATTCATGTCCATGGCGCTCACAACTACTAAGACGAGTTCTATATGGGCACGCAAATGTGAACCACAATGAAAAAGGGATTTTTATCGAACACAAGACGTGCACACAGTTTGAACACAAAAAGAATAAATGCAAAGAAAAGTGGAATGCAGTATATCAATGAATATCAGTCGATCGATTGATATAGATAAGTCAATCGATTGACATAGAATGCTCTGTCGGGATAAACAAATGACTTCAATCAGAATCATTCGATTGAATAAGGTACTCAATCGATTGACACAGAAACAGTGAATATGCCACACGATATGCCCTAACCTAGAACTTAAGCTTTGGTACCAAAATTGACGCAGGACAAAACCCTAGACTACGTGAATGATGATGAAATGATTATTTTGCCGAAATTAAACTAAATTAATTAAGCAAAACCAATACAAATAAATGCGAATACCTCAAGGTTCGTAGTCTTCCATTTGGATGATCACATTCGATTCGGGTAGTCTTCCATTCGAATGATCACATTCGATTCGGGTAGGGTCTTATCCGTTGCGCTAGATCTGTTAGCCTTGCGAAAGGAGGATCCTAGAGGTAGGACTCTAGCCGCTTCCAGATTAGGGCGCTTGCTCATGGTTCAATGGTGGAATCTCAGGTTCCTCAAGGGTTTAGGGATCGGGTCGGTTCACGGGTTTAGATCGGTTAGATGGCTGGGATGAGATTTAGGATTATCGAATCGGGTCGATTCAATGGTTTAGATGAAAACTAGGGTTATGGTTTGAAAAATTTTGACAGAATAACGACTGGATTTAGAGCTTATGGGAATCAAATAAGAGCAGAAAATAGAGAAACAAGGAGATATTAAAATGAATAATAATAGAAAATAATGGGCATCACACCCTGAGCCTCACACTAAACCTATCTCGGGGAAGAAGAATTACTCTCCGAAATTGCTCATCTCAAGCACAGAGCAAAGCTTTCATTAATCAAAATATCAACCCCTTACAATGCTTATTTAGAGACCTTATATAGGAGGCCTCACAAAAGAAAGTAAAACCCTTAAACAAATATAAAAAGAAGACAAGTATGCCCTTAAAATTCAAATTCGAATTCTGACACAGTCAATCGATTGACAACTAGTATTTGATCGATTGACTTGTATATATGTCGCCAGAATTAATTCCTCACAGGCTATAGTCAATCGATCGAATTCCCAGAATTGATCAATTGACTGCAGCACACTGATTTTGTTCCTTTAAGCCTGATTTTGATTTTCGTTCCGCTTCTTTTGACGTTGATACACGCGAAACGGTCCGTATCCGATGTCTACAATGTCGACGTCCCCGTCAAACACCCGTTTTGGGATCATGTCCCATGTGATCTTTAAAAAAAAAAAAAATAATAATAATAATAATAATAATAAATAAACAACTATTTTGGTGTTCAAAATTGTGGTCAAAGTTTCAATACCGCCCACATATCCTAGTGCATTGAATTTTTCCCCCTTTGACAACAGTTTGGACGGTGTATATTCATCGGATCATGCCCAAATTATTTAGGTGGCCTATGATCGTCAAGTTGTCGTAGAGAGCCCGATCCCTGGATGGATGCCACATGGCTTCCAACTGACTCTAATCCAGCGCCTCCCAAGCCTCATATATATATATATATATGGGAAATGATTATATGACTCCAGCCATGGGACATCAACCCATGACTCGAGCTCCTATTGGCTGCATGTCACATTAGGTGACTTAAAAAGTCAACCTGATGTGACATGCAGCCAATGGTTGCTAGAGGATCATTACCCTATATATATATATATATATATATATATATATATATATATATATATATTTGTGTGTGTGTGTGTGTGTTAAACATTGTATATAAAAAATAAAAATATATATATCCCATGTGTATTAAAAAATAGGAGCTAAAACTTGCACAAGAGATTTGTACCACGACACTGATTTAAAAGAAAGGCTTTGTCATTTTTGGGATGTGTGTCTCGTGGAACACCATCTAAGCAGTCTGGGATGTGTGCCTCGTGGAACGCATCTAAGCAGTCTCATTTGAAGACCTTGATGTAAAGATCTTTGAGGCCAAAAACTGGCAAGAAACGTGAACTCTATCATTTGATTTGTCAGACAACCATTGAATCAGATGATGACTTCTCACTGTATTCAATCAGATGATAGAGATCCCGTTTCGCGCCAATCTTTCGCCTTAAAGATCTTTCCATCATGTGTTTCCAAATCAGACGGCTTAGATGGTATTTCACATGGCACAAATCCTAAAATAACAAGTCTTTCTTTTTAACCATGTGCCAGGGCCACAAATTGAAATTTAGTATAAAAATCATTAGCAACTGGATACAATCCTAGCTGCCGAATAGCAGATGCGGGGTATCTAAATTACAACACACTACTGCAAATGAATTCCAGTAACAACGGTAAAAACAGTACCTGTAAGTAGTATGCATGCTCCCAAACATCAACTCCCAGCAAAGGAACTAAACTTGATCCTTTAGTTACTAGAGGGTCCTGTAAATAGCTTAGACCAATCACTACGATTTCCATAAAGTCACAAAGAATTCAATAATGCCATACATGATACACCACACCCATCTCACCTATTGATGAGTAACGACAGTATCACCAATTATAGTGAACGAGGAACTAGTGTGGATAGGGCTGTCAACGGGCCAGGTCTGGTTGGACCAAAATTTTGGCTGCCCAACAGGAAAGTCACATATGCCGGACACGACCCGAAAATCCAACTCAAACCAATAAAATCCCCTACTTTTCATGATATATATACATATACCGGGTTAGGTCGGGTTGACCCACCCATCCTGATCCGACGGGTCATGTTTATATGCCCAACCTGGTAGAAAATCCGGGTCGGGCCGGTCAGTTATCGGGTCGACCCACCCATTAACAGCCTCAAGTGTGGATCGTTATAAATATGTCTGCCAATCATGGTGTGAAAATGAAAATTTAAGCTCAAAACAGCCAAGCTGGAAATTTTTCCGTTTGTAGAGTAGCACCATCCTCGGGACTTGGCCTGAGTAATCAGGTTGCGAATATGAGAATTTACACTAAAAACAGACAAGCTGAAATTTTTTCAATGAGTCACAAAGCAATCCCCATCATATAGGGTTCCGATGGAAATGATACTTTAACAAAGATCTTAGATCAAGAAGCAGTTATAAGATCCAAAACCTGAAGTGTAGATTCCCAACTTCCAAGTCCACGATAAATTGGATCTAACCTAAATGCCACAGTATAACCAATAAGGTAACTTGTGGCATCAAGGTATTGGTTAAGAAAATACAAGCATCTAGGGTATGTCCTTTGTCCTCCTAAAGCTAGGAAAGGTATTTTCTTTTTTTGATATATGACAACTTATTGACAGAAGTAAAGCAGGAAACAAAAAAATTATGCGCTTTTTCCCTCTTGCAAGTAAAGAAAATTAAACCAAAAACTGATGATAGAAAAAAATAGAGTACACCATGTTGGAATTTTTTCCTAAAACTCAGAAAACAGTGCTCTAAAATTGTGACCAACTAGATTGTAAATGTTTACAATAACCAGGGTATCACTAGGAATTTATTTTATGGCAATCTAGAGGATTCTTAGTTTTGAGTGGTTGATGGTCCCCTACCTTTGTTCGAGACATGTGGTATCCTTAGAATCTACAATGGAAAGAGAATCTAAGTCGGTGTTTCTAATTATAGATAGGGTCAAAGTTCTCCCTCTCTACGCAATAACAAGCTTAAGTAAAGCTACTTCACCATCAGGGAGAGCGTAGGAGAGTTGAGCTTCCTTCTTCATAGGTTGAAGCTCGCATCATAGGCTCGGATTCTTCAATGATTGATGGTAGAAATCTTTCTTGATTCAAGCTTTAAGAGGTGCATGGAAAGTTCACGTTTTAAGTAAATATTATTGTACGACATTCAAACTTTCTCTTGATTCAAGCTTTCAGAGGTACATATAAAGTTTATATTTTGAACAATAACATTTGTACGGGTAATCATACGCCTAGATCCACGAGCAAAATCATCTTTAATTAAATTGACAAGATCCAACAATCAGTATGAGAACCATAAATGGCGTCTGATCAATCAAATCATTCCTATGGATAGCTTTAAATCACAAAGAAAAGAAGGAATATTCTCTCTGTTTCACGATTTTAACCAAGAAGTACTATGAGCATGGCTCACCCTGCATGGCTGACGCCACTATCATCCTTGCCCAGCTTCAGCCAAGTTCTGGGTCAAAAGGTGCCATTGCCAGCATGGAACCATGGATCCTAACCCTAAGCTCTTGTTTGAAGAAGTGTGAGAAATATGAGAACAAAAATTTTCTTTGCTGGAGTAGGAGATGTGCAGGTAGCTTAAACTTATGGAAAGAGTAGACAAAAATGAATGATAAAATGAAGGGCTTCATTAGGTTCATAATTGGAAATGGGGAAGCACATCGACATCTGCAAGATACTTGGTGTGGTTTGCTCCTTCTCAAGACAGATCCCTGAATCAGTTTCAGAGTGTAATTAAATAACAATAATTATTATTATTGTAATAGTTAAGTGGGGGTCTGAACCGGTGACCTTGAGGGTGCCATATTGTCAACCTTCTATTGTTCTACAGGTGACAATGGATGAAATTGTGGAACTGTGGGTAAACATTCAGTATGGATGCCAATCTAGAAGGACGAAGTGACTGTAGGGAAGCTTTGGAGAGCTACTAATATTACAATTTGTTAGAAATTTTTTATTATCGAGTCTCCAGATATGGCGATACCGATTATAAAAACCTCTGGGCGAGTTAGTTCTTTTTTTTAACAGTTTCCATTCACGCTTGGATCACAGTGAGAGCATGACTAGAATTTGGAACTAGGGGCTTCTCCCTGGGCTCCATGTTTAAAAAGGGCTGAATTGGTGGGTAAAATTTTAACAAGAAACCAACTGAAAACAATGCAGCCAGTGTAGCTTCCCACTGAAAACACACCAAATTTTGTGACCAATATCCTCGAAGAATGAAATATTGAAAATTACAATTGCATTTTTCAAAACATTTTTGCATGCTCATTAACGTAAATGATTTATGTTTTGCTAGCTGATTTGTCAGAACCAAAGAATAGGTCAAATGGAATTACTCGAGAAATTTGTTACGTTGGTGTGTGTGGGCATCCTAATGATGGGGAGAAAGAGAAACAATACCTTTAGCAGTAAATACTCCAAAAATAGCATTGTCATCAGAGGAGTTACAGCGGATTCTCTGGGCATGCTTGCATGAATACTTCCAAGGGATTTCATTGCTAGAGCTAGTAGAGGAAAAGAAGTTATCTTTGTGGAAAAAGGGGCTGAGGAATCATGAAATATTTCTTCTTCAGAATGGGAGGAAAGGAAGATATTGGAGGCTGAGGGTAACTCCAAAGTCTTAGAAGAAGAGATCATGTGGAAGCAGAAGGCTTGGGACAAAATTAGTATCACATCACTGATTTGAAGCTCATAAATATATATATATGCTTCTCCCAAGGTTTGACTAGTTTGACGGAAGGAAGTTGGCCCATATACTGCCCATGTTGTACAGAATAAACAATCAGTGACTTCACTGATTTGGTATGCATATCAAAATAATTTTCAAATTGTTCCAAGAAGACATTGACACCAGTGAAATGATGTCATCAACTGCTGGTCAAAGGTAATAGTAGCACGTTGCATGTGGGAATATACTAACTAAATAAAGTTGTGCCAGGCTACCAGTGTATTAGGTACACAGGCTATCTAAGACTGCCAATACACTTACCAGTCGCATTCCATGATGAACAAGAGTAGGTATTGAGTGCATACATAGATCTCCCACCTCCAAGCTGGTCCAACCTCAGGGTATGGCAGATATTTATGGGCGCTAAATTGGTGAAAATGCATATTTTATCTTTTTGGAGGAATGAGAATGATTGACCCACTCACTATTCAGCCCTCGCACCTAATACCAACTTACCCAAATATTCTGTGATACTTACAAAAAATTTTGACAACTATGAAATCTGTGTAGGTACAATTTTTTTCTTTTCTTTTTTCGATAATTCGGTTAAGTACACTTTTGACCATACAGAAGAACAGAGACTCTTAAGTGTATGTCATCCTTAGAGAGCCTACATGCCTGATATGGTGATAGTGTGATTCTAACTCTATTTATTATGGTGGAATATATTTTCACAGGCAACACAACTTTATTACCTTTGACCAGTCCTTGACCGCATCATTTAACTGGAATAAATATTTTTTTCAAGCACTCTAATTCTACCCAAAATATCCTTGATGCAATTTTCCTCAAATGGGATGGATTTTTGTCATTTTCATTTTTTTTTTAATCGGTAAGAAGAATCCATTAAACGACCGGTGAGAAACTGGGAAAATATACAAGGGCAAAAGCACAGAAAAAAATAAAGGAAACAGGCAAAAAGAAAGGAAAAGAAAAGAAAATGGGCAGGGGGACAAACGCCAAGCGGAAACCCCCTACCACCAAACAAAAACAACTACACAGATCCACACACCCTGCCCGACTCCTTATCAGAAACTGAGGAGACCCAAAGGCACATCAAGTCTTTAATAGTCTCCAAGATAGCGCCAGTAGGCCTACACTTTTTGTTGAACACCCGTGCAATACTCTCGAGCCAAATACCCAACAGTGCAGCGAACACAACCACTCTCCAAAAAGAGCCCAATTGACCTTCGAAGCGAGGGCCATGCCATGAAACCACGAGCTGAGGGATACTCTAGGGCAGCACCCAAGAGAGCTTGAAAGATTTGAAAATGGTGCTCCAAATCTCGGCAGCCACCCAACAGTGAGGAAAGAGGTGGGGAATGGATTCCTCCGAAAGCAGGCACATGGGACACCAGTTAAACAGAGCCTTACCTCTGACAATAAGCTGATCGATAGTTAAAACCCGGCCCAAGACAACCTTCCAGCAAAAAAATCTAACTTTAGGAGGAATAGGTATCAACCAAATGAATGACCATTCAGTCCTGATCATAGGCCTTGCAGAAAGAATGCGATAAAAGGATCAGACAGAAAAAACCCCATCATCTTTGCCCAACCAAACTCGTAAGTCTCTCCTGTGGCAATTACGAATAGCCTCGTAAACGGAATGCAACAGAGACAGGAAAGGCCCCACCTCCTCCTCCTTGAGGGCTCTCCTAGCAGCCAAATTCCAAGAGGGGGGACCCCCAAACCTCAGAATAAACCTCAGCCACCGAACAAGAGGGAAGAGTCATCACCATAAAGATACCAGGAAACAAACTCTTTAAAGGGTAGAGTGCAACCCAAGGATCCTCCAAAAAGCGGATACGAGATCCGTCACCCCAACTGAATCGAATCCATCTAGAGAACTTCGGGCAAATGTTGCATATACCTTTCCACCACGCAAAGGTCCTTCTAGAAACCGAAATATCGATCCCCCAAATGCCCCACATCCAACCATACTTCTCGACTAACACGAGACCCATAAGCTATGCCGCTCACCCTCCTTACTGACCCGCCATAGCCATTTCCCAAGCAGCGCAATATTAGTGAGTTGAAGATTGCGGATGTCAAGACCGCAGAAGCATCTAGGGAGGGAGTTGGCAAACCTCCCAACTGACCAAATGATATTTCTTCTCCAAACCGGCACCTTCCCAAAGAAAATCCCGCTCAATCCTCTCCAACTTATGGATCACTTCCATCGGACAAAGGAAAACGGACATTAAAAAAATCGGTAATTTAGCAAGAACCGATTTGATCAGCACCAACAGACCCCCGCTACTTAACATCTTTCTTTTCCATGAAGCCAGCCTACTCCAAAACTAGTTCACTACCGGGTCCCAAGCCCGAGCATTAGGCTTCAAGAACCCAAGGGACAGCCCCAAGTAAGTAGTCGAAAAAGAATTGTAATTGCAATCGACCTCCCGAGCGAGGGATTCGACCTCCATCTCATCAATTCCCACTCCAAACACCTTGGATTTAGATAAATTGACCCACTGACCAGAAACTGCTTCATACACCGCTAACACCTTAGCCAGAGCTTGAAGCTCACTAGGAACCGCTAACAGTCTTATTTTTCAAACTAAGGCGGTGTACCAGTATCATAAGAATTACAAGTTTATGGATAATATCAGCATTTTTTTTATTCAATAATGTCAACATATTATCCATTTCGATTGAATATCAAAGACCACCATGAAACCTTATTCAAGATCGCCATACCTTGGATTCCATTTTGACAACCTACAACTCCTCGTAAGCATGGGTCAAAATCTCGATTTTTCGGTACGAAACGGTCTAGCTCCAGACGTATACGTTTCTTTGTATCATGCCGAGAAAATTGATAGTTGGAAAATTCAATGTATCTGGTACCTTTCAACTATCAGACAATAATTTCAAATTTCCAAATAATCAGACATTCGACAATATGGACAATACAAGGGGGATATGACACAATGACAATGTATTGTAAAGGAGGGATCCAATACCGATACGTGTGGGATGATACGTATCGGCTTCGAACGATATTTTGAACCATGCTCATAAGCACATCTAGGTAGCCAAAACATCGATAATATTGGCCTCACTCATTTGGCTCTCAAGGCCCTTTAGTTAAATATTTAAAGAGGACAGCAAATGTCTCAAGTCCATAGACAACCCATAAGGTGTGATTCTCATAGGCTAAAAATAGCAACTCCTCATAGTAATTTGTTCAATATGTACAATTACACACATTTACATGAGAGAGTAATGTGAAAAGCCATGAGCGATGAGTTGTTCTAACTCACCCAAACTTTGAACATTTATAGTTTACAATGATCTAGAAAGTTCAATTTCAGCGTACCATGACACTGATTTGGCGCTCGTAAATATTTGTGCATCACTTGAGGTTTAACCAGTATGGCAGAACATTGATCCATATGCTGACCTTGGTGCACAGGCAGCATGTGATCAGTTCATTGATTTGATGCTCACAAATATACATGGCACTCCCTAGGCTTGACTTCTTTGGTGGAAGGAGATTAATCCGCACACCACCCTTGGTGCAAGGGTAGCACAAAATTAGTGACTCTGCTGATTTGACGTTCATATATATATATATATATATGCACACTTCCCAAGGTTTGACTAGTTTGGCGGAAGGAGATTGACCTACATACCGCCCTTGTTGTATGGGTAGTACATAATCAATGACATCAAATAAATTTACGAAGCATTCCAAGAAAACATTGATGACAGTGGAATGGTGTCGCCAATGTCTAGTGAAAGGTAATAATAGAGTGTTGTCTATGAGAATATATTCCATTGTACAAAATAATAAAGTTGGAAGAGGCTATCAGAGCATTAGGTACACAGGCTACTAAGGTTGGCAGTACACTTACCAATCTCAGTCCATGAATGAACAAGAGTGAGTATTAGGTGAAGACCCGAAGGAAAGTAGTGAGAAGCGATACGACCGATTGCAGGTAACTGAGAGTTTAGCCGTGAATAGATATGATTGAAGAAATAAGGCTCGCAAAGTAAACCCCAAATTAATGGGTTAAAGCTATGATTATTATTATTATCAAGTGCTATGAGATTAAGACTTAAGAGGTCAAAAGATTCTCCGGAAACTATAAAGCGAATGCTTTTGCTCACACAGGTTTTTGCAGATAGACGAATAGTTAGAGAAATGATGAGGTTATAGAGCTCCCTTTTATTGTATATGGGTCTATACGATCAATATAGCTTTCTCATTGCACATTTGTATTTTCGTTGCTTGTGAATAAATGGACATACTCTACATATGGGGGGAAAAAAGGTTAATGATAAATGAATAATTGTGCATTAGAACCTACTCATCAAGAAAGAGGTATGTAATATGTTTCCAGCGTGGTCACCAAATTCTGACATTGTGAGACAGTCACATTTAAGTTCACAAAACAATCTGTCTTTTAGTCTAGACTTACTGACAGAGGTGATTTGTATTTTTTACTTTTTTCGTGAACTTTGTGTTTTAATCAAGACTTAATCGATCAAATATAAAAAAAAAAAATTACACTACTCATTGGTAAAATAAACGTAGAACTCTTATATCTCCCTTTTTAAAACAGTTAAAATATAAATAAACGAAACTTCCATATCTCTTTTCCAAATAGCAAATTAACGGCAGAGGATTTAGAATAAATTTAAGAAATTGAAAAATTAAAAATCCTGGGTTTATACCCATTCTCATCTCCTAGATTATTTTAGCATTTTTCCCTACTCCATTTCTCTTGGATAATTTTTTCCCATTTTTCTTAATTTTTACCAATTTTTTGCTAATGTTTTTTTTTCCTACCAAGTGATTCCTGGATTCCGACTTGGTGACTATGGTTTTCAACACTAGAAAACAACTGTGAAGCATTTGTACTTTTTTTTCGCTGAAGTGTTAATACGCATATTAGGGCATGAAGGATATCCAACTGAATAATATTTAGCAGCAACGTGAGTTGACTTGAGTCATCAACTGGATGACCAAAAACAATGCCCCATAGCTTTATTAAGGCTCCAAAGAATCAGCATTGAACAGGTTCAGTAAAAGAAATCATATAAGGTTACCTGATTAGCTGTGGTTTCGACTACAAGTTTCTTCTGTTCTTTATCCAGACCTAGCCACTATCATGGTTGGAATGATGGACTTATTAGAGAACAATAAAAAATAAAAAAGAGAGGTAATTTATTAAAGCAAATAAGTAGCAACCCAATGAAAAAATACAGAGAAACGAATCAAAAATCAGAACAACACCAAGCTGCAAATCTTACCACCCATCCAGAGCCTTGCAAAGCGGCACCTTCTGCATTGATTTTTTTCACCAGTACCTCCAAAGAACCAAAATGTGTGTCAATAGCCCAGCCGAGGGCGCCATGTGGAGGCTCACCTCCACCTTCCTGCCAGTAGAAGAATGTTTAGTCTGGTCCTGAATCTAAACAGACAAATAGACGAGAGTTTAAATCAGAATGCACAGACTTACATTAGAAGGAATTAGATTTTTCCAGAATATCGAATGGTTAATATGTCCTGCAAGGAAAACAGATAAATCCTTTACAGAAGATATAAAATTAATATTATATTCCAATTAATATCTTGAAGTGTGGAGTATTTTTATGTAAACCGAAGCTCACATCCAGATTAAATCAACAATAATAAGCAAGGAAAAGCTCAATCAGAACTAGTCTTTTATTAAGGCTGCCTTGGATGACCACAAAGATCAAGACCTGGGACTTTTAAAAATCGCATTTTAGAGTGACAAGTAAAACTTGAAAATTTTAAAAACGCAAGTCGACAAGCGAATTGAAGTTGCATTTTTCAAAGCCTCCATTTTAACTTGAAACTACATAAAAGTGACTTTTAAAAGTCAAAGATGATCATTCAAACACTGCCTAAATTTGTAAAATCAGGAATAAATCACAACTCCCTAATTTTTTGACAGCCCTATTATATGCTCTCTCCAACTCACAAGCTCCAACTAGACTTCCTACTATAGACAAACTCTTTAAACTAATTTATTTTACCTAAAGTAAAAGGGAAGTCAACCAAAATAAAACAAAAGTGAGCGACAAGTCTCGCATTGGATGAACTGAGATTTTCATAAATCTCAGTGCTTTGCCTTATATTTTGCTAAAAACTCTCTTTATTTCTCCAGCCATCACCATTCCCTCAGTCTTTCTCCTATTTTCTTTCTCGCAATCACAAGTCTTGTCTTCCTATTTTTTTCTCCAATAATTCTTTTCCTCCTCAATCTCTCGACACCTCTTTATTTCAATCCTATTTAAAGCACCTTACTACTCATTTATTAACGGTCCCTATTTGATAGGGGAATTTAAAGGAGTTCTAATCTCTTAACATCCTGAAAAGGGTGGCAAGAGGAGTTTTCTCAAGAGAGACAAGATGCAAATCTTGCCCGCATTCACGTGATCACTCAAGTGGTCACGTGAGCCTGGGTAAGGCCCTCTTTTGGGCCTGTGATGTAAACTGCAATGAGAAAAGACCACAGTGACAGAGAAAAGAGTAGAAGGAAGGAAGAGAAATCAATAGGAAATGGTACCGGCACAAAAGCACATTCGATAAATCATTTCTCTAGAAAGGGAGAGTGTCAATAAAAATCAATAATTAATGAAATTTAAGATCTGCAGTATTTATAATAACTAAAGCATAACTGAAAGTAAAAAAGTCTAAACTGCCCTCAACTATGAAACTAAGAAACAGCTTAAAATGACCTTTCTATTCTAACATTAAATTATTTATGGACTCAATATCACCTAAAAAAATCTTATTTTGCGGGAAAACTGAAAAATTAAACTAAACGCTATCTGAACATTCAATATAGCAAATTGGGAATAGCCAATGCCGCACCGTATAGCGAAATCAGGGCCACCAACGCAGTCAGAAGCCTAAACATCATCCATCACTGCACATGGCTCGACCCAAACCCTCCAAAACTGCCAATCGTCCACTTAGATCTCCTTCCCAGATTGCCCCTTTTGTCTCATTGCACCCTCGTCTTTATGTATTACCTAGGGGGTCCCAACGATCCAGTCTTGAGACCGGCCCAACCCGCCATAGACCAGATATGGGCTAAGGTAGGCAGGCCCGATATATAAATGGGCTAGCCCGACTAGTAAATCAGGCATGTGTGGACTAGTTCCAAAAGCCTGAATAAAAATCACCCCGTTTAGGTCCGGCCTGACAATCAATTGAGACCATTTATTGAAAAAAAATTGGGTCAGCCCGCCATGGGTGGGGTATGGGCTAAAGATAAGTAGGCCTAATTCATTAATGGGCTGGCCCAACCCGATTAGTAAGTCGAGCCAGGCATGGACTAGCTCCAAAAGGCCCGATTACAATCAGGCAGCCCGACCCGAATATGGCCTGGCTCGACCATTGAGACCCCCCTAATACTGCCTGCAACGCTTTGATCTATGCTTGGCAGTTTCTCATATTGTGCTTTAGCACCATTTACAGAGTCAAACGATACCAAATGATGTTCAATAGGTCTAGAGAGTGCATCAGCCTGTAATTAAAGGACCATGTAACTCTTTTGGGTTTTTAACTACGAAACAGTTCGCCACCCCCTAGTCCATAATTTCTTCCCTGTCTCTTCTTCTTGCCTTTTTCTCAGCTCTATCATTATTTGCCGATTTTATTTATATAAGGAACAAAATGGAGGTTGGTGCGAGGAGTATGACCTGAAGGTTGAAGGAAGAAACTAAAGAATACAAAATATGTCAAAAAACAGGCTAAACTGAACAAACAAGGTCTTTCCAAAAAAAAAACTAGTTAATTGAACGTTGTTGATCAGAATCAGCAAGATCATTAACTTCAACCTTTATATGGTGAAAGGTCTCATAGTGGTATTTCTGTATGAAGAGGAAAGTGAATTAAGGATGTCATTGATCGAAATAATCAAAAACACAAGTGATATTTGCAGGTACAATTGGCCCAGATCCGAACGATGAAGATCATCCCCAGCGAAGTGAGGTAAGTCGGTGACGAAAGAGCGAGTATGCAGAAGTGAGGGATTAGCTTCGAAAAGACAACACAAGGCCACAAGGTGACATGCCAGAAAAGTCAGGTTACGAAGAAGCAGAGATGTCTCAACGTCAAAAGTATATGCACGTTCAGGTTGGTAAAGTTCAATAACGGAAGTTTGCTAGAGGAAGACAGGTGGCATGATGCTAATGGCCCAGGAATGTAAAGTGTGGATTTTTCCGTTCTCCAAGACGGACTGAAAGTGTACGAAATACTGACCGTCCAAGAATGAATGGGACGATGTGATAAGGGACATGAGATCAGAGGTGGAATGTCTGAAGCGAATGGGAACTCATTACGGTGAGTCATTATTGGCCAGAATTTTGGCACCATTGCTATAAATGGAAGTCGAACTTCGACTACCAAAAGAAGGAAAAAAAACTAATTGAGGGAAGAAAACTCTTTTAGTGTGAAACAAAGTTTGAAATGTTGATTCGCCGACGAACTTGTCGGAGAAGGGAGTTGTCATTCTATTTGGATTCTTTGAGGTACGTACGATAAAAATGTAATTTTACCACTTCTTTGGGATTATATGTATTATTAAATTGTAATAAATCATAGTCAATAAGGATCTTATTTATGTACGGCAGTATTACAATACCTGATTCTGCTTGTACTTGGAGATCTTCTAGTTGTCCACCGTCTAGGACGACCAGTTGTAACCTCAACTATAACAATCGAAATTCTTAACAATTGAATCAACAAAGGTAATCTATGTCTAAGCTTTAGAGAGATTAAATTAGGCATTCTTAAGCTCGAAAGTCAAAATAGTAATTTACTATATGATGCAAAGTGCAAACTGATTTAGACCTATCCTTTATGCGAAGGATTTATATTATTTAAATAAGCAAACAATGTAGGAGGAGTTCATGATTTATAGAGGGGAGTAATAAAAAATTTACAGACTAGGAGCAGATTCGTATTTATCAAATCCTAGGGGCATTTTCAGGAAACTCAAAAAGGGAGCATGTGGCCATATGAGAGGTCACATCACCCTTATTAAATTAATGGTGATGTGGTAACAAAAGAAAGAGGAAGTGGTAGTGAATAGACACAGAGAGAGAGAGAGAGAGAGAGGAGGTGGAAGTGACAGGAGAGGTGGGTGTGGAAAAAAACAAGGGAGAGAGGAGGTGGGAGCGAGCAAATAGAGACAAAGGAGACAGAAAGTGAAAGAGGGATGATGTCGCAGCATGGGATTGACCAACAAGAGAGGTGCCTCCTCCCTTGAATTCTATATAAGGGGAGGGAAGGGGTAAATAGAACATCCCACCCCTCCACAAGAGAGACCAGAGAGAGAGAGAGGAGAAAGGAAGAGAAGGAAGGAGGAAGAAGAAGAAAGCAGCAAAGAGGACGAAGGAGGCTCGGGTCCAGTCAGGTAAGGCACAACGCGGTGCAACAGGTTGGGTCCAGGTTTAGTCGCAATCCCATCATGCAAATACTTATTCCATAAGCTCCAGTTAGTTTTTATAAATAAGATAAGATTAGGTGTAGTTAAGCAAGATCAGAGGTAGTTAAGTAAGATTAAGGGTGATTAGGATGGTTAATCTTAACTAGGACTAATTAGCCTCGATTAATCCTGCTAAGCATGTTTTGAATTAATTAATCCAGATTAGAGGTAGTTAAGTAAGATTAAGGGTGATTAGGATGGTTAATCTTTAACTAGGACTAATTAGCCTCGATTAATCCTGTTAAGCATGTTTTGAATTAATTAACCCCAATTAGCCACGCTAATCCTATTTAGGACTAATTAATCTGATTAGTCCTATTAATCCTAATTATGAATAATTAACCTCAATTAGTTCGGCTAATCTTGATTAAGATTAATTAATTTCGATTAGCCTTAATAAACATAATTAAACTTTTTAAGCAAGGTTAGGCTAATAAAGTAAGCATGATTCAGCATGTTCGAAAAAATTAAACTAAGTAATTAAGCATGATTAAGCACGTTAAGCATGATTAAGTTAAGCATTATTAAGCAAGTTAATCATGATTAAGCAAGTTAAACATGATCAAATAAGTTAAGCATGATTAAGCTAGTTAAACATGACGAGGCTAAACGAGTAAAGCATGATTAAATTCCTTAAATAGCTTAATCTTCTTTAACTTACTTGCTTACCCTACTTAATCTTGCTATTTGTTTAATCATGTTTAATTATGTTTAACTTAATTACTAAGACATCTCAATTATGTTTAACTTCACTTGCTTAAACAGTTTAGTGCTAGTAGCTTATTTACTTAAATAGCTTAATCATGTTTTAATCACTTAATTAGCTTAATCAGGCTAAATACATCTATTTAAGCAGTTTAATCATGTTTTACATGCTTACCATGCTCTTATTTAACTTGTATAATCATGCCCAACGTACTTAATCATGTTTAACTCGTTTAATCATTCTTAACTTGTCTAATCATGTTTAACATGCTTAAGTATTTAGTTTAATATTGTTTAACAGGATTAATCATGTTTAACATGCTTAGTTAATTAGCTTAATCATGCCTACCATACAGAGTAATCGAGATTAGTTAACAGTAATTAGGATTAGCAAGACTAATTGGGATTAATTAAATTTAATGAGGATTAACCGAACTTATCGAATTAATTAGCCCCAATTAGGATTAACGAGGCTAACCGAGTTAATTACCCCTAGACAGGATTCGCAAGATTAATCGAGTTAATTAGTCATAACTAGGATTAATAATTCTGATCACCTCTAATCTTATTTAACAACCTAATCTTGCTTAACTACCCCTAATCTCAGACTTGGGCTCGACCTGTCATGCCGCGCTAACTACCCTTAATCTCATACTTGAACTCAACCTTTCACACTGCGCTCGACCTGGGTGCTCTCTCTCTCTCTCTCTCTCTCTCTCTCTCTCTCTCTCTCTCTCTCTCTCTCTCTCTCTATATATATATATATATATATATATAAGGGATACCCCATATAACCCCTCCCCTTTATATATAATTTAAAAGAAGAGACACCTCCCTGTTGGCCTACCATACGCTGATACATCATCCATCTTTCACCTCCTCTCTCCTTTGTCTTTATCCACTCCCACCTCCTTTCCCCTTTGTCTTAAATTAAATAGAATATTTTTATTTTAGTTCCTTTTCAAAATTTCTCAAATTGCCCATAGGATTAGATAAATTACGTATATACTCCTAGGTTGTAAAAAAAACTATTATCTCCTTTTAAAAATCATCAATTCCTCCAACAATCTTTACTAATTTAAAAGGAGCTGGTTCCATCCTCCATGGGAGGACAGTCAGTGTCCTTCAAGGTCCCCTTGGAGGTCCACGTGGTACCCAAAGCACTATTTGCGTGTCACATGGAGTACGGGTGGATGGCTTAGAACAATTTAAAAAAAAAAACTTTTTAAAGCATTAGTCAAAGTTTAAGTAGTTTCAATGCTCCACATTTCATGGCTCAAAAAACACACGGTGGAGATGAGTTTTCAATTTTTAATTTTTTTTAAAGATGATCTAAGCAATGCACCCGAGCTCCATGTGGCACTCAAACAATGTTTCGAGTGCTACGTGGACCTCCATGTGGAACCTTGGAGGACGGTGACTGTCCTGTCACCGTGCTCCAAGACACCTTTTCCTAATTTAAATACTATAAATCATTCATATATTGGGTAGTTCTAAATCGGTTCCAAGAATGTAGTAAATTACTATTTTTACCCTTCCAATTTAAGGATATCTAATTCAGTCTGTCTGATGAAGCTTGGACATATTATCTTTGTTGATTCAATTGCTAAGATTGTTGATTCAGTTGCTAAGATTTTGGGTTATTACATCCTTCCCCTTGCAAAAAATTCATCCTCAAAATTTTTACATGAGCCATTGAAGATATTTTCTTCACTATTCTCCATCTCAAGTTCCTTTTTTACCAAACTTCAATCCATGATCACAATAGGGGGTCATAATAATCAGATTTTCTCGCATTAGCACGGATTCATATGACAACTCAATCATGCTTAAGTTTACTTGCTTAAACAGCTTAGTCCTACTTAACTTGTTTAATTAAAAAGCTTAATGAAGGTTAGCTTATTTATTTAAGCAAAGTAAATTGTTTAAACTGTTTAATTAACAATACTAAGTTGTTTAAGCTCAAGTATGATTGAGTACAAGTAAGCATGTAAGCATGATTATCCCAGTTAAGCATGTTCAAGCAAGATTAAGCTAAATATGTTAAAAATGATTAACAAGCATAATTAAGTACGTTTAGTATGATTAAGTTATTTAAGCAAAGGGTGATGCAGAATCGAAGCCTATACGCCGAGATCGTGGCTGGATAAAGAGGAGACATCCAAAAAGAAAATGGACCCACAAATGATTTTTTAAAAGGCCCGTTAAAGACCCGTGTGCATGCTATTTTAAGCATTTTTTATCTATGTTTAGTTTCATTTTTTATTAGGATTCATTTAATAAGTGGTTTGCTTTAGAATTTATTTATTTATTTGAATTATGTAGGGGTCAGGTACATATATGTGATATGTATTTGTTAATTTCGTCACTTTAAGTGCAACCATTGAAAAAGTGATCATAAGTTCTTCAATATATGTCAGAATTGTGTATTTTTGTCTGGTTAGAAAGCTACTTTGATAAACTTTCAAACAAGACTAATTTCGCATCAATCGGACATCGTTTGACCCTTTAAAATTAGTCGCATAATAAAAAAATGGATTAGTAATGAAATTAATTGTGACCGTTAGATTAGAAAATTTTAATGGTTGACTAGGAGTTTTAATTTAAGTAATATTTTTAGGGTTTATTTGCTTTATAAATATATTGTAATCTCTTTTGAAAAAACAATTACTGATGAATATTGAAATTTGATTGCTTGGTGATAACTTTGAGAGTTCGTTAAGAATTTTCGTCTTCCCCGATTTTAGAGTTTGGTGTGAGGCCAATATTTTCGCTGGTGAAATTCCAGTGATTTTCTATATCTACTTCTTTATTTCTCTTTTTTTTTTTTTAATCCCAGATATCGAAACCTTAAACCTATCGTGCAAGATTTACGCTACTTTAGGTTAGAGCACTTTCGTCCTGCATCAATTTGGTATCAAAGCGGAGTTCGACACTCGGCACGTGGAGTCCACCATAAGTAAAGATCAATTTATTGAGGCCTTTCATGAGTTGAATAATCAGATGGCTAGCACGGGATCGTTCATGTATCAACGGAAGAGACTTGGTTTGCGTCAGAAAGTTATTGAGGTGGGGAATATATGGGAGGAAGTGAAAGCTCGGTTGATGAATCTGACGCGTTTGAAGTTAACAAATCAATATGGGTTAATTTTAGAAAATCAGACGTTTACTAGCTGAGATTCTATGAGAGTTAAAAATTTCACGTCGGATAGCGGATGTGTTAAACGAAAGTTTTGTTCGACAATTTCTTAGAGATTTTCTTCACAAATTACAAGAAGAAATCATATGGGCAAGGCTTGAAGTTTTCAGATTTAAGCTTACAAATTTTGTGCTTATCAATCCAACCTCGTCACCACCCATCCATTTTCAGCCTATAACCGTTGTTCACCTCATAACCGTTGTAATGCCTACACCCGTTTCAAATTCCATTATCGGTATAAAATCTTTGTCGGTTGCAGATCTCGTAACAGTTCACAGCCCAGAGCCCGTTTAAGAAACCAAGCCCGTAATCGTTGTTACCCTAGACGAATCCATCTCACCCAAAGTTATTATCGATCCTCTACTCGAACCCATGACAGCACCAAAATATATCAGTTAATGAAAACCCTCTTACGGTCAATATTCGTACTGATCCCAAAACTATTGAAGAGCTAGAGGCCGTTGAAGAACAAGTTTCCGCAATAAGTCCTACTGAGCCCGAGATCGTTGAAGAGCAAGTATCCACGATAAAGCCTATCCATCTTATGGCCCACGAGTCCCAGAATCGTATTTGTCGTGTGTCGACGCAAATTTTGAGTTGTGTAATAAAGTTGAATCAGATCTCCCTCGAGTTAAATCTGGTTTATTCGTCCAAGCTGCATCTGATCATGATCCCCACAATATTGCTATTGACTTCTCCGCATAAGGATAACTTCAATGAAAGTTCAAGGTTAAACTTTTTTAAAGGGGGAATGATGAGGAATCGAACCTATACACTGAGATCGTGGCCGAATAAAGATGAGACATCGAAAGAGCAAGTGAACCCGAGAATGGGCTTTTAATAGGCCCGTTAAAGACTCGTGTACATGTTATTTTAGGCTTTTTTTATCTAGATTTAGTTTCCCTTTTTATTAGGATTCTTTTAATAAGTGATTTGTTTTAGGATTAATTTTCTTATTTGAATTATTTAGGGGTCAAACACATATGTGATATGTGAGTGTTAATTTCGTCATTTTGAGCGCAACCATCGAAAAAGTGATCATAAGTTCTTCAAAACATGTCGAAATTATGTTATTTTTTTCTTGTTAGCTACTTTGATAAGTTTTCAAATAATACTAATTTCGCATCAAGCGAACATTATTTGAACCTTCAAAATTGATCGCGTAATTAAAAAAATGGGATTAGTGGTGAAATTAATTATGACCGTTAGATTAGAAAATTTCAATGGTTGACTAGGAGTTTTAATTCTAGTAATATTCTTAGGATTTATTTGCTTTATAAATATATTGTAATATCTTTTGCGAAAGCAATTAATGATGAATATTGAAATTTGATTGTTTTGTGCTATTTTTGAGAGTTCGTAGAGAACTTTCGTCCTCCCAAGTTTTGGGTTTGGTGTGAGGCCAATATTTCCGCTAGTAAAATTCCAGTGAATTTCTATATCTTCTTCCTTATTCCAGTGAATTTCTATATCTTCTTCCTTATGTCTCTATTTTTATTTTTATTTTATCTCGTATATCAAAACACTAATCCTATCGTACGGGATTTACGCTACTTTAGGATTAACGTCTTTCCGTCTTGCATCAAAGGGCTTTGGCCTATAGCACAATGGAAGGTTGACGATATTGCAACCTCCAGGTTACAAGGATGAGCCCAACTTACCTATCCAAAAAACACATTTAAGCAAATAAGTTGAGTATGACTAAGTTGTTTAATCAGATAAGGTAAACATAGTTAAGCTATTGAAGGGAGTAAGTTAAGTATGATGAAATCTAATCAAGAACGATTAAGTATGTCAAGTATAATTAAACTTGATTAAGAACTTTACGCATGATTATCTAAATGCTATCATAAAATGTTAATACCAAGAATGTTGGTAAAGGTTTATGATTTATGTCTCTTTCGTAAAGTAAAATTTCGATATTATATTTTTCAACTTGTGAAAGGTGTATTCTATGAAGTTCTAAAGAATGTGGAATCTTTAAAGCAAACATGGATTAATAATTGACTGGCACCCTTCATAAATTTCATATTGGATTAATAATTAACAACATGTAGGCCTCTCGAGCACTCCCTTTGGATGAACATAAAGTCTTAATTAAAGCTAATATTGGATACTGGATACCAATATCGACTTTAACAAAAGCCCAAAGCATCAACAACAATAATGATGTTTAGAGGCACATGCAGGTCGGTAGTTTTATCTCTTGGATACTGGATACCAATTATTAGATATCCATGATGATTGTGAAAAATATTAGAGAGAAGTGCTTTCTCTCTTAAACCTTCTTATATACCTACAAGACCCTTGCTGACAGATGTAACCGACAATGCAGAATAATTATTGCGTCAGTCGTTAAATCATTGGGAAAATACAATAGCGCCCACCGAATCTTGGTGGGCACCTAAAGAAAACATCATTGATGGCTTTGAATCAGACGATAGAATTCGTATTTCGCTCCAATCTTTCACATAAGGGATCTCATGAGTATTACCGTACATCAGGCAGTCAGTTTTCATTTGGAATGACACATATCTCAATACAAGTCATCCAACATACTTAAACGCACACGATCTTCAAACGTGAATTTAAGGCTAGGGTTCTGAGATATGTGAGCGTGAAATTGGGAACTCATCGTCTGATGGTATGGTCATGCCCCAAGATCACTTCTGTTAAAGATTGAAGTGAAACACAATCTCTATCATCTTATTCAAAGTCATCAATGATCGTTTGAATTGGGGTGTAGGTGTCTAGCAAAAAATCAGGAGCGCTAACAACATATCCTTTGCATTTAATACGCGTCAAACGCATTAATAGGACAACGTAACATTTGGAGCAAGGTTTTGGAGATACCACATTTTACAGTTCTTTAATTTATCTTAAACATTTTAATTATATGATAATTTAATAGAATATCGACCTTTTGATGGGACAGGCACAAGACAACATATCATTTGAGTCCAATATTGGACCATATAATCATCTTGACCAAATTTTTTGAAGCAGTCGACCACTTCCATTTTATAGGTTGTTGATGCGAATTTAGAGACTACATATACAAATACCCTTATAATAATGAGAAATTAAAAAAATCGAAGATTCCTTATTCACAACCAAAGTATTCCAAGAGTTAATATGATTTTAAACATCACACATTCACTAATTTTTTATAGCTTCAACATCACACATTAGTTAATTAGGAATGTGTTAATTAGCATTTATGATGCTCGCTTCTCTTTGATTTCATCATTTCGATGAAATCATAGAGATATAATTTCTTAGTGTTTGCCCTAAAACCAATGCAAACTAAGAGATCCTGAACACGAATATGCTGCTTTTAGGTGTCTGTAGCTATAGCATTGTTGGATTTCATTTTATTTTTCCAAAAAAAAAGTTTAATTATCTTTCCAAGGCCATACTTGGACTTATCTCACTTTGTAGACCACAGAACCAGAGGCAAACATAGGCATACTGATGAGATGGCAACCACCCCACCCCACCCCCCCACACACACAAACAAACTAGTAAAAAAAATTAAAACTGCCTATTTAGTCGGTCATGTGGGTTCCCTATAAACAAAAAAACCCTTATCACTAAAGGTATCCTTATTTGCAACAATAGTTTTAAAGAAACAATCTAAGGTTGCAAATAATGGTGCCCATTGTCGGATGTGTCATACCAGGTTACGCCTCGCCCTCCCTCTCTCCCTCTCTTTCTCCATCCACACATCCACCCACTTTAGTTACTACTCGGTAAGGGGTACCTCTATTCGGACCTATAGGATTACTGAGGGCGCCTACGTCTCAAATCCATTGAAACATATCGATTACTGTCTCAAATCCATTGACACATATCGATTACTTGCAATTAGACGATGAAGATCGTCTTTTAACTCAAATTTCCACAATAGACTTTGAGACAATGTTCTCACCGTCAGACTGTTACTTTTTTATTCCACATGGCACAAATCCCAAAATAATGGCCCTAAAATCACATTTGAGCATGATGTGTGTCATGTGATTTTATGGCCACTTTTTTGGGATCTGTTACATGCGGAATCAAAAATTGACCATCTGATGATATGCTCATCGTCTCAAGATCCATTTTCTATAACATTGGGGTGAAAAACAAACTCCATCGTCTGATTCCAAGCAATGAGTTCTAGTGGATTTGAGACGTAAGCGCCCTAAGTAATTTTGTAGGCGTGAATGCAGGTACCCATCAAAAAAGAGAGGACTATAAGAAAAGTCTTTACTTGGACAGAAGAAATTGGACCTTGCACATGAAAGAAAATTTAGTGTTTTTATGGATATGTGTCATTTGAAAACACCATCTAAGTTGTCTGATTTGAAGGCCATCATCTAAAGATCTTTAGTGCAAAAGATTGGCAAAAAATATAATATCTATTATAATTCAGTCAATTATTAAATTAGATATTTCCCTTTGATTGCATTGAATCATATGATAATGATCATGTTTTGTGCCAATTTTTTGCAGCTAAGATCTTTAGATCATGGTCTTCAAATCATATGACTTAGATGGTGTTTTAACATGGTAAAGGTCCCGTAAATATCAAGTCTTTCTTTTAAACTATGTGCAAGGGTAAGCTTCTTGTGTGCAAGTAATGGCTCCCTCCTTAGGGTAGCTCTATTCGCACCTATGAAAGTATTGAGAGCGCTGACACTAAAATTCCATTAAGTGCTTTGCATCAATTGATAGAGATTGGTTTTCATCTCAATCTTGCTCACGCCCTGCCATAGCAAATAAAATTTGCTCTGACAAGGAGTGAGCAAGAGCATAGGAGAACTGTTGTGCAAGTAAATCCTGCTCTGTAAGGAGTTAGCAAGGAGAAGGGAGGCCTACTAAAGCAGGTAGCAGAGATTTAGCGAAGTGAAAGAAAACCTGCAAAAGCAGGTAACCTTGCTCAGGCAAGGAGTTAGCAGAGAGCTATGCCAAACACAACCGTTGACTCTTGGAATGCTTCGGTTATGAAAAGGGAGTCTTCGATTTTTAAATTTCTCATTATTATAAGGGTAGTTGTAGTCTCTCAATTCGCATCGACAACCTATAAAATTGAAATGATTGACTGATTCAAAAAAATTGATCAAGATGATCTAATGGTCCAATATTAGACTCAAATGATTTGTTATCTTGGGCCACTCGGATGGGCGATATTCTATTAACTTATCAAATAATTTAAATAGTTAAGATAAATTAAAGAACTGTAAAAGTTGGTATCTACAAAACCTCGCTCCAAATGTTATGCCATCCCATTAATGTGTCTGATGCGTATTAAATGGAGGGGATAGATTATTAACACCCCTAATTTTTTGCTAGGTACATGCACCCTAACCCAAACGATCAATGATGGCTTTGAATCAGACGGTAGAGATCGTGTTTCGCTCCAATCTTTAACATAAGTGATCTCGAGAGCGTGACCGACCGTACCATCAAAATGTGAGTTCCCAATTTCACATCTCACAAATCTCAAATCCTTAGCCCTAAATTCACATTTAAAGATCGCTGCATTTAAGTATGTTAGACGAGCTGTATTGGAATTTATGTCATTCCAAATGAAAATTGACTGTCTGATGGTACGGTTATATTCACAAGATCTCTTTTGTGAAGGATTGGAGCAATATAAAATCTCTATCGCCTGATCGAAGCAATCAATGATATTTGTTTTAGGTGTCCACCAAGATTTAGTGGGCGCTACTATATTTTCCCATGATTTAACAACTGACGCAGCAATTATTCCCCGCTGTCAGTTACATCTGCCAAAAAGGGTATTATAGGTATTTAAGCAAATTTAAAAGAGAGAAGGCACTTCACTCTAATATTTTTTTCTAATTATCATGAATATCTAATCATTTAGAGTACATGGGTAGGAATCTCTAAAAAATCCTTCTCTTTTGTTGTATGAAAGCAACCCATAGTACATTGAACTCTTGAAAACCCTAACTGTTTAATAGATTGTGTTTAATTAAAATATAGTGCATGTGTGAATCTGGACAAAGTCGCTTGGGAAAAAATCGTTTGTTTTTTTTTCCTCTAGCAAATAAATTATAACTTTTATTCCAAAAGATGCTACTCTTTGAATAAATAATGAACTTAGCGAACAAATCACAAAAAAAAATTGTTACCTGTTCAAAAAAATTACCGACTTTTTGAAGCGTGGATCTATCATACATATAGAAGAGAGAGAGAGAGAGAGAGAGAGAGAGGATGCTACCACGAGGGTAGCATTTAGGTGTTACCTATGATCTAGCCAGCTGCCACTGTGCCACATGGCACCCAACCCAATAACCGGGTGCCACAGCCCACGGCAGCTTGCCAAGTTCGATCAGTATCATCGATAAAAAATACAAAAGGTGTTTTTTCAGCGTTGCCTATTGCGTCAAAGTTTGAAAAGGGCTGTGATCCACGATATTTGGCCTATGATTTGAAGGGAAGAAGTCCCAAAAAAATTCTAAAGCCCCAGGGGATTGGCTGAACCCTTAGAGGATGTGGAGCAACTTGCCTGCCAGGTGGCACATGATCTAGCAATCGAAGGTAGCATGAAAACGTGAACTTCATAAATACCGTAATAACTATAATATACATACAATTTTATTTTTAATTCTCCCCATTTTATTTTTTTTCTATTTCTCCCCATCTTTTCACATCTTTGCGAATTCTTTCTTTTTTTCCGAGTTTGTCCCTTCCAATTTATTCTCCAACTTTGTCACTATGGTGTAAATCAACAAATTCAGTAAAAATTAAGCTATCAAAGATATGTAAAGCAAAGGTGAAAAACAAGGATCACTTCTAAAACACATAAATATATAAAAAAATGCATGTCATCACAATTTATCTAAAATGCATGCTGTCTTATAAGTGATCATTACTCATCGAACTCACTCGTAACTTGTAAGTTGTAAAACCAACATAACCAACAGAAATCAAAGAAAGAATAGTCAGAAATGATAAATGGAATGAAACCTCCGCCATTGAATTTGATGGCGCTCTGCAGTTTGACGGTGGTGATCGAATCCCCTTTCGCTATCGCTTCATCGAGCTGCTCGAGAGCTTTATTGTAGTTGGTGACGTACGTCTGGTGGTGTTTTTGATGATGGAGTTTCATGATCTCCCCGCTAATCGCTGGCTCGAGTGCGCCATAATCGTATGGGAGATCTGGTAGAGAGAAGGTCTGCAAACTTCGAATATGGCTAAACCCTAACCCTAGATCATTTTTCGAGTTCCGAAACCCTAACGCTAACCCTAATTTTAAGGATTTGTTACTTACGAGTGTTCGAAAGGCCATGGTTGTGGACGATCAGTGATGAGACTTTGGAAGGAGTAGAGCAGAGAGCAGGATGCTGGAGAAGTGGAGTTTATATGCTGGAGAAGTGGAGTTCTTTGAAATCTTACACGTGTTTCTAAACGACATACAGTGGATAACACGTAAGGTCTATGTTTTTGAAAAAAATAAACTATGCGTGGCTTACCGATTGGCTCTATCGGCGCCCAATCGTCGCCTACCGAATTAACGAGTGCTTTGAATCAGCATAGTCACTAAGTCGGAGTTCGCTAATAATTGGACAGGTTAAAATTCAGAAAAATCAAACAAAATTTCATAAGTTGGAAAAATATTTAGAAAAATATCAGAAAGACAAAAATAAAAAATATTTTAAAATTAAAAGTTATAATTTAATTTCATAAGTTCGAAAAATATCATAAAGAAAAAAAATAATAAATATTTTTAAATTAAAAGTCATAATTTATTGACAGCATTCGAGAATTATTCGTGATTCACCGAATTTTTGAAAACATAGTGAATAATGCGCAAAGATCCAAATTCATGAATTATTAAAAAATTTGATAAATTTGGCTCATAAGCTAAAGATTGGTTTTTATCTCAAAATATTTTACACAACAAATCTTGAGATCATGGGTCTATCAATAAAATCAATTTTTTATTTCACTTGACACAAATATTAAAAAAATATATTCAAAAGTCATGTAGCCCATATCACACTTAAACATGAGTTCTAGAAATAAATTTGTAAAATCTTAAAATTTTACATAAATGAAAACTTTTCGCTTTTGGGCAATGTAGTGGAACCCACAAACTAGAGTTTTTTGAAAAAAACAACTCATATTAAAGTTTCAGTTGGCTGAAACTTTATTTCGCCCGACATGGGTAAAAGGAATTTTGGTGGCCACCCTTGCAACCTTAAATTCGTTCTTCTCAATTCGGATATTTCATGCTTAAAATCGTTTGATTTTTTTTTCACCATAATTTTTCATATAATGAATCTTAAGATCATGAGCTTATCTCAATTTTTTCGTTGATGTGGCACACATGTCAATACCGCTTTGTTCACGCTCACACGTTATGTGAAAGCGCCTATGTCTCAGACCCCTAAAAAAATATTGATTTCTTCATATCAGATGATGGAGATCTTTTTTAACAATGATCTTCCACAAAATAGATCTTGGGTTCATGGTGCATCAATCTGACGGTTAGTTTTTTATTTCATGTATCATCGATACCCAAAAAATGACTCATCAATCATATAACACACATCATGCTCAAACTTGAATTTAGGGTCATTTTTTGGGAATTAGGGACACATGGAATCACAAACTGACCGTTTGATAGCTGCTACATGATCTTAAGATCCATTATGTGGATGATCGGAGTGAAAAACAATCAACCTCATCTGATCGAAAACAATCAATAATTTTCAAGGGGTTTGGGACGTGGGCATTTTCAGAGAACGTATGGACGAGAACAGAAGTATCCATAAACAGTGACGCCAATTAAATATAACCCAACCATCTAAGCCACTTAATTTGAAGGCCATGAACTAAAGATCATGAGTGAAAAGATTGGCACCAAGCATAATTTTTGTCATATGACTTAATGCACTCCAAAGCCATTATCCGATTCAACAATTGATTGTATCAAATCATATGATAGAGATTGAGTTTTGCACCACTCTTTTGCGTCGTAAATCTGTAGATTATGCCCTTTATATCAGACGATTTAGATGCAATATCACCTCATAATCGTATCATTTATTTGCACTATAAAATCGTAATCTCGCCCTATCTCCTGCGGCCAACATGCATTGACTACTTTGAATCTGACAAAAGAATTTTTATTTTTTTCCCAATCTTCCACATGATGCATCTTGAGATCATGGGTATATCATTAGATGATTTTTTATTTTATATAACGCCCATTTCAAAAAATGATCGGTGATTTGTATTTGAGCTTGATGTATGTCTCACGAGTTTAGAGTTACTGTTTGAGATTTGTACCACACGGAATAAATAACTAACTATTTGAGTGTATGCCTTTGATCTCAAGACCCATCTTGTAAAAAGTTGGGAACAAAAAAAAAATCATGTTTTAATTCAAAGCGATTAATACATTTTGGCCCAACGAGATAGGGTAAGGTTATATGTTCAGATGGTGTGAATAATAGTGTCTTAGGAAAATAATTTTACACAATGTAGCTAAACAGCTGTAAAAAATAAAAAGAAACATCCCATGAATTATTTTATTTACAAGCAGAAGCAGGTAAAGTTAAAAAAAAAAAAAAAAAAACTATTTTCATGAGTTTTGTCAAACAAGGCATAGGTGTCACTGCTTTTCAAGCCAGAGAAACTATTTCGCTGCTTCAAACTACCTTAAAGGGAAGTAGCGGAATCATTGTCACTATTTCAACTCTAACCCTGACATTAAAATAGTCATTGGTTATTGAATATTTATCTTTCTTATATACAAAATTTATTATAAATATTAGCAATTCTGAATTTGTATATATGAGATGAATTTAATTCCATGTAAAATCTATATATAAACAGTATGATTTTGTTGTCAATATCGTATAAGATCTCAATCAATCGACATAAATTCGACTTATCGATACTGTTGACAGTATTTATAAAATAATGATCAATTAGCATGAATACAACATTGATCGATTAAGATGAATTCACCATTGGGATTATTTTGGAGAAACCATTAGCTCTGGTTAGAATTGTGGCTACCTAGGGCAGACTTGCGGATCGATATGGTGACATCATAAATCTCAAAGTGGCTCATCGTGTGACCAACGGCTACTGGGATCTTCCCTCAACTTTTTCCTCGAAACCACTAGCAATTGGGTTTAAATCCTCATTGTTAACCCTTCAATTGTGCCCTCTGCATTTCGGAGATTGAAACACATCTGCATCTGTTTTTCAAGTGCTCCTATTCATCGTGGATTTGGAGGTCTATTTTGTGTAGGTGGGGGATCAGGCAATCGCCAATCTAACCCTTAACTGCTGAGATGGATCACCTCCTCTCCGCACCTGGAGATCACCAACTCCTTCGACTAGCTCTAGCTGCTACTGTTTTCACTATTTGGAGTGACCGCAACCATCAAATTTTCCTAGGCATCAAAAGTCATTAGGAGGCCGACCTCCATCTGGACTACTGTCATGTTTATAAACCAATGGTTTTGTCGTCTCCAACTGCGACTTTTTGGAAGCTTACTTGTACACTCTTCGCTCTTTAATGCAATGGTAGGGGACCCTTTATAACCCATTTGCTTCATGAGCAAAGAAAAACTCCAAGAAATTGATTTTCATGAGATTATCGCAGATCGCAATCATCAAGACCCGTATGTAGAAAGAGGCATTCATTTATTAATAATAATCTCTATATCAATTCAATATAAAGTTTCTCAATCTTTATGTTCTTACATCAAAAAGAAATACTCTCTTTGGCATCCCTTGACGTTTGAATCTGAATACAATTCAATATATGAAGTTTCTCGATCTCGATGTCCTTACTTCAAAAATAAATAATCTCTATGGCATTCCATGACGTTTGAATCAGAATATGATGGGAGCAAAAAGATTCAGAATCTAAATTTCTTGACAAATAAGAAAAATCAATTAAAAGAAGTGAAATTGCCGCTATATGAAGCAGTAACACATTTAAATGAGGTAGTGAAATCGTCAATTTTCCACTTGCAAAAGGTCAGCGAAAGGTTGAGTAATGGCAAATTTTTTGTTTTGAAGGTGACAAAGCTACAAAGAAAAGTGATCAAAATCCATAAAATATCTCAGAATTTAATCCGGTTTTGGAAGAGAAGGCATGTCATGAGATTGAACCGAATGACTTTAATATCGAGCTAGACTTCGATCTCTGGGGTTTTTTTAACACCGAAAACCCCTTTCACTAACGGTATCCTTATTTGCAACCACAATTTTAAAGAAACCATCGGTCATTGGGAACTACAAAATCATCCATTTCCAGGTATAGTGGTAAAAGACATAGTCCTCAACTAATAGTGGAGGTAAGGTGGATGAAATACAGTCGGCTGGAATCGGCTAGCTATTGGCTACTTGTGATCTCCTCGGGTTTCCTCTGTTTTGGCCTCCTCGCTCATCAGGTCCTTTCCCCCTTTTTAATGGATTATGCTCATTCATCCAAAACAAATAAGGTGGATGAAATATAGTCTTTTATACTTATATAGCAAATATGGGGGAATTTTAGGTTTGTAAGGTCTCTTCTAGGTTTGAGGGCTAAATAGGTGAAAAAGCTCCATTAAATGAGTTATTAAGTAGTGCTTAATTAATTAGGGTTTAGTAAGTTAAAAAATTTCAATGCTAGGTATAAGGGGGAATTTATCCTAAAAGAAAATGTATAAGGTGCTTTGACAAGCTAATATGTAGACGGAGCCCAACCCAAAATTCATTCTTTTTAGGTGCTTTTAACCGCTTGATCTAATCACTTTTTATATCTCAACGTAGATTGTTGCCCATGTATTGTTTAGCTATCCATTTGAAGACGCATATAGCCTCCTCTCGACTCAACGCTGAAACCCATGACACAATCTTTGGGCAGAATTTAACTCCGGCATTGTTTTTCCCAAGCTCAATTGTGAAAAAATGAGGAGTGTTAGCATCATAGTCGCAAAAATTGCCGAGCATTCAAAAAAATCATGAATTTAAGGTTTCACAAATTAATCTCGAATTATTTACAATTTTCTTTTTAAATTCATGTGTTCACAAAAATCATGATTTTTCGTAAATTATTCCCGAATAATTCCTAATTTTTCAAAAAATTGTGATTGTTTATATTTTTTTTTAGTTTTAAATCTCTTTTTTTTTTTCTTTTCTCTCCGAATATTTTTCCCAACTTGCCGGATTTTTGTAAATTTTAGCCTCACCAAATTATTGTCGATGGTGACTATGGTTGACAGCCAATTGTAATTTTTTTTCGTTAAATGTCTTACAAAACTTATTAGGGAAGCGGACACCAAATAGATGAGATAACGGTGAATCATTGATAAGTGTGCACATCACATAGATGTTAAGCTACGTTTGGGTAGCTCTTTCATGGCAAAGAGCAACTCTTTTGGTATTTGGCTCCAACAGAGAATTGATTTCATGTTTGGTAACACAGCTCCTCGCCTCATTTGCTCTGGTTGTTTTAAGTGATAAAATTACTCTCAGTCTATTCTAAATTTGCTATGATAAAGAACATACAAGAGAGTTGCTTCTAATCTTATAAGAGCTAACCCAAACAGAGCCTTAGAGGTGTAAAATAGGGGACCATGCAGCACAAGTGGTGAGTGGGTTATGCACCTAGTAGGCTAATATTGAGTCCATTTAAAACTCCTCGACTGGTGAATGGTGCGTGGCCACAAGGGGTGTGAAGAGTTTGTAGGCTTGTTTGATTGCATGTAATGGCAAAAGGCGTTTTGAGGCTAATACGCGTTTCACCTGTAATGGTACTATGCGCATTAGCCTATTGTTTGATGGGTGAAGTGCGTATTGGCCTGAAACGCGTTTAAACGATGTTTGTTAGCATGGACTTGTAAGTTTGTAACGTATCACTTAAATTATAAGTTATATGTTATAGGTGTTTTTGCAATGGTACTTATAATTTCAAAAAATGATTATTTCATCTTTGATTAATCCATACATGGACTCAATAAAATAAAATAAATCAAACCAAAAAAATTACATAAATTTCCAAACAACTTCACTTGAAAAAGAAAAAAAAAACAATAATAACATTTTTCTAGTGATAACGACCACCCCACAAATTAGAAGTCAATCTATCGCGTTTTTCATATGCGAGTGCACGTTATGGCCGCATTTATGCCCTCCGGTGATCCACTTCCGGAGTCAACAACAAATATCAACCAAAACCCCCAAAACAAGGCAAAATAATAAAAACCTAGCTCACCCAAAGAGATCAACCTTTAATGTAGGATCGTTAAGAACCCAATATCATATAAACCTAGGGATGCAGGTTCGGTGTACCGAACCAAAACGGATTTTTTCGGTGTTTAATTCGATACACTATAAACCAAAACTGAACTGAATATGAATCGATTAAGTGTACCGAGTTGCAAAAATACCCAACCCGAAAGGTTTCGGTATTCGGTTTGGTCCAATCGATTCTAAATATCAATCGACTGAGGGTGCCGATGTGGATTCTGAAACTTGAAGAATCTCGCCCCCATTGCAGATCCAACTGCCATATTTTCATAAACTTGAAACCCTAGAAAGGTCGATGAAGATGACCCTAAAAATCTGCTCCCCTTCTTTAGCTGCCAGGTCAATACAGAAAAGACACTAAAAAGTAAAAAAGATTATAGAAATAAGTAAATAAGTTTTATCACATGGTGGTTAGCAGCACTATAGATAATGGTGCTCCCATCTCTATTCACCAAATGGGTGAGTCTTTTATGATCTAAACCGTTAATTCATAGAATGAAATACATTATAATATGCATGTATAATATTTTATATTTTTTAATAATATAAAAAATAAGTGGACAACTGTACTTAAAAAAAAATATTTACCCTTTTTAATAATCTCGCCCCTGTTCTGTATTTTTAATTTTAAATTTTTTTATAATATTTTCACTTTTGCAGCAGTGAACAACATGTACTCACCCTTTTGTAATAAACAATTGTACGCTTGTACCTCTCTTAAAAAAGAAAAAAATGTTTTAAAGCCACCACCAGTTCGGTTCGGTTCAGTTTAAGGTAGGTTTGCACCACTGATTCAGATTGGTTTGGGCAGGTTCGGGCCGATTCGGAAGGGTCGATTTTCAGTTCGATTTCGGTATTCGGTTTAGGGTTTGCATCCCTATATAATCCCCATTAACATAGAGAAAACAAACATATACCTCAACAACAACAAATGTCAATCAAAACCTGCCCTCCAAAACCCCTAGAAAGTCCAAACCATCAAAAACCCATCTCCCCCAACAGATCAAAACCCCAATTAAACCAAAAACCCTAACAAAAACTAACCCATTGGAATGGGGGCAAGGCCGCCTTTGGAGTTCAGAGGGTGAAGTGGAGGGAGCCAAAAGATCGCATAGAGGAAAACATAGATGCTCATAATCAAAACAATCAGACATTTCAATGGGAATACCCTAGAGGTCTTGATGAGCCCATTTGAATAACAACCATCAAATTGAGAGGTATCTCCTCCACTGTTCTTGAAAAGTCCCACAGCGTGTAAATAGTGGTCCTGACCCTGGGACATAAGTAACGGCCCCACTCTTACATGCAAGACGTGTTTTGGTTGGATGTGGCGGCCATGTGTCTAATCGACCCATATAAAAAATAAAATCTTGAAGGGAAAGGGCTATTGGTGGGACCAGGGACAACTGTTGGGATCAAGCGGAGCCACCCAAAGAGGACAATATCTTAGTAGATGGCATCGCGGAGTTATAAAATGGTATCAAAGCCGAGGACGACTCTATTACAAGATGGAAAGAATGAAAAGTCCCACATTGTGTAAATAGTAGTTTTAACCCTGAGACATAAGTAACGGCCCCACTCTTACATGTAAGACACATTTTTGGTGAGTGCGGCTGTCATGTGTCCGGTCGCCCCATGCAAAAATAAAACTTTAAAGGAAAGGGGTTACCAGTGGGACCAGGGACGACTGATGGGATCAAGTAAAGCCACCCAAAGTGGGCAATATCTTCACACGTGGTGTCGGGGTGTTACAGTTCTCCTCAATCTCTCCAAAAAGAAATAATGGCCAAGGGGGTCGGCTTGTTAGGATAATATATTTGGGAGGTTCTGGCCGGATGCCCTCTGAAACATGTAGCTATGAACGGATACGAGGGGTTGGCCTCGTAGTCAATTTGGGCTACGTGTAGCACTTTTCACACAAGACACGTTTGGTCAAATCTCAATCACACACTTTTAGTTTGACTTGCGTATCTTGCCCTAAAATGCGTCTTCCAGCCTAAATTGACCTTGGGACATAAGTAACAGCCCTACTCTTATATGCAAGACGTATTTTGGGTAGGTGCGACGGTCATGTATCTGATCGACCTATGCCAAAAATAAAATCATGAAGAGAAAAGACTACTGATAGGATCAAGGATGACTGATAGAACCAAGTGGAATCATCTAAAGAGTACAATATCTTGACACATGGATGTTGCAGTTCTCCTCAATCTCTCATAGAAGAAATAATGGCAAGGGGGTTGGCTTGTTAGGATAATAGATTTGGGAGGTTATTGCCGGATGCCCTCTAAAACGTGTAGTTATGAATGGATACTAGGGGCTGGCCCCGTAGTTGTAGCGCTTTTCGAACGAGACACGTTTGGTCAAATTTCAATCACACGCTTTTAGTTCGACTTGCGTATTTTGCCCCTGAAATGCGTGTTCCAAGTCCCATTACATCCATTCAAACAGGCCCTGCGTTTCTCAAGTATTGATCATCGCGGTTATTAGCTTTTCAGCTCTCCAAATTGTACTATAAAGGAAAGCTTCTTACACCACACGGCACGACACATGTTCGATGAAATGCTTGTACGAATTCATTCTTATTTCTGTTTAGCCCCATCTAAAAACTTAGTGCTCCCTTTTAGTGCTCCATTATCTACCTGCAATCGGTACGTTTCCTCTTCCAACAAGGCTGTCGAATTGTCAGCATGCCTCTTGAATTGACCATGATCCAAAAATCACACTGATGAGTAAATTCTGATGCCCGATCAGCTTCTTTGAATGGGCGATCACATAAGAGAAAGAGCAGATTGAGCTCCTTTTGGTAGGGGAAGACAGTAGATACCACTCATCATCCAGCAAGCACCGTTTTTCAATTTTTTTTTTTTTTACAAATTTTCTAACTCATACTCTATGTACTTATTTCAGGTTATACAACTAAGAAATTTATTTGTTGCATGATCGTGTGCCTTTATATTAATACTACTATTAAGGGAATTAAAACGGGCTATTTACCCCCGTAGTAACAAAATGCTCAGAAATTTCGTCTTGAGTGCAGCCCAACAGCAAAAACTCTACAACTTCAATCTCCAGGTATCATTCATTTAATTTTTATTCATACACCATATTTTTCACTTAATTTTTTAAGTACCCTTTTGGTTTTTGATTTGGTATGTGGTATGTGTAGAGAGGAATGCATAGCAGAAATAAAAAAGCAATGGAGTTGATTGCTAAGGGGTGGAATGCATTACAAGAAGTTGACAGAGTGATTGATTATACAGACCCCAATGATCATCGTCTCTTTCCTTATCTAAGAGTAAGGAGAATTGTTTATTTTGTTTTATATATTTTTTCTGGGCTTCTTCTATTAGAAGATTAATTGTTTAGATACAAATTTCTGATACAAATATTATAGCGGTGATACAGGTAGGGAAAAAGTAAAGAATTGTCTTTTGTTGTTAGGCTCCAATACTGGGACGTATCATGTGGAACTACTGTTCTCTCACTTTATTTATCTTTGTTACTAATAAATCCATAATCATAAAAGTCGGACTTTTTCAACAAATTGACTTGCAGTCATCCCGACTTTATCGCAAGGCGCGACTCGGCCGATTAATTGGCAATGTTTGTGATGTTTTTTTTTTTTGAATACCTTTATTTCCACCCACTGAATCTTGAAGTTCACTCACTTATGTTGGTTTACAACTTTAGAAAACCTAATCTTTAAATCCACCCACTTATTCGTATGAATATTTTGTAAGGGATTCACCCACGTGAATTCTTTCGATACACCCACATCTTCTTCCCGCTTGACGTCACCGACGATGATGCCTATGCTGGTGATGCCAATGGGTACACCGGCGATGCCGAGGAAGAAGAAGCCCAAGAAACCTCTTGAAACCCTAAGAAGAAGAAGCCATGGACTTTTAAAACCTTAAGAAGAAGCCATGAAACCCTTTTGAAACCAAGAAGCCATGAAACTCTCTTGAAACCCTAAAAAGAAGGAGAGGAAGAGGACTTTAAAACTCATGTACTCCTCTTGAAAAATCTCTAAAAAGAAGGAAAAATAAAAGAAGAAAAAACAAAGTGACTATGTGCTTAACAGTCGGTACCCACTGTCAAATTTAGATAACTGACAGTGGGTACCCACCGTCAGTTTTAAACCACTCATAGTGGGTATCCACTGTCAAACACACAATCCCCTTTTTTCTTCTTCGTCTTCTTTTTTTCTTCTTATGTTTCTCTTTTTTAGGGGATTTCATGAGTCTCATTCTAGGGGAATGAGAAGATGAAGAAGTGGGTTTCAAGAGGATTTCATTGGGGGTATACAACTCACCGGATCGAAGGACTTGTCGAAACGGATGGAGAAGAAGTGGGAGGGTTTCATGGGGGTGTATGACTTACTAGAACAGACTACTCGCCATAACGATAGAGGAAGATGAAGAGGAAGAAGATGAAAAATAACACCCACATGAGTGGGTGAACTTCAAGATCCACCCATCACCCACCGAATCTTTCACGGCACCGACAGATTACCCTTTTTTTGGTTCGCACGTGTCTATGAGGGTGAACTTTGATTTGGTGGGTGGAAATAAAGGGACTCTTTTTTTTTTTTCTACTTACTGAAGGGGGAAAAAACCTTTAGTTTTGTACTATTTTGTTCATTAAAACCATTATTTTGAACTTATATATTATGATGTATTTTTCTAAAATTTTGAATTTTTTTATTTTCCCGACTTTGACTGAATATGACAGATTTTTTTCCGATTTTTCCCAACTTGGACCCTTGCGGATTTATTGCTGACTCCCGACTTTGTGACTGAATAAATCAATATTTATCAAACAGAAAAAAAGAAGAAAATGCTTCTATCCTTGATAACAAATCCTAAATGAAATAGAAGACAATAACGAGACCAATCCAAATAGAAAACTAAGATCCTAAAGGTTCTTAACAATACATGCACATATTAGCATATTTTGATGATTGCTTTTTATGTTTTTTTCTTATGACCAATGACCATCTCAGCTTTTATGTTTTATTTTATATTTTTTGCTCACTTCAGCACTTTAATTCACTGATTGTCTATCTTTCCTTGCTCAACTTTGTATAAACATGCCTTCTACAAACACACAAACACCCACCCATGCATGCACACACACACATAGTTCCGGACACACAAAAAGGACCAGAGATATCTTGCAATCTTAGAATTGGAGGTGTTTTCCCCAGATGCCGTGTAATTGAGGAGAAATTTCATGATCTCAGAATTAGAGGTGTTCTTCTTGGTCTTATTTTTTACATCGTTTAGTTTTTAAATTTATTTATCTATGTTTTTCTTATCTGATGTTTGTATATTTCTCGGATACTGATTTTACATTGAATATTTGAAATGTTCCTTTGCTCATTTTAGACTGCAAAGGAAAATTTTGAATTGGCTCTGGAGGTTGACAATTCAAACACCCACGCAAGGTATTGGCTATCAAGACTGCATCTCAAATACCAATATATGCCTGGGGCCTGTAAAGCCATGTGAGTAACCAATTCTTCCATTTTTCGTTATATATTTGATTATTGTGTGGATGTATAGATATCTAATAGCTATTTAAAATAAATTTGCATGAAAAAAATAATGAGTGGGATCTTTCCATGAATTCAGGAAATTTTGCTTATAAATTGAGTTGGTATCTGACTTCAGTAAATTCCATGGATGGTACTTTTGGGGAACTATTCTAAACTTTTTAAAGTATTTGAATATGGTAAATTGATCAGTCAAATGTGTTATTACTCATTACTACAACTTCTGTTTGATATATGTCTTTGAATTTCTTACCTATATGAAATCATGGGAAAAGAATCTATGGTCAGTCATTCTGTGTCACTTTGTATTTTTCTTGGAAGCTTCTAGATTGGCCCAGTCAGGGGAAGGCGGTATATATATATAGGGAAATGGGATGAATAAACGCTGCACTCAAGTGCTAGATCACATGCCATGTGGCATGTGATTGCCATAGATCAAAATTTCGGCCAAAACGTTTTGGTTCCAAAACTGAAATCCAAATTTTCGGATTTCAAATGTACTGGGGGGAAAATTTCAGTTTCGGTCATGACCAAAACCGAAACGAAATCCGATATTTTGATCCTTGGTGATCGCGAGTTGAGACATTTCCTATAAGGGTTCACAGTCCGTCTAGGGTTATAGAATTTTTTTTGTTTGGGACATGTATGCCCTTCATTTCATGGGGCAAAGATACTAGTTTTCCACCCAAAAATTTCACCATTGAATTTTTTTGCCATTGACCACAAAATCAACGGTGTAAGGTTAGTTTTTTTTTTTTTAAATGTAGTTGATCGACCTTGTGCATGTGCACGTGGCGCCCAACTGGCTCGAGTGCATACTCCCAGGCCTCGTATACACGCACACGCACACACACACACACGCACACACACACACACACAGATATATATATATATATATATATATATATATATATATATATATATATATTGCTGTGATTAATGCAAAATCGGCTGGGATGCCTCATTTATCAAGTTGGTAGTAGGTATTCTACCTGAGCACCTTTAATGGTAATTTACTAGATAGGAAAGTGAACGAATACCCATTTATTTATTTTTAAGAACATAAATAATTCATTTTGTTTTTAATTATAAAAAAGACCTCAATTTTTCTGGTAGTTATTATAGTGCTGTATTAGTTCTGTTTAATGTGTTTTTTGGAAGCAGTTTGAATGAGAAAAAGATATTTACATATTTATCCCTTTAAATTTACATATTTATCGCTTTTAGGAAATTTTTATTTATTTATTTTCATTTTTATTTGGAGCTAGTTTGGGTTTCTTACAATACTCCTTCATAATTAGTGGTGCAGTTGTACCTATTTGATCCCCTTGATATGAATTGGAATGTTATTTTATTACTCACTGACATTGTTTTGATAACTTTTTGAAGAAACGTGGACAGTGTCTTTAAAAATTAGCGCTACTTTTATAAGGGATCGTCTCTCATCACCTTAGGCCTAAGATAAAACCATCACCTTCTCACTTTTAAACCCTATGATGCCACGTGGTATACTGTTTTCACTGATCCAAGTTGTGCAAGTGGAACATCTTATGACCTATGTGCAGCCCAAAAATATTATGCCCATAGGAGGATCCGTGCCGTCAAATCCAAACAATTAAACGAACTCTACATTAGATATGAGCAACGGTTCATATTACCCGCATTGAATAGTTTGAACTTTGAACACAGCAATGAGCATATTTTTTTGGCTGGGTGTCTTCGTCTTATGTTTAGCTACTTGGACAATTTGGATTGGCCAAAAAATTCACTATCTGGCCCAAAAACAGGGATTGTCAGGGCATTAACTTAGACCTAAAGTGAGCTCCCGTCAACCACTTTGATAATGGTAAGAACAAAGAGGATTTTCACCACACACCATCCATCATGGATCAAAACATGTAAACTCATTCTTGTTCGTCCAAGTGGTATTGATGTATTCAATGCAGATTGTACCTGTGGTTTTTAGATGTTTGTTTTCCAATATGTTATGTCCATGGCCAAATCCAGGAAACGTTTGGTTTTTGGTGCAAATGCACATTGGGCAAGACATTGGTATAAAGTAAGCATACATAGCTTGTTCTCCAATGCAAGCCTCTACCTGATCCCTTTCAACCCCCCCACCCCAATGCACACACACACACACACACACACACCAATCATTCCCTTTCCCATCATCTGTTTTTTTACGCGCTTTATCCGTGTTGTGACGGCCTCATTAATCAGTGCGCCAGCATGAAGGCATGACGACCTTGGAACTGGGCACTTAGCTAGCAAGAAGGCAAGCGGACCTTGTAAGCTAGCCGTGTAGCACGTGTGGGCGCAGAGGCACGTGGCCCTGCGACGTGTGCATGAGTCCCTGATGCATGATGCGACGGTGACCCGAACTAAGCTGCGATCTAGTATGGTGGCTAGACGCGTGAAGGGCTTAGAATGCGGTGTTCCGTGGTGGAGCACGCGACGTGGTGCCAAGAGGGCACGCGACGTCCTGGTGCCATAAGGCACATAAGGCGGTGCTCCGTGTATGAGCACGCGACGTGGTGTCAAGAGGGCACGCGACGTCTTGGTGCTATAAGGCACGTAGTGCGGTGCTCCGCGTTGGGGCACGCGACGTGGTGCCAAGAGGGCACGCGACGTCCAAGTGCTAAGGCACATGAAGTGGTGCCATGGTGGCACGCGATGTGGTGTCAAGAGGACACGCGACATCTAGCTTGTACGGCAGGCGATGCGGTGCCAAGAGTGCACGCGATGCGGTGCTAAGAGGGCACGCGGCATCTGGGTGCAATGACGGACCCGATATGGTGTCAAGTTAATGCGCCACGATCCACGACTTAGGACGTGATGCGGTGCCATGAGGGTACGCCATGTGGTGCCCATGAGGCACGCGACATGAGGCCATGAGGGCCTTGCGACATGGTCGCGACACGGACGTGACATGGTCGCGATGCGGCTTATGTTGGACATGAGGCCATGAGGGCCTCGTGGACGAAGTCGCTGGCGCGACGCGACACCTGACGCGACACGGTCGTAAGACACGCTGATGCGTGATCTAGCAAGCCATGTGGGCTTGGAGGATGGCACCGGGTGCCACGGTCAGAGGATCGTGTGCCATGTTTAATGGCAAGACACCACCTTTGCAGGTGTGTGCCACGGGCAGGAGATCGTGTGCCACGGGGGTATGACAAACCAATAGGTTTGAGGTATTTCTGCTATTTTGCCTAAGTTGGTCTTTAGACCATATATAGGGGGAAGGGAGCTATGGAGCTATTCTCCCACACATGGGGCCTTGCGTTGCGGGAGGAGCGCATGTGCTTTCTAGGTTAGGGGTGGGCCTAGAACATCGCTGCAGCAATTCGGCGCTGGCCCGATGCCATGTGTCACCTGGGGTGAGGCTACTATGTGGCCCCGTGCCTGCGTCGCGGTGCACATGGGTCGGTGGCCTCACTGGGGCTCTCAAGGGCTATGTGGGGCGCAGTAGCGCACACTAGCTGAGGGCCTGGAGCAGATGTGTGCTGGTCGTGCTGGCCTCACACGATGCTTGGTTTGGAGAGCATGAAGAGCCGCATGCTACTCCTAGCGTGCTGGTCGCGTGGACCACACACGTTGCTTGGCTTGAATGGCATGAAGAGGGGCATGCCTTTGTCTTAAGCGAGGAACTAGTGCACTGCACAGGGTGAAGCTGGACAAGCCAAGGGGCACTGAGGTGCTGGCATGTGTGTCGCGAGTAGACATAATGCATTGAGTGGGTTTGCCTCGAGTGAAGGCAACCACGACGCGGGAGTTCCCGTCCTCTAGGCGGGTGGTATCAGAGTGATGGTTGGATATGAGGTCTCGTTGCGCGCGGCAGCGAGATGTGGCACGGGCGTGATAACCAATGTTAGGTTATGCCTTGTGACAAACTGGTATCTGAATTAGGCTGGCCTCGCTGTAGCGGCAGCGAGGCGCCGCACGGGTGTCGAAAAAAAGTTACCCCGTGACAGTGTGCTTATGACACCTGGCTTCAATACTGAAAATATATCATCCAACGTGTTTTATATCATCCAATATGTTAGTCCATACTTGGTGAAATTGACTTTTCTTTTTATTTTTATTGGTAATTGGTGAAATTCACTTGAGTATCAAGCTTTGGGGCCTCTCTTTTCTGCTAATGAAATTTAAAAAAAGTGCGATAAATCAGATATAACAACATCTGTTGACCATCGCTTGCCCCTCCCCCAGAAGAAAATCTTGGCTCCGCTTCTGGGTCCAGTGCTTTCATCTTTCAAAACTTGCTAGAGTTTACTGAAGTTTTCTTAAAACTAATGTTTGCCAAAATGTTATTCGAATAAAGTTGTTCATTACAAATTTGAAAAGTAGAATCAATTATTTGTAGTGGATACCCGGAATTGGTGAAGCACTATGGCCAGCACATTATTGGTTATTGTAGGATAAAATGGTAGAGGAGTCGATGCTGCAGTGTAAACATGTATTTAATTGGCTGCACCATGAACCCTAATCAGAAAAGATGCAAATTGCATGGAAAACTGGGAAGCAAAAAAATATTTTCAAACATCCTATCTAGAGGGCTCAAATCAAATCGTTGCAAGAGAGAAAGATGATCTATACGAAAAAGTCAATTCCAATGATGCATATTTTGTGGTCTTCAGTGGTCAAAGTTTGACCTACTAACGTCAACATGACATCAGCACAGATGGCAGACAAAGATGGGTCAAGGCTGTTGGAGAAAAAAATGGGGTAGATCTATGTCTCCGATCTCTGATGCACAAAGTTCCTACGGAGCAGCAAGGTGTAGAGCATACATCAGACGGAACAAAAGACAAAGTAAAATAAAGGACACAACCCGCTCTGGTACCATGTAGAAAACTTTAAAATAAGAATAAAAAAAGGAAAAATATCCATTTAGGGTTTAGCAGGAGAGAGAGGAAGAGGGAGAGAGAAGAGAGCACAGTAAATGCTAAAGGCTACATTGCTTCTTTTCAAGATATCATGAGTTATATGAGATGAGTCCTATTCATAGAGGGCATACAAGACACAATTTCTGTTTCTAACCAATGTGGGACTAAACCTACTATGCATCCCTCTCACACTCACATAACACATTGCATATTCAAAAGTCTCTCACATGCACTATATCCAACATGTTGTGTCCTGCATGAACACAGGGTGTTAGACATGGAAAACATTGTAACAAGAGTGCCATCCTTGGAAAACCGAACACCTCAGCTCATTCATAAGTTCTGTGATGGATAATAGTGAAAGGTACATTATTATACATACGTAGGGGCTTGGCCTGTAGGTTACTGAAAGGTTAACAATGCCATCTTAACCATAAAAAAAAAGTGGGTATGTGTTTGTATGCATGCATGCATACATGTGCGCGCGCGCGTGTGTGTGTTGCTATAGATAATTATATCTGGATGAATAATGTGTCTTTTACTATGAAAAAAGAATCTAGATGAATAATAATAAATTAAAAATATGTAAATACATATAATAATACCAATAAACAATGTGATAATTTTTGGCTTTCATGTTATAGGCAAGTTGACATATGTCCTCCACATGTATGGATGACAATCTGCAAAAAAAGAGAGCCATTACATATATTGTCACTTGTACAAAATATCTCTTCATCGGGAGGACAAAAGGAAATTAAATTGCTGCTGCCTATGCATAATGACTGTTTTTGTATGTAACAAGGAGACCTCCCTTATTGGACAGGTATCCAAAGGAAGTCATGGATGCGATTGTACTTACTTTTTGACTTTGGTCTCATTGGTGATCATTGTCAGTAGACTTGTATGCTTGATTTTTGTGTTCTTGTTTATGCATACTTTCTACGCATTTCAAATTCATGAATATTGGAATGGAAAGTATTCATTAAATCTTCTCTGATCCCCTTCCTTTCACTTTTGTTTTCCAGTTGTTTGTTGTATTAGTGTAAATTGACCCCAAATAAATGGGGCAGAGATATGGTGATGATGCTAATAGTCATGTGATAAAGGAGAGCTGCTAGTTATACTTTTCCCATTTGGAAGTTGCATTAGAGGTTCTGCCAAGAAGTAACGCTAATAAAAGAAGAAAAAAAAGATGTTAATCTCAATATCTTCTTGCAATATATGTAGCATCTTGATGTGTTATCACTATTTGTTTCGACAACAAGTTTCTCTATGAGCCCATGGTTTTAATTATCGTCTCGTCTCATGCGATATGTTTCATGTCTCGCGGCTGATCGAGGCGATAATCAGACCATGCCGCGTCCCGAGATGCTAGAGAGAAACTTAGCTTTTCAAGGGTTAATTTGTATAGGATGTTGTACTAGTTTACATTTGAAAGTGTATTAATAAACATGACACTATTTTCACTCACCATGTGCACTATTTTGATACAATCCTAGGCTATATCAAATCTATGTGATGATCCCGTGAACAGCTCCCATGCTTCGTCCGAATCTGTGCACTCTAATTCTGCCATTATTCTTATTTTTTAAAGGATAATATGGAGGCTTTTTGATCGGAAGGTTTGCATCGTCTTATAGGTGTGATTAGTGTTGTCAAAGTCTTACGATTTACGACTCGAATCCTACGATTTAAGTCAAATCGCAGGCAAACCGATTTGATTTTGACATAAAATCATTTTTGGGCCTGAATCCTACGATTCAACTTGTCAATCTTACAGTTCAAGTGAATCACACAAACCCACTTACATGAGTGAATTTCATTTCACAGTCCATGAAAAATAAAACTTCAGAAACTTTTGTTTTAACTTTTTTGCCCTTAAAACTTAAAAAACCTCTTTATAAGGTAAGAAACCTTTCTTATAATACTCTTATATATCAAGTGGGGTTTAAAATTTAGGTTTTTTCTCATCTCTTAACATGGTAAAATCCCAAATTTGTTCTCTCCTTCATAACTTTCTAGTATGGAATCAGAATTCAATTCCGTTCGTTGCAAATGATTGCTACGATGAAATGGCTCTTAAATGCACATGAAGATTTCGAGAAGATTGGTGTTTGCTTTTGAAGATTCATTTCAGGCCACCAATCATGAATTGATGATGTTCAATCAGACGTATTTGGCTTATATCTTTATGCTATTCATGAATGACGTATCATGTTATGAACTTGATTATGGACGTATTTGGACGTATTTCAATTTTTTAGATTTATTAGATATTTTCTCATATTTTTTCTTATTAAAAAAAAAAGAACTTGTGAATCTTACGATTTAACGATTCGATTCACAAATTCCAAAATGATTTTGCGACCCAATTCGATTTCTACAACATTGGGTGTCATTCTTTAGCTAAGAGATGTTCCAATAATGGACGGCCACTTGGTCTGTTTAGATTGATCACAGATATGTGTGACATGAGCATAACAGTGAGGTGTACCTTAACGGTGTAAGGCCATTTAAACACTATTTTTTCTATCACGCCGTAGCGCCGAGACGCGAGACGGCTCTCATATCGGCCCTATCCGATACATCTCGGATTTCCTAGATTTAAACCTTGTATGAGACTGTAACAGCATGTTTCTCTATGAGACTATAATGGCATGTTTCTCGATGATTTGCAGTTGTTATTTCTGTTATTTTCTCATATTGTTCATGTGTCTCTTCTGGTAGTGGAGCTGCTTTACTGGTCGAAGCTGCAGACATGGGTGATGCAGATGCACAATATGAACTTGGCCGTCGTCTACGAATTGAGGTTAGCTCTTCTAATTCATTTAACACTACAATTTATTCCTGGAAACATTGTTCTATTCAATCATTTGTTATAACGTTATCTGAAATGAAATTATAGGAGTGCATTAGAGTCCTTATTGGTAAATCTCAGACATTTTCATTTCCATATTATTTTGTTGCAGGCTAAAGCCCTTGATTATTGGTTTTGTTTATTTTCTATCCAATGCTAACCTAGCTTGAAGCTTGATATCATGCTCATAATTTGCCTAACAAAGTCCATGTTTATTCATATTCGTCTTTCCAAACTTTTTCGTCATTCATTTGGTTGATGGCTGTCTCATAGCTATTTAAAGACGCCTACAAAGTCATGGATAAGTTTCTCTTTCAGTCAGTGAATCCTTAACCCCCCAAGTGCATGCCTTGGACATTGGAGGTTTGGAACTTTATTGAGCGTCCACAGCGATCAACATACTGGAATCCAGGGTAGTATTAGACTTTTGATTATGCAGGAAAACTAAGAATATCTAGTGGCAGACCCACATAGGGGCGATCAGCAGGGGTGAAGCCAGAATTTTCTTGTAGTGGGGGCTAGCAATGGTTGACTGATGCTGATAGTTGTTTTACTGTAGATTTGAGGGCTTGTTCATAACAAAAGGCTGTATAAGAAGCCTATTTTATATATTTTCACTAGTTAAATGGGGGCTGCAGCCTCCACACTGCTCTGTGTGGCTCCGCCACTGCGAGTAGGGCCAACTGACTTCGCTCAACTTTGAAAAAAAATTTGTGAGAAGTTTGGAAAGATATTATTTTGTTAAAAAGAGTTGGTATTAGGTACCCAACCCAATTCCGATTCTATGTGCCATGTGGAACCTCATTGTGTGTTCCGTGTCATTTGACGCCCATGATCTCAAGATCTATGGTACCAAAGATTGGGTCGAAAGGCAATCTCCATCATCTGATTCAAAGCAGTTAAATGCCATCTAACATTAAAGGTATGTTGGATATACATGGTATGCTTAATTTTAGATGACAATTGACTGCTTTGACTGAGATGATGGAGATCATTTTTTGTCCCAATATTTTGCACCAACGATCTTTAGATTATGAATTCATGACTTACCTATCGGATAGTACCTATGATGATTCTACATGGCACACATCTCAAAAGTGACCTGAGTACCAAGGCACCTAGCACTCAGACCGCGTGGCTAATACCAACTCACTTAGATGCGAAAAAATCCAAATCCCCGAATCTCACTTACCTATACTAACTCTTGAGTTCCTATTATTATGTATCCAACTTGAGCACTGACACTCTTGGTATGTTGATCACTTTTTGGTATGTATCCCATGTGGATCCATCACGTGTTCCGTGTGATTTGACACCCATGATCTCAAGATCTATTGTGTAAAATATTAGAACGTACAATGATCTCTATCGTCTGATTCAATGCCGTCAAATGCCATCGAAAATTGATGGTATGTTTGATATACATGGTATCCATTAATTTTAGATGGTGTTTGACTGCTTTGTGTCAAATGATGGAGATTGTTTCACTGCCCAATCCTTTACACAAAAGATCTTTAGATCATGGCACACCTATCGGACAGTACACATGTTGATTCCACATGGAACACATCCCAAAAGTGACCCGAGTATCAAGTCACTTGGTGGTCGTGCTGCTTACCTAATACAAACTCATTTTCTAAGTCGACCATATCTTCCCTCCGTTGAACAAAATCCTGTGTACGCCACTGAGAATACCCATCTTTGTTTGAAAGGTTTGGTGGGTCATTTCAGTATGTAACCAAAATCCTAACAGTCAGTGTCCTCATTGAGGATAAAGAGCCAGGTTTCAGGGTGTGACTTGGCCTCTTCGTGATATATTGTACTAGTCAATTGACTCAGCCAAGTTTGTGCAACTCTATTTATTTAAGAAAAAAGAAAAAATTTACTATTTATTATGCCATAATCCAATAAATTTTCTCATTGTGTATTGTTATATGTTTATTTATAACTTCTAACTTCTAACTTCTAACTTTTTCGTTATTATTATTATTATTATTAAGTATTAAATATCAACTACCAAATACCAACCTTAACAATGGAGTGAAGTACATTCCAACTATTGGCCATCGTGTATTGATTCTACCATTTAAGATTGGATTATCATTTTGCTATTTCCTTCGAGTTCAAAAAACATCACCACTACTCAATCTCATTATACTTGAGTATTACAAGTCCACATATCTACCATCTGAAATAATACAACATTACAACTACATGTTTTCTAGAATAATTGTGTCAACGACAAGTATTCTAGTTAAAAGACACCCACCCATGTTAGGATTTCACTATGATTTAGTAGATTTAGTGTTACATGTACATATTTGGATTTAATATATAATTGGGTTTTGCACGGGTGTTGCTCATTTCCTCTCATTTTGGATTTATAAACGGCACGTGGCCTCTAGAGAATTTTGGGTACTTGTAGAATTTACAAGGTGTGTTGTGGTCCTTCTTATTATTAAGAAGTATTACATTCTATGTATGGGGTGTATGTAGATATAGTGGGTGTGTGAGTAGTTACCTGCACTTAAGTGGCACAGTTATCATTGTACTTGAGATGTGTGGGATTGTAATCATTTACTACTATTTGATAGAAAGGGGTTGTGTAATTGATAACTTCACCCTAACTTCTTTCTGTTCTGCTTCTTCTTTCACCTCACCTAAGTGGCACAGTTATCATTGTACTTGAGATGTGTGGGATTGTAATCCTTTACTATATATATACTATTGATAGAAAGGGGTTGTGTAATTGACAACCGAACCCTAACTTCTCCATCTCTTTCTTTTCTTCTTCTTCTTCCACCTCACCTAACCATAACCTTAACCTTAAAACTATCTTGGTATCAGAGACCCTATTCAACAAAATCAACTCATTGCCTTACTGACGTCACGTTGACATCAGCAGATCAAACCTTGACCTCAGATCATTGATTTGAGATCAGATTTTGGGTCAGATCTTGATCCTGGACATTTTTTACTAAAGTGATGTGGTGATTTGAGGACCGGAAGCTGTTCAAATACAAGGCTATTGGAGTCATCTTCAACCTCTAGAAGTCTGAACCGGAGTTTGCAATCTCGGTTATGGAAGTTGCTCGGTGCCCCAGATCTGATTCTTAGATCTTGGAATCCTCATTTAACTCATATTCAAGTCCTCTTTTGGTGATTTATGTGAACCCTAGTCAAATCTGGTGGTGAAACCTGTGAGAACCCTCATCAAACTCATTGGCAACCTCAGATTTGATACTCAATACAGAGAAAGGCCTCTGTCTTCTAGGTATGCTCTATATAGTTCCTTTTTTAATGCAGTTTATGCACAGTTGATTACTTGCTTTTAGTATCTATGGATGGTATGAAATGCGGAGAGGTGTCGATGCATGGTTCACATTTAGTTTCTGTTGGGTTTCAATTTCTTGGTGTTCTAAGCTGCTGTTTCGATGATTATACAATTTTAATTACTGTTTAGTATGCTGTTTTTAGTGAATCTCTTGAGTGAGAGATGGATGAGACAAGGCTCATGTGAGTGGTGGAAATGATGGGACACACTTTCTCCAAATCACTACAGTGAAGTTTGATGGTACAAACTATCTTTCATGGTCTCGGTCTGTAGAATTATTCTTGTGTGCCAAGAGGAAAGTTGGGTACATTGATGGATCCATTCCTGACCTAACCCCTTCTGATGAGAAGTACACCGATTGGAAGTGCGAGCCCACTCAGGTGATGACTTGGTTTCTACATTCGATGCAACCTCGTATCAGTAACTGCCTCATGTATGCAACTTTGGCCATAAAGTTGTGGTTAGCAGTTAGTGGGACATATTCCCAGAGACATGACTATGCCAAGGTATTCAGCCTTATAGAGAAGGTCAGTCAGCTACGTCAAGGAGAGAAGTCCATTGGGGATTTCTATACTCAACTTCTCGAACTATGGGATGAACTTGAACGCTTTCAGCGGAGTGAAAAGTGTACTGATTGTAACATGAAGCCCCCATGCGTCCATTGCCAAACTCAGAATGAACACAAAGATACAAAGAAGATCTTTGACCTCCTACGTGGGTGGTCAATCTGGAGTATGAGCACATTCGTGCAAACCTTTTTAGCAGAGAGGGGCTACCATCCTTGGGGGCTGTTTTCACCCTTCTTCAACGCGAGGAGACACATATGCATACCATGGATGTGTCCAGTAGGACACCTGAGAGGACAGCGTTGTCCACTTTTACCGAGTCCCGAGGTCGTGGAGGAGGCCGATTTGGAGGCAGAGGCCGCGGTGGTCATGGTAGTCTTACGAAAGAAGAGAGAGCTAGACTCAAGTGTACTCATTGTGGTAGGAAGGGTGATCTGCGTGACACTTTTTGGGACCTTGTTGGGAGACCACAACTTCCTTGTTATCAGACTGGTAGTGCATATGTCGTAGAGGACACAAGGACTTCAACACAACCTCCTACTACTCAGCAGCAACATATGTCCACTGCTCCAGCATCACAGACTGCTCCCTCAGTTTCCTTGTCTTAGTGTGAGTACCAGGAGTACCTCAGTCTTAGAGCTGCCACTGGCCATGCATCATCATCCCAATAGACAAAGACAGGTACTATCGGATCTGCTCATGCCACTAGTTCCTCTCAGTCCTCTTGGATTATTGATTCTAGAGCCACAAATCATATGTCTGGTATGACTACTGCATTTCAGCCTATATCTCCTTTCTCCTCACCATGTCATATATGTGTTGCAAATGGTTCTCTTGTTCCTGTGCAGGGGCAAGGAACGGTTCATGTTGGTAGTTTATCTCTTTCTTTTACTCTCCATATTCCTAGATGCCTTGTAGCATAGCATTCTTTCGTTCTCATTGCCTATTTCAGGATCCGAGTTCGGGGAGGACTTATGGCCATGGGCGTGAGGAGAGGGGTCTCAACATCTTTGAAGACCCACAACCCAGGGGAGTTGTTGCTACTGTTACTACATCTGGATCTATGGAGAGTGCACATTTGTGGGATAGGAGGCTTGGATATCTACCTCTACCCCGTTTTCTTATGTTATTTCCTTCTATGTTTGATGCATCTATTTATAAAAAATTTCAATGTGAAACTTATCAATTATCTAAACATCATCGTGTTGTGTATCCCGTTTCAAACAGTAAATGTGATGTTCCTTTCCAACTTGTTTACTCCTCTTATGTTTGGGGTCTATCCCTGGTTCTTGCTCATGGTGGTTATCGTTATTTTGTTTCCGTCATTGATGACTGTACTTGTTATACCACCTTATTCTTGATGAAGACCAAAGGAGAGGTTCCTGCCATTTTTCGCCTTTGTCACAAATGGGTTGAAACTCAATTCAATGCTAAAGTTAAGACTCTTCGATCTGACAATGGGGGAGAATACTCCTCTCATGATCTACAATCTTATGTTAAAATGCATGGTATTAAGTGGCAATCCACTTGTCCCTACACTCCACAACATAATGGAGTAGCTGAGCGAAAGAATGGGCATCTCCTTGAGGTCTCTCGATCTCTACGTTTGTGTATGAATGTTCCAAAACGGTTATGGGGTGATGCAGTGCTCACCTCCAGTTATCTTATCTACAGTATGCTTACTCTTGTCCTTGAAGGCAAGTCACCTTACCAAGTTTTGTGTCCGACTGGTAAGCTCTTTCTTGTGGTTGTCTTTGTTATGCTCACATACCTTCGACTAAACGTGATAAACTATCAGCCAAAGCCAAGAGATGGGTATTTGTGGGTTACCTTGTCACGTCAAAAGGGTACAAGTGTTTTGATCCCTCTACTGGCAACATTATTATTACGATGGATGTCACCTTTTTGAGTCTACCCCTTTTTATTCTTTTCCTCAGTGCCCTCTTCAGGGGGAGAGTTGTCCAAGTAATGAAGAGTGCCCAAAGGAATCTCTTCCTCTCCCATGTTTAGGAGAGGAAGACATCTAAGAGATTGCGAGTACAAGTGATCCCAAGGTTACCTAAGGTTACACAATGAGATAAGTTTGGGAAAGGTAAGGTGTTTGCAAGAAAGAAAAAAAGAGGACAAAGTGACATCCCTCTTGCTCACGACATGGACCAAAGCTTTGCACCCGATGCAGGTTCTCATCCCTCCGATCTTGACCTTCCCATTGCTCTTTGGATAGGTACAAGACATCTCATCAGGAAGTTTGTTTCCTACCATGCTTTATCATTTTGTCACTCTATTTTTATTTCATCATTAGACTCCACATCTATTTCCTCATTTGTGTCTGAAACTTTTTCACAGCCAAAATGGAAAGATGCTAAGAAGCAGGAGATGAAGGCCCTTGAGCAGAATAATACTTGGGAGATAATTGTGTTGCCACCTAGAAAGAAGGCAGTCAGATGCAAATGGATATATACAGTGAAGTATCTACCAGATGGGACCATAGAAAGGTACAAGGAAAGGCTTGTTGCAAAAGGGTACACTCAAACTCCTGGTGTTGATTTCCAAGAGACATTTGTTCTAGTGGCCAATCTTAATTCTATTCGAGTTCTTCTCTCCTTGGTAGCTCATAAAGATTGGCCCCTCTATCAGCTTGATGAAAAAAATGCTTTCCTACATGGTAATCTCAAAGAAGAAGTGTATATGACATTGCCACCTGGGTTTCGCCTTCAAGGGGAGCAAGTGTGCAGACTAAAGAAACCTATATATGGCCTCAAGCACTCTCCAAGGGCATGGTTCAAGAAGTTTAGTGACGTCGTGATGGGATTTAGATACCAGAAAAGTGATTATGATCATACAGTCTTTGTGAAGAAGGGAACTCGTATTGCTGCCTTACTTGTGTGTGCAGATGACATTCTTGTTACAGGGGTTGATAGTGATGAGATCCTAAAATTAAAATGCTATCTCAGTAAGGTGTTTGACATAAAGGATTTGGGACCCTTGAATACTTTCTGGGAATTGAGGTAGACAGATCAGACAAAGGCATTGTCTTATCTTAAAGGAATACGCTCTTGATGTGTTAAAGCAAGCTGGTATGCTGGGATGCAGACCTATAGATACCCCTATGGATCCGAATCACAGGACAAATGCAGAAAGTGTTGAACTTCTGAAAGATATCACCAGGTATCAGTAGTTGATAGGGAAACTAGTGTATCTCACCATCACCAGGCCAGATATTTGCCTATGCTGTTAGCGTTATCTATCAGCATATGCATGCCCCACGGTCTCGTCATCTTGATGCAGTGTCGATCGTTAAAAAGAGTGTAACCTTGCAAGTGCACAAGATCGTCGAACACGGGCAAGTATTATGAATTTCGAACCCACAGGGAGCGAGCAAATTTACTAACTCGTAAGAGTGTTAAACCTAATTTCTACTAAGGTTGAGAAGGTTTTTTATGGTGAAATTAACGCTAATAGGTAAAGCAAAGATAGACAATTAACAACTAACTATGATGAGACAATTAATAAATGAAATAAAGATGATGATATTCAAGGATACAACTACACCCCAGATTCATAAATTCCCTCCCTTCAATTTAATCAAACTTAACTAACAATCATCTACCCTTGTTTCACTACAAGCAAAACAATTCGAATATAATATGATCACAGATCCATGCATACATTAGCCTAGTTTCTATGATGCATTCATGAATGATGTGAGTCGTGCACAAGGTATAACGATAGAAGCCTAGTATTCAATTAGAACAACTCAGCCCTATGATTCAAGATTGAAAATAAGCATGAAAAACTGAAGGGAAGTAATTTACTCGTCTAGGGTTCGCTTTCTCTTTGAACAAGAGAATTAGCTTCTCATCTCTAATCTATGCGTTACACACCGTTCTGATTTCACCAACATGATACTTCAATATTAATTGTTGAAGTTTTCTGGAAAAGATTTGAAACCTTTACAACTATTGAATGAGAAAAGCTTAAGGAAAAGATGATTAAAAGATAATGAAAGATGCCCCTTAACCTAATTACACAGTACTATTTATAAGCAAACTATAAAAACACAGATTTATGGGTAGATTCTCGAATATTTGGGCATAGCACATAAAGTCGGATTTTCGGGTCTAATCTCGCAACCGCGAGAATGGACTGGTGGCCGGGAACTTGGGCCAATGCACTATCTTCCGAATTCCCACTTAAATTCTTCTGCCTTTTTGTTTCTTTATCTGCAACCCTCATTATGTTGCTTGCCACCAAGTGCCTCTGGGCTCATGCTCGTCGCTCTTTCTTAGTTTAACAATCGTGTCGCATTGATTTCATGATTATTGCCTTCTTTTGATGTTTTTTATTAATAACATGCAATCTACCCATAATTTACTAAGTCACAGAAATTATTAGTAATAACCTCGTTTGAAGATCATAAAGCACTACTTTAGGTGCTTGATCGATTTAGAATGTAACCCTTGCAAGTGCACAAGATCTATTGCAGTATGGCAAGAACAGGGGTGTCGAACCCACAGGGAAACGTGAATTTTTAATTAATTCTTTTAGAGATTTTAAAAACGTCCCTAAGGAAGTACCAAAGGGCAGATTCAATTTTACCAAAAACTTAACGCACTTTTCCTAAATGCAGAAAAATAAATTAATCTAAACAATTAATTACTGATAAATCTACGAACAATATTAAAATGAGATCAAGGAATATGCTACCCCAGATTCGTACCCCTTTTCTATCATTAAAAGCCACAGTTTCATTAAATCATCATTCACACCATCATTCATCTAGAAAAATGACTTGAAATAAAATATGATCATCAATCCCAAGATACCCTATCTAAAAACAATGACTCACCTAACATTGCGGTATGAGTCATGTAAAAGCATAAGCGATCTCATGATATTTAGATCACGCATAATCAAGACATAATCGCTTCTACAAATTTAGATCAAATGCAGTCCAGATCTAGCGATTACTACGCTGATACGCGAATCAACGGTCATAACAAAGCATTCAAAATATTTTCAATCACACAAACTTTGAGCAAAACGATTCCATGATAACAATAATAGGGTATTAATGATAAACATGGGTACTTATCCGGGGATCGATCTTCCCGATCCATCGATTTAGGCTCATCTTTGGTGTTTGATCTCCTTTTCTTTCAAAGTCATTCCTCTTTATTTCTTCCAAAGATATTTGCAATTATTTTTCCTAAATATAATCTATGAATTTCTCTAGAAAAATAATGCAAATCCTAGGTACAATCTACCGAATAAACCCTAGAAGAAGGAGAGAAGAAGACTTGAAAAGATGAAGAAAATATTCCCCAAAGTGAAGAGCCCTAAAAACTAAAAAAAGAAAGAAATAATATTCTAATTGCAAAAATAATAATCCCCTAAGAAACTCGTGGCTTCCTTTTATAATAGCCTAACCCTAATACCTCTCTCGATTGACATCTAAGAGTAATTTTCGTGAATTCGCCTAGCTTTGCATCGACATCGCCTCGGTATTTTGCTCATAATTTTCTCAGAACTCGGATTGAGGTGATTCTTGAGCGTTGGAAAGTCGACGACGAGCTCTACAACTTTTATGTTTTAGCAATTTCAATCTGACGCTCTTGAAGGTCCAAATTGAGTCAAGTAAGTCGCACTAAGTTCTCAATGACCCAAAATAGCGGTGTTTGACATTATTTTCGGGATTCTTGGGCTGTTTTAGAAACTTGGATCAGATTTACCAAACACTTCAAATCTAGTAAATCTCATCAGATAGCCTTCATCGGACGGCTAAATATAGGTATTTAGGGGTGAAATATCATCATATTTCACTACTCATCACACCCCCAAACCTACACTTTGCTAGTCCTCGAGCAAAGAGAATGATAGAAATATAAAGCAAATCAAACTAACATCCTAAAATTTAAATGCCACTTTCGTAGGGAACACGATTGCACTTAGCATGTGCAACAAGCCTTTAAACCCATAGGTGATCCCTAGTGGAGGAGTTGTGTCTCCTGAGGGTTTGCAGTGAAGTTACCCACAAACTTCCAAAAATTTCAAACCATCGGTAAAATTTAGTTTTCAAAACATGATTTTTTTTTTTTTTTTTTTTTATAACATATATACTATTCAAAAAAACAAAAATCATTAATTGCTTCAGTATGTGAATCATCAATCTCAAATATTAAAGTCATGTCAATCATGCTAGTATCCATTCAAATTAATTTAATGCTCAAATTGTTAGATAATTCATTCATTCATGCCTAAACGTGAAGTGTGTGCATACCAAAACCAAGATTCATCCATCTCAGAACTAGTCCAAACGGAAAACCATCGGATCTGTTGTCTCGACTCAATCCTCACTTTAGGTATACTCTCAAAATAAAATCACTCCGATGATGGGTAAGTTTTCGCACACATGTGAGAGATCAATACAAAGCAAATGAAAAAGTCTCACATGATAAATGAAACACGATGCCAATCAATGAACAAAAATAAATCTCATAAGAACAGATACTTGTATATCCTAAGCATGTCATATCAAGTGTCATAAGTATTATATATTGACTCTCCACAAGACAGTTACCAATGCAAGATCGGATCATGAAGGTCTTTGTAGGGTTGTAATGGGGCCTGTAAGGGTAAGAAAGAAAGGAATTGTGATTCAAAATTTAGAAATTGGAAAAGGAACTAACTTCGATTTTTTTTTTTTTTTTTATTTCTCTTCTTTTCTTTTTTTTCTTTTCTAATTTCTCACCATTTTTTTTTTCTTTTCAATATTTTTCTTTTCTCATTCTTTCTTCTCTTTTGAATTTCCTTTTCTTGAAGCACCTCATTTTTCATTCCTTTTTTTTTTTTTTTTTTTTTTTCTTTTTTTCTTTTTCTCTCCCCCTTTTTTCTTTTTATATTTGCCATACACTCTCAGTAAACACCATAACTCATTATCTCTCCACTTACTCTCTTTTCGCTCATTTTTATCCCTCGTTCCTAATTTCTCAGAAATAAGAAGGGTAAAGCTAAATTTTCAGAAATTGTGAAGGGTTAAAGGTTAACGTGGCTTATCAAAGAATGTATAAGGGTAAATTTTTCTATAGGCTCAAAGGGGTACTAAAAGGATAAATTTATATGAGGTGGGGCATTTTAAGCACAAACGAGCCAAAGATGGCCTTCAATCATTTCCTTAAAAGATGGTAACCTTGCCTATTTGTCTTGAGTAGATATCGATGCGTTCTAACACAATAATATGAATTTGATATCATGCAAAGTCACAAGCCAAAATAAAATGTATGAGATTATGCAAGATAATTCAGATTCAAAGAAAACTCAGTTTATATATTCACTCATCAATGACGGAAATTAGCTCTAAAGCTACGGGTTTAGTCTCCACTAAGAACCTAAGATTCAACGCTCAAAATAGTTCATCGATTTCTAAGTCTTAGCTTGGTATAAGTGCAAAATTCTAAGCGAATTTGAGTCATCCACAAATTATCACATTAAGCTTCATCATCCTAGATACAAGTATTCAAAATATGACATCAATATTCTCAAAATTAAATTCACATGCATCATCAACTAAAGTTTGAAAACTATTGCAAAGTAAATCATGTATGATGGTTCCAAATAAATAATTTTTTTTTTTTTTTCAAAGAAAATCAAAAATAAGTGATGAAAGATAGATAATCATACATACCCCCAAACCTAAAAATGACAATGTCCTCATTGTTTGTAATAAGTAGGCACCCCAAACCCGTTGAAAAGTACCTCAACACAAAGATCAAAAGTAGAGAATATGGGCATCAAATTAGAACATGACCAAAAATAGATTGAAGGTAATGTGGCTACACTAATTTGGAAATTAAAATAACCTAAACTAAACTAAAACTAATATTCTAGAACTAAACATACGAAAAAGAAAGATAAATCCTAAATCCTAAACTAAACGTGTCCAACTCCTAAATAAAACACACCGGTTGCCTCCAGAAGTTACGAGTTTAAGTGTCGACAGCTCGACCTCTTCATTGATCAAGAATCTGGATCACTAAGGTGCATTGCCTCAATCTTAAACTGGGTCATCGGCTCAAACACTGGTTTGAGTCTTTGCCCATTCACTTTGAAAACACGATTGTCACGAAGGCTTTGAATTTCAATTGCAGTGCTCACTAATGGAAACAACCCTAAACGGGCCTTCCCATCTAGATTTCAATTTCGGGATGAAGCTTAAGTCGGAATTGAATAACCAAACTTTTGGCCAACATGAAACTCCTGAGAAATTAATTGATCGTGCAACTTTTTGTACCTTTCCTTGTACATCTTTGAATTTTCATACGCATCGAAGCGTAACTCTTCTAATTCACTCAATCAGTAACCGATTCGACCGCCGCTTGCATATCGAAATTAAATCGCTTTGATCGCCTGAATGCCTTATGCTCCAATTCGACAGAAGATGACATGCCTTCCGTAGACAATTACTCAAGGAGACATTCCGACGGTGTCTTGAATGCGATGACGATAGGCCCACAAAGCATCAGATAGCCGGTTTGTCCAATCTCTTCTATCCCATTGCACTGCCTTTTTCTAGAATTCGCTGATTTTGCTAGACACTTCCACGACCACTAGTCTGGATGGATGGTACGCGTGCGACTTTGTGAGTGACGCTGCATTTCTTCATTAAAGTGGCAAATGGCTATTGTAAAAATGCGAACCGCCATCACCGATGATTGCTCTTGGGATCCGAATCGGTTAAACACATGTTCTCTCGTAAATTTGACCACAACCTTGTGATCATTTGATCGGGTTGCCACAGCTTCAATCCATTTGGAGACATAGTCAATGACCACCGAATATATGAATACCCAAAGGATGGTGGAAAAGGACCCATAAAGTCAATCCCCAAACATCGAAAATTTCAACAATCGAATTGGATTAAGGCATCATATTTCGTCGTGAAATATTGCCAAGTCGTTGACACCGCTTGGCATTCCTTGCGATTGAGCAAAGTCACGAAAGATTGAGGGCCGAGAATCCGCTTTGAAGGATTTTCACTTCTCCTCAAAATGGCCTCCACAGTGCCCCAAAGATGGCAAAAAAATTTAGACGCTTAGTTGCTCGTCTTCTGGCACGCATCTCCTAATGATCTGATCCGAGCAGAATTTAAACAAATATGGTTCATCCCAGAAATAGTATTTTATTTGGGAGAAAAAGAGATTCTTATCATTCTTACCCCACTCAGTGGGAATTCTGCCAGTGACCAGATAATTCACGATGTTAGCAAACCACGGAACTTTTGCACCAGCTACATCAATTGCCATCAAATGTTCATCCGGAAATGTGTCACGGATGGTCTCAGGTATAGATGATTCTTGTGCGTAATTCTGAGGATGATCAGCCACAACGTTCTCAACCCCCTTTTTATCTTTAATCTCAAAGTTGAATTCCTGGAGAAGCAGGATCCAACGGATCAGCCTTGGTTTCGCATCCTTCTTTGCTAAAAGATATTTCAAAGCAGAGTGGTCTGAAAAGACCACTATTTTCGATCCAAGCAAATAGGAACGGAATTTGTCCAGAGCATACACCACAGCTAATAATTCCTTCCCGGTGCTGGTGTAATTTTGGGCATCAATTAATGTCTTGCTAGCATAATAAATTACGTGGAGGTAATTTATTCACCCTTGCCCTAAGACATTCGATCGCATAAATCGATGCATCACACATGAGTTCGAATGGTAAAGAATAATCCGTGGTTGGATTATTGGTGCATTTGATAAGAGTTCACGCAATTTTAGGAATGCCTTTATGCAATCCTCATCAAAATCAAAAGGAACATCTTTGCAAGCAAAGTGCACAATGGTTTAGCCACCTTGCTAAAATCCTTAATGAATCTTCTATAAAATTCAAAGATGCCCCAAAAATGATCGAATTTGTAACACTTTAGAGGTGGTAAATTTGCAATTAAGTCGACCTTCGCCTTTATCAACTTCAATTCCTTTCGTTGAAACAATATGCCCCAACACAATTCCTTGTTGAACCATAAAATGGCTTTTCCCACCGAGAACAAGTTTGGAACACAACGTTGCAACACTGTGAAAGATGATTCAAACAAGAATCAAATGTTTTCCAAAAGCAGAAGTCGCCCATGAAGACTTCGATGAATTTGTCGATCATGTCCAGAATATGGCCAACATACATCGTTGAAACGTGGTAGGAGCATTACATAAGCTAATGGCATCCTTCGATATGCAAACGTACCATATGGACACGTGAATGTTGTCTTCTCTTGATTAATTTGGAAAAGTACTTGATTGTATCCCGAATAACCATCAAGAAAGCAATAAAACTCTTGCCCTAACTTCTCAAGAATTTGATCAATGAGCGGAAGGAAAATGATCTTTTCTGGTCGTGTTCAATTTTCGATAATCAATGCACACACGCCATCCGAGTTTCACGAGTGGGCACCAATTCTCCTCCGTAGTTTCTTTCACTGTAATTCCGGACTTTTTCTAACGATTTGTAATCGGACTAACCCATTCACTATCGGAGATCGGATAGATGATTCCAAAGATCGAGGAGTTTAATGATTTCCTTTAAAATGACTTCTTGCATGTTGGATTAAATCGCCTCGTGGTTCCCTCGATGGTTTACTCTCATCCTCCGGATGTATTTTATGCATACATACCTTGATGGGTCAATCCCTTGAGATCGCTAAGGTCCATCCGATGGCCTCTCTTGTGCTCTTCAAAGACCTTCAACAAATCATTCTCTTGTTCTTCCGATAATGTGGATGAAATTATCCTTTGGAAGTGTTTCGAGGTCCCAAAAGCATATTTGAGGGACTCTGCAATTGTTTCAATTCCAGGTTGGTGGTGCTCAATTGATGGAGTCAAGACATCCTTTACCTCGAGGGTAGTGGTTCTACCTTAGTCACAACTTCACATAAGTTATCATCTTGACATGATGAATTTGACTTTTCTCTTACATTTGCTTCCTTTCAAGCCCTTTGTCCTCATAGATGGCTAACAAAGGTCAAATTCCTCTTTGGTGAGCATTGATGGTAATGCTTCATCGGCCCATCCGATCGATGTAAAAACATTCGACCTCATCCTCATTAGGGAAATGGTTCATCGCATGGAATATGTTAAGCGACTTTCATGTTTCCAAAAGAAACGCGTCCATGACTCCGTCGACAATTAATGCAAGCGTTGGCGATGGCGAGAAGCGACGTCCAAGAATAATTGGGACTTGATTGATTGATTTCGCAGTGGTTCCATGTCTAAGACAACGAAGTCCTTTGGAAAGACAAACTTGTCTATTCCAACCAAAACATCCTCGATAACACCCTCGGTCTTCTTCTCGATCTATCTCGCGGTTGGAGTGTGACCGTCGGGTTTCAATTCACCCAATCCGAAGTTTCAGACATTGAGTATGGGATCGATTAACACTTGCTCCCAAATCCAATAACGCCTTTTCCAATTGATTGCCCACCAATGACACATGGAGCAGTTGGGACTCTGTGGTCTTTCGGTTTCAGGGGTTTCCAATCGCAATATCGAACTGACTTGATTTGTTAGGAACACTTTCTTTGAAACGTGAGTACGTGCCTTTCTCTTCCGAGTGCACAAATCTTTGAAAAACTTAGCGTACTCAGGAACTTGTTTGATTGTTTCAAGTAATGGAAGATTTATCTTTACTTGCTTGAAGGTTTCGAAAATTTCATCCATTTTGTCGGTCCTTTCCCATTCTAGGTGGAGGAGTTAGGCATTGAGGAATGGTGCCTTTGGGACATAAGGTGTAGATTCCATTTCGATTCTTTTTCACGTCCTTGTTGGACGGTTGAAGGAAACTCTTCCTCATTACTTTTCTTTTCCTTTCTCTCTTCCTTGCTCTTGCACTTTTCTTATCTCTGGCTCTTTGTCTCTTTCTTTCTCTTTTCCTTTTCCTTTCTCTTTTCCTTTTCCTTTCTCCTTTCTTTTCTCTGATTCTTTTTCCTCTACTGCTTCTCTTTCTTCATCAGCTTCTACAGGCATTTTCACTTGATTATCAACCTCTCGTCCACTTCTCAGCACCGTAACAGCTTTCAACTGTTGACTATTCGATGGTCCTGCTTCAGATGGTGCTTGGCCTCGAGGATTATTGATGGGTTGGTCAGAGCCTACCTTCCTCTCGTTGACTCCGCTTGATTGGCCAATTGATCGACTTGGTCCATTATCATCTGGAAAAGATTGCATGCTTCGCATAAGCTTTTCTTCCGCATCGAATCTTCAAATCTTGGCATGAGATTGATTAAGATTGATTGAAATTCGATTTTTTGAGTCGAATTTGGATGATAATACGGAGCATTCTGTTGGAAATTGGAATTCTGTTGGAAATTAGAATTCTGCTGGAAATTCTGTTGTGGACGAAAATTTTGTTGAAAATTTGGTTGAAAAGGTTGTTGTCCACCCATTGTGTTGGCTCTATGTTGCTGGTTTACCTGGCCAGTTTGGTTCGATTCACCCCATCCTAAGTTGGGGTGATTTTTCCATTCCGGATTGTAGGTATTGGAGTACATGTTTCTACCCGCCGCTGATAAGATTGAGTCACATTTACCTGCTCTTGAGGATTAGGTTCATCAGGACTCATTAGCCATATGACCTGGGTGGTCACAAATTGAACACACTGTGGGGGTGACAGGAGCTTTAGCTTGCTTGGTAGCAGCTAACAACATGTTCATCTGTTTGGACAGCATGTCAACCTTTGTTGAGAGATCTGAGGCATTATTGTTGACATCGTACAATCCGACTTTTGTCAACACATGAGATTTAGGTGCGTTCAAGTTGGTTCGCCCAGTGTCTCACTTTGTATCAAGTTTGATATAACTTTTCAAACAATGCCCACAATTCGTCAAACTTCTTCGTGGCACAAGATCCACCACAAGATGCATCAACCATGCGTCTCTCTTCAGGAATCAGTCCATTGTAAAAACTTTGTACTTGTTCCCACCTTGGAACCTGATGATTTGGGCAACTTCTGATCAATTCCTTAACACGTCCCCAACATTCATGGAATGTTTCTGTAGGTTGTTGGGAAGAGAACTGGATCTTTTGACGCAATTCAATGGCCTTAGTCATGGGAAAATATTTTTAAGGAAGGCGATGGCTACCGCAACTCAATTGAATTGTGGTTCTAAGGAATAGAACCATGTTTTTGCCTTTATCTCTTAAAGAGAACGGAAAGCTTCGCTATCTCATCGCTGACATTGTGGACTCAACATTTTGCATACCAGTTGAATTCATTTAAGTGAACGCGGATTTTCATTTGCTAACCCATGGAAAATTGGTAGCATTTGAATCATTCTTGATTTGAATTCATAGTGGTTCCCGGAATGGGAGCATGCATAATACATTCTCGATCCTCGTAAAAACCGGGATCGTTATAATACTCCGGTGTTCAGAGGCCTCATCAAAATTATTGTTCCTATTATTTCCATTATTGACATTCCCATTGTTGTTATTCTCATCTCTCTTGCCTTTGGTCCGCCATGGTCTCGCTTGTTGATATTGATTCCTCCTGACTCTTCGATTCTCTCTACAAGCTCTTTCGATCTCAAGATTAAGGTAGATGTGGGTGATGAGAACGAGTAAAGCTCATACACCAACACTCACAAACAGGTTGAAGAATCCACAACAAACCCACAAAATTCGCTTCAAACGATTTAAACAAAGATGATAAGCAGAGCCAATATCAGGAAAGATTTCTTCTTTTTTTTTTTTTTTTTTTTTTTTTTTTTTTTTTTATTTAAAATTAAAATTTAAATTAATTTTTTTTTTTTTAAAAAAAAATTAAAATTAAAAATTAAATTAAATAAATAATTAATTAAATTTTTTTTTTTTTTTTAAATTCAAATTAAAATTAAAATTGAATTTAAATTAAAAATTTTTTTTTTTTTTTTTTTAAATTCAAATTAAAATTAAAATTGAATTTAAATTAATTAAATTTTTCTTTTTTTTTATTTTCTTTTTTTAAATTCGAATTAAATTTTTAAATTTTTTTTTTAATTTTAATTTTTTTTTTTTTTTATTAAATTCGAAAATTAAAAATTAAAATTGAAAATCCTATAAAATCTTTCCTAAAAGAGAAAAATAAGGAGAAGAATGAGAGATTCCTAAAATCCTAAAACAAAAGTCCCACAAAGTTAATGACTAAATTTAGAAAATCTTAAAAATATCTAAAAGAGGAAAATAAGGAAAAAGAGTCCTACCAAATCTAAAATAAGAAGTCCTAAAAATCTCTACTTCCTAAATTTCCTAAGGAAGGTATCCTAAAAATCTAAACTTCCTAAAAAGACTCCACAAAATCTTATCAAAGAGAGAAAAATAAGGGAAATAAATTTTATTTTTTATTTTTTTTTTAAACACTCAAAACAGAAAAATCCCTATCCGAATTAATCAAAATTTCACCGATTTCCCCGGCAGCGGCGCCAAAAACTTGATCGATTTAGAATGTAACCCTTGCAAGTGCACAAGATCTATTGCAGTATGGCAAGAACAGGGGTGTCGAACCCACAGGGAAACGTGAATTTTAATTAATTCTTTTAGAGATTTTAAAAACATCCCTAAGGAAGTACCAAAGGGCAGATTCAATTTTACCAAAAACTTAACACACTTTTCCTAAATGCAGAAAAATAAATTAATCTAAACAATTAATTACTGATAAATCTACGAACAATATTAAAATGAGATCAAGGAATATGCTACCCCAGATTCGTACCCCTTTTCTATCATTAAAACCCACAGTTTCATTAAATCATCATTCACACCATCATTCATCTAGAAAAATGACTTGAAATAAAATATGATCATCAATCCGACATACCCTATCTAAAAACAATGACTCAGCCTAACATTGCGGTATGAGTCATGTAAAAAGCATAGCGTATCTCATGATATTTAGATCACGACAATCAGCACATAATCGCTCTACAGCCTAGATCAGCCTGCAGGTCCAGATCTAGCGATTACGGCCGTTGATACGCGCAATCAACGGTCATAACAAAGCATTCAAAATATTTTCAATCACACAAACTTTGAGCAAAACGATTCCATGATAACAATAATAGACTGCGGTATTAATCATAAACATGGGTACTTATCTGGGGATCGCATCATCCCGATCTCGATTTAGCTCATCTTTGGTGTTTGATCTCCTTTTCTTTCAAAGTCATTCCTCTTTATATTTCTTCCAAAAGATATTTGCAATTATTTTTCCTAAATATAATCTATGAATTTCTCGGGAGAAAAATAATGCAAATCCTAGGTACAATCTACCTGAATAAACCCTAGAAGAAGGAGAGAAGAAGACTTGAAAAGATGAAGAAAATATTCCCCAAAGTGAAGAGCCCTAAAAACTAAAAGAAAGAATGAATAATATTCTAATTGCAAAAATAATAATCCCCTAAGAAACTCGTGGCTTCCTTTTATAATAGCCTAACCTAATACCTCTCTCGATTGACATCTAAGAGTAATTTTCGTGAATTCACCTAGCTTTGCATCGAATCGCCTCGGTATTTTGCTCATAATTTTCTCATGCGAACTTCGGATTGAGGTGATTCTTGAAGCGTTGGAAAGCTGACGACGAGCTCTACAACTTTTATGTTTTAGCAATTTCCTGAATCTGACGTCTTGAAGGTCCAAATTGAGCTGCAAGTCGCACTAAGTTCTCAATGACCCAAAATAGCAGTGTTTTGACATTATTTTCGGGATTCTTGGGCTGTTTTAGAAACTTGGACTGTATTTACCTGAAACACTTCAAATCTAGTAAATCTCATCAGATAGCCTTCATCGGACGGCTAAATATAGGTATTTAGGGGTGAAATATCATCATATTTCACTACTCATCAGTGCTTCAATTGGTCTCTTTTGGAGACCAATCACACCACCAAACCTGTGCCTTGCTGGTCCTCAAGCAAGTTTTAAACAAAAGAAATATCGTAAAAAATTTCAAAAGCCACTTTCGTAAGGAGCACGATCACAATTAGTGTATGTGACAAGCCTTTAAACCCATAAGTGATCCTTAAGGGAGGAGTTGTGTCTCCTAATGGTTTACAGTGAAGCTACGCACAAATTTTAAAGACAAAATCTTTTTTAAAAACATTAAAACAGAACAACCATAGTCAAAATTTTGCATGATTTAGATCAGTAAAAGAATGCTTACTTTCAATTGAGATAGCTCTTATCCAATTAAGTCATGAAGAATTTGATCATCATAAGTTAACCCACTCATGCAAAATGTGAAGTGTGTGCTTACCAAAGTCAGAAATTCCTCTGAAGTAAAACAGTTAACACGGAATTAAGGAACAATTCCAACTCAATTCACATAGGCATACACTCACAATGAAATGTGACTGTGGATTAACACTCTCATAAATGTGATTTATCAATTTGATCCGAATGAGATATGCAACAGTGATCTCAAGACAACCTATCTATTCCAAGCATGTCTAATCAAGCAACAATAGGCCTTGCGAAAGGATATCTCCACTAAGCACTTACCATTATGATCCCTGGATTAAGAAGGACTTGTAATGGTTTGTAATGGGGCTTGGTTTAAGGTTGCAAAGAAAGGATAAATTGATTCGAAATTATGAGAATTCATCTCTTAAAACAGTCCCTTTGAACCCCCTTCTTCATCTTATGCTTTTTGTTTTGTCCCCAATACAAAACTCTACTTTCTTTTCATTGATTTTTGTTCTTCAATTCAAACCCTTTTTATACCCCCTTATTTTCAATTCTTCCTTTTTATCCCCATTTTTCACCCTTTTTTTTCCACTTTAAGACTCTTTTTCTTTTTATTCCCCAAACTTGAATTTTTCAAACATCTTTTTCACTCTCCTATATTCTCAGAAGTAAAAGGGTTAAGGACTAAGAAATATCATGAAGTATTTTCCGGGTTTAGGTTAATCAATTGGGTAACATGGAATCAGGCTCTAGCAATCTAGGCTACAAATATGGGTTCAAAAGGTTAAAATGCAAGGGTTCTTGGCTTGTTTTGGCTCAAACTCACAAATAAATGACCTTCTCTCATCTCCAAGGTTCACTAGTAATGACACTTTTTTGTTTCCATGGCAAGGAGTTCTAGTGCAAGACAAACATATGAACTCATAGGTTCAATAAAAAAATCCTAAGATTAGTAAGAAACTGAAGTTCAAAGAAATTTTTTCATTAACACATGTATAACTCTCGCAAAAATTGAGGTTTGGCTCAAAAGGTCAATGGTTTTAGTTTCCATTGAATCCTAATTCCAATGTTAACATGATTTAAGCATCCAAATCTCAAACTTAGTATTATGTGCAAGAGATACTAAGCATGAATTTCTTAACTTAACAGTTCTCTTTCTAAATTCATTGAAAAGATATTTGCTAATCTTACTTGAAATCGCTTCTCCTAATATCATATCACATGCAAAATTAACTGTGACAATACAAAAGGGTGTAAATTCAACAAAATTTCGACAGTTACTGCTTAGTTAATGCAAATTGACTTGAAGATAAGAAAATTTACTGAAAATTTGCCATTAACACATGTATAACTCTCGCAAAAATTGAGGATTGGCTCAAAAGCTCACTGGTTTTAGTTTCCATTGAATCTTAATTCCAATGTTAGCATGATTTAAAGCGTCCAAATCTCAAACTTGGTATTATGTGCAAGAGATACTAAGCATGAATTTCTTAACATAACAGTTCTCATTCTAAATTCATTAAAAAGATAATTTGCTAATCTTACTTGAAATCGAGCTTCTCCTAATATCATATCACATGCAAAATTAATTACGTGACAATACAGAAGGGTGTAAATTCAACAAAATTTCGACATTTACTGCTCAGTTAATGCAAAGCAGCGCCCTCACTGATATTCGGACGTCCATTATTGGTGAATGAGCAGAATAAAACGGGTCCCCCATACTTGTTTGAACACATGAATGGAATTCTATGCAAGCCTACAAAATGTGAAAAACTGTTAGTCGCAGCAGGCATAATATATAGGTAAGGAAAAATGAAACATATCAATTATATAAACGGAAGAAGAAACAATTTAGCCATTTGCATTAAAGAGTTTAAAAACAAAAGAACACACCCATCTTAAGCATTGATAATTACAAAATGGGACAACATTACAATCTATGACAACGGTTATACAAACACACACAATCAAGGGCCCCTCGCCCCGCGATCAAACGCCACTCGGCCTTGCATGATTGGATCCCTACCATCCTAGGTTAGGATGATTTCTCCAACCTGGGTTGTAAATATTAGAGTAGGGATTTCTATACCGCCTTTAATACGATTCAGTGACATTGACTTGTTCCTAAGAATCATCAGGGTGCCACTGGGTGGTCGGACACTCATTAATATTGTGGATCAAATGATGGCAAACAGAACATACGCTTGGGGCTATAGGAGTTTGGGATAGTTGAGAGGCTGCCAGAAGCATATTCATTTGTCGCAACAACACATCCACTTTGCTAGGTATACCTGATGAATTGTTGTCCTCGTACAATGCTGCTTTAGTGATTGTATGGGGGCGAGACGATACATCGACCGGTGCGCCACCCATTGTTACACTCTGCATGGAATTCTTACACATATTTTCAAACAATGCCCAAATATCTTTTTCATCTTTCAGGATGTAAAAGCCACCACATGAAGCATCGATCATGTGTCGTTCTTCTGGGACCAGTCCATTGTAGAAACTTTGGACTTGTTGCCATCGTGGAACTTGATGGTGCAGGCATTTTCTTAACAAATCCTTAAATCGGTCCCAACATTCATGGAATGTTTTTCCGGGTTGTTGGGCAAATGTTAGGATCTGTTGACGCATTTGGCTGGTTTTACTAGCTGGAAAATATTTTTTTGTAAATTCTCTTTGTAGTATGTCCCAACTTGTGATAGACGCAAACTCTAGTGAAAGGAACCGGACCTTAGCTTTGTCCCTAAGAGAAAAGGGTAAAAGCTTAAGTTTCGCGATTTCATCCGATACGTTATTGACCCTGAACATTGTGCACACTCCGAATAAATCAGTCAAATGAGAGTATGGGTTTTCATTGCTCAACCCATTAAACAAAGGAAGCATCTGAATCGTAGTAGATTTGAATTCGAAATGACTTCCTGGAATCGAAGGATGATTGATGCAATATTGATTCTCATATTGTCCAGGATTGTAGTAATCTCGCAGGGTTCTTTGACCGTCCGGTGGGACATCATCTTGATTTTCTCTTCTTTCATCATTATTATAGTTGTCATGTCCACCTCCTCATCTGTTGTCGGCCATGATTCCAGAATTAGCAAGATGTTTATGTTGACGATTCTCCCTACACATTCTCTCGATCTCAAGGTTTAAGGCTTGCAACTCTGGGTTGTGAGAACGGGTATAGCTCATACACTAGGGGAACCCACACACAGATAATTCACAACTCTAGACTAACCTAATCTAAAATCTAAGACTCTAAACGGGAGGAAGGAAGAAGGGAAAGAGCACTAAAACACCCTAGAAATTAATAAATTCAGCGTTGCTCTCTGGCAACAGCGCCAAAAACTTAATCGTTAAAAAGAGTGTAACCTTGCAAGTCACAAGATCGTCGAACATGAGCAAGTATTACGGATGTCGAACCCACGGGGAGCGAGCGAATTTACTAACTCGTAAGAGTGTTAAACCTAACTTCTACCAAGGTTGGGAAGGTTTTTTATGGTGAAATTAACGCTAATAGATAAAGCAAAGATAAACAATTAACAACTATGATGAGACACAATCAATAAATGAAATAAAAATGATGATATTCAAGGATACAGCTACGCCCTAGATTCATAAATTCCCTCCCTTCAATTTAATCAAACTTAACTAACAATCATCAACCCTTGTTTCACTACAAGCAAAACAATTCGAATATAATATGATCATAGATCCACGCATACATTATCCTAGCTACTACGATGCATTCACGAATGATATGAGTCGTGTACAAGGTATAACAGATCATGAATAAACAACCATAACAAGTTAATCAATCAAATGACATCCTATATTAACCTACAAGATTAATCTAGGTTTTGAGATAATCCTTCTACGCTCACTATCCTACAAGATGAAGGAGTATAGATGGATTCACGATGCCTAGTATTCAATTAGAACAACTTAGCCCTATGATTCAAGATTGAAAATAAGCATGAAAAACTAAAGGGAAGTAATTTACTCATCTAGGGTTTACTTTCTCTTTGAAAAAGAGAATTAGCTTCTCATCTCCGATCTATGCATTACACACCGATCCGATGTCACCAACATGATACTTCAATATTAATTGTTGAATCTTTCCTGAAAAGATTCAAAACCTTTACAACTATTGAATGAGAAAAGCTTAAGGAAAAAGATGATTAAAAGATAATGAAAGATGCCCCTTAACCTAATTATAGAGTAGTATTTATAAACAAACTACAAAAACACGGATTTCTGGGCAGATTCTCGATTTTTTGGGCATAGGAGCACTTAAAGTCGAATTTTCGGGTCCAATCTTGCGGCCGCGAGAATGAACTCGTGGCCACGAACTCGGGCTAGTGCACTCTTCCGAATTCCCACTTATATTCTTCTGCCTTTTTGTTTCTTTATCTGCACTCATTCTGTTGCTTGCCACCAAGTGCCTCTGGGCTCATGCTCGTCGCTCTTTTGGAGCTCATGATTATTGCCTTCTTTTGATGTTTTTTTTTAATAACCTGCAATCTGCCCATAATTTACTATGCTACAGAAATCATTAGTAATAACCTCGTTTGAAGATCATAAAGCACTACTTTGGGTATTTCAATTGGTCTCTTTTGGAGACTGATCAAGTGTATCGGATTCTGAGGTATGTGAAGTCCAATTCAGGGAAAGGACTATTCTACGACAATCATGGTCACTTAGATGTTGAAGTATACACTGATGCTGATTGTACTGGATCAGTGAGTGATAGAAAGTCTACGACCGGTTATGTTACATTTATGGGAGGAAACTTAGTCACTTGGATAAGTAAAAAACATGTTGTTGCTAACTCCAGTGTAGAAGCTGAATATAGAGCTATATTCCTAGGTGTCAGAGAAGGGATGTGGTTGAAGTTTATACTACATGACCCATGTGTAGAAGTGAAACTACCGATGACTCTCTATGGTGATAATGAAGCGGCAAAACATATAGCGGAAAATTCGGTCTTCCATGAAAGGACTAAACATATAGAGGTTGATTGTCACTTCATGAGAGAAAAGGTTGAGTCTCAAGAATTTTGCATCCCACGAGTTGCTTCCGAAGATCAACTTGCAGACATTCTCACCAAGGCAATTGGGAGAGGAAGATTGAAAGATATATCATCCAAGTTGAGCATGATTGACATCTACGCACCAACTTGAGGGGGAGTATTAAGTAGTATTCCATTCTATATACAGGTGTATGTAGACATAGTGGGTGTGTGAGTAGTTACCTACACTTAAGTGGCACAGTTATCATTGTACTTGAGATGTGTGGGATTGTAATCATTTACTATATATACCATTGATAGAAAGGGTTGTGTAATTGACAATACCCTAATTTCTCCATCTCTATCTTTTCTTCTTCTTCTCCTTCTTCTTCCACCTCACCTAACCCTAACCTTAAAACTATCTATGGTCACACTCCTAGTCAGATACCCATAACATTTCTAGTTAGTTTGTAATTCAGCAGAACACCTAGGGCACACCAGTTATAAGTTAATGATTGGGAAAATAACTATTTATTTAATATTTTCTGAAGATACTTAGGTATTTATATTAGCCTAAGTAGGATTCGTGGCTTCCAGAAAAAGAAAAAAAAAAATCTTGACCTCCATGTGACTGTAACAAAGTAAATAGGACAGTTTGAGAAAACCTTATGCATCACACCATGGATTCAGTCACTGTTGAAGTTCCACCTGTCAATATGATCTGTGGTCATTTTTTGACAAGGACGCTTTTGCAGTTTTCAATGCCTTGGTTATAAATTTTTATATGATCTACATTATTAACATCACATAATGTTTGCTTTTTTCCATCTCTTTTTGTCGTTATCATTTATTTCTAATTCTTTGTCATTATTGCCTGTAATGTTTTCTTCTTCATCATTGTTTATGAATAGAATGAAAACGTTCAAACCGATCAACAAGCTTTCTATTATTTGAAGAAGGCAGTCGACCAGGTATGCTTAATGTTCAACCCTGAATGTCTTCTTCCTCATTTTTTAAGAGAAAATACGTCCATTACTATACTTCCAGGCAATCCGATACAAGTTACTTGATCTGAACTAGTTTTGGTATGGAAAAAATGATCCTGGTGTCGTCTGATTTCATTGATGTTCAAAAAGTCAGACTTGACCTGATATTGTAACAGTTTAGTATTTTTAATAAGCAAGTCAACTTAAACTTACAAATTGCATTTAGAATCCAAGGCAGGCTTGTTTTTTTGGGAAACTGGAAGCTGAGTTGATTTTAACCAATTTCTGAATTGACCAGTGAGTTTCTGAACTTTGAACTTCATTACTTAATTGGAACTTTCTGTCTCTAGTTGCATCCGGGGGCTTTATATCTTCTAGGTGCGGTGTATTTGACTGGGGACTGCGTAAAGCAAGATATTGCTTCTGCGTTGTGGTGCTTCCATAGAGCATCGGAAAAGGTATGTGAGTATCATACTGCTCAATGCATCTGCAGGTATTACATGTTAATGAATATGCTTGTATGCTTGGACACCATTTGTTGTTCTTCAACCCTGTTGGTAGTTAACTGGGCATCCAACACAATCATGAAAAAACTTGAACTCGTACATAAAATCAGGACAAGGAAAATTTTCTGGAATATAAGAATTCGGACTCAGCATCAGGTGTCAGAACCCGGTCGGAATGTGTCAATTTGCACTAGTTCTGAGTACATCAGCGAGTTGCTTGAGTACCGATTCACATAATGCATAAAAAGTGGAGAACACTAGTTTTGCAACTGCAGATAGTTGAAAATATCCATGAAAACCAAACACAATGGCACTGAACGAAATCTCAGATTTATGATAAAAATAAGCACGACTAAATTGAATCAATGAAGACAAAAAAAAAAGATCTTCTCACAAAATACTCAAATGTAATAAACTGGAATTATACAACACATCATATGCCTTTTAATTTTTAACCCCCTTTCCGATCTCTATTTATGGGTGGAAGGCTGTGTTTTAAGGACATTGATATGTCTGTTCCATAACTAGATGCAGTGTGTTGGATATGGGTTTTATAAAAGGGAGAATACGATGATTGTTGAAAGTTATGCAACCACTTGACACATAATAAATAAATGAAAATTAGTAAAAAAAAATAAAAAAATCCATGGCTAACTAGAGAAACTGTAAGCAGTGAGCACATGCAATTTCTTTCATATTGCATAGTGTATATTACAAAATCTGTATGGAACATATAACTGAATCATGCAAAGGGGGATTCCCATTTCTTCACGATGTGTTTTATGTTGGACTGATCTTGAAACACATAATCACCTATTTTTTAACTCCCCTTACTCGAGATGGATTTGGAGATCTTTCCTTTATAGACTGACGCGGGACAAACGCTAAAATCCTAATATGCGAATTTGGGATTAACTTTTAGAATGAATTGAATAGCGGAAATATTCAAAATCAAGCAACACATAAAATTAATTCAATGAAATTAATAAAACAATTAGATTATTCCATTTTAGCGTCGCATGCGTAAAAATTTTTCGATTTAGAAAAACGGCTCCGATGAGGGAACTTGAGATTCGTTTTAGTTTAGGGCATCAATCGACAATCGCAATATCGTCTCTCGACTTATCGATGATTTTAAATGAAATAAGGCTTAAAATAATTTAATAGAAGGGGAACAATTTGGAATTTTGATTTTATCAACGAAATTAAAGAAGGATGATACCTGACAATAATTAGAGAAAAGACAAAGTAAAAGGATAGATTCTAAGGCTTCACACTAAGGGTTTTCCGAAGCTTCACACCACGACTGTACGTCAGCTACGCACCAAGTCGCAAGAGAAACGATTGCTCACTCCTCAAGGTTTGAAGGATTCACTCCCTCGGTTGAAAACTCTTCACAAGCTCTCTAGGGTTTGCACAAAAGCAACTCTCTTTCATTCAATAATAAAAAACTTCTTAATAAAGTGTTCACAATACCTTTATATAGGCTAAGAAAACCCTAAAGGACATAAAACCCGCAATAAAAGAGTCCTAAAATAATAAAGGACTAAAAAGATAAAAAAGAAAGTTTTCGTCTGAAGTTGTCGACGTTGCGGTCACAAAGTGTATTGTTATCTGGCCAGGCTACCGTTGCGGCGTCATGTCATGTTATCATGTGTGATGTCTCCATCAATACTCTCCGGGTAGGAAAAACTCATCTTCGATGAGTTAGAGAACCCATGGATGACACAACTTCGGAAGCTCAACTCTTGACTTGCCTTTCCACGCTGTGAGATACTTCTGATTCTTACCTTCATTGGCATGGAAGCTTGGAAGTTCTATAATTTTCTCATTCGACCCTTTCTCATATTGCACAGGTAAGGTACGAGATAGAAATTGGGTAAATGGGTGCAGTTGGATTGGGTGATCAATAAGGAATGGATCAAAGGGTAGGGTTGTGGGATCTAGAATATGCGTGAAATCCGTTACGACAATTGTCGGAAACTTGCTCTTGTCTAGAGGAAAATTTAGAGCTTCATCCTTACCCTTTTTCGAGATTGGAAAAGATTCCACATGCTCAGAACCATCAGGAAGTAATACGAAATTGTTATTATCAAATGCGTTAAACATATTCAATGTGTTAGTCCGATCATGTGTATTTCTAGTGCTCGGTAAATTCATATTGTTAATCCCATGCAAATCAAAATGATGATGTGATCCTACCAACTCTATGACTCACTTGAGATGGACACATTATCAACATCGTCTTCGGCAATGGGAATTGTCCTAATGCAACCTATGGCTCTGACTGGAACCTCACCTTCCTCATCACTTGGAGTGCCACATGGTTCGTACACTTCTTCGAGTATCTTGTTGCTCTCTTTCTCAGTATGCTCCTGAATGATCATGGTCTGACCCTTACTAGGACATTGGGATGCAAAGTGACCAAAACCTTGACACTTATAACATTGCTGCGGGGCACGCTTAGAACTCTCGACCATTGGTCCCTTTCCTTTGTCAACTTGGGGAATTATGGATATTGAGGATTAACTAGAGGCATTATTTTCTTTTTCGATAGGGTTAGATTGATGCTCAAATTTGGAAGACTTAGATCGGCCATGACTGGGGGTATCGAGATACTGTTCTAATTCTTCGACCCTAGCAAAACATTCCTCGAGATTCGCAATGGGATAAGGAATGAGTTCCCTTTGTAACTCTAGGCGAAGACCCATTCGGAATCGGGAGAGGGTAACTTTTGCTGGTTCATCGACATCGGCTTGGATCATCAGGTTTTCAAACTGATCGATGTGCTCTGTGACTGGAGAGTCTCCTTGATGCAATGACTGCCACTGATCAATAATACGTTCATCATATGATACGGGAACGTATTTTTCATGCAGTTGGACTTTCATTCCAGCCCACGTGGAAATAGCACGAAGACCCTGGATTTGCCTACAACGCTCTACTCCCAACTAATAAAATCTCGCTTGACCCATAAGCTTAACTTTGGCAAATCTGACCTTTCGGTCTTCAGACATGGCATACCACTCAAAGTAGTTTTCCATGCTGGCGACCTATTCGAGAAAGACCTTAGGTTGTCTTTTCCCGTCAAAAGTAGGGGCGTCCATTTTCACAGATTTCATGACCATATCGTTCATATTGGTTTGGACCTCACGTCGGAGAAGAACATCTCTCCTACGGTCACGGTTGTTGACTCTAATGTGATTCTCAGCGATGAGCTTATTGATCTCTTCAAAATGAGTCTCTAAAGCCTCATGTCGGGCTTGTTGATCAGCGATGTGCTCATCCATCTGCGTTTGACTAGCAGTCACTTTAGATGCAAGATCTCTAATCAAAGCCTCTAAGGTACTGGTATCCATGACGGAATTATGCAAGACAAAATATACTAAATTCAAGTGAACCCTAAAATCTATATGACACGGACAACCCTAAACTAAAACTGTGCTTTGATACCAAAACTAACGCGGGACAAACGCTAAAATCCTAATAGGCGAATTTGGGATTAACTTTTAGAATAAATTGAATAGCGGAAATATTCAAAATCAAGCAACACATAAAATTAATTCAATGAAATTAATAAAACAATTAGATTAATCCATTTTAGCGTCGCATGCGTAAAAATTTTCCGATCTAGAAAAACGGTTCCGATGAGGGAACTCGAGATTCGTTCTAGTTTAGGGGATTAATCAACAATTGCAATATTGTCTCTCGACTCCTCGGGGATTTTAAATGAAATAAGGCTTAAAATAATTTAATAGAAGGGGAACAATTTGGAAATTTGATTTTATCAACGAAATTAAAGAAAGATAATACCTGATAATAACTAGAGAAAAGACAAAGTAAAATGATAGATTCTAAGGCTTCATACCAAGGGTTTTCCGAAGCTTCACACCACGGCTGTACGTCGGCTTTGCACCAAGTCGCACAAGAAACGATTGCTCACTCCTCAAGGTTTGAAGGATTCACTCCCTCGGTTGAAAACTCTTCACAAGCTCTCTAGGGTTTGCACAAAAAACAACTCTCTTTCATTCAATAATTAAAAACTTCTTAATAAAGTGTTCACAATGCCTTTATATAGGTTAAGAAAATCCTAAACGACATAAAACTCGCAATAAAAGAGTCTTAAAATAATAAAAGACTAAAAATGTAAAAAAAGAAAATTGTCGTCTGAAGTCGTCAGCGGCGTGCTGCGGCAGCAGTCACGGCACGCTGCTGTGGCTGTGTGTTGCGGCAGTGTTCGCGGCGCGTTGTCACTTTCTTTTGCCTTGCCTTGTGTGATGTCCCCATCATAGACTCCACGTCCTCAATGGTGCTAGAAATAACCTTAATGATGAACTGTTTTGTTAAATGGGAAAAGCCCAAGGTAAGAGTTGGGAAGCTGCTATGATTCATCTATCACTATTGGCATTCGTTGGCCAAGCGCAATAATAGAATCTTCGAGGAAAAATTACTCATAATCGGGAAATTCTGAAGGTGATTGAAGACGTCTCCATTAGGATCAACGGTGCTATCTTTTTCTCCCAGGCTGATCTTATTGATGAGATCTCACATTATAACTGGGATCTCAATCCCCCACAGCCATCCCTTCCAAGAAGTTGCCAATGGACACCCCCTCCACCTGGCCATCTAAAGTTAAATATGGATGCTTCCTCTTCGACGATCGATTTAGTATTGGTGAAATTATTAAGGACTACAAAGGTGATCACATAGCCTCTTTTCACAGCTCGATTCAAGCTCTTGGTATCACCCATGGTAAATTGCTATCTATCTATCATGGAATGCAACTTGCTCTTGATCAGAAACTTCTTAATATTGAAATCAACGCCGATTCTCTGGTGGGCAGGTGCCAGCTGATTTAGGATGCTTCCCTCTCCGACGATCGATTTAGTATTGGTGAAATTATTAGAGACTACAAAGGTGATCACATAGCTTCTTTTCACGGCCCGATTCAAGCTCTTGGTATCACCCACGGCGAATTGCTATCTATCTATCATGGAATGCAACTTGCTCTTGATCAGAAAATGCTTAATATTGAAATCAACGCCAATTCTCTGGTGGGCACCGCCAGCTGATTTAGGAATCACCCAACTATCCCAAACTTGTTTAGAACATACGTAACATGCGTTTTATTGGTGAACTAGTCATCAATTGTATACATGTGGCATATAACATCCACGTTGTCCATGCATATATAGTTTGGCCCCCATTCAGCCTAAAAACTCATCATTTGAACAATCTCAACTATCTGATGAAGAAGCTTAAAGCAGCCTGCAAATGGACGGTTAAAGAGCATGTGGATAGCGGTCTAATCGCATGGTCTCAAAACCCACACAGGTTGACTCCTGTGTGGGTTTCCCTTTGATCCTCTTTCTCTTAGTCATTTTGACCCACACAGGGGTCAACCTTCGTGGGCCACTTTCTCTTTCTTTCTCTCTCTAATACCACGCAGGTTGGACCTTTGCGTTGGTCCCCATCTCTCTCTTCCTTTTTCTTCTTTCTCTCTCTCTAGATCCACACAGGGTGGACCCTACGTGGGTCTCATCCTCTCCTCCTTTTTCTCTCTAGACCCACACAGGGTTAACCTTGTGTGGGTCCCGTCCTCTCTCTCACATCTCGTCCTCCTTTCTCTCTCTAGACCCACACAGGGTGGACCTTGTGTGGGTCCTATCCTCTCTCTCTCTCTCTCTCATCTCCTCCTTTCTCTCTATGACCCACCCGCGGTGGACCTTGCGTGGGTCCCATCCTCTCTCTCTCTCTCATCCTCTCTTTCTTCCTCTCTGTAAGAGACCCATGCAGGGTGGACTGCATGGGTCCCATCCTCTCCCCCTCGTATCTTCTTTTCTCCTTTGTCTCTCTAAGAGACCCACGCAGGGTGGACCCTGCATGGGTCCCATCCTCTCTCTTTATCTTCTCTTTCTTCCTCTCTTTCTCTCTCTAAGAGAGCCACACAGGGTGAACCCTACACGGGTTTCATCCACTGCTTTCTTTCTCTTCTACTTTTTCTCTCTCTAAAGTAAACCCACATAGGCTATACTAGCGTGGGTCCATCTAAAAAAAGAAAGGGGCTGATCTTTCTATGAATTTTGGTCTTAAATTCGTTACAAACACCAACAAATGACAAATTAATGCAAGTTGCCCGAGCTGCGTAGGTCTTGCCCACAACTTTTAAACCTCATTGGTTTGGAGGCCATGTAGGTGATTATTTTCACCACTTACGAAGAAATAACTCCCTCATCTTATCGATCCACGTGACGTTTAAGGCATAGACAACCTCTCTTTTATTGTAGATGCACGTGACGTTTAAGGCATAGACAACCTCTCTTTTATTGTAGATCTTATCTGGAGATAAGAGAACCGTCGGATGGTAACTTCCAATAACCACCGCGGTAACTCTCTAAATAGTAAGTCCCTCGTCATTTTCAAGGATCCCGAAAATTTTATCCTGAAGCTCTATCGAAATTTTGCGCAAAGATCCTGCGAGATAACTTTCTTAAGGTATCTCTCTCCTTACTCTCTCTTTTCTTTTTTACTTTTCTTTTCATTTCCGTTTGGACGTTTAGATTATGTGGGTCTTAAGGCCCATATCTAAGTTGGAGAATTTGGGCCACAGTTAGGTTATGTGGGCCTTCTAGATCCATGCCTAAGACCCTTCTACATGTGGGTTGCACTTAGATTATATGGGTCTTGAGGCCCATGTCTAAGTCTGAAATTTGGGGTTGCAATTAGGTTATATGGGTCTTAAGGCCCATGCCTAATCCTTTTTATATTCCAGTGTTGCATTTAGGCTATGTGATACCTAAAACCCTTATATAGAAGTGGATTGCAATTACAAATTTGAGGTTAAAGTAAGAAGCACTGATACGGGACACGTGTACGATATGATACGGGTACGGCGATACGACAATTTTAAAAAAATAAGATACGATACGAGGGATACATATATTTAAAAATTATTATTTATATATATTTTAGGTTAGTAAAGGTAAGAAGAAGAAGAGAAAGAAAGTGAAAAAGATATATAAAAAAACTTACAGAGACTGATTTCGAATGGGTAGGTTGCACGCTGGTAGACTCCTAAGTAGGCTCCTTCGATTTCTTCTTATTTTTCGAATAACCCTAAATCTCAAACTCGCAGTCTGATTTCTTTTTCTTTTAATTTTTTTTTTGGAAACACCCAAGATACGCATGCAGCCGTATCCCTCAAGTGTCGGCATCTGATACGGATACGATACAGATACATTGCCAAAAATGGAGTATTCGTGCTTCCTAAACCCTCGTATATTTGGGGTTGTGATTACGAATTAGAAAAATAATTCAAGTGTCTATATCCAGGGTATTGAATCATCACTCGATAAGATCACGATCGTCGTTCAGCGAGATCATGATCATCATTGCTTCGGGCGATCGCAATCAACACCGATCGACCACCACTCTATGCGGTCATGATCATCATCTCTTCATGCGATCGTGATCGACATTAAAAGACTTGCTTCATGTGATCATGGTAAAAAGATCATCACTCTGTGTGAAATAGTTGCTCCACGGTCAACCTCCCTGTTATTAGGGTTTCCCTCGTAGTTTGGGCCATCGATCCCTTAAATTAAAGATTCAGACCTTAACCTCGAGATAGGAAATTCCTTTAAAAAGAAAGCCGGGTTCTATCCTAAATGCGCAATTAATACGATGACCCATCGTGATCAATGAAGGTCAAAATCATGCAAACCCCCTAAAGGACCATATTGGACCAAGGCCCAAACCATCCAAATGATGGGGGCTTAAGGCCCGAATCATAACCAATTATTCTGGAATAAGACCAAGACTTGTCGGAATCCAGGTTCAACTCAAAACGAACCTGTAAAGGATTCAGGCCCAGATCAAGGCCCATCATGAAAATGCAACAATAATTTTATGGAATTCGGTGATTTTAACCTAAGGTTGAAACTTTCAAATGATGAAAACAGTAACAATTTCGAGTTCATATTCTAAAGAAGGTAACAATTTTGAGTTCATATTCTAAAGAAGATCATGGATCCAATATTTGAGTTCATATTCGAAACTCGGCATCAAGAGCTGATGTTAATGTTCGTCAATGAGCTTCTTGCACCTATGTTCCTACATGCCTATCAATCAGATGGATTTGGCTTTCAGTGTAGAGGTTCATATATTCGTCGACCTTTGTTGCACATCAGGCGGATTCCAGACGTAGAGAGCATGCTGAGTGTTCATCTCTTAAGATTCTAACTTTGAAGATAAAGGCGATGATGCTGATTCTGATGAAGACCTAGAGTCTATAATTTTAATTATTTTCAGATGTATATATTTTGTTTTCTTTCGTAGCTTTTAATCAGTGGTAGTCATTTCTTTTTTGATGTAATTAACGGGGCATCGAAGGCGATACCCGGAAGTGTCAAGTCAATCATTATTAATAAAACCCTCCCCTAGCGAGGGGAAATTTTTTGCAATATATTTGTGAATGAATTATTTTCTATGCAAATTTATTGTGTACAGATCATTGATTAATTTTTCATACAGCTTAACTCTTCTCTTTAACGCGTGTGTCTTACCAAATAAAAATGGATCAGACTACCAACTAAATTGTAGCTTGGAGGTTGTGAGCATGCATTAAAAGTATCAGCATTGTGTGTAGACTCGCCTATTAATAGAGACGATACTGTGTCAGTCATTAAAACAGATAGAAGTTTATACTGGTGGATATTTTGGGAAAATTTTGCCTGGAGGGGCTTCTGTCAGGCAACACGAACTGATTTATATTTCATTTCGCCATATCAAAATTTGATGTGTTCTCCAATATGTGTTAGATCAGATGATATTTGAAACTCTGTGAATGGGTGCTCACATACTGTCATGAGATTGTGTCATCGAAGTAAAGACATGAACCACTAATGTAGCATTTATAATTTCATTACTTGAGTACTAGCCTATGTCTATGTTTGAACATCTCTATTGCCTTACTTTACCTGCAGGGGCATGCCGGCGCAGCAATTGCATATGGATCACTTCTTTTAAAAGGTGAGCTTCTGGAAGTTTTCCTTCTTTCAATAGTCTTTCTATGGCCCAGTTTGGCGTGGCTTAATTTTTTTAAAAAGTGATTTTAGCAAACCACTATTGCTAAAAGCAGTTTTTTTTTTAAAGTACTGTTGCTGAAAAAATTGTTTGTCTGAGAGAACTTCCTGGTCTCTAGAATTAGTTGGTACTAACCCCACAAAAAAAGGAGTGGTACTAACTCTTTACATCCCTCATTTTGTAATGTTGAATACCGTTGACTGTTTTGAATCAGACAATTTCCATCATTTTTTGTTTCAGTTTCACACAACTAATCTAGAGATCATGGACATATCATCAGATGATCAGTTTTTTTACTCTAGGTGACACACATCACCAAAAAGTGACCCAAAGACCATGTGATTCGTAATGCTCATAGGTTACTTTTTGGGATGTGTGTCACGTGGAATTAAAATTTGACCGTCTGATGATATTCTCATGATCTCATGATCAGTTGTGTGAAAGATTGGAAAAGAAAACGATCTCCATCATCCAATTCAAGGCAGTCACCGATTTTCAACTATACTTAATGGTAACATTTAGTATTTGGTGGGGGTTAGTAGCAAACCCCTAAAAAAATTAGAGTAATAACTAATAAGATAATTGAGGTATTTTTTGTCCCAATCTTGCCGTCCTCTCCCATCTATTAGGCCAGATATTGATTCCACGTTTCACATACCCAAAATTGAATCGAGAATCCTTCTCTTTGGTACGCCATGATCACGTTCACTTTGGGGGATGTGTGCCACGTGTAATTAACATACGACCGTTTGATTGATGGGCCATGATCTCAAGATCTATTGTGTGATAAATTGGAACGAAAAACGATCTCCATCATTTAATTCAATCCAGTCAATGGAAGGAATTATTGGTTGCGGATACCCAATCTTCAGTTGCAAATATCCATACCCATGAGAGATGCTAAAGAGAGAAAAAGATGTGCAAGATAGAGGGACGCGGAGAGGGAGAGAAGTGCACACAGAAAAGGACGCGCAGAGAGAGACATGAAGAGAGGTGCGCAGAGAGAGAGAAAGTAAGATTGCAGGGAGAGATTGGGAGATGGAGAGAGAGAGAGAGAGGTGAAGAGAGGCGCATAGAGAGAAAAAGAGAGATTGCAGGGAGAGATGTAGAGAGAGAAGAGGCGTGCAAAGAGAGGAGAGATAGAGTGAGAAGAGGCATGCAAAGAGAGGAGAGATCGCAGGAGAGAGAGAAAGAGGCGTGCACAGAGAATGAAAAAGGGAGATTGCAAGGAGGAAAGCGAGGCACAGAGAGAGAGACGGTAGTTAAAAAAAATTTCATTCCCAAATTAGATTCCTGCAAAAATTAAACTTAATCGCTTTTAAAAAATTGATTATTTTAAACTTTTTTTCATAAAAATAAGCTATAATCTGTTTGAGCTGCGCCAAACAGCTTTAAAAGTAATTCAATTGCATTTCATCTCTTGTTGGCTTCTCTTTTTGAAGTCGCATGTGACCCTATCTTCAAGGTATTCACTAACTTCATCTACCTTTACAGCATTGAAGACTTTATTGGCTGTCTATGGTTTTATCACAGTAACTGCATTTATCCCTTTGTTCATCTAAAATTAGTGTATAATGAGATCTCATTAGTTTGTCGATTTTTCTTATTCATGTTTGGGCCACTCTTGGAGCTGTTTCAATTACAAACTGCCCAGACATACTACTGGTTCGGGTTGAGTCTGTTACTCAACTGGAAGGTTGACAATACTGTAGCCGAGGTCACTGGTTCAATCTCCGCTTGCCCATAACAAACAATATAAAATATAGTAAAAAGGAAGAAGAAGAAAGAAAGAAAAGTTTAGGGTTTCATAGTCAGGGTTAGGGCTAGGTTGGAAAAGTTGAAAAGGGAGAGAAAGAGATGAGGGAATATTAGAGTCGTGAGCTAAAAGGATCTCACACCCTTTTTCTTGATACACACACACACGCACAAGATGAGGGAATATTAGAGTCGTGAGCTAAAAGGATCTCACACCCTTTTTCTTGATACTCACACACGCGCACACACACACACACACACACACACACATATATATATTATGTCACTTTACAATAGGATTGTACATTCAATGCCTATATGGTGTTATACCGAGACATCTTTACACATACCACTCTACTATTAGTGGCACAACCTCAACTACTAGGGACACGCCAACATTCTATGCCCAACTTGCAAGTGAGTCCATGCACTCGCTTCCTACCGACAACTAAAGTTAGGATGTCTGCATATGTTGACTTACAACACTGACAACATATGCAATATCAGGTCGAGCCATAATGAGATATATGAGCTTGCCAACCAATCTTTGGTACCCACCAATATGTTTAAGTATTTTATCATTTGTAGCATTCCTGTGTTTCTGATTCATAGGAGAATCTATAGGTTTGCATCCCAACATTCCTGTCTGCTTTAATACGCCTGGTGTATATTTCCTCTATGAGAGCACAATTCTCTTTTATGATCTACTCACTTCAATGCCTAAGAAATGTCTCAATGGGCCTTAGTCCTTGATATCAAACACTTGACTTAAGTAATATTCCAGTGTCATAATTCTTTAGTATCATCACCTGTGACAGTAATATCATCAACATACACCACCAGAGAAGTCATATAAGATCTCTTCTTCTCAAGTAAGTTATGATCATAATGGTTTCTTTGGTATCCAAATTACATAACATCACTGAATTTTTTTAACCATGCTTTCAGGAATTGCTTCAACCCATTTGGTATCCAAATCACATAACATCATTGAATTTTCTTAACATGCTCTTGGGGATTGCTTCAAACCACTAATGGCATCTTTTAGTCTACGTACTTGAGTTTTCTCCCTTAAAGTGAGAAGCCAGGTGGAAGAGCCATATACACCTCCTCCTTTGAGTCACCATGTAAGAAGGCATTCTTGACATCCAACTGATAAAATGACCATTCCTGTCTGCTGCAAGAGATAGAAGGGCCCGAATGGTATTAAGTTTATCTACAGGAGAAAAGGTGTCATAGAAATTAAGCCTCGAGTCCGAGTAAACCCCTTTGCCACAAGTCTTTCTTTATATCTTTTCTGTGGATTTAGCAAGTCGGTACTTCATAGTATACGGCCATTTGTACCCAATAGTTTTTTTCCCTTCAAGAAGATTAGTTATCTCCCACATATTGCTTTGTCAAGAGGCTTCATTTCTTATATCATAGTCTCTTTCCATTTTAGTTGGGATAAAGCATAAAAAACAAGACTACGAATAGAGACGGAATCCAAGGACAAAATGGGACCAGAATAAAATGTTGGGAGAGCACATAAGATAAAAACTCACTTATGGGCTGTTTCATACCCTTGTGTAATACAAGGGGGAAATCCAAATTTCTAAACTGAGAAAGTTCACTACCTTGTGGACCTGCTTTAAGAGATGAAATTTGATTCGTGGGTTGAAGGAGAGGAGGATCCTCTTTCTTTCGCACAAACAGTTTCCCTTTTGAAAATTTATCAAATTTCCCTTTAGTTATTTTAGGTGTACTATCCCTTTGCTGCACATTTGTATGCTTTCCAACATCCACTCCATATCGTTTCATCACTCTCATATGTAGGATAGGGCAACAAAATAGTAGTGCTCTCTTTTATAAAACTCTCCCTAAAGAGGGCATTGAGGGATGGATAGAAAGGAGTGGACTCAAAAGAAGGTGATGTCCATAGTAACAAAACCGTTTTCAGATGAAGGATCGTAATGCTTGTACCCTTTTTGTATGGTGGGCATAAAAAAATGCATTTAACTACTTTGGGTGCTAGCTTGTCCCAATGACTAGCTTGCATGTGAGAAAAAACGACATCCAAAAATACAAGGAGCAGGGGAGAGGCGTTTTTTAAGACAAAATGACTTATCAGGGTTAAGGAGATTCACCATTCAGGATATGAGTAAGCATTATATTTATTAAGAAACCAGCGGTGAGAATCGTATCACCCCACTAACGTTTCGGAATATTCATACAAAGAAGCAAAGCTTGAGCAACCTCAAGGAGCTGATTTTTCCTTTCAGTCGCTCTATTTTGTTGTGGAGTGTAAGGGAAAAAGGTTTGCTACTCGATTCCATGAGTGCACAGATAAGAGAAGATGATGAGAGGTGTATTCGCCACCATTATCATACCTTCGGACCTGCACATTAGCATGGAGTTGAGTTTGGACCAACTTAAATAGGAAAAATCAAAGAAACATCATTTCGGTTTTCCTTAGACACAGGTGTTATAGTGGGTACAATCATCATTAGTAAAAGAAACAAAATAACCATAACTACACAAAAGTAACAACAACGGATGGACCCCAAACATCAGAATGCACTATATGAAAATGTGTCACTTTTATTGTTAATACTTGGATAAGAAGTTCTACAGTGCTTTGAGACCTGAGTAACATCACACTGAAACTGAGAATAGTTAAATGAGCTAAAATGTTTATGAAATAGAACACGTAGTTGCTGTGGGGCTAGGTGCCCAAAATGACCTCATGAGCGCTCAGTTCAGTCCCCCACAGACATATAGCAGCAACAACTATTGGTCTCAATGCCTCTTGATCCTCAAATGTGTAAAGTCTCCTCTCTCATGACCAGTGGCGGATGCATGTATGGGTGAGTGAGGGCGTCCGCCCGCAGTGACTTTAAAAAGAATAAAAAATAACTGTTTTGTTTATCTAAGAAGAGTCGGTAAAAAAATTCCCAAAATTCTGCTTTGGGTATCTCTATTTGCACCCATGCCATCTCTAAAAGCGCCCACGTCTTAGACCCCTTGAAGACCATTGATTACTTCAGATTAACGATGGAGATCGTGTTTCAGCCCAACATTCCACAAAATAGATCTTGAGATCATGGCACACCTATCATAGGGTAAATTTTTTATTCCAGTGTCACTGATCCCGAAAAAATGGCCCTAAATTGACATTTGGACGAGATGCCTGACCTATGATTCAAAGACTATGTTTTTGGGATATGTCACACTTGGAATAAAAACTGACCGTCTTATAGGTGCGTCATGATCTCAAGAACTCTTGTGTGGAATATCAAGATGAAACATGAGCTCCATCATCTGATCCGGCTTAATCAATGGTTATCGGTCTAGGATGTGAGCGCAAACAAAGATACTCCTTTTGCTTTTCTTATAAAATAAAAGATTTCTAGTTGGCAATAATGTGGGGTTCACTTTCTTGATCGCTTTTTAAGATAAAATTGAATAAAATCTTCAGCTAAAATTTAGCTGATTTTTTTTTTCTGCCCACCGCGGTAGCTAAAATCAGAAGGCGACTAATTTATTTGCAATCCTTAAAATTCGAGATTCTTTCTTCTCAACTCAAGTTTTACATGCCACAGCCATTTGACTGTTTTGAATTCGAGATCTTGCTAAAAGTAAGCCTAAAATTTCTCACAATTGATCTTGAGACCATGGACTTGCCATCAAATGCTAGTTTTCTCTACGTGGCACACATTCCAAAACGTAGCCCAAATTTGGTGTGATGTGTCTCATTGTTTTTTAGTCACTTTATTGAGATTTGTGCCACGTAAACTAAAAAATTGACCGTCGGATGGTACACTCATAGTCTCAAGATCCTTTATGCGGAAGATTGGAGTGAAAAACGATCTCTATCGTCTAAGTTAAATCAATCAATAGTCGGAGATCAAAAGATCCTGTGAAAAAAATTGAAGTCGATGTTCAAAAGATCATATGTAGGAAAGACCAACTAAGCCGTTAGATTTGAAAGCCATGATCAAAGAATCCTATGTTGAAAAAAATTGGCACAAAACATGATTTTTTTGATAATATATAATTTAAATATGATATTATATATTTTAATATCTTTTAAAATTGTAAATATATTTTTATACTTTTGTAATCCCAACAAATTTTCCCAAAGTTATTCCGAAATGAATCGAAATTAAATCTAATTCAACTTGCACCCTGCCTAGATGAAAATCTTGGTTCCGCCATTGCTCATGACCACAAAAGTCCTTGTGGTCAGGTGCTGAAACAGATAATGAGAGAAGACTCATGCATTTTAGGAATTTGAAGTATAGAGTCTAAGGACAAGGCACCAACATGTATAGTCCCATCACCCATGATAGGTACTGGTGAAAAAAGAATGTAACAAAATTAAACAGTGACGACATACTGGAGATATTGCTGGTCGCTCTTGAATGAGTGATTCAGAGTGACTGGAATGGAGAGGAGTCGTGGGCCTATCCAATGTTAACTGAATCAGCCACATTAGGAGAGGATGCTTGCATACTCAAGCCACTCTGTAGTAGATCCTAGTACTCCTTTTATGTAAGGATAACTGGAGCAGAAGCAGAAGTGGAAACTGTAGAGTGTTGAAGACTCCGTTGGAGTAGGTGAACCAGGAGTGGCCACCATAGAACCATCATCAGCAACTGAAGAAAAAGCGTGACTACTATGAAACTTAGGAAAACCGACCAGATTCTAACGAATTTCGTTTAGGCGTCCCTTTCTGCCACAACGAGAGCACTTTAATTTCTCTCTCTTATGGGACATTCCACCACGGCCATGGCCTCGGCCTTGTTGTCCACTAGATCGACAACCCCCGCAACAAAATTCAGAGGAAAGAGCAGAACGCTTAGGGCGTAACCTCGGGATGACGTTTAAGGGGTCTTAGGCAGAGCTTCGGGAGGTGTTCTGATCGATTATAACGAGACAACAGGTTAGCAAGCGAAAGCGGTGGGGTGGATCGCGGGAGCTGGCTTGGCTACATTGGGGTATGTCGGATGGGAGAAGGGAGGGGGGGCTATGACCGGCAGTTGTCGGTTTGGAAGGTGCTTATTAGTTCAATTATGAAGATGTTATCATGGAATGTTAGAGGCATTAGTGATCGGCTGAAGCAGTCAGGGGTTAAGCAGGTGATCAAGGCGTACAAGCCTGTCGTGGTCACCCTACAAGAAACTAAGTGGGGAAGCTGTGATGGAAGGAAGGTTGCTTCGATCTTTGGGGGGGGGGGCAGTTGGGACTGGATCAAAATCAACTCCATCGGCGCCTCTGGTGGGATTTTGGTGGCTTGGTCGCAGTTTTGTTCGATAAGGTGGATGAGGAATTGGGGGTTTTTTCGGCTTTTGTGGTGCTGCGGGACAAAGGGTCAGGGAAAGTTTGAAGTTTTGCGGGTATTTATGAACCAGTGTCGGATCGCGAAAGGGGGGATTTTTGGTTCGAGATGAATGCGTTGGCTAGTCGCTGGGATTTTCCACTTTGCTTGGCTGGGGATTTCAACGCTAGCCGGTGGGATTTTGAGAAGCAGGGGGGCCCGACAAACCTTCGGGTCATGAGGGATTTCAACTCCTTCATAGTGGACTGGGGATTATTTGATATCCTGTTGATGGGGGCCAGATTTACGTGGTCTAGTTTGCAGGATTCACCGTCTTTCAGCAGGTTGGACAGGTTTTTTTGCACTACCGAGTGGTTGGACTTCTTCTCGGGTGCCAGATGGGAAGCCTTCGTGTGCGTCATTTCAGATCACCGACCTATTGTTCTTACTTGCGAGACACGGGGAAGGGGACTGTCCCCTTTCCGATTTGAGAATATGTGGTTGGTGGACGACGCTTTTCGGGAGAAGGTTCGGGGGTGGTGGGTGGAACCAGTGTCCAATGGGACGGCTGCCTATCGTTTCATCACTAAGCTGCGTCGAGCGAAGGATAGAATCAAGACTTGGAATAGGGAGGTGTATGGGAAGGTGCACGTTTGAAAGGAGGAATTGCTTTTGAAGCTGAAGGAGTTAGATAATTTGGAGGAGACTAGAAATCTTACGGCGGATGAGAGGGAGGCGAGAATGCAAACTAAGGCGGAGTTCAGTGAGAGATGTAGGGCTGAGGAATTTTGCTGGATGCAGAAAGCGAAGGCTAGGTGGTTCAAAGAGGGGGACGCCAACACGAAGTATTTCCATGCGGTTGCAAATGCCCGCAACAAATCGAAGTATTTGGGGAATATTATAGTGGATGGGGTGGCGTACTCGGGGCATGAGGAGGTACGGCTTAGTATTGTGGATTTTTACGAACGATTGTACACGGATGAGGGTCTTCCGAGGCCAGTTTTGGACGAGCTTCAGTTCACGTCTATCTCAGACGAGGTTAGCAGGGGGTTGGAAAGCACATTTACGGAAGAGGAAGTGTGGACCGCAATCAGATGTGGTGGCAGCAATAAATCACCGGGGCCGGATGGGTTTACCATGGAATTTTATCGCGCGTTCTGGGAGTGTATTAAGGTGGATCTGATGGAGGTTTTTCACGAATTTCACTCTTCGAGTTTTATTGGGAGAACACTAAATTCTACATTTATTACCCTCATCCCCAAGAGTCATGGGGCTGAAAATATTTTCGATTACCGACCGATCAATCTGATCAACTGTGTCTACAAGATTATCGCGAAGGTGTTGGCTAATAGGCTTAAGTGGGTGATGGGTACTATCATATCAGACTATCAGGGGGCTTTCATCCGTGGGAGACATCTTACGGACCTTGTTGCAGTTGCTAACGAGACCATCCACTCGGCTTATGCTCTTCGTAGGCCGGCTGTAGTCTGGAAGGTGGACATGGAGAAGGCTTATGACCGGGTTAGTTGGGAGAGTCTAGAATATATGCTTGGAAGGTTGGGGTTTGGTACCACTTGGAGGAAATGAATGCGCGGGTGTTTTTCTTCTCCTTGGTTCTCGGTGCTGATTAATGGGATAGCGGCGGGGTATTTCAAGAGCTCTAGGGGTCTTAGGTAGGGTGACCCTCTATCCCCCTTCCCTTTTAATTTGGTGGGGGGGGCTTTATTTGGATTGATCGAGTGTGCAAGGGGATTGGGTATGCTTATTGGCATCAGAGTCGGCGATCAGGGGAGGTTTAATATTCACTTTCAGTATGCGGACAACACTATTTTGTTTGGGAAGGCTGATGGGACGGAAATTCGCGCAATGGCTGATGTGCTCTCAGTGTACGAGGCGGTGTCGGGTCAACGGGTTAATCTCCTTAAATCCACGATATCGGGTATAAGGGTAGAGGATCAGGCTCTAACTTCCTTAGCTGTTTTGGTCGGGTATCGCACTGAGGGGCTGCCCATCAGATATCTGGGCATGCCGCTCGGGATCAGAAAGCCCACGAGACGTGGCTGGCTCCCGGTGTGCAGAGATTTGAGCAGCGATTGTTGGCTTGGAAAGGTAGGTTGCTCAGTAGTGGGGGAAGGCTGGTCTTGGTTAAAGCGGTGTTATCTTCGATCCCCATTTTCTTCTCCATTTTTAGGTGCCCCGCTAAAATTATTGACAGATTGGAGCGTATTCAAAGGTCGTTTCTGTGGGAGGGGGCAGGTCTGAACAGGTGGTACCACCTTGTCAATTGGGACACTTGCTAGTTGCCTATCGCTTATGGAGGGTTGGGGATTCGGAGTCTCAGGAGAACAAATTTGGCGATGCTCGAAAAGTAGATTTGGAGAGTAGAAAGGGTGGAGGAGAGAAGTAGTCTCTGGTGGGTGGTTTTGCGCGACAAATATGGCCTTTCAGGGGGGAGTTGGGGGATAGATCTGTCTTCCCACAGGAATAACTCGTCGTGGTGGAGGGATATTTCACGTACCTGGGAGCTTTGGGCACGAGGGGTGCGATACAGCTGGGGGTGCGGGTCCCGTATCCGTTTATGGGAAAATCCGTGGTTGGATGTGAGTCCGCTCAGGGTCAGGTTTCCGGAAATTTACGCCCTTTCCTCGAATCAGGGTGGTAGGATTGATGAATTTGTGAGCTTTGTCAGTGACAGATGTACTTGAGATGTTGTCATCAGAAGGTGTCTCAGGGACGGCGAGGTGGGGAGCTATGCGGAGTTGCTGAGTAGGCTATATGCGGCGCAGCGGAACACTCTAAGGGCTGATAAGAGGATTTGGGACATGAATCGGGCGGAGAAGTTCCGCGCCAAAGCTTTTTACCAATGGCTCTCGCGACACCCGCTTATCAAGTTTGAGGGTAGATGGGTTATGGAAGGAACCCTTTCCTCTCAAGATCAGGTTTTTCATTTGGACGGTGTGTAAGGACAAAATTCTTACCAGGGACCAGCTGATTCGGAGGGGAATTGATGTCCCAACGGCGTGTGCTATGTGTTCCGACGGGGCGGAGTTCACTGCTCATCTTTTCCTTCATTGCCGTGTGGCTTATGAGGACTGGGGAGCCATTCTTAGAGCCTTTGGTATATCCTGGGTGATGCCCCAGTCTCCTTATGTGCTCATGTTGAGCTGGGAGGCGGCGAAGGTGAAAGGTGAGAATAGGGGAGTTTGGAGGGCAGCGATGTTCACGGTCTTCTGGTGTATATGGTGTGAGAGGAACCGCAGAATTTTCGAAGACAAAACCAAACCTGCGGGAATGGTTATTAGGGCGGTCTCGAAGCTTGTTACCTTCTGGGGCGAGCGTGGTGGACAAGGGGACAGCAGCCCCAATTTTCCTTGGGAGCTGGGTTAAGGGGGTTTTGCTAGGGTGGATCGGTGTGGGGTCTTGGGTCGTGTTTGTTGTTCTTAGGTTTAGGCCTTCTGCTTTTGATCTATATCGCTTAATTGTATACGGCTTCAGCGCCTTGCTGGTTTTTATATAATCTTTTATTACTGATAAAAAATATATATATATATCTCAAGAGAAACATCCATCAACAAATATCTATTCTCCTTGTGCTGTAATAGGGAGAAAACAGTCCCTGGATGTGGGCATTATTCTTGTCCAAGAATGCTAGCACGGACATTTTCATATTCGGGATTTGCCTTTCTTAATAGATCAAAGAGTTTTTCCTTTTAAGAGTACTACTTTCCTTACGCATCCAACACAACGTGGTTTCACAATACAACCATTATGTACATCTGCCTCTTGATATTAAGCTAATTCATCCCACATGCTTCTCAACCAACAACCATGGTTCAAAATTCTGGACGAAATCGATATGTATCGTTTTCGGAGGTCGATGGGCCGATACATACGAGAAAATCGAGATTTTGAACCTTGTTCTCAACTGAGTATAATACTCTCCAATGGCCTTCTCTCCTTGACGTATGTTGTTGGTTTTACTTTTTTCCACAATTCTTGAGCTGTTGTAGCATACATAAAAGAATGACCGATGTCGGGTTGCATTGGATAAAGTAGCCAAGTCTTGACCGTTAGGTTGTCTCAGTGAGTTCAAGTTAGGGATCATATCAGTCGCATACCCATTTTCCTTTTAGATCTCAGATACATTGCAGCAGAACATGACCACTCCAAATAATTAGTGCCATCAAACTTGAGGGTACTAATCTGTAGTCTGTCCATGTGTACTGTCACTAGTACTGTTAGTATTGATTTTAGAGTCATCCACTGTGAGATACCTTAACAATAATCTATCAGATAAACACTCCCAAATGCAGGTTTAACAGCCATAACAAGGGTCAATGCGCAGGCCAGTACCTCTATAGGTTATTTCCATCCCACACACATCCTTAAGGTCATACATCAACACAAGGGCTACAAAAATATCATAGCCCATTAAAAAAAGTGTTTATATTGCCATAAATCATCGTGGATCAGATATCTACAGGTTTGATGCATAGACAAACCTCAAATAGTGCAATATAATGTGTTATTATGGCATAGTCAACCTCAAGTGCCAAATCAGCCAAGTCGTGACTCACGGGTTTCTAAAAAAAATAACACCAGATCTCACAGAATACTTGATGGGGACGCCGACACCGACCGATGCCATGAGCCAGTTTCATCGGTGATGGAACATTTTGGGTATGGGAGAATTGATGGGGACGCCACCAACAACGACTTAGGTTTCAGGCCGTATAAAGTGTATTGACGGAAGAAGTAATGAGGAAGCCGAGTACTACAACTTCAAGGGAGAAAAGAAGACAACCTATCATTAGGCGACGGACGTCCGTAGGTTTTGGACGGACGTCCAGAAATAGAGGGTGCTACTATTTTTTTGAGCACGGACATCCGTGACCCACATGGATGTCTGTAATGCTGGTGACGGACGTCCGTGAAGATCTCCGCCCTGTGACTTAAGTAATGCGTTTTATCCATTTAGTGACGTAATTTATCCTTTTAGCCCTTTTCCTGCTTTCTTTTAAGATGTCCTATGTAAGTTGCCCCTAAGGGTAACATAGTACTTTTCTATTTTTAGGTTTATTCCCTTGTAATGGCTATAAAGCCCAAATTGTAAGCCATTTTTGCCACTTGATGTTTGATTAATGAGAATGCATTGCATTTTGGCTTGTGAGAAGCTTGAAGAGTGAGTCTTCTTCCCCAAGAGGGGTTTGGCGTGAGGCCAAGGGTGAGATGCTCATGTTACTTTGATTTTCTCCATTACATTTTCTTCTTTGATCTCTTACTTTCTCCTTGAATCTTTGGCGTCTTCTTTTCCCCCTTTTAATTGATTTTCTCATTTCCCAACCCTAGATCTAGAGCAACCTTGATGTCCATCCTTATGAATCGAATCCAATCCTAGCCCGTCGATCCATAACCGTTGTTGGACTCGAGCTTGCTCGATTTGAGCCATTAGCCTTTTCGATTCCAAAGCCCTAACGATGATCTATCGATTCCACCGCGAGCTACGATCTAACACCCTGACCTAGACGAGGCGAGAGTTCTATCTCTCGGATCGCCTCTTCCGCCATCCTAACGGATCTCACGCGTCGAATTGGACCCTACGTGAACCAAAGCATGGACACCTAAGCGGAATCCCGAGAAACCCGAAGGTATCACTTTAATTTGCGGTCGATTGCTTAATTAGTTAGTTTAATTTCGGCAAAATATCATATCATGGGCATTCACAGATTTCAGGGTTGTTGTCCCACATCAATACTCCATCAACCAACAAAATCAATTGCAATATGTTTATGAAGGAATTCTGATTAACAACTATAAGCTGTACAAGTATTTTGATCCTATGATTATTACAATCTTAGCAAACTGCGGAACCATCAAATTTTTTTATTTTTGGAGAAACATAAAAACATAGTCAAATCTGCTTCAAAATTCAAATCAATCACTAGAAACATGATTCGCATGAAAATCCAGTCCAAATCCATACTTTAGACCTTAATTTACATGAGCATAGGATTTGATAGCCCAAAAACTCACGTTCAACCAATCATTAAAACACTATACTCACACATTAAAGTTGCTCGCCAGATCCAATCAAAGCCCTATATTATTTTGTCCAATTGTAGGTCAAACCTTTGATCTTTCTGACTTCACCAGGAGAGAGTGATGTCAACAATGGATAATTTCTGGATGTGGGCCTGCTCTGATACCATAATAAGTTTAGGGTTTAACAGTTAAGATTAGGGTTGGGTTGGAGAAGATGAGAGCAGAGAGAGAGAAAGAGATGAGGGAAGTTTAGAGTTGTGACGTGTGAGTTAAAAAATCTCACACCCTTATATATATATACATATATGGATAATGGCTCATGACCGACATTTAAACACCAAATGGTGTTGAAATAATCTGACATCATTGAAGTGTGATTTATCATTATGCCATGTGGCACACATATATGATCAATCTAAATTGCCCAAGTGGCAATCTATCATTGGAATATGTCTCAGCTCAATGAAACATGCCGATAAGTGGATGTGAACCATCCGATTGATGAACTTTAATATCAGCCATTAGAACTAAAAACAACGGTTGATATTATAGTCTACAGATCGGATGGTTTGAATCTTCCTAAAACATTATTTTTGGGCCTGTTTCACTTTAATTTATGATCTATCATTTTGACGGTTCGGATCACTCAAATCTTAAACCATTAAAATGGTGTTTAACTGACGTTCAGGAGAGTCGATATATATATATATATATATAGGCCCGGGACTATACGTCCCGACGCAGCCCCTATGGCTGTGCCCAGACCAGCTGGGCACCACGTGCCACCCGATCCCATCACGAGGATCAGGTGCCCCAACAACTTGGACAATGTCGGCCAGGTACCACCTAAATTTTTTTGGCATGAGCTGATGCATATCCATCTTTGAAAATGTGGTAAAAGGTGCCCAAATTCAATGCACCAAATTTGTGGTGTGTCACCCTATCTTCGACCCATCAAATGGAAGACAAAAAAGTATTAAAAAAAATCCTTTTTTTAATCACATGCCACTTGATAAACTCAAAGCGGGTGTTGTTTTGGGTTGATCGTGCCACATGGCACGTTATCTGGGGTTCAAATCTCATGCTTACCTATAAAAAACAAATGAAAACAACTAAACATATGTCGCTCTACTACCAGTGTCCAACGCCTACTAGTGACACACCAACATGAAAGATATTGTTGCTTTCTCTTGATTTGGAGTATAGATTATTTGTTTTTGGAGATTATAAATTATTCCTTTACAGGTTATTTTTGGTGAATTTTGGACCTGACGTTTGCAAGTAATGCAAGCCATGTCTTGAGCCACCGCAACATGTGTTGTCATGTTTTGACGATGTGCCATGGATAACTTTTTGAACGTAGGAGAAAATATATCCCTTTATAATGTTGGCATTTCACTAATTGCATACCATGCCATTTTAGGTGTAAAAGTTCCAGAAGCTTTAACTAAATTTGATGTGAAGAGGAATCCCTCTACCAAATTGGCAAGGAAGAAGAAAGAAAGTCCTGTTGAGGACCCTGTAGCGAAGGCAAAAGAACAGTTTGAAATTGCTGCAAAGGCAGGATGTGATCTGGGTTTTCAATGGTTAAAAAGGCTCGAAGATAGTGAGTTGCAACAGATTACACAATGAGCCCAAATGCAGGTATGCGTTTGTGCACATTGCTGTAATTGTTTATTCATTTACTGTTAGATATGGTAAAGTTGTACGGGGTTTGGGATTTCAAATGCAGGTTGTTATTGTTCTGAATGTTCAGTTACCTGCATTTTATTCTGTATATTTTTTCTAGTTAATTTTAAATAGAGTGAAGGATTTGAACGCTCAAGCTCTTGGGGAAAGCCTTAAACTAAAGTTTCAAATGTTTAAGCCACTTAAGCTACTAAGTGGCTTGTCTGTGTACTTATAGAGAGCATAGTGACCAAAAACATATCTGCCTACAGCTGTTGCATATGTTCCACTTCATTATGGGACAGTGCTGGCAGATCAATTGTCGCTTCCTTTTTTTTTTATTAAATTTTTTTCACTATTTTCAATTGTCTCTGCCTATGAACTTAATCCAATGTTTAATGTTCATAAACAACTACTGGTTTCAAAGATGCAGGTCATCCTAGCTGGTGGTAAAAGTGCCGTAGTGTCGGGGAGTAGACTACTGCATTGAAAAATTAGTTGTGTTTTCACTCCTCGAAGACCCGGACGGCTGACAAGTTCTTGGGCAGGACTCTGCACCATTGATCCTTCTCGTAGCGATCGTGATTGTAAGCCTGTTGTCTTCCTTCACTTTCTTAGTGATGCATTTTTTCAATCAATCACCCATGATTGTCATTGCAAATCGCGTGTGAACATTACCCTGATTTATAGAAATTTTACCAACATGTGTAACATATCTTATAGACAGAGATGAACATCGGCTTTTATATTTGTATGTAAGTGGGAATATGAACGGCATGATTTAGCGATTAAAAATAAAATAAATGGCATGATTCGGTTCATTTTGTGCAATAATGCTCCTTGGAAAGGGTTCTTTCATCGCAATCAGGGTTTGCACATGCGAGAACTGGTGACTGCTTCAAATCAGATGAAGATAAGTTTTTTTCATCCTAATCTTTCACTCAATAGATATTAAGGTCATGGTCTGACCGTGTATTGATTTCATATGGCACACATCCCAAAAGCCAACCACATTTGATGGTACACCTATGTTCACGTTCACGTTTTTCAGTTGTGTGCTACGTGGAATCAAAATCTGGCCATATGATGGTACATCCATGATCTCAAGATCTTTTGTTTGGAAGATTGAGACGAAAAGTGATCATCATCTGATTCGAAGCAGTTAAGAGCAAACTCTGATTGTCAAGAAAGAATCTCTGGTTGCATACAATTGTACCCTTTGAAAAAGGTGGATGGGCTGTTTTTGTTGTGTGATTCTACGGATACGTGTGGAAGCGATTTCAATGGAGATTTTGAAGTCGAACATGCAAATGGACATTCAAAGCCTAGATGGAGTTAGGACTCTCAATGGGTTGGGCCAGGCCGGATTTTGGTATGCTCTCGGCTCAGAAAAAGTAGTACTTTCTATTAAGCAAATCTTGCCCGGTATCGAAAAAGGGCTAAACATGTTGCAATCCGGATTAATCCGGGTCGGGATTGGGTTGAGTGCTCCAACACCCGGCCCTGATATTATATATCCTTTTAAAGTTATAAAAGAAAATAAAATTAATTAAATATAATTTACTTAAATGCCCTGAGATTAATCGTTGTCCGTTATAATCATTGTAAAACAAACTAAATGAAATATTTGATTAAAAGCTTGTGTCTGAGCTTCTATAATGTTAATATAATTATTTAATTAAAATTTTAACCCTCAAACTTTTATTAGAAAAAAATAATATAAGTCCGGCCAAATTTTATTAGAAAAAATAACTTTAAAAAATAACCCAACCAAATTTTATTAGAAAAAAATAGTTGAAAAAAAGTTTGGAAAAATGCTCAAGCCCGACCTAGCTCGATAGGGGCCGGGCTTGGGCTGAGTACATCGCAGCTCGGGTTAGGGCTGGGCTGAAAAATTTGGGAACTCGACCCGCATAGGTTAGGGCCGTGTTGCGGCCTTAATCCAGCCCATTGAGAGCCCTAGATGGAGTCCACATTAATTTACACTTTATGTTTGGGAACAAGTACTTGGATTTAGAGATTTCAAATTCAAGTAATTCAAATTCACGCATTTCAAAGTCATAATTTGAAATATTTGGATTTGCAAATATCTTGTTTGGGTGTTTAAGCATTGCCTTAGGATTAGGCCCAAGGATTTATAGATACTTCATTTGGCTATTTTTTTTATAAAAAGAATTCATATTTCATTAGTTTCCTTCATTCTATGTAGGGGTGGAAGTTTGGTGAGCTGAACCAAACTCGAAACTAAAAATTTTGGTTTCAGTGTCGATTCACCTAAACCGAAACAGAACTGATCTGTTTTCGATTTTTTCTGAATATATATATATATATATATATATATATATATATATATATATATATATATATATATATATATGGTTTTTCAGTTTAGGGTTGGTTTTCTTTCCCTACTCAACCAGTTTTCGATTTTTGGCACCCAAAATCGAAACTGAACGAATCCATCGATTTCAGTTCGGTTTCATCGATTTTCGATTTTTTTTTTTTTGCCTATAATTCTATGTAAGGATACTAATGTGGCGGGCCAAAATGACAAATGCCCAACGGGCCCGACCCGACTAGATGGTGCACTCTACCCGACCCATTGTGAAAACCCAACCCGTCCTAGTAAAAAAACTACCTATTTTCTTCCTTTTATCGGACTTGCCAGGCCCGAAAGTGGGGCCGGATGTCTTATGCCCGACTCGATACGACGGGTCAAGTTTATATACCCAACCCACGTAAACTATCGGGTTCAGTCAGGCTTAAATTTTGGCTGCCCAATGGGGATATCGGCATATGCCTAACTTGACCCAATGGTGTAGCCGACTATGCCTGATCAGACTCGATGCCTGATCTGAAAACTCAACCAGGTTTAAAACCCTTTATTTTCGCTGATATTATATAAAATATTGGGTCAAGTTGACCCAACCCAACCCGCATGTCGGGCCGGATGCCTCATTCCCAACCCAACTAGACCGGTCAAGCTTAAAAATGCTCAGCTCGGGCGAATCAAGTATCAAGTCGAACCATATCTATGATAGCATAGGGTAACAACGTTTTATTCACTAAACATAGCCAATTGTATGTTACTGTAAGATTTGAATTTTCAAATAACGCCCAGGAGTGTAATTTACAAATCCACTTTTTTACAACGCACACATGAATTTTTAAATTCCGATGGATTTACCAAATCCAAATCCACATCCAAACACAAAAATGTGGAACCAAACGGTGGATTTGGATTTAGGAGATCCAAATCCAAATCCACATTCCCAAATGCAGCCTAAGGCCTCGTTCAGGTGCCAGATTTCACTGAGAATCTAAGTTTATTCTTAGATATAGGCAGATTCTGAGTTTTTTCCGCTAAATCTGTCGTTCGAGAAAATTCCTAGGGAAGTGTGATTCAGAGTGAAAGGGACAGCTACTTGTCCGAGCAAATTGCTCGAAATAGCTCAGAATCTGAACTCAGATTGTAGGCAGGTGTGTATACTTGACATTCAGTGTATACATCAGATCCCAACTTAGCATGCATTGCTTAAAAACAAACAAATAAAAAATCCTAGGAAAAAATTAGTTGGAGAAGATGACGGTGAGTTTTTTTTTACTCACCGTCGCCGGTATGCTTTTTTGGCTCATCAGACTGTCACCGGACTGGTAGCGGACGATTACTGGCGTCGGAGGCCATTGGTTGGTGTGTTGGACCGTCGCGTTTGAACTGCTTACTCAGTTAAAATTTCAACCCACAGTCACTGAGGCGCCTATCCCGTGCGTCCTTCTTATGTTGTATCCCTGTTGCTTATGCTATTTGTCTTTAGAAAGTATATATATACGCGTCCGGGTGTAGAGATATCTCTACGCCAATTAATATGAGCGCGATACGTAGTGCCCTTTTTGTGAAGTGATGGGTGGCATGGGGCCCACTTTACTAACTATGGTTACACTTTTAAAAGTTAAATATCTTTCCAGCCGTTATTCTTAACTCTTTTAAAGTTTCTTTTTTTCCTCTATTTTCTCAAAAAGTGTCAAACTTACTTTTTTATGCATATTTTATTAAAAAAAAGTAGCGCTCGATAGCGAAGTATTAACACCTCGGGGAGCGAAGTACAAACACCCCGAAATGAAGAGTCGACACTCCTAAAACGAAGCGTCGGCGCCTCATGTTAGAGGCGCCGACACTTCGTTTAGGGTCGTCCGCGCTTTAAAAAAAATAAAATAAAAATTATCGAAGCGCCGACACACCTAAAACGAAGCGTCGATGCTTCATTTAGGGGCGCTGACGCTTCCATTAAATATATATATATATATATATATATATATATATATATATATATATATATTAAATCGAAGCGCCGACACCCCGCTGGTGCCCCTAAAACGAGGTGCCGACGCTTCTTTATAGAGGTGATAGCGCTTCGCTACCGGGCTGCGGGTGCTCATATTTTTTGAGTAAAATATACCTGAAAAAGTAAGTATGACACTTTCTTAGAAAAAGACAGAAGAAAGAAAAAGAAAGTGAATTTAAAAATACTTCTAAAAAAGTCAAGAATGATGGTTGAAGAAATATAACTTTTCAAATATTTTAAAAGTTTAACACTAGTTAGTAAAGTGGGCCCCATGCCACCCATCACTTCACAAAAGAGGTGCCACGTATTGCGCCCATATCAATTGGCATAGAGATATCTTTATGCCCAAGCGCATTTTCCCATTTTCTATATATATATATATATATATATATATATATATATATATATATATCCACCATTATATATATATTATATAATATATAATATTATAATAGATATAATATTATAATTGCAAGTACAACTGTACAAGCAACATACTTTAGTGAAGGCAACCGAACTTTAATATTATATATTATATAATATAGGGAGCCATTACTTGCCCACGATTTTAAAGTGATTATACACCGAGGTTAGAGAAAGACTTTGTATTTTAGGGACATGTGACATTTGAAAACGTAATCTAGGCTGTGTAATTTAAAGTTCATGATCTATAAATCCTTCGTGGGTAAGATTGGAGCATAACACGCTATTTATCATATGATCTATTGTTGTCATCCATTGAAACAAATAATAGCCTTTGACTATATTTAATCACATGATGAAGATTATATTTCGTGTCAATCTTATCCACTAAGGATCTATAGATCATGAACTTTAAATCAGACGGCCTAGATTACGTTTTCATATGTCACATGTCCCTAAAATACAAAGTCTCTTTTTAACCTCGGTGTAATCACTTAAAAAGCGAGTCCAAGTAGTAGCTCCCTATAACATATGATATTACAATTGTAAAAGTAAAGGCAACCAACTTGAATATTATGAATATAATATTATTATTAAGAGTACCTTTAAATCCACCCACCGCATCTTTGAGTTCACCCATATTGAAACACATTGACTGCATTGAATCAGATGATGGAGATCGTTAATCATCCCAATCTGAGCTCACACGATGGATCTTGAGATTATGGACGTACCATCAGACAGTTAGTGTTTTATTTCGCGTGACACACATCTCAAAAAAATGACCTTAACATCACGTGCACTCTCAAAATTGATTTTAAGGTCACTTTTTTAGGTGTGCACCACATGAAATAAAAAAATGGCCTTCTGATGGCATGCCAATGATCTCAAGATCCATCGTATGAAAGATTGAGACGATAAATAATCTCCATCGTTTGATTCAATGCAGTCAATGTGTTTCATTGTGGGTGAACTCAAAGATTTGGTGGGTGGATTTAAAGGTACTCTATTATTAAAAGTAAAGGCAACAAAGCCTAATTTTGTTTTATTGTAATGGGCGGCTATCCCATGTCAAGCTAAAGCACCAAAGCTGGTGCTTCCCGAATTGAATTGTTTTGCTGACTAGATTCATTACAACCTAATTTTTTATTCTGTTTCTGCAGACTGCAAATATCAATTTAACTCTATAAATGGGTATTAGTGGCCCATTTTAAAAGTATTGGCCATTAAATCTGATTTGGAAAAAGACTATCAAATATGTTTAACCCCATCTTGATTACTTGCACATAATTTTTGAAAGAAATCTGAGTACGACACATAGACTAATGATTAAATAACGTTTCTATGATCATAACATAACCACCCATTGAATCGATTATGAGGATTTTTTGAGAGGAACTTAAAAACAAAGGATTTTCATCTTTTATAAGAAAAATTAAGAATCTGAGTAACTTAAAAACACATGAGAAAAGTCAGAAATCTAAACCTGCTAAGAATCTGTGAGGAATTTGAGTCTTTAAGAATCTGAGCTTTTCTGAGAAAAATCAAAAAACAAGTGAAGAGAGCCTAATAGTATAAGTACAGGAAGAATTGGTATTAGATGCACAAGTCAATCTCGTCCCACCATATTGGTCAAACTTTGGGAGAAGCCAGCTCATTGCTCGGGTCATGCACCAAATAAAACTCAAATGTACAAAATTGCACTAATGAGATGCTTTGAATCCTCCAACGAGCATGATTAAATTCCAGCCTAACTTATTTAGGCTTATGTATATATAATCTAATTTTTCTCCAATATTTTTTTGAAAATTTTATAGAATAATTATTTTTCAATTTTTTAAGTTTTATAGTTTCTAGTTAATATATTTTTATAAATATTTTCTTTTGTTTTTCAAAAATTTGACTACTTCCTTTCCCTTGGCTGGAAGTTTTTCAAACTCTTTTTTAGCCGATTTATTCACGTACCCTGACTTATACTATGGTTATAGGTTATACCACAATTTTTGTAGTGTTAACAAGATGGAGAGGGTCAATCTATTGCTACTATTCAGGTGCCACGTGGCACAAGAGGGCTAAACTCTAAAAGCAACACAATCAGTGTGATTCAATTGATGTAAAATGACTGCTGAAATGTAAATAAAGTGAACGTTCATTTCTTCCATACCATTGAGAGGTTAACTCCAAGGGTCATTGCAATGTCATGATGCTTGCCGGAGACACTCAAACATTCTAAAGTGGGCATTATCTACATTAATACCAACAACTGCAATAGCATACACCACCGCTACCACCATTGTTTCCATCACCACCATCACAACGTCCTTCATCTTCTTACCATCACAGCCACGGCCAATGCTACCCTACCCACCCACCCACCACCATAACTACAATCTTCTCCGTCTTAAACAACTGCCACCCCACCACCATCACTGTCGCCATCACAATCACAACCTTCTCCGCCTCATCATCGCCACCACCACACCCTCCCTCCCCATCAACTCCAGTGCCACCACAGCCGCTATCATCATCTTTACCACCACATCTCCACAAAATTCACTATCACCCACCACCACTACCACCACCAAAAATCTCCTCCACCGCACTTCCCCACCCCATTACCACTACCGCCTACGTTTGCTGGGAGCTGCAACGCGTCAAGTTGTTTAAGCGAAGCAACTTAGAGAGTCACGAGGTTAGTCGCTCGAGCTAGCGTCTTTCAACTCCAGTAGTGTCGGGCGACCTCCACCGCCCCACCGCTGTCACCACCACCACTACTACGCAGTGGCGAACCTGACTGCAACCACAAAAGTCATGGCTTTTTTTTTTTTAATATACAACTTAACTCGCCTCTCTAAACCCACGCCCTCCCTTCTCTAAACCCACGCCCTCCCTTCTCTAAACCCTCTATCCCATTTTCTCTCTCTAAACCTTCTCTCAATCCCTTTTCTCTCTCTAAACCCCTTCTCTAACCCCACACCCTCCTCCGTTCTCTTCGCTAAACCATGCCCTTCCTCTGTTCAGTTGTTCTCTCTCTTTTCTCTCTCTAAAATCTTAAAGGTTCGTTCCAAGATAAATCGAAAGTCTCCCACTCCGACAACATACTCTTAGTCGTCAAGAACTTTCAGAAAGTTAATCCCTCAAAGCCAAGGTATCCAATTGATTTCTTTGTGGATTTATTTTTTATATTCATTGTGGTTTTTGTCATTTTATGCCTAGGGTTTTGATTATGATATGAGAAAATTAGGATTATGTTGATTTTTCTATGTAGACGAGTAGTAGAGTTGGATGCTTGGAGTATCTATTAAATTTAGAGCAATTTAGCAACGTTAATGTAAGAGATTTCTCTTTTATTTTATTTGTATGATTGTATTTTCAAGTTTCATCCCCAATATTTGTTAAAATTTTGAATGTGAGTTGCAACTATTCATAGGGATGCACCGATGCAAGTTCGGTGTACCGAATAAAATCGAACCTGAATTTTTTAGTGTTCGGTTCGGTGCTCAAACTGAAACCGAACCGAAACTCATTCAGATGTATTAAACTTTTGATATGAGATTTGGTTATGATTCAAATTTATAAGATTTTGTTATGATTCCTTGCCGAATAACGTCCATAACTGCCTTAAACATGTTATTAATCATGGCAAACTAAAGTTACTAAACTGAGTGCGAAAGTCATTAAGCTTGAATGGTGTACTTGTTTCTTTTGAGAAAGTTTATGTTATTAACAAATCTTGTTTCCTAGTATATTTATCCTGTTAATTTATATACTAGTAAAATTGATCATATCACCACATACATACTACATTGAAGGTGCTTCCATATCAACACAGTGTCGGTATTTTGATGCTTACATGACCATCAGGAGAGTTGGCCCCTTTACTTAAAAAGTTAAAATCCTCTCATTTCTAAAGCACTTTCTCAATCTCATATGCCTAAGTCTTAAGCCCTAAATCCTAATTCTCTAAATCGGAAATTCCTAAACTTAAATTTTTTTATTTTATTTTATATAATTTTAATGAAAATTATATTTTATACATAAATTAGTTTAAATTTATATTTATTGTACAAAATTTATCTCTAATTTATTTTGCGCTCCGCTTAAATGAGAATCTTGATTCCATCACTGCCGCTACATCATCACCATTCCCACTTCCACCACCCAAACTATGCCACCACTAGTACTTGGACTACCACCATGAATAGCACCATCTCGACCACCACTACCACCACCACCATAACATGACCATCATTTCCACCACAACAATCATGACCATCACTCCACCACTACTACCACCACCTCCAGCTGATACACCGCCACATTCTCTACCACACCAATACCACCACCTTATTCTCCCCCCTACAAATATATGACTCATTAGAAAGTACAGGATGATATCCAAATAACAAATTTATTATTTGGTGGAATGCTAGCAAACGATTGACAAAATAGTTCAAAAATAAAAAATTTCATAAACAAATTTGTCTCCGAATTAAAAAGGAATTAGTCTCAAGGTATCAAAAATCGGCTGATATAGATATGTATCGGCGATGCATATTGGTTTTCGACCTAACCGATACATATCGGTATCGCCAATACGTATCGAGTATTGGCCGATATGTCTCGGTTTCAACCGAGATTTTTTGTTTTCTATTTTTTTTTTTTAATTGACCAATACGTATTGGTATCGGCCGATATGTATCAATCAATTCATATCGGCTTTAGGCAAGCCGATACCCGAGACCGATACCGATTTTAGTACCTTGGTTAGTGTACAATGAGTGTTCACCCATCCGCACTTGTGATTCTATGACATGCAAGGATTTCTAATACATGAAAGTCCGAGCGTGTCATGCAGTCACACAGCTGTGTGGACTGTACTTTAATACGCACATGATGGGTGTATAATCATTGTAGACTAACTTATTAAAAGGTCACATGTTCTAGATTGGCCCTAAGCTTCACACCAAACAGTCCGATGGTCTAATTAAGCTCCTCGACAATGACCAACCAAAAAGTTAATTAGTGGAATTGTTCGGATCATCCTACAATAGCCAATCAAAAAGTCAATTAGTCGGATGATTAAGATCGTCCTATTCCTTGATGCTTGGTTTATGATCCATTTAATGGTGGATGGTCCAAATTAATTGACTTGTTGAGTACACATGTTTTATAAAAAAATGCTATAGATAAGATCCACTCCACTATATTTTTTTTTGCGGGACACACTGCACTAGATGTAACCTTTCCTTCACATCAAAAAATTAGATTTAAGCTTTAATGACATATTTTTCACATTTTTCTTTGCAAAATATATCTCTCCACGTATATCACAGTGCCCCAATAGAAAAATATACGAGTAGTATAAAGGATAAAGTATAAAGTATAAACTGTATAAAAGTGTTGTAAATAAAACATATCTACTAACAATCCCTTCACATGGCCATTGATCGAGACCGTCCAATCAATCACGCACACTTTGATGAGATATAGTCCAAAAATTCCACCAATCAAAACCATTAGATCCATTCAAACATTATGACAATAACAGATAATTGGTATCACCTCTTCGAGTAATACATGATTAATTTACACATAATCTGTCCCTCTCCATCCCAACCATTGCTTTGTGTCATATTAAATGGCTTGAGCCGTAAAACATGAAAAATGTAAATTCGAGTTGATATATATATATATATATATATATATATATATATATATATATATATATATAGCAGGATAGACTAATTTCCCATCAACCTCTTCCAACACCCTATCCACAGAAGGAATAACATATGTGAAGAAAACTTAGATTACAAATTAGATGTCCCTACGAGTGCGAATGGTTTAGGTGACAAGCTCACGCGAAAGATGACGCCAATGTGGGTCCCACTGAGATTGGTAAATAGGCTCTCTGTTTCATTTTTGCGGGGAAGAGATCCCTCCTCGTTTAGTATTTTTCTAGTCCTTTCTGATCATTTGCACCATATACTTTGAATAAAATTTTTATTTATCCAAAAAAAATGTAGGCATTTCACTTCTACGATTAGTTCTAAGGTGGGGTCATATTGCTTGGAGGGGAGTATCTACAAAGCTAAACAAATAACATGTGTTAGTGCAAAAGCAGGAGTAGTCCAGTTCTATCCTATGTGTGGTTAAAATAGAAGAGAAACAACGTTTATTTCTGTACCAGAAATGCATCTCTTTCATTAAAATATTAGAAATATTTTTATTATTTTATAAAGGGTACATATAAATGGTACATAGCGCCCACGCATTTTCTAGAAGCACTCAGGTCTCAAACCCCTTGAAAACCATTGATTGCTTTGGATCATATGATAAATATCGTGTTTGTCCCAATCTTCCACACAATAGATCTTGAGATTATGGTGCCCCTATCAAACGGTCAGTTTTTTTTCCATGTGTCACAGACCCTAAAAAATGGCCCTAAATCCATGTTTGAGCATAATGTGTGTCATATGACATTCAAGGGCCATTTTTGGTGGATCTGTGACACATGGAATCAAAAATTGACCGTCAGATGGATGCATCATAATTTAAAGATCTATTTTGTGGAAGATCCAGATAAAAATGATCTACATCTTCTGATCCGAAGCAATCAATGGTTTCAAGGGTATGAGACGTGAGCGCTTTTAGAGAATGTGTGGGCGCAAAAAGAGGTAACCCTTTGTAAAGGGTGCTAAAACCTGCACACGAGATTTGTACCATGGCACATGGTTAAAATGAGGGACTTTCTTATATTTTGGATCCATGTCACATGTGGCCATCTAATCCGATTGATTTGATGACTATGATGTAAATATCTTTTAGGCCACATTTGTCGCACAACATTATCTCTATTATCTGATATATCAAAGTCAACCATTGAATCGGATGATGGCCTTTAACAGTATTGAATCAGATGATAGCGATCATGTTTCATACAAATCTTTGGTCTGAAAGATACTTACATCATGGTCTTCAAATCAAATGGCTTAGATGGTGTTATATTGGCACATATCCCCAAAATAACAAAGTCTCTCCTTTTAATCACGTGTCAAGGTAAAATTCTCATGTGAAAGTTTTAGCTTCCTTTTAGAAAAACTAAAAATACCTATAGTGGCTTAATTATAGCTATAAGTTGAGAGAATAGGGTGTTGCCATGTTTTGGGTCCAAACATGGGCTCCTACCCATGGATCAAAATGTCGGAAAGCCGATACGTATCGTCCGAGCCCCAAACCGATACGTATCGGTATCGGATAGTATCAATGTATCGTCCGGTTGCTTCCATACAAATGACCGATATGGTACATTCAATGTACTGTATCGGAGGTCACCGATACCGATACGTATCGCGTCGATACTAGGTCACAATCAGCCGGGCCACCAGTTCAGCGGCGGATGGGCGTGTTCGCCAATTTTTCATAAATTTATTAAACGGGCCCGACCCGGATAAGAAACAGGCCCAGGTTCGAGCTTCAAAGTGTAAGGCCTGGCCTAGCTCGGCTCGAATAGCTAAGATCTTTAAAAAAATTAAAAAAAAACTTAATTTTTTATTTTAAAAAAAGGTGAAAGCCCGGCCCGGCCCATATATCTAATCAGGCCGAGTTCGGATCGAAAAAGTCTGAAAATGGGCTGACACCGGCCCGGCCCGTATAGCTAATTGGGTCGGGGCCCTTTTTTGAAAAAAAAAAAGAAAAAGGGACCCATTGAAAATTTCGTGACCATGTGACCCTATCCGATCGTGTAATTGAAATTTTGATCCATGCTCCTACCTCAATTACAATTGCTAAAAATCATTGATTGCTTGGGATAAGACAATGGAAATCATTTTTCTATCCCTATCTTTCTCACAATGAATATTGTGGCACACATCCTGAAATGTTATTTGAAAATCATTTTTTATATATATATGTTATAATCATGTTTATTTCTTTAGATGTGTGCTATATGAAACTATAATTTGACCATTTGATGATAGGATTATAATTTCAAAATCTATTTTATTAAAGATTGGAATAAAAAACAATCTCCATCAATTAATTCAAAGCAGTCAACGGTTTCAATCCTAGTTAGAAACGAATATTGAGTGGTTGATAGTGGGGGGTTAGTACTTAGTAGCAGCCCCTTAAATATTATCGGTTAGATAAGCCACAACATTTTTGTGATTAAAATGACCTCTCAAGAAGGAACAAGAATACAACATATAATAATGAATAAATGCAGAAAAGAAGGAAAGTGATTCCCCACCAATCTTGGTGACCATTAGACTTTTTCAAAGCTCCACAAAAGTGACTTCCATGGGGGTCATTTTCCCAAAGGAGTTCGCTTTCTCTAACTTTGACAAGAATCATTAAAGTAAAGTATAGGCAGATATAAATTCTCACCTCTATTCGGGTTATCGACTGCGAAGTGTCTTTTAGCCACGCCGGTGCACGGGTCAATCATTAGATTATGAGTTGGTATTAGGTACCGGTCGCGAGCACGGAGGGTAGTTCAGATATCAATCACCAGCAATCGACGTCAGTATTGGCATGGATATTTTTTAAGGGTAACGTTATACAAAGCCGTTGAACTTGTGAAAAAGGTACCTATATCCACCCCAAAAACTATTTAGTGGCTTGCAAATTTGATTAAGACAATAGAGATTATATTTCGTCCCAATCTTTCACACAAAAAATCTATAAGACGCCTAACAATAGATCCATAATACACCTAATACACCTATCAGACAATCACATGCTGATTCCACTTGACACACATCCCCCAAAAGTGACTCTAATAGATATGCTTATGATCACTATTACTTTTAGAGATGTCTGCCACATGAAATTATAATTTGACTTTCTAATAGATGCACCATTATCTCAAGATCCATTGCATGGAGGATTGGAACAAAAAATGCACTAAATTTTTTTTATTAACGGCAATTATAAATTGCTGCTATTAACAAAAAACTTGTCGCTAATATCCTTGACGCTAATAGTCTTAAACTCTTAATAGTTATTTTGTTAACATCGGCACTTTTGGCTATAAAAAATTGCCACTAAATCTTATTTTTTGTAGTGACGTTTGATTTTGAAGGCAATCAAAATGAATTTTTATGGTGGATATGCGTGTATTCTTTACAGGTTCAATATTTTATTTTGCAAATAATTCATGATTTTATATGTGCCGAATCATAGATTATTTGTAATTTTCCTTAAAAAATTTTTTGTAAAATGTATGATTACTTTGTGATTAGTTCGTGACTTTCTCAATAAATTGTGCCTTTCTAAATATTTAAAAAAAAAATCTATGTTTTTTTAACCTTATTTTTTATTTATTTTTATTTTTTCTAATTTTTTCTCGAACTTATTAAAGTTTTCCGACTTTTAAGCTTCCCAACTTATTGCGAATCCCAATTAACTTGGTAACTATAGCCAAGGCTTGATCATTGTGTGAAATGAGATTAACCCTTTCACTACCCTTTGTGCATTGGGCAGATGCCTAATACCAACTCTAAAAGTAGAGCACATAAAAACTCTTCTCCCAAAATAAAGCACAGAGTACAGAGTAATATGTACTTATGCATTATTAAGGCTATGGTTGGATTAACACTTATAAGAGTAGAAGCCGTTCTTTATCCTCTCAGGTGAGAGATTTTTCACTCAAAACACATTCTAAAATTTTGAGTTCAAAAGTAGCTGAGTGGGATGAGCGCCAGGTGACCTGGCTCACAGGTTGTCACTTTTTAATATGTGCCTCGTGGCACGTGTGTGGTAAGATTTAAAGATTGTGATTAAATATTTATAGTGTTAAAGATTACGATAGGAAAATATATCTATTATCTAATTCAAATCAAACAATGCCTTCTAAAACTAGTGGAATGCCTTCTAAAACTAGCTATGTTAAGAGATTTATGTGGGTTCTGTTTTACGGAGAGTGTTATGCGGTGGACAATTTTTCATAGATAATTTTGCAGGCAATTTATGTGGTGTGATGTAATTGACTGCATACATAGTAGCGCTCAAGAACTATAGCCAGTTACGTTGTATCACATAAGTTGTCTGCAAAATTGTCCATTGTTTATAATTTCCTTAATTTTAAAAGCTCTCAAATACAGCCAAAAATTGATAACCAATTTTTGGCTACCAAGTCATGTGGCTACCATCCGAAGGTGATCAATTTTTTATTTCATGTAGTACACGCTTAAAAAAGTGACTTTAAAATTAATTTTGAGCATGCATGTGATAATGATTAAGGTCACTTTTATGAGATGTGTGTCACGCGAAACAAAATATTAACCGTCTGATGGTATACCCATGATCTCAAGATTCATCGTGTGAAAGATTAGGATGATAAATGATTTCCATTGTCTGATTCAACGCATTCAATGCGTTTCAGCGTGGGTGAACTTAAAGATTGGGTAGATGGATTTAGAGGTACTCAATATTATTTAATTTTGTTATGTTTAGTGGGAGGAAGTCAATGGATGGTGACTAGGTTCCACCTTATCTACCAACTTTTTTTTTTTTTTTTGAGAGAACCTTATCTACCAATTTATTTGCGGAGCCTACGCAATTAAATATTAATCTTTGAGTACATTAGCCCAGTTGGTATGCTCCCTCCATTGTGAGGAAGGAGGTCGTGGGTTCGATACTCATCCTCCACAATGTTTCTCACCCTTGTGTTTACAAGGTGTGAGTTTGATCATAGTTAACTCATCATCAGTTGGTGCTCTCTCGTTTGCTCATCATTTACGTATACGACTTGCTCCTCAATTTTTAAAGTTGTCTTGATCGAATGGCCATATAAATAAAAATAAAAATAAAAATAAATCCTTGAGTCAAGGGCTGGTATTAGGTGTCTAATGCATGGCGTGCGTGTGACATTCTAGATTCCATGAAATGCACAAATTTCTATGCTCTTTGAAGTTGTGCTTATGTCAAGGTCAAGATGATTGTTTATGCATCCCAATATGGTTCAAATTTGGAATTTGGGGGATTCATTTATAGTTACTTCAACTTAAATGTTATGCCATTGTTTTATTTATTTTTTTGATAAGGACATCCGGCGGAGACAATTTCGAGAACTGAGGAGTAGACACACATACATTTGTGACAATTGTGGAGTAGCGTGAGAGAGCACCAACTATAGTGATGAGGATTAACTAACAGAACCCTAACTCACACCTTATAAAGAAGGGTTATGATCATTGTTGGGATAAGGCCATAAGGGTTTTTAACCCTTTTTCTTAAAAATAATGCTTGGAGCTTTTCTAAGAAGGGTGTTACATTGGCACCCCATGTAGACCAAAGGGACATTGTATAGATTTATTTATTATGTTTTAGCTTTTGAAATCTTGAATCATAGAGGATAATTGTTATTTGAAAGAAATGACAAGAGATCCCAAAAATAAGTTGATCAAAAATAAAATAACAACCTTTAATTTTGGAATGAATGATCAAGATTATCATAATAGTAGAAGGGAATCTCAATAAGACGTGGGAACCAATGACATTATGGTTCAAAATTTTGGCTAAAATGTCAAAATTTTGGCTGAAATGTTTCGTTTGCGGTCCCCACCGAAACCGAAACGAAAACACTAAATTTCAGTACTGTAGGAAGATTTCAACCGAATTTCAAAATTTTGGCCAAAATTTTGGTTTCGGTCCCCATTGAAACTGAAGCGAAATCATGATGCCTTAAACGAGCTTTGAAGAAGGTTTCAGAGAATTCAAAAGAAGAGATAAATGCGGACATTCAAAAGTCAATTGTCTAGAAGTATTCTAAAGAATGACAACGAACAAGAAGTACATATACATTTAAAGATAGAATCTCGCTAATAGGTGCGAACAAGGTATCAAATATCGGCTGATACCGACACGTGACGGGCTTACTGGCACAACCGATACGATATCCGATATGTGGTGCACCAGGGTCACTTTCTTCATACGCTTTTATGCTTGTAGAAAGGTGCTTTAGCGGTTGCTTGCATATAGCTGGAAACATAAGTCAAGACAGCCAGCAATTGTTTGCATACAGCTGGAATTAAGAGTCAAGATACACGTCATCAGAACTGTGGTATCATGAATTCGGGATATGGGAGAAGGATTTTGTTTTGGGTAACTCTATACACACCCACATGTTTACTAAAAGCACCCAAATCCAAACCCTTGGAAAATTTTGATTGTGTTGGATCAGATGATGGAGGCCATATTTCTAGCAGATATTTCACACAATAGATCTTATGATCATGAATCACCTATCAGACGGTCAGTTTTTCATTTAATGTGTCACAAATCCCCAAAATATGACCCATGAATCATTTAATACACATCACGCTCAAACATGATTTTAAAGCCATTGTTTGAGAATTTGTGATACGTGGAATTACAAACTAATCATTTGATATGTGAGCCATGGTCTCTATCGATTTTGTGAAATATAAGGGTGAAATACGACTTCCATCATCTAGTCGGACGCAATGAAGAGTGTTCAAGAGCTTTGAGACATGGGCGCTTGCAATAAATAGGTGGGCGCGAATAGCGATACCCTTTATATTTTCGTAGCTTTTTAGAAGGGACGAAAGAAATTGGTTGTCACTTGTTAGTCCATTCAAACCTGCAAACGTATAAGAAAAGTTTATACAGTCACCATGGGGAGAGCCTAGAGAGCTAAATCCAGTTTCAAGTGGTTTATACATAGCGGTTCCTCTCTTCTTTTTTCTTTTTTTTTTAAATTACCACCGATACGATACGTATCGACCAAGACTTTTACTTATTTATAAGCGTACGATAATTTATAAATTATAATAGAATTTTATTGACAGTCACTCTTTCTTTTGAAATATTTAAGGCCTCTCATGAGCAATTATTATGAAAGTGTTTTCAATAAGGCTCCGCATGGGCTGGGTTAGGGTTAAAACTGGCTCAACCCCGCCCGAGCTGGGTTAGAGTATTGTTTAGCTCGTCCATAAATTTTTTTTAGTTAAAAAATTTTTTAGCTATATTTTCAAATAAAATGTTTTATATAAGTCGAAAGCTCTTAATCAATTTAAATTATTATTTTTATATAAATAAAAGTTTCTAAGAAGATCTTATTTTTCATAATAGGCTTAGTAGCTTTGGTAAAATTTTACTAAAATGCCCCAATGATTATATTATTCAACGATTTAATCTGAGGGTATTTTAATAAAAAGTACCTTTAAATATACAATTTTATATTATATACAATATGGAATTATATTATATAGATTTTTCTCCCCAAATATATGAGTTTTCAACCAAAAAATTTTGGCATTTAAAATTTTCACCTTTTACAACAAATTAACTATATATATATAACTTTTTTGCTTATATGTAACTTTTTTACATAATATTCGTCGACCTTATATACGGTCGTGTTACATGTGATTCTTAGATTGGGTGCTACATGGCACTCAACTGGATGGCCAACTTTTTTATTAATTAACCACAACTCATTTGCAAAGCCAGATTGTATTAAGGATTGGGACCGATCTCAGTTTGTCCCCACAAATCATCACAGACTAAAATTGGTCGGTGTACCATTAGCTTTTTTATTATATGATTACTTCTACTTCTTCAATCATGGAGTTTGCATTTGGTACGCTCATCTGCCCCATCTCATCGGTGTACTTAAATGGATTTTGCATTACGCGGTTCATGGTAATGCCATTTCATGTAAAACAAATTTAATCATAAAAAAGTACAATTGTTGTAAAATGTTTATTTAGTTTACCATAAAACATAAGTGTAAAATATACTTTATAGGCGCTTTCAGTTTACATTGAGCCGAGCTAGTTGGGTAAATTTCCCTTTATGGGCCACTACTAATTCAATAAAGTGGTAAATTTGTTCCATGATTGTTAAACTTACAAATACTTGTTAAGTAAAAAAAAATTTACATGTAAAGAGCACATTTATTTTGTACGTACAATTACAATGAAGTAAATGATTAAATCTATCATTTTCACTGTAATATCATCTAATTAGACATAATACTTGGTGGTAGTTGAGTGTCTAACTGATACAAACTATTAATCATATGCACCTTAAAATTAGAGATATATAGGAGAGGGCAGTGGCGGAACTACCTACTGACGAGTGCGGGCGAGCGCCCGCACTCAAACCTAAACAATCTTTTTTATTTTTTTGATATTATATAAAACCTAACTCAAAAAAATCCAACGTCCTCTCTTAAGTTTTCACTCCCTCTTTTCTCTCTCTAAACCCCTCTCACGCCCTCCTTTTATCTCTCTAAAATCCTAAAACTCTAAACCAGCGCCTTTCGCCTCCCTCTGTTCTCTCTGGCTCCTCCTGCAGGCCGCCATCCTCCGGTAAGTCGGTAAGTTCTCTCTCTCAGGTTCTTCTTCAGGTTTCACTCAGCCCTTTCTTCTTCTTGTTTTCTTTTTATTGTCTCTCTCTCTAGATTTAGGGTTTTATTCTTTTTTTTTTAAATTGATTTAAGGTTAGGGCCAGGGAGAGAATCTGTCATCCCCCAATCGAGCGCCGTTCTAACAGCAGATCTCACGAACAATTAGGGTGAAGTGTTGTTTTTATTTTCCGTTCGTGAAAAAAAGCAAGGGAAAGGGAGCGAGAAAGTCAGATCTCACCGAGGGAGATTGCATTTGACGGCTAGATTCCGATGAGATTTACAGTAAGATTTTGAAAATTATGTTCCAATTTCACATTGTATATTTATATTCCCAATTGTAGATTTGAAGTTGGTTCTAATAGGAAGATCCAGTGCTTTCAATTAGCACAATTTATGGCTATGATCTATTTAAGAAGTCTTCAATTTATCTGATCTGATTTTTATAGGCACAAAACACGATTTAAAATCTTGATTGAAAATATATGATTTGAACTCACGAGAGGTGCTTTTGTTATGTATGAAATTTAAATCGTGGTTTTCTGAAACCCTTTTAAAATATTTTTTTCTATTGTTTATTCAATCAGATCAGCAAATACGTGTGGATCAGTCTATCCGGATCAGTATTGCCGATCCAGGTCAGCTTGGCGCCCACCGATCTAGAGGCCGATACTGAGTTTTAAAACCTTGGCTGTGATGAACTATGCTATATAAAGTGTTTTTCGTATTCATCACTCAAGATTTTTTGCTATATTAGGATTTATCACTACAGATCTAGTTTAGTTATCTTTGGGTTGTATTTGAATTTTGGGTGCCTATTGTGTTTAGGCCATTTTGGGTGTCTGCATTGATGCTTTTGTAAATTTCAACAGTTTTAGTCATTTAATTGAAAGATCCATTTTGTCTTTTAGCTGGACTTCTATACCTTTTTTCCACCTGAAAATTTCAACACCATCATTGAATCTATGCAGTTTATGGGCTATGGCTCATCCAAAATGTGCCTTTTTGATCGGACGGTCCAAATCTTTGTAGGTAGACATGGTAAATATAGAGATAAGGCCTAGGGTCCTTAGGGACTTTGATTTCATATTTTCACTAGATTTAGGGTTTTATTTTTATTGAAATTTAGAATTTTATTTGTTAAATGTTAATTGTATTTTGAATTTTATTGTGTAGGTTTTCAACAAATCGGATTCAAAATTTGATTTTTTTTGTAGATGAATGATATACAATTGTAATGTCTTATTGTTAAAAATTTATTTTTTTATTTATGTAATTTTAATGAAAATTATATTTTATAATATGGATTAGTTTAAATTTAAATTAATTGTACAAAATTTATCTCTAATTCATTTTGTGCCCCGCCTAGATGAGAATACTGGTTCCGCCATTGGGAGAGGGACACACCCAATCGCTAGGGCACGACTTGTGAGTACTGCATTGTGCCAAGGTTGAGAATAAGTCGACAAGAGTAAAATTTGAAAAAAAATTCCAAAAAAACCAAAAGTTGAAAAAATAAAAGGATAAATAAAATATTAAAAAGTAAGAAAAAGTATAAAAAAATGAAAAATATTGACGAAGTCTGTGAATTAATCAAAGTTTGCAATTATTGTAGACAGTTATTTTTTATTTTATTTAATTTTTTTTGTGGTGTATTGAGTAAACCCAAACATTACATTTACTTTTTAAAGTCAGGAATTTTAAGGGTTTTTTGCAAATACCCCCTATGTTATGCTGAAATTGCATAAAACCCCCTGAGTTATATCTATTTACACTGCACTCCTATCTTTTATGTTTCTTTTACAAATACCCCTACCATTAAATGGCAGTTAACTAGCCGTCATTTCTTCAATTAAATGACGCATTTTCCCTTAATATTATATACAAAATAGCCATTATATTTTTCTCAACTTTGACTGCATTTTAAACGGTGGATAAGTATTGGATCCTGCCAAATTTTTTTGGGTGAAACATGATTGATCTCCTCTAAGTTGTCTTGTTACCTGATTTTCAATTTGGGTGTCCATGATATCAGTTGATTCATAACGATAATAGGGTCGGGATGGTACAAACAGAGATAGCATTTTAACGCTACCCACGAGTCAAGCGAGCGTCATGGACAATCAAATCGAAAATCAGGTAACACGACAACTTATAGGAAATCAATCATATTCCACCTAAAAAATTTGGGGAAGATACAATACGTATCCACCGTTTAAAATGCGGTCAAAGTTAGAAAAAATATAATAGTCATTTTGTATATAATATTAAGTAATGGCAAATAAGTTATTTAATTGAAAAAATGATGCCTAATTAACTGTCATTTATCGGCAGAAGTATTTATAAAGGAAATATAAAAGTAAAGGGCAAGTGTAAATAAGCATAACTCAAAGAATTTTAAGCAATTTAAGCATAACATACGGGGCATTTGCAAAAAACACGAATTTTAATAACTACAACCCTTTGTACCTAAACGGATCAATTGCCAGTGCCATAAGCTTGCCAATTAGCAACGGTCCTCGGCCGCTCTTAGCTTCTCTCAGGCGTAGAGCTTGCTTGGAACGTGTTTGGTAAACATGCAGGTGGTTGATGGCAAAGCTGCTATAGAGGGACGGACGTAGCGTTGGTGCGCACCCGTCCGTCTCGATTCCCCAAAAAGGCTTTTTCCAACCGTTGGAGGTAGGATAATCGAACCATTCATCTCAAGTATGAGTCGGGACAATGACCATAAGCTAAGATGAATTGTACTTTGTACTTTCATGAATTCGCATGCTCATAAATAGCATGCCACTTTTTTAAGGTTTGGCCACTTTAGTATAATTTGTTCATTCCTGCAGGAATCAAAATTTTGGCGGGAATGATTGAAATATCTGTTTCGGTCTTCATTGAAACCGAACCGAAATCCCAAAATTTCAGGATTTTTTATAGGGATGGAGATTTCGGCCGAAATTTCAGATTCAGTCCTCACCGATACCAAGACGAAATCTGAAAATTTGATCCTTGCATTAACTCTTGGGCATTTAAATAGGCTGCGTATAAAATTTACTTACGTAACGATAAGGCTGCTAGGGATGGTGGACCCGCCCGACCTACTGGGTCGTTCGCATAAACTTGACTGATTGGGTCAAGTCAGGCATGAGACATCCTACCCGACTTTCAGGTCGAGTTAGGTTGGGAAAAAATGAGTTGGGTCAAGTCGACCTGGCTAGACACGGTATTTAATATATATAAAACTAAGAAAAATAGGGGGTTTTTAGTAGGGTCTGGCATGGAATCAGGCCGGGTGCGTAAGAGGTGCACCATCAGGTTGGCATATGCCATTTTCTTGTCAGGCAACAAAAGGTTTTGGCTGGGCCCAATCCAATGGCAGCCCTACTGAGACATGGACTTCATATACACTTGGCATTCATGAACATTAACATGAGCCTTTATGAGCCACCACCATTATTGTGGAATGTGGACTGCCCTCCTCAATCTCCTGGGTGGCCCCAACCCTAAATTCTGGGAGCTGCTTTTGCCACATAAAAGGGGTACATGAGAAATAAATGGGATAATGGCTCCCCAACGACATTTAAATACTAGAGCGGTATTTGAATGATCTAGTACCATTAAATTTATAACTTTTATCTTACATCGTTGAATGTGATTTATCATTATGTCATAGTGCACACATCTTGACCAATCTAAATTATCTAACTGACAGTCCAGTGTTGTAGCAGATCTTATCCCAAAAATATGACTGTAAGTTGATATGAATCATCTGATTGATGAATTGTAATGTCAGCCATTCAAACTAAAAACAATTGTTGTTATTACCGTCAACAGATTGCATGATTCGAATCGCTCAAAAAACTTAATTTTTTCATCCATTGCCCTTTGATATATATATATAGAAGGGTTGAGCTGCACCGAAAATAACTTTTTAGATAATTTTGGACCCTCCAAAAAGGGTCAAACAGATTTAAGACTTTAATTGAAAATGCAAAGAGAGAGAGTTGCGCTCCTTTATGCATCTCTGCTCGTAAAAATGTTTCTACAATATATGCGACTTAAGAATAATTGTATATGAAAGAAGCAGCTCTCAAAATATATTATGGGAATCAATTGGGTTGCTTGGTAGCTATGGTTTTTTCATCTATGAGCAAACGCTAATGGTGCGTGGGGTAAGTTTTAAATTTATTTGTTTAAGAGGGTCTGAATATTTATCTTTTTTCCCGCATGTGAATATTAAATACTTTTTTAATGAGCTAAAATGTCTTTTAATGATTTTTCAAGTGAGATCAATGGGTCCATCGTGGTGTCCTGAGATCCATCAATCAGAGAGTCATAGGGGATCTATTGGTCTCACTTAAAAACGAATACAAACATGCTTTTAGTTAAAAATAAGAATAGGTAACTACTCATATGTTGGACTTTCTATAATAAACATCATACTACTATATAAGCTTTAGAATCTCTCGGGTAAAATACCCAAGTCCACGTATCAAAAAAAAAGGAAAAAGAAATACCCAAGTCCAATTATTTTTTTACAACTTCTCCAATTATTTTTTTGTTTTTTAGTATCACTGAGACTAAGTATAACTATATAAGTTATAACTGAAGAGGCACTCTATATTTCCTTTTTTAAGCACGTTGCAAATTCAAAATCCCAAGTGAAGCCAATAGAGCCGAGCCGAAGCTAGGCTCGTCTCCTTTCTTTATCCGTGGAGTTGTGTCAGAAACCCCTTAGTCCAACAACGTCCAAATCGCTGATGCTGTGACCGCAAGGATTTCGTATATGCTTTCCACGTGTACATTTATTATTGGCCTATAGATTTTCCACTATAAACACTGCTCCCTCTGTATCTTCACCAAAGCGCCTCCTTTTTCAGAGAGCGTGGTTTTTATTTATTTTTATTTTTTCCTGGTCGTAGATCTCAATGACACGGAATTTAGGGTTTTCAGATGATTTTTGTTCATTCATAATCGGCTACAGTAGTCAATCTTTGCTATAAACTGTAAGTTTCTTTGATTATTTTCGTTCTTCAGAGTAGGTTTCTATATAAAATTTGGGTTTCACGTTAAGCTCATCGATTGAAATTAGCTATTTTTTCGATTTTTTGTTTTTTTGGATAAAAAATCAGGCATTTAGTGGAATTTAATCGAGCTCTGCAAAAAGAAAGGTCACCAATACTGTAATTTATTCATTTATTTCCCGTAAATGTTTTTATGATGCAGTTTTTGTAATAGATTGATTGAGCAGTAAAAAAACTATAGATTGATCGAGCAGTTAAAGTTTTAGATTTGAGCAGTCAAATGATTTGCTCATTTATTTATTTATTTTTAATTTGTTAATGTTTCAATGATGAATTTGGAGTATAGAAAGATTTTAGTGAAGAAAAAAGGCGATACATTGATCAGAGAGCAATGGATGTAGAAAAAATCTGCTAGGTTATGGTTTGGTGTTTGGGAACATAGGGTGATACTGAGATATGCTTAGTAATGTTAACTACTATGGTGTATTTATGTATAAATTATAAAAAAGAGCTTTTATTCAATATATCGATGAACTTTGATGTAAATTAGAAGAGCTATGTAATTGTGTATAATACGGAGTAGCAGATAAGTTACTTTGTATTTAGTGCAACATGAGTCGTGGAGAAGAGAGCAAAGAAAGCGAAGAAGAGGGCGAGATTAAGAGACAGGGCTCGGAAGGGACACAATCAATCACGAGGACTGGTTTTGGCCCAGTTCAACGGTTCGAGATTGATGAGAAATTTCTGCTTGACCCAAAACTACTGTTTGTTGGCTCGAAGATTGGGGAGGGAGCTCACGGGAAAGTCTACGAGGGAAAGTAAGTGGAAAATATGGTAAATTTTAATGTTTCCTTATATAGTTTAAACTTTAAAGAACCATAATTTAACAAGAAACCAACCAAGCAACTTATCCAACACTGCCCATCACTCATGGTCTAGTGTATAATTCTTGCATATTTATACAATCATGGATCAAAATTCCGGACGAACCTGATACGTATTGTCCCATACATATTGGAGGTCACTGGGTCGATACATTGAATTTATCTGCCCATATATATATATATATATATATATATATATATATATATATATATTGGTATATACCAGATGATAAATACAAAAAACGATACATATATCTGTTTTGGAGCTGGCCGATACGTATTGGAAAAACGAGATTTTGATCCTTGTATGCAATAGTGCTTCATGCTCATCTGACCTCGTACAATACTATATTTCAAGTAATCTCATGACACCATGGTTTGATATCTTGCCATTTGTGATTTCTCAGTTTTTGGACCTGGTGATATTGTAGACAATTGTATAGAATATTGCCCAAATGCATGTTTTACATATTATATACAAATACCTGTAGTATTCTGTTATAAACATGGTATGAAAATTCGGCTGATACCAATATTTACCGGCGATGCGTATTGGGTTCTGGCCAACTGATAGCGGGATCGATACCAGTACCAGTGTCGGTGGTATCGGTTGATACCAGGCAGTATCAGCCAATACATATCACAGTATCGACCGATAATTTCCCTTTTTGTATTTTTTCATTAAAAAGATTCTGGTATCGACCGTATCGGACCAAAGAATGGACTGATACCTGAGGCCGATACTGAGTTTGATACCTCGGTTATTAACCTTTTTCTTTAATTTTTTTTTTTGTTGTTATCCCCTCAACGCCCCCCTCCTTTCTCTCTCTCTCTCTCTCTCTCTCTCTCTCTCTCTTCCGTGCTGTGTTCCATAGAAAAAGCTTGTTTGGTAGTTGAGCGAGTCTTTGATCCCTAAGAAGTACTTAAAATTAAAACCGGTTTTAGCCGCTTTTAGAAAATAGATAATTTTTAGCTTTTTCTCTTAGAAATAAGTTATAATCTGTCTAAGCGCCAAAGAGCTTTAAAAGCCCCAAATCACTTGTGGAGTTTAAAAGAGATTCCAGGGCTCCCAAAAGCCACGTCAAACAGGGCCTTAATGGTTCAAATTCCTCAGTTATATATTTGCAACCTTTCATGGTTTGATGTATGCTTTCATTTATCTGGCCTATGTTATTTGTATAATGCCTCTTTGGTGCAGGCTCTCAAAACAGTATGCAAGAGGTAAGCGTGGGATAAGGAGATTCTGTTGGATGAAAAGTACTCACTAGTTCACTTACTTAGGCCTTGAAAAAGCATTTGTGATACATGCAATTTTTGAAGTCTAGAAAGTATTAAGCCTGAACGCCTTTGGTTGCATAAATTTATCCTTATTTAGGGATTGAAATATTATTGTGTAACGAATGAAAGTACGCGCACACACAATTTGAATTGAAACATGAGATTCCTCAATATTGACTGAAGTAGGTTTATTTTTGGAACTCAATTAACGTTTGTTGTCCCCGTTGATAATTCCGTCCCAAATCTTCCCAGCTGAATATTGTATGTGTAAGTAACCAAAGTGCAAAAGCTCAGTGATTATTCAGTTTTTGAGGATTATATGCCGACTTAGATATTATGTTTTTCATGTAACTCAACTGAATTACCTTGTTTTCCAAACGATCACCTGATATATTGTTAAGCTTTGAACCAGTTTTCAATTTTAAGTTTCTTTGAACGTAACCATCTATGTGTCATACTCTCTGTCAAATGTCTTTTATGCTTGTACAAATGCGATAACACCTGTGGCATTTTAGGTATCACGAGCAAATCATTGCAATCAAATTGCTTCATCGTGGCGATACTCCAGAAGAAAGAGCTGCCCTCGAAAGTCGTTTTTTGCGAGAAATTGATATGATGTCCAGAGTAAAACATGCAAACCTTGTCAAGGTGCATTTTCTTGTTTCATATTGTCTAGCTTTATTCTATTTTTTGGTAAAATGTATCTCTCTCAACTGGGTTCAGCTGTCCTGGACCTGCTGAGTTCATACTTGTATCTTGAGCACATTCCTGAGGGGCATGTCATCAAATCAGCACCTTGTGTTTTACGTTCACCTCAAATCTTGTAACATACTTGACTTCTGTCATGCAGTTCATTGGTGCTTGTAAAGATCCGATTATGGTGATAGCCACAGAGCTATTACCAGGGATGTCCCTTCGAAAGTATTTGGCGAGTATTCGCCCCCAAAAATTGGATCTTCATCGGGCAGTAGGTTTTGCCCTTGACATTTCTCGGGCTATGGAATGTCTCCATGCCAATGGGATTATACACAGAGATCTGAAACCCGGTACTTCCCTCCAGCTGTATTTTTATTACATGTAAATGGAGCTTTTTTTTTCTACATTTTCATGTTATTATCTGCCATGATTTGCAAACAGTAGTTTACTTATTATCTTTGACTGAACTCTGTGTAAGAGTATAAGCATCTTCTTAGTCAAATATTAATTCTATTATCATGTTGAGTGCATATAAATTTGTTGTGTGCCAATTATTCGGACAAATGGCTTATAATCTAATGACGTCGAGGATATGATCTGTAAATAAATCTTGCTTTAAGCAAATTAGGATTTAGTAAGATGTGAGGATTCCTTGAATATTTACGTTGGTAGATAGATGTGTAAGGGGAACAAATAGTATACATTTTGACATGTTTTTAGATTGTCGATTGAGATGCAATTATCCCAAAAGTAGCTAAATACATGGATACGGATTTGAGAAGCTGAGCACGGGGACTGATTACTTGACATCTTACATTGGTTGTATAATCACCGGTCTGTGCCAATACCAAGATCTATCGTCGATACAAACTTTGTATCGGCGACACATTGAAAACAAGGGCCAACATTAGTGTATTTTTAATTTCTTTTAAAATTATGTATTTTATGTAGCGTTAGAGACACCTGTGTTTCTCGTCGCTGGCCCTTCCGATACTGAGACGAATCTTCTGATGTGTCTTAACTGTCTGAATGAGTGAGAAGGACGAAGGTAATCAAGAGGAGTTGGCTATGGGACCGAATCAAAGTTTCGAGGAAGACAATATCACGATGACAATTTCGTCTCAGTGGGGACTGTTAAGAGCGTGTGTATATATTTTTTGTATAGTCTGGATCATAGAAATATTTAACCTTGTAACTCTACTCAATTGACTGCTCTATTTATTGTTGCTGGTATTTTTTTGGTGTTGTATTTTTTGTTTATTATATATGTTTGGCTTATGCTAAAGAATAAATAAAATGATTATTCCATTTCTCCAAGCTTCTCTTGCTAGTTTATATGGTATGGATCAATTATTATTTTTGTTTATTATTTGGCTTGTGCTAAGTGTATATATAAGGTTCTTAGAATCTGTTCTTATATGTTATTGGATGTGGTGGATTCGGCTGTGTATTGTTTCACATCATGAAAATTTTCTGCTGAATATTCGAAGGAATTTAAGTGTCTGTAGAGTTCCCAGTAATTTCTTCTATTCTTGCCACTTTCTTGTAAACTCTGAGTATTTGGGTGGTATGTTCCCAATACTTGTCACAATCAGTAAGCTGTACATTGGAACCCTATCGAGGAACTTGATGCGGGATGAATGCTAAAACCCTTATTATGCAAATTTGGGATTAACCTTAGATTTAATTGAACACAAAAATATTTGGAATCACCCAACACATGAAATAATTTAATGAATTCAATAAAATAATTAGATTAATTCGATTGTAGCGTTCACATGCATCCATATTCCCGATCTAGAAAAACAGATCCGATGAAGGATTCGAGTTTCGACCTAGTTTAGGGCATCAGGCGACAATTATGGTGTCATCTCTTGACTCCTCTAAGGTTTGAGAAAACGAAAGTTCAAGGAATTAAATTAAACAAAAGGGATCAATCAGAAGATGTAAATTTTTAGGTTTGAGATTTAAGAATTTATCACAGCAAGGGAAGATATTACCAGATAATAAATAGAGAAAAGATAAAAGAGAGGGATGAGCTCCAAAACTTTACACCAAGGGTTCTGAGGCTTCACACTAATGCTGTACGTCGGCTTCGCTCCAAGTCGCATGAGAAATGATTGTTGACTCCTCAGGTTTCGAAAGACTCGTTCCTTCAATCGAAAACTCTTCACAAGTCTTCTAGGGTTTGCACAAAAAGCAAGCTCTCAAATTTTCATTCTATAATCAACTCCTTACAAAGTTTGTTTAAAGACCTTATATAGGAGGAGGTCTCACAAAAAGAAAACCCTAAAACTAATAAACTAAAAAAAAGACAAGTTTGCCCCGAAATTACATTTTCCGTCTTTTGGTGGAACTAACTCACGTGAAAAATCGATCGATCGACGAACGCTAAAACCCTAATTATGCAAATTTGGGATTAACCTTAGATTTAATTGAACACAAAAATTATTCGGAATCGCCCAACACATGAAATAATTTAATGAATTCAATAAAATAATTAGGTTAATTCAATCATAGCGTTCACATGCATCCATACTCCCAATCTAGAAAAACGGATCCGATGAAGGATTCGAGTTTCAATCTAGTTTAGGGCATCAAGTGACAATTATGGTGTCGTCTCTCGACTCTAAGGTTTGGGAAGACGAAAGTTCAAGGGATTAAATTAAACAAAAGGGATAGATCAAAAGATATAAATTTTTAGGTTTGGGATTGAAGAATTTATCACATCAAGGGAAGATATTACCAGATAATAAATAGAGAAAAGATAAAAGAGTGGGATAAGATCCAAAACTTCACACTAAGGGTTCCGAGGCTTCACACAAAGTCGCACGAGAAATGATTGCTCACTCAGGTTTCGAAAGATTCGCTCCTTCGATCGAAAACTCTTCACAAGTCTTCTAGGGTTTGCACAAAAGCAAGCTCTCAAATTTTCATTCAATAATCAATTCCTTACAAAGTTTGTTTAAATTCCTTATATAGGAGCTCTCACAAAAAGAAAACCCTAAAACAAATAAACTAAAAAAAAACAAGTTTGCCCCGAAATTACATTTTCCGTCTTTTGGCGGAACTAACTCGTGAAAAATCAATCGATCTATGCTAAGCTCGATTGATCGATTTATATATATATATATATATATATATATATATATATATATATATATATATATATATATATATATATATATATATATAGAAGTCTCGGGTCACAAATCGACCGATTGAAAATTGTACTCGATCGATCGAACAAGGTTCATTAATCAATTTCTTAAACATGGTTCATTAAGAATCCAATCGGACGTCTTTTACGTTGGAAGACCCGGGCATTCTTTTCGAGCTAAATGTTCCATATAACCGCATAAGCCCCAACCCTCCAGAAACCCCTTGGGAGCATTCCCACTTCAATCCGTTCCACGAGAGATGAAACTCTGTCAAACTTTCCGGAGGAACCCAACTGAGGTCGAAAGATTTCAGGAGGATACCCCAAGCTTTCGTGGCGACATAGCAATTGATAAGAAGGTGAGGGATGAACTCTTCAGAGGAGAGACACATAGGACACCTATTTGAGATGTCTTTGCCGCGCTTGATCAACTGATCAATCGTCAAGATGCGCCCTCTTACCGCCGTCCATAAGAAGAATTTAACCTTTGGAGAGATCAGAGCATTCCAGATAAAGGCCCAACTGGCTCTAATCAGCGGTCTATCCGCGAGGGCTATGTAAAAGGATTTGACCGAAAAATCTCCTTTTGTGGTTGCCAACCACATTCTCGAATTGCGGCGTTGGTGGTTTCTGTGGCAACCGTACATCAAAGACAGCAGGTTCAGGAAGGGCACCACCTTGTCGTCTCACAACGCCCTCCTTGTGGTGATATCCCAAGCCACGGTATTCCCATTTACTGGGAGAAAATCAGCAATCATGCTCTCAGGAGTTGATGAGATGTTGAAGATCGTCAGAAATGCAGATTTCAGCGGATAAAGATATCTTCCCAAAAGGAAATCCGAGTTCCATCACCCCAGCTGATGCGAACTCACCGCTTAAAGATCAACCAAATAGAGCAAATATCTTTCCACCAGGCCGAAACGTGCCTAGCATGAGAAACGTTGATTCCCTAAGCTCCCAACATTCCCCCATATTTTTGGAGGAGAATGGAAACCCATAATCTGTTTCGTTCAGAATCGGACCCTGCCCGCTACAACCATTTACCGAGCAACGCTAAATTGTTGCGATGAAGGTTTCGGATACCAAGGCCCCCAACACATTTGGGTAGTTGGCACACATTCTAAGCAACCAAGTGGTATTTCTTCTCGAGACCTGAGCCTTCCCACAAGAAGTCTCATTCAATTTTCTCAAGCGTGCGAATAATTGACAAAGGGCATTTGAAGGTGGACATAAAGAAAATAGGAAGGTTGGCAATGACCGAGTTTAACAGTTGTAGGCGACCGAGTTTAACAGTTTTGTGGATGATTTTTGGTGCTATTTGGTGTCTTTCCAGCACCATATCCCCGCTAGTTGTTGTTTTCTGTTTTCCTATTCTGCCGCAATGTGCATGGAAAGTGCTTGTAAAAATGCCTAGTTGGTTGCTGTTATTTTTATGGTGTACACTTTCTTACTGTTGTGACTACTGCTGCAAAAGTGCATGGAAAGTGCTTGTAAAAATGTCTAGCTGTTGCTGATCTATGGTGTTGGTGCTGCTATTGTGTTAAACATAGTGACAAATTTTGGTGAAATGCGTCGAAATTTCGCCGAAAATACTGAAACAAGGGTAAAATTTCAGAAATTTTGGTGATTTTCAGGTTTTTTTTATATCCGCAGCCCACGTGACTGTGCAATACACTTCGATTTCTTAAATGAAAATTAAAATCTTAAACTTGTTTCTCTCTATCTCTCAAGTCCCAACTCCCAACCCGGTGTCGGAGTCCCAACCCAAGCCCTATTGCTGATTACTGCAAATCTCCAGTGAACCTTCGAGATTCTGCGAATCTCTGGTTACCCACACTCTCCGATCATTCCATTTGACAGTCAGGTATGCTAGTTTTCTTCGGTGTTCTTCTTCTTTTCTTAAGAAGATTTGAGACATAGGGATAAAGGTCTTCTCTTGATGTTCTCTTTCATTCACCAACTTTTGGAACATACAGGCAATCCGTTGCTGACATAGGGTTTGTGATTATGCTTTTGGCAAGATCTTCATCTTCTTAAGGAGATTTGGGATTTGAACCCTTATCTCACCTCTACATGGTGACATTATAGCTTGGGAAAAATTGAAACCTTGCCTATCTTCTATAGGCTGATTCAATTATAATTACATCAAAGCAGTTTCTTAAAAAAATTTAAATAAATTTTTAACCACCCCAAAGCAAATTATGTTTGCTAATTGTGTACCAGTTGATGTCCAAATATCTCTTCACTATTTTTTTTTTTGTAATCAAATGATGCATTTGTCATTAGTTTTTATCTATTTAAGGAACCCTCTCATACCTACTATGTTTTTTTTTTAAACTTTAAATATGTTAGTATATATAGTTGTTAAACATTAAATATATTTTTTATATATCTTTTTTAATCCCCGAAATTTTTTTGCATTTTTTCGAAAGTTTTCTGAAATAATCCGAAATGAACCAAAATGACCCTCCAACAAAATATTTTTGAAAACGAGTTACTATGGTTTTTGAAGCCCGATTTTAAATGAATATCGTGGATACTTTTGTCAAACCGCTGAATGGTATTTTGAGCCACCGAATCAATGACTATCAACTGTTTGCTGAAATGACTGAGGGTTGTACCACTTATTTTTATGCTCGAGCATCTTGAGATATTATTGTAAGTGGCTCCCCTAGTATGATGGGACATCTCAAATTTATTGAGCCCCACATTTACTGATGTGTTTCGTGATTCCCATGTTTTCTCGGCCACTTCGCATGGAGTTCCTTCTTTCATGGCTGTTACTTAACTTCTTTTTCGCATTGGGTGATCGACTCTGAGGCTACTGATCACATGACTGGAAATTCTGAAGGATATTCAATCTATTCTCCACCTTCTCTAGCTTCCCAGGTTCGATTAGTCGATGGTACCTCCACTCGTGTTTGAGGTGTTGGAACCATTCCTGTATCATCTTCTCTTTCTTTGTCAAATGTTCTCATTTTTGTACTCAATTGTTATCTGTGAGTAATCTAACAAGAGATTTAAACTTTTCTATCACTTTTCTTCTTACTCATTGCCTTGTTCATGATTTGACCACTAAGAAAACTATTGGAAAGGGGGAACTAAGTTACTTAGATGTTGAACATAAGGGTCCCTCTGCTTCTGTTGTTGCTACCTCTTCTCCTCAATCATGATCCTGCTTTTCATTTCCCAGCAATGCTAATTTTGAGAACTACTTTTTATTGCCAAATTAGGGCATATCGAATTTAAGACATTCTCCACAATGATCCCGTCATTTAAAAATGTTTACATCTCCTCTAATTTTCAATGCGAGATTTGTGCCCTCTCTAAACAAGTTAGACATTCTTATCCTTCCTTCATGCATAGGTGCAGTAAACCTTTTGAGATGTTTCATTCTAATATTTGGGGTCCTTCCCCTGTCACTTCCCTTGAGGGATTTCATTACTATGTTGTGTTTATCAATGACTATTCTCGGGCCATGGTTCACCTCAGAGTCTAAGGATGAAGTTTTCTCTAAGTTTAAGGAATTTAATGCGATGGTTCAAAACCAGTTTGGTATCTCTGTTAAGGGTTTTTGTTCTGATACCGGGGGAGTACACGTCTCAACCTTTTTCTAGATTTGTCCAAGACCATGGGATTGACCACCAATTTTCATGTCCATATACACCTCAGCAAAATGGTGTTACTGAGCGCAACAAATGCATCTCATTGGAGTCACACGATCTTTGTTGAGGGGTATGAATGTCCCTAAGTCCTATTGGTCTATGGGTTTATTCGCTGCTATTTTTTGATTAATCGTACTCCTTCAACTTCATGGTCATACTCCTTTTTCCATGTTGTGTCCTCATGATGCTATGTTTTGTATTGAACCTAGGGTGTTGGGGTGTACTTGTTTTGTTCAGGACCTTCATCCTACTCGGCAGAAAGTAAATGATCGATATGTGGAATGTATCTTTGTTGGTTATTCTAATGTCTTCAAAGGATATAGATGTTATGATCCCAAGTCTCGCAGATTCTATACTTCTATGGATGTTACTTTTTTTGAGCATGTTCCTTATTTTCCTCTACATCAGTCGGAGTCATAGTTACTGATTCGCTTGATTCAAATTCGGGTTCGCTATTCTCAATTCGCTATTTTTAAACGAATCCAATTCGTTGGGCTAGGATGAGTTTTAAAATTATTTATTAATTACATAAAGATTTAAGTTCAAATCATATCTTTATGCTTTTAAAAGTTTAAATGAATCCCCATCGCAGGGATTAATTTGACAATTCGCTTGTTATGCCGAATTCAATTCGTTGTATTCAATTCGCGATTCGCTGGGTGAGTGAACGAATTAAGGAACATAGGTTTGGGTCACTTCACTTCTCTGCACCAATTTCTACTTCCAAGCCCATCCCTAACCTCAACCTCTTGATCATATTTCTACACCATCCCCTGTGACTACTCCTGCACCTTCTTTACAGTCTCCCGCCCCTTATCTTGTTGATACAACATCCCCTACCCAGCCTCCCTTGCAACATCAAATTTATGTTTGCAAATGTATGCATGGGTCCTCCTTTGTCAGACCACCACCTCAGTTATCTGTGCAGGTAGATCCGAGTGAGAGCTCTCCTCTTGTTTCTTCTCCTTCGTTAGATTCTCATCCTCCTATTCCTAGCCCCATTACTACTTCCAATCTGAATGTCCCCATTGCTTTTCGGAAGGGTGTCCGTTCTTGTGTTCCACCCTATCCTATTACTTGTTATGTTTGCTATTAGGCAGTCTCATCTTCCTATCGAGCCTTTTTACCTGAGATCAATATGGTTACCATCCCTTGTACTATTCATAGTGCTCTTTCTCAGTCTGCTTGAAAGGCTACTATGGTAGATGAAAAGAATGCCCTTGAAAATTATCATACATATGATATAATAAATCTTCCTCCTAGAATAAAGTCTGTGGGATGAAAATGGGTTTTTGCTGTTAAGCATAATCAAGATGGTAGTGTTTCTCGATATAAGGCATGACTTGTTACTCGAGGATACACTTAGACCTATGGGATAGATTACGATGCCACCTTTTCCCCTATGGCTAAGTTGACCTCTGTGCTTGTTCTCATCTCTATTGCGGCCAATCAGAATTGGCCCTTGTATCAATTGGATGTGAAAACTGCTTTTCTATATGGTGATCTTACTGATGAGATCTACATGGACCCCCCCACCTCGCTTCCAGCTTTAGGGGGAAAACCTGAAAGGTTTGTAGACTTAGGAAGTCTACATATGGTCTTAAGCAGTCATCACTTGCCTGATTTTTCTCCGTTTCAATGGAGTGATCATCGGTATGGGATTTCAGTAGTGCCACTTTGATCATCATACAATTTTTTATCACTCCAGTCCAGCTGGTCACACGTTTCTGTTGGTTTCTATTGATGATATAGTTCTTATAGGTGATGATTCCTCTTTTATATCTATGTTAAAGAGGAACCTGACTGATCTTTTGAAGTCAAAGACTTAGGCAACTTGAAATATTTTCTTGGCTTGGAGATAATCAGATCGAAGAAAGGGATATTTCTTTCTCAGAGGAAATATGCCCTGGGTTTATTGAGTGACAAAGGGATGCTTGGATGCAAGCTTGCCATTTTCCCTATGGATTCTTAGATCTGCCTCCATGAGCGTGAGGGGGAGTTGCCTGATCCTCATGAGTATTAGAGTCTTGTGGGAGGATTGATCTATCTTACTCTTACGAGACCAGATATTACTTTTGCAGCCAGTCTGCTAAGTCAATTTATGTACGCTCCTCGTGCTCCTCATCATCTGTTGTTCATCGTATTCTAAGATTCATATTAGTTTGCTAAGACAATATATGTACGCTTCTTGTGCTCCTCATCATCTGTTGTTCATCGTATTCTAAGATTCATTAAAGCTAGTCCTGGTCAGGGAATTGTTTATCACTCTCATTGTCACCTTCATATATCTGGGTATGTTGATGTTGATTACGCTGGCTCCATTACTGATCGCATGTCTACATCTGTGTATTGTGCTTTTCTTGGTGGCAACCTTGTTTCATGAAAAAGTATGAAACAATCGGTTGTCTCTAGATTTAGTGCCGAGGCGGAGTATGGAGCGATTGCTCATGGCACATGTGAGCTTCTGTGGCTTGGATCACTCTTTTTTTAGCTCGGCTTTCCGATCAATGGTTCCGTGCCTACACATTGTAACAATGAGGCTGCAGAAAAGATAGCTTCCGACTTTATGCTACATGAACGTACAAACATGTTGACGTGGACATTCATTTTGTGAGAAAAAGTTTGGGACGTCACAGTAGAACTTGTGGATGTTTCTTCTTCCCAACAGCTTGCCGATATTTTCACTAAGGCTGTTGGGCCTCAGCTTCTTCAGGACATTACTGTGAAGCAGGGCATGCATGACTTACATGCTCAAGCTTGAGTGGGAGTGTTGTTAGTATAGGATTTATATTAACATTTTTATGTTTTGGGTGTGCACTTAGTCATATGGGGTGTGTATGTATAATTTTTCTCTCTTAATATAAATGCTAGTGATGGTCCTCTATCTCACTAAGCCTTCTCATATTTTATTCTCTCTCTCTCTCTCTCTCTCTCTCTCTTCTCACCTTCTAATACCACACAACCTTAACCCTAGACCATTACCTAACTACCTTTCTAGCCCTAAGCCTCTTCTCTAATAGGGGTTTAAGAATCTAGTCTTCTAACTCCAAAGGTGTCTTCACGGTTAAATTTTTCTCTAAAGGTCCATCTAGGCAGCCGACTAGAAAACAGGTTTGGACTAGACTGTGGTGTATAACAGGCCCCCTCCCCCCCTCACACACCCCCAAGGTCAAATTCTATGGTTAGAGAGTTGGTTGGGGTTGCATTCTAACCATTGATGAACTTCTTAAAAGGGGTATGCATTTTAGAAATAGATGTGCATGGTCTTCCGGAGGAGGAGTTCGTTGAATATATGTTGCTACATCGTTGGGTGGCTAGAGATGTCTTTTATATGGTTCTTAATTCTTTTAACATGAGTTGGGTCTTCCAAAGGAGTTTAGAGATCTGATAGCTACCTGGGATCATAGTCGCCAAGTCGGGTTCGGCAAGGTCAAAATTCAAAAAAATTCGGCAAAATTTGGTATGTTCGGGGAAAATCGGAAGAAAAAAAAAACTAAAAAGATTAAAAATTATAAAAAGTTCAAATATTAAAAATCACAAGTTAATGAAACAATCATGAATTATATGTGAAGTTTGCGAACTTTTAAAAATAGAAGAATTTTCAGAAATTCGTAGAACCTTAAATTAGCAAACTATTCGTAGATTTTAAAAAATTCAGAGAATTTGGTGACTATGCTTGGGATGAGGTTAGTTTTGAAAGGAATTAAGAGAGATTTCTGCGATATCTTGGTCTTGGTTGTTCCTTGGGTCATCTGGAATGAACAAACCAATAGTTTTTTTAGTAGAATTAGAAGACCGGGGTGCATTATTAAGAGGAATGTCCGAGATTTGGTTATTAATTGGATCCGACTGACTCCAGGTGGCAGAAGTATGGGGGCGAGGATTACCTTGGTGAATGGGATAGCTTGCACATCTAGCCTTTTCTTCCTCCCGCTGTAGGTGAGCCCTTGGTGTTTAAGCTGCTCTTTGGGTTTGGGGGAGGTCATCTTCTTGGGGTGCTTGTTGTTTGTTTTCCTTTAGGGTCTTTCTTTTTCTGTTGGGGTTTGCTCGCGTACAACTTCTCTCTGAAGAGAGTGTCCTGTTTTACCTTTAATTCATTTTCTCTTTTCGATCAAAAAAGAAGAAATTGGGGAAGGATTATCACTCAATTCAGCTAGGATGTACAGGATGCATATGAATTAGCTCTTAAAGCAGAAGAAGCCACTCGTAGAAGCTGGGCAAGAGTTTCTAGTTCAACAACAGTGAGGAGAAAATATTCAGTCATCACAGCTGGAGTTATAGCTTCTAAGCAAGGTCCACTAGGTCTTAAGTGGGTTCCTGATAACAGTCACACAAATTAGGTTTGATGCTTAGTGTTTACAAAGATTAGGGTTCAAAGAATAAAAGGAGAAGAAGAAAGAAGAAGAGAGAGATGAGACAAATTAGGATTATGTGAATAACACTTTAATATAGATCCCATATCTGTATGTATTAATGAGTATACAATAGTGACTATGTGCACACCCTACTGATACGAGTGACACACCAACACCCCCTGATGGGAAAAATCGCACGCTAACGCTAAAATAGCGTAAATCCCGCACGATAGCTGGGCAAGAGTTTCTAGTTCAACAATAGTGAGGAGAAAATATTTAGTCATCACAGTTGGAGTTATAGCTTCTAAGCAAGGTCCACTAGGTCTTAAGTGGGTTCCTAATAACAGTCACACAAATTAGGTTTGATGCTTAGTGTTTACAAAGATTAGGGAGAACAAGAAAGAAGAGAGAGATGAGACAAATTAGGATTATGTGAATAATACTTTAATAGATCCCATGTACATCGCTCATATCTGTATGTATTAATGAGTATACAATAGTGACTATGTGCACACCCTACTGATACGAGTGACACACCAACACCCCCTAATGGGAAAAATCGCACGCTAACCCATAAATAGCGTAAATCCCGCACGATAGGGGTTAGGGTTCCCGCTCTTCAACTAAAACAAAAATGAAAAAGGAAAATAGGGATAGAAGAAGATCCAAAGAATCGCTTAAAGGAAGAAAAGTTGACCTTACACCAAACTGTACGCGGGAGAAGAATCACTATTCTAATGAAAACTCATCTCAAATTCTCTAGAATTCGCACAAAACAAAACTCATAAATTTTTATTCATCATCAATACTAATTCTCAGAAGAGATAACAATGTGTATTTATAAAGAAAAGAAACCCTAGGAATACTACTTAAAATAAAACTCCTAATCAATCATTAAACCTTTTTAATCTAACGGTCATAATTCATTTCACCATTAATCCCGTCTTTTTATTATGCGACTACTTTTAAAGAGTCAAACGATGTCCGATTAACGTGAAATTGGTCTTATTTGAAAGCTTATCGAAGTAGCTTTCCAACAAGACAAAAATCACACAATTCTGACACATATTGATAGACTTATGACCACTTTTTCGATAATTGCGCAGAAAGTGACGAAATTAACAGTCACATATCACATATATGTGTCTAACCCCTAAATAATTCAAATAAGGAAACTAATCCTAAAATAAATAATTTATTAAAGGAATCCTAATAAAAAAGGAAACTAAACCTAGATAAAATATTACCTAAAATAATGTGCACACGGTCTTTAATGGGCCTTTTTTAAAAACCCATTCGTGGGTCCAATTTCTCTTTTGATGTTTCCTCTTTATCCGGCCACGATTGCGACGTGTAGGCTTTATTACGGACTCAGACTTGGTAGGATTTGTTGCGGACACGTGCTCTTCAGCGGTCTCGAGCTTTTCAACGGTGTCTTGATTAGTACTGAGATTGATCGTAAGAGGGTTTTCATCAACTGGTACAGAATCTTCGATTGATTTTGGTGCTATTCCGGGTTTGGTAGATGATCGATAACAATTTTGGGTGGGATGAGGTCGGCTAGGGTAACTACGGTTACGAGCTTATTTTCTTGAACGGGTTTTGGGCTGTAAGTTGTTACGGGAGCTGCAATCGGCATAAAGTTTACACCAATAATGAAATCTGTAACGGCTGTAGGTATTACAACGATTATGGGATAAGAAGCGGTTATGGGATTGAAACGGACGGTTGGTGATGGGGTTGGGTTAACGGACACGAGATTTGAAAACTTAAATCTCAAGGCTTCAAAATTTGCCTATATGATTTCCTCTTGTATTTTGAGAAGAAAATTCTTAAGAAATTGTTGAACAAAACCCCTGCTTAACGCCTTTGCTATCCGACGTGAAATTTCTAACTCACGTAGAATCTCAAAAGTGAACGCTCGATTATGTAAAATTAGCCAACATTGAGTTGTTAACTTCAAATACCTTGGACTCCGCGATCTAGCTTTCACTGTCTTCCATACCTGTCCAATCGTAGAAATCGTCTGAAGCAAATCAAGTCTCTGCTGTCGTTCTACGAATGATCCCATGCTAGCCATCTGATTATTCAAGTCGTGAAAGGCTTCAATAAACTATGCTTTACTCATGATGGATTCCACGTGCCAAGTGTTGAATTTGCTTTGATACCAATTTGATGCGGAAAAATCCTACGCTAACCCTAAAATAGTGTAAATTCCGCACGATAGGGGTTAGAGTTATTGCTCTTCAATTAAAACAAAAATAAAAAGGAAAATAGGGGTAGAAGAAGATCCAAAGAATCACTCTAAGGAAAAAGAATTGGTCTCACACCAAACTGCACGCGGGAGAAGAATCACTCTTCTAACGAAAACTCATCTCAAGTTCTCTAGAATTCACATAAAGTAAAACTCATAAATTTTCATTCATCATCAACACAAATTCTCATAAGAGATTACAGTGTGTATTTATAAAGAAAAAAAAATTCTAGGAATACTACTTAAAATAAAACTCTTAATCAACCATTAAAACTTTCTAATCTAACGGTCATAATTAATCTCACCATTAATCCCGTCCCTTTATTACGTGTCCACTTTTGAAGGCTCAAATGATGTCCGATTATTGTGAAATTGGCCTTATGTGAAAGCTCATCGAAGTAGCTTTCCAAACAAGACAAGAATCACACAATTCCGACACATATTAATAGACTTATGACCACTTTTTTGATGGTTGCGCAGAAAGTGAATCTCACAATTAATCCTGTACTTTTATTACGTGTCCACTTTTGAATGGTCAAACGATGTCCGATTAACATGAAATTGGCCTTATTTGAAAGCTTATCGAAGTAGCTTTCCAAACAAGACAAGAATCACACAATTCCGACACATATTGATAGACTTATGACCACTTTTCAATGGTTGCACAGAAAGTGACGAAATTAACAGTCACATATCACATATATGTGCCTAACCCCTAAATAATTCAAATAAGGAAACTAATCCTAAAATAAACCATTTATTAAAAGAATTCTAATAAAAAAGGAAACTAAACCTAGATAAAATATTGTCTAAAATAACGTGCACATGGGTCTTTAACGGACTTGTTTTAAAAACCCATTCGTGGCTCCACTTTCTCTTTGACGTTTCCTCTTTATCTGGCCACGATCGCGGTGTGTAGGCTTCAATTCAGCATTACCCCCTCAAGTTGGTGCATAGATGTCTGTCATGCCTAACTTGGAGGTAATTCCACTCAGCTAACTGAGTGGAATTACCAGCTTCAGTGAGGATATCAGCTAACTGATCTTCTGAGCTTACTTGAGGGATACAAAGTGTCTTTGATTCCACTTTTTCTCCTATGAAGTGGCAATTCACCTCATTATGATCTCGTGGTATACTGGATTTGCAGCAATGTGAAGAGTAACTTCATTATCACCATGATGTGTCTTAGGCAACTTTACATAAATACCGAGATCACCTAAGACAAATCTGAACCACAGGGCCCTTCATGTGCGCCTTGGGACATGATTCTATACTCATATTTTGCACTGAAATTAAGTAACACATTATTGTTCTTACTTTTCCATGTGACCAGATTGCCTCCAATGAAGGTGCAGTAAACAGTGATGGATCTCCTATCACTTAGGGATGCAACCCAATCAGCAACTTTACATAAATACCGAGATCACCTAAGACAAATCTGAACCACAGGGTCCTTCACGTGCGCCTTGGGACATGATTCTATACTCATGTTTTGCACTGAAATTAAGTAACACATTATTGTTCTTACTTTTCCATGTGACCAGATTGCCTCCAATGAAGGTGCAGTAAACAGTGGTGGATCTCCTATCACTTAGGGATCCAACCCAATCAGCATTGGTAAAAACATGAACATCGAACGACCATGATCCCTATATAATAAGCCTTTGCAAAAACTTTCGAATGATCTGATATCTAGGTTGGATTCTTGCGGTTAAAAAGAAAAAAAAGAGAGAATATGGAACCTTGTCCTTATCTGATTTCTAGATTGGATTCTAGGATATTCCAGTGTTTGGAATGATCCAAGTACTATTATTTTCAAATGCTGGAAATTTTTTTTTGGAGGTTCAGAGTACCTGGGTAATCAAAATACTACAAACCAATGCTCTCAACAACTTGTGTTTCAAGATCTACACAATGGAAACATTTTTTTTCTTCAGATGCATGAATTTCAGGAAATTCCATTGTTTAAGGGGAGTCTTAGGAAGCATATAGTTTATGGGTACTTCAAAAACAATTAAATTTTCAATTATTACTCTAGCTTTGTCAGATTACCTAGTTTGAAGCTTAGTTCTGATTAAGAACTTATTTTTTTATTCTAGTGATTATACGATATTTATTGGATGGTTTTATAGAAATATGAAAAATAAATAGAGGTGCGACTTTTATAAGGGAACTAGGAAACTGATTTGGCCCTTTCTATTTAAGAAGCTTTCTGAGCATGCGCCTTTTTGAGTTGTTTGAACAATATTGTGATTTTTTTATGGAGAGAAAAATCTATGGAGATTCCAGCTCTCTTTGCGTCTGTACAACTGTTTTAATTCTTTAAACTGTCAGAGAATCTTCATATCATGGTACTAAGGACGGAGCCGCACTTTGCATCAGAACACCCAACCAGGGTCCTTCAATTGAGCTTTGATGGTAGTCGTTCTGGAGCCTAAGTCCCTTGAGAACTGGCACATGATTTCGGTTTGTAGTTACAGCTGCTTTTCTAATCTTTAGGAATTAAATACTAAAAAGCCCGGTGCTTGCACTTTTGAAATCTGGTTCTGTAATAGTGGAGGTGAGTCATTAACCGATCATCTTGTGTAGGGACCGATGCTGTAACGATTGGCCAATGTGTTGGGTTAGAATAACCCATTATCCTTGTGTAGGTAAATGGATTGGTGCCTTGGTGGGATCTGAATAAGGATGTACTCGCAAGCCAACTCTTGACCATGGGGGATTCTCTGCAATATGTGTGGATGTATCTTTCATTCGCGTGTGTTTTCCCCAGTTTAATGTGGTGTCATTATAATCATAAGATTATCAAAACTTATGTAGAGTCTCTTCACTCCATTAATGCTGTGAAAAACTTTCATTTACAGTTAGCACTGTTGGTAGTTGGCAGGGCCCCCTCCAAATGCATGAAATCAAGAAATTGACTACATTAGCGCCTAAAAGGCTTTTCATGAGCTTGATAATCTGTTGATGGTGGTGAGGAGAATCAATCCCCTTTCTTGGCTTTGGTTGTTCTTTTGCGTATTTTCGTATTTGCTACATTTCCTCAGAAAAGAAAAGAAATTCTAACCATAAAAATACCGAATGAAACTACTTGAATCGAGTTATTTATAAAATGCTGTTCTGAATTATTTATTTATTTTTAAATATTATGCCTTCTTTAAGCATTTCAAAGCTCTAGATCAGTTTTTTGTCAACAGAAAAAAACTGGCTTGTTTGAAGTTTTAGCATGACAAACAACATTAACGAATTATGATAGAAGAATAAATCAGATTCATCTACTTTTGTTAATTTTCAGTAGGGTGTAATTAAGAACAAACTGTGCTTATTCAGCAAAGGCATGTAGATGCCTTGACCCTTTGATGGGGACGCCAACACCATGGATCAAAATATCGTCCGATACCGATACGTATCGGACGATACGTATCGGTATTGGACTCGAACGATACATTGAATGTATCGTTCGATACATTCAAATGTATTGAATGTATCGAACGATACATTCAATGTATCGTCCGATACAGACCGGTACCGATTCGTATCGTCCGATACGTATCGTTTTGGAGCTCGGACGATACGTATCGGTAACCCGATATTTTAACCCATGGCCAACACCGACCGATGCCATGAGCCAGTTTCATAGGTTTCAGGCCGTACCAGGTGTACCGACGAAAGAAGAAGCGGGGGAGGAACCATGGAGCCTTAAGATACACCGATGAAAGACCTTAAAGATCAGCCTATGAGGCACAAAAAGTCATTAGGTGACGGACGTCTATAGCCTTTAGGACGGACGTCCAGAGTTAGAGGGTGTCACTGGTTTTTGGGCACAGACATCCGTGGACCTCACGAACGTCTGTGATGCTGGTGACGGATGCCAGTGAGCTTCAGGACGGACGTCCGTGGGGATCTCCGCCCTGCAACTTAAGTGATGCATTTTATCCTTTTAGTGACGTAATTTGTCTTTTTAGCCATTTTCTTGCTTTCTTCTAAAATGTCTAATGGAAGTTACCACTAAGGGTAAAACATAATACTTTTCTATTTTTAGGTTTATTCCCTTGTAGTTACTATAAAACATACTTTTGTAAGCCATTTTTGAGACTTGAAAATTTAATGAAAATGTGCATTTGTATTTGGCTTGAGATGAGCTTGAAGAGAGTCTTCTTCCCCATGTGGGTTTGGTGTGAGGCCAAGGGTGTGAGGTCCATGCTACTTTGATCTTTTCCTTTAATTCTTGCTCTTGCTTGATCTTCTTTTTCTCTTTAATCTTTTGCATTCAATCTTCTCCCTTTTGTTTGATTGTTCAAAATCTCAAAATCCTAGATTTAGAGTAACCTTGATGTCCATCCTTATGGATCGAATCCAATCTTAGCCCTTCGATCCATAACCGTTGTTGAACTCGAGCTTGCTCAATTTGAGCCGTTAGCCGTTTCGATTCCAAAGCCCTAGCGAGGAACTATCGATTCCACCGTGAGCTACGATCTAACGCCCCGACCTAGACGAAGCGAGAGTTCTATCTCTCGGATCGCCTCTTCCGCTATCCTAACGGATCTCACGCGTCGGATTGGACCCTACGTGGACCGAGCATGGCCGCCTAAGCGGAATCCCACGAAACCCAAGGTATTGCTTTAATTTGTGATTCAATTGCTCAATTAATTAGTTTAATTTTGGCAAATTAGCATATAATGGGCATTCATGGATTTTATGGTCGTTGTTCCGCGTCAGTTTTTGGTATCAAAGTTTAGGTTCTAGGTTAGGGCATACTTTCATATCATTTTAATTTTATTGCGTTTTGTTCCATTTGTGTGTTCAATTGCATGCACGTCACATGTTCGATAAAATCACTTACTCATTTCTGTGTTCATATTAGTGTGCTCATTTGTGGGCGCACCGTGTGTTTGATAAAATTTCTCACTGACTTTGTTTCATGTTTGTGTCATTTTAACTTCATTAAATTTTAAGTTCATTTATGTTCATCAAGTGTGCATGTCTTGTGTTCGACAAAAGTCCTTATTCATTTTGGTTCACATGTGTATGTCATTTCGATGTCATTTGTGTCCTCGCTTGTGTGCACGTCATGTGTTTGTTAAAACTTCTCTTTCATTGTTGGTTCATATTTGCACTACATTTTGAATTTTGCACTTTATTTCATTTGTGTATTCGTAGTGTGCACGTCTAGTGTTTGACAAAAGTCCTTATTCATTTTGGTTCATATGTGTATGTCATTTTGATGTCGTTTGTGTAGTCACATTTGTGTTCATTTATATGCACATCTTGTGTTTGTAAAAATTACTCACTTGTTGTGTAGTCACATTTGTGTGTTCATTTGTATGCACATCTCGTATTTGATAAAATTACTCATTCGCTTGTGGGTCATAGTTGTTTGTTCGTTATGGAATTCGTGTTTAGTGTGTTGTGATCACCATGGGTATGAGTGAGATTACCGATGTTCTTAGGAGCATCCAAGCCACGATGATCGCGATGAATGAGAGGGAACTAGCCAAACAAGGAAACAGTTACACTCCAAATCCTAGGCGAAGTCCCGAAAGTCATGATGAGATTAGACTTAAGGGACACTCCTATCATTGTGAACCCGAATATGATCTTGATAGAAAATTTCTAAGGTCTAGTCAAGTAGAAGTCCCAGATTTCAAGGGTATGGCGAACCCTAACACCTTCGTGGAATGGTTGTCTAGCATAGAAGAGTACTTTGACTCTTATGATTTGTTGGATGGGTGTAAGGTCAAGTTCGCCAAAACGAGGTTGGTGGGCCGCGTTAAAACCGATTGGAATGATGGGGAATTTCGACGCAAGATAGCTCAATGTAAGCCCGTCACACGATGAGAGGACATGAAGGAGTGACTTACCAAAAAGTATGTTCCTTTCACGCCCCGCCACCTCCTACCGTGTTTGAACGCTAAAATGGATAAACGTCGTGGCTTTCTCAAGCTTGAATCTAGGAGCTCTAATTCCGGGGTTCAACCATTGAAACCCGCGAGTACTCCAACGAATCCCCAAATTGATGGAAAGGAGCGATCAATGACTTCCCCAAAACTAGTGGTTGCAACAAATGTTACAAGTGTCACGGATTTGGACACTTTGCATATCAATGCCCTACAAAATTTCTCACTCAAAATTTATTGATGAAAAGAGAGCGTTTTAAAGAGCTGGAAAATGTGAATGTGGGAGAGGATGTGTATGACCCTAGTACTGTGGTGAGTGAAGAGGAAATAAAGGAAATCGAAGAAAGTCTAGATTGCATTGAGGAGACTTTTATTTCCCTTGTGAGTACTGATGTGGAGTCGCTCACACATGAGCCAACTAAGTCACCCACGCACGATTCGACCAAGTCATTTACACATGATTTGTTAGTGTCCATGGAGTCAGTTGTACATGAGTCCTTGTTGTTTGTAGAGTCGAGTGCACTTGAGTCTTTGGTGCTGATTGAACCGAGTACACACAAGCCGATCAAGTCACTAACCCATGAGTCATTGGAGTCCGTTGAGTCGAGTCCATATGAGCCATTAGTGTCACTTGATTCGATCACACATGAGTCACTAGTGTTGGTGTAGTCCACTACCCATGAGTCACTAGTGTTGATAGAGTTCACTACACATGAGTCACTAGTGTTGATAGAGTCCGCAACATGTGAGTCGTTCGCATCGCATGCACATGAGAGTATCGAGTCCATATATACATATACACATCATAGTCTCGAGTTGCATACGGCTTCCCATTTCGAGTCTTGTTGTGAGTCAAGTTTTGAGTGTCATTTCGCATTGCATGCCGAAATTACGTTTAAAATTAATTTGTGCAATGGAGATTACAAATTATGGGTGGATTTGCCTGTGAGCTTCAAGGAAATCCAAATAAGTGGCCATGAATTGGTTCGGGTTAGGCCTGAACGATTCCCATTGGGGATCGCGAAGAAGTCCCAAACCCTCGTTGCCGGATCTTTTAGGGTGGTGACAAGGAGTGGACCTAAGGTTTATGTGCTTGAGCTACCTCAAGGTATGGGAGTTAGTTCAACACTCAATGTGGAAGACCTAGTTCCTCATCTAGGCTCAACCCCATTTCCTAAAACTCCTTTTCAAACGTCCTTTCTTTGTGCACCAATCCCGATCCCACAAACCCTATTTTTCCTTCTCTGAGCAAGATGAGTAGCGAGGTCATCGAGAAGATTTTAGATGATCTGCTGGCCTTCACCCACGACAGAGTTTCTGGTTTATAAGATAAAGAGGGTTGGTAAGTCGACCTCTAAGAGTGCATGGGCCAATCATGAAAGAGTTCACCGCTTGAGTTCATGTATTTCCGACCAATATCACGATCACACTTCATCGGTGGTGAAGACTCTCAAGTTCGGGAGAGTTGATGGGAAGCTTCAGAAATATTTAGTAGAGTGGGTTGGCAAGCCAGGTTGTTGGGTCGTCGAGATGAGGTTTACCGCGTGCGCCCCGACTCAATCAACCGAGGTGAGGATCATATGACAGCAATTGCTTGGGCTAGTTGCGAGGAGTTCCACCATTTGGGACCAGTACTACATGCGTGTTTCATCGGAGATGAAACCTTTTGGGTCCGAGGGAATTGATGGGGACTCCAACACCGACCGATGTCACGAGCCAGTTTCATCGGTGATGAAACATTTTGGGTATGGGAGAATTAATGGAGACGCCGCCTAGAGGACTTAGGTTTCAGGCCGTACCAGGTGTACCGACGAAAGAAGAAGCGGCGGAGGAACTATGGAGCCTCAAGATCTACCAAGGAAAGGCCCTAGAGATCAGCCTATGAGGCACAAAAAGTCATTAGGCGACAGATGTCAATGGCCTTTAGGAGGGACGTCCGGATTTAGAAGGTGCCACTGTTTTAAGGGCACACGCATCCGTGGACCTCACGGACGTCCGTGATGCTGGTGACAGACGTCCGTGGAGATCTCCCTGCGACTTAAGTGACGCGCTTTATCCTTTTAGTGACGTAATTTGACCTTTTAGCCCTTTTCTTATTTTCTTTTAAGATGTCCAATGTAAGTTACCACTAAGGGTAACATAGTACTTTTTTATTTTTAGGTTTATTCCCTTGTAGTTACTATAAAGCATACTTTTGTAAGCCATTTTTGAGACTTGAAAATTTAATGAAAATGTGCATTTGCATTTGGCTTGAGATGGCTTGAAGAGAGAGTCTTCTTCCCCATGTGGGTTTGGTGTGAGGCCAAGGGTGTGAGGTTCATGTTGCTTTGATCTTCTCCTTTAATCTTTGCTCTTACTTGATCTTATTTTCTCTTTAATCTTTTGCCTTCAATCTTCTCCCTTTTGTTTGATTGTTCAAAATCTCAAAACCCTAGATCTAGAGTAACCTTGATGTCCATCCTTATGGATCGAATCCAATCCTAGCCCTTCGATCCATAACCGTTGTTGGACTCGAGCTTGCTCGATTTGAGCTGTTAGCCGTTTTGATTCCAAAGCCCTAGCGAGGAACTATCGATTCCACCGCGAGTTACGATCTAACACCTCAACCTAGACGAAACAGGAGTTCTATCTCTTGGATCGCCTCTTCCGCCATCCTAACGGATCTCACGCGTCGGATTGGACCCTACGTGGACCAAGCATGGCTGCCTAAGCGGAATCCCGCGAAACTCAAGGTCTCGCTTTAATTTGTGATTTAATTGCTCAATTAATTAATTTAATTTCGGCAAATTAGCATATCATGGGCATTCACGGATTTTAGGGTCGTTATCCCGTGTCACCCTTTGTCTTGATAATTTGATAAATCTCATAGGCATCTTGAGGTATTTAACTTGCAAGTTTACCTTCAGTGTTTAGATCTTTCGACTGGAAAACAGAAAAGTCAATGTTTTGAGTTGCTTTCTTCGTGTAATTATGAATGGTTTATGTTTGTTTTCTTGGACTGTTGACTAATACATTGTTCTATACGATACAGACAATTTGTTGCTTACGGCGAATCAGAAGAGTGTTAAGCTTGCTGATTTTGGACTTGCAAGAGAAGAATCTGTGACTGAGATGATGACTGCAGAAACTGGGACTTATCGTTGGATGGCTCCCGAGGTTTGTATCTCTTTAGCTTACCTAAGACTTATTTGTTTTATATTTCCATCATTCTGATCACGTTTGGTAGTGTGAAAACCTCTATGTTAGAGTCAGTTTTCATGGAAAATGCAATTTCTCATGTTTGGTGTACTTTTTTTTTCTTCCATGGAGACTGATTCCCTTTTCACATTAAAGCATGAACACCGCTACCTAACCACTCTCATCTATTTCCAACTCTTGGGAATAATATGGTAGTACCCAGGTACGAGTAAACTGAAAGGGTAACTCATTCAGAAGTTTATTATTGTCAAATAGTCACTGTAGATTTATTGAGCGTTGATGGATGTATTTGGGCTGTTGATTGATGTTTACCCCTGATGAGTGCACCTGGGCCATAATTGCCAACAAGTCAAATAGATCGACGGCCTATGCGCATCTATTATTAGTGATTAAGTCGGCAATATTGACAACTGAGATGCAACTGTAAATGGTGAACAAATCAACTAGATCGATGGCCTAAATACACCTATTAGCAGTCATCAAGTTAGCTAGATTGATAGACCAGATGCATCCATCAATGGTCAATTAGTCAACAGGCTGACAACCCATATGCACCTATCAACGGTTGATGATTCAATCAGATTCATGGTTCCCAGATGCACCCGCCAAATGATCGAGTCAATGAGATTGGTTGCCTTGCTATACCCATCAATGGTCAACAAGTCAACTAAATTTATGGTGTATTAGTAATCAACGAGTTAACTAGATCGATGGATCAAATAACTAATGGTCAATGAGCCAATCAGATTTACGACCTAGATGTACCCATCAATGGTTAATGAGTCGAATAGATTAATGGCCTAGATGCACCAATGAATGGTCAATAACTCAATGAGATTGATTGCCCAAATGCACCCATCAATCGTCAATAAGTAAACTAGATTAACGACTCAGATCATTAACGGTCAAGAAGTCAACCAAACTGATGGTCCAAATGCACTCGTCAATGGTTAACGACTCATAAATAGAGGGCCCAGATGCACCCATCAATGGTTAACTAATCAACCAGAATGATGGCCTAGATGCGCACATCATAGGTCAATGAGTCAATTATATTGATCAAGTTGTCAAATCGGGTATCGGTCCATGAAGGACCAACACGTATTGGCCGATACTGATACATATCGCTGGTTTTTTTTATTTTTAAAATCAAATGAAAGAGGTATCGGCCAATACCCGTTCTGTGTCGGCTGATACCAATACCTATCCCGATACTGTATCAGGGCCGATACGTATCGATTGGCCAAAATAACGATACGTATTGGTATCGGTTGATACTTGATACCTTGATATTGACGACTTAGATGCACCCTTTTACGGTCAACGAGGATCCTGAAAGGGCAAGTTAAATGGGTCAACTTATTTTTATAATCTGAATCATATAAAGGGTGAAAAATAGCCAATTTATTATCCTAAAAAAATTCAATCATTGGGCAAATGTTAAGTCTTTAAATTTGGACGTATAAATGAATTATGAATGAATCATAATACAAGAAAATTTCCACTTTGAGTTTTCCATGTTAGACGACAACAGGAAAAATGATTTCCGGGAGAATCTCAGGTTGGCAACAAATGTGGAGTCCTGAAAATTAGGATAGGGAATCCTAAAAACATGGAGTCCTGGATGCCTTTTTCATGGAAAATATTTCTTGGTTTGTAGCGAGGCATGCTTTCTATGAGTAATGTATGCGATGAACTGCTAAACTATTGGTATTGTTGAGTAGAGTCATTTATTAATTGTTAATTAGTTTTCAGTTGGGAAAAAAATTTGAAAGGGAACATGTAATGAATTTATTAAAGGATACCTCAAAATAGAGAACAATAAGGTGCACATTTGCGTAATGGGATCAAGGAAACCGAAGAAAGCTAAAATATTGGAAAGCTGTAAACCAAGATGCAATTTTCTTAGGTTTGTAGTATAGACCTTTGGCTCTCTATTTATATTGCGAAAAAGAAGCAACAGATAATAATTTCTTCATTTCCCCAGGGTTCCCTCCCTTTCGTCAAGGAGTTGTGTTGTGCAAATGTTGCTTTAAAACTTGGTTTTTCTGGAGAAATCAGTCAAAATTGTGCGGCATCAGCTCATGAACATCATAATCCTAAACAATTGAGATGACAAGTTGAAGCTAGCATAATACTTGTAATTTGAAGGCAAAGCATATCCTCTTTTGTAAGGTTTGGGATTTATCATAAAAACACTTGCATCTAAGATCAATTGAAGCTTATCTAACACTGTTTAATCCATGACTAGGTGGTGTTAGATTCATGTATATGTCAGGCTTACACAGAAATGTTTTTTTTCTTCTGTATTTTAGTTTTTGTTGTGTTGGCTGAGTTATTTTTTGCTTTGTTTTGCGACTCTTACTGATATCAAGTAATAAATGTAGAAATTATGGCAATAAAAAAACACACAACAAGCAAAATGCAAACACAAGATTTACGTGGTTCGGCAGTTTGCCTACCTCCACGGGGGATGCCGAGTCCTTTCACTAATCTTTGAAAACTAGGGTTACAAATCTCTTAGATCTCACCTCACTCAATCCAGAAATCAAGTTTCTTTGTAATATAACTCTAATCTATAATTAGAGTTTATATCTAATACAAAGTATAACCGCCTAATATAGAATATGACAAAAATACCCTCAGTAGCCCTAGAAAAAATTCGGAACCCCCGGGCAAGGGGCGCGCTGCCCTCCTACGACCCCTTAGCGAGCTCAGTGCGGAATTCGACCTGCACAGCTGTGGCTGGGTGTACAGTCCGACCTGTTGATCAATACTGTCAACAGAATTCAAGGCACAATCTCAACAATAAACTCCCGTTTATTTGCATGGTCTACCTTTGAAATTTGCTGATAAATCTTGTCAGGTAGAACAACTCACAAGGCAGTTAGTCACAATGCACATTATTAAAAATACTATATTGGACTTAATTTTCTTATATGGCACTGGGAACTGTTTTGGTTCATTCATTCATTTTTAGTTTTTCATTTTGCGTAATTTCTTCTTGATTTTTCAATGAACTCCACTATCAATTCAATTGCCTTTTCTTTTTTCATAAGATTATCAAGCGAATAGCCCTACTAGCCCCTGAATATCAATAGTTGAATTTACTGATTAAAAAAAATAAAATTATATCAATAGCTGAATTTCACTCATGTTAAGGGCCTTGATATCTGTGGAAGTTGGCTTTTAACAATATTGTGGGGATAAAGTTTGATGATCTTATGCTGTCGATGATGCCTTATTAATCCCTTTTTTTTTGTTTTTTTTTTTGTGCTGTTTCTTGTCTTGAATATTTCCTGATTGCAAGTGTTGCTTGAGTAGTAGTTATGCTGTCTTTAATAGCTATAGACCCTCCTTTTACCAGGAATCGGAATGTGACCTTGCAGTTATACAGTACTGTGACACTGCGCCAGGGGGAGAAGAAACATTACAACAACAGGGTTGATGTCTACAGCTTCGGCATTGTTCTGTGGGAGCTGTTGACCAACCGTATGCCATTTGAGGGAATGTCTAACTTACAGGCTGCATATGCTGCTGCTTTTAAGGTTTGTCAGAATCATCTTCTCTTAGATATTCTGAGCAACATATTTAAAGTTCGGAATTGATTTTCAAATTTTAAATTTGCTTTCCATCATTTATAGACTCTATAACATCATTATCATCACTATTTTTGATTCGATATGAATATATTAATATCACGAGGAATGGGAATATGGGCTCTAGCACACAATTCAATCAAGAGATAGTCATTTGGGGTCCACATGGGACCTAAAAACGTGATTGCCATGTGCACATGCACAAGGTTGATCCAAGTCCACTAAAATAAATGTTTTAATCACCATTGGTCACAGTGTTCAATGGTTTAAAAATGAATGGTGAAATGCTTCTTCATTTCACCATTCAATTTCACCCTATTAGATTGAGGCCATAAATATTATTTATTTAATTTTCTAAGAAGCCTTTGGAAGGGATGAAACCCAGGGGGCTGGGTGCCATGTGGCACCTGAAAACGGGCTCTAGCCCACAGTTCGAAATAATGGGTTAGAGCCCATATATCGTGTTCTTAATATCATTGCTCAAGTTCTGTAAATTTTTGCTAACTCTCCCTTTGTTTCTGGTTAAAGCAGCAAACTAGGCCTGATCTACCTGAGGACATGCCTCCGGATCTCGCATTTATTATACGGTCATGCTGGGTTGAGGACCCAAACTTGCGCCCTGGTTTCCAGCAGATCATCCGACTGCTCAACAGTTTTTTCTTCACTCTTCCAGCGCCATCGCCATCACCAGATCGTGAGGTCATCTTGCCTGTGCTGAGTGATAGCATGAACTCTGAATCTTCTGCAGGTAGCAGGCGGAGGTTTTCTTTCCTACGCCAACTTTTTGCCCCAAAAAGGGGAACAAAAAGAACTTGACTGGGTTAAACTTCAAAATATATCTGGCTTTATTGTCCAAAGAAAATTATTTCTTTGGAGGGAATATGATACTCATCACCTGTTAATTACAGAAAAGAAAGGGAAAAAAAGAAAGAGAAAACCTCGTTTAAGAACACTTGAAATGTCTAATATTATTATTATTTTCATTTTCTTTTCCTGTACTTTATTAATAAAATTACTTACTTTTAAGTTGGTTGTGTTCTCTGTTTTTCTTTTACTAAAATCTAAGGTCCCGTGACTTCGAGACGGGCATGTTGTATATACCATATGTGTTGCCTGCTGCACCCCAGGTATTAGACACAGAATCTATTGGAGTCCTGATACACTGATAAATTATTATTATTATTTTGTTGGTTGGTACAGTATATATATATATACACACACACACACAGAGACACACGTTGACGTGAGCATACAAATAGATAAAATCGATCCATATAACACATTAAATGGAGTCTTTTTTCTTTTTGGGAAAAAGGAGATCCTCATTATGTTTTCATTAGTATTTATGTAGTTATATATGTAATCATATCAAAATTGAGAAAATAATAAAAAATCGATGGAACGGATATTTGACCTTAAGAGGGGAAAGTCTCCCCTGGACCTCTCTTTTGTTTGTGCACGTCACCCAGTCACGTAGATGTGTAGGCTGCTTTAATGTACATGATGGGTGGGATCAATTGTAGCTAACTCAAAAAATAAACAGGCAACAACTGGTTGGTCTTTTTTTGAAGAAAACTAAGAATCTGCAAGATTGGTGATGAGTAAGGTGTTTCATTGTTTTATTTTTATCAATATGATATCTTGATGGGGCAATGATCAGGTCCAACTGGTTGAACCTTGATTTCATGTTCAACCAGATTTACAGCCATTGGGTGGAAGAGAATCTTGACTACAAAATGGAAACTGTGGAAGTGAAGATTCTCTTCTATTTAATGACTGCAAATCTGGTCTTCGTGATTTTTTTTAATACTCAGCTACAAAAGACAAGTCAAGCACTAGTAACCACAATTTAAAAGAGCCTAAATTGAACCGAATTCAGCACCAGATTGCATCAATAAAAGAGCAAAAATTGAACTGAACTGCGACTATGTAATTGTCCAAGCCTGTTGTAGTCCATTTTTAGGCACTTAGCTTTTAATCAAACGGTAGAGAGAGAGAGAGAGAGAGAGAGATTCTGGAACTAAAATGGTGCTACATGTACAGGATGGGTGGCCCAATCATCACGATTAGTGACTGGGTCGGTTCGGGCTCACCTAATACCATTTTTTAGAGGGCTGCTACATGCACCACTCTTTTCTTCCCACACTATTTCTAGTCACACACCAACTTTTTCTATCCACACACCTATTAATAAAACATTAACAATAATAAATTTTGTTTTGCTGTGAACAATAACGATCCAAAATATGTATTACTCAGCAAAAAATGTGTTTATACTTCATAGCAGTTTTTCTTTTTGATCCGATAAGTCATTATTTCATTGCAAATAGGAAATGGCACTGAAATTTACTTCATTTTTGTTTTTGTGAGTGCAGAAATAAATCTTTTTATTTATTTTTAATAAATATCTTTAGAAATGATATAGTGCGATCGCTTTGGCCTAAGAACTGGGGTCTTAGCAAGGTATAAGCCCTGCGATATAGGGAATCTGGACTGATCTGACATGTATACCACATATAGGGAATTTGGACTCAAAGCGATGTTCCCGATATTTGATCAAGTTACAAATCGCAGGGCTTACACCAAGCTAAGACAGTAATATGGTGTTAGCTAAAGTAGTGGAGAACAGGAGGCCTTGAATTGATAAATAAAGCTTTCCGATATTGAATTAAAAGTTTTTTTTTTTAATCCAATTATAAATATATTGAAATATCATAAGCTATAACATACAAGTGGACCATCAAATGATATATTGTTGCCCCTCACATATCCTCTTCACCCATGTGGGGACTAATTCTACACACTTTTTTCAATATTCAAAGCCTTCAATGATGTCCAGAGGCACGAGTATCTGTCTGTCTATCTATCTATATATTAAGGCCTTGCGGGTGTTAACAAGCCACCTCAGCAATCAATGGCCACACATCTTCTTCCACAAGTCAGAAGGAGAGCACACTTATAATTTTCGTACCTAAAATTGGCTCCCAGCAAACGTTTGCCCAAACTGCCAACCCGATGGCGCCACATCGTAGCTAGTGATGGTCCTGCCGTCGCTGGTGGTGACCTGGAAGGAGAGGCTTTGGCCATTGAGGTAGGAGTTGCTCTGCCAGTTTTGGCCCCAGTTCCTCGACATCGCTTGCCACCCTGTCTTAGACCCCTTGATCGACACCGAATGGACGTCTCCGGCGCCTCCCACATTGGTTATCAAGACCAAGTTGAAGTAAGAGTGGCCATTGATGGTGAACCTAATTCCTCCTTTCTTCACACAGGGCACTCTGCCAAAGATAATAAAGTACCATTAAGTCCATATGATTTGTCTCATCACTTGGTGGTTGAGATTTGGTACGAAGGCTGTTTAGCAGCAAAATATAATCAAAGTAGGGCTGTCAACGGGTCGGTTTGACCGGATACCCGACTTGAGATTTTACCAAGTCGAGCACATAAACTTGACCAGTCGGGTCGGGCATGAGAACTTTCAACTGACCTTTAAGTCGGGTCAAGTCCGACATATGCCACTTTCCCATTTTTGCAGCCAAAATTTTAGCCTGACTCACCCATTAACAGCCCTAAATCAAAGTGGTTTCAGGTGGGACAACCCCTAACAACTTCGATTGAGATCTACTGGTACAGCGTGGCTTGTGCAACCAAATGCAGCATAGTGCAAATTTCCTTTAGGGCTTTAGTACAAATAATCCTTTACACACTTTTAGCTTTTATGTATGTTCCTTAGGAGCCATCGCTTGGTGCAATGGTAAAAAGCTTAGGCTGTCAAGTATGAGAACGCGGGTTCAGGATAACACTGGATAATTACTTTTTTGATATATATGTTTCTTTAGGCATTCTATTGACTAGAGAAGGCTTAATAACGACCCTAACCTTTTGAAGGACACCGGCACAATCCCAGCACGATATTGTGCAATTTGCAAGAAAGCAGGTTCAGCCAGATCAAAATGCTGGAGCGGCGGATTGCACCACCCACCATTGTCGTTTGATAAACCCAAGTTAGGGGGGCAAAAATTTGTCGCGGTGACGATGATCGACCCCGGGAGGCACCATCTAGGGTCATCGTTACAGGACATCTCATAACATGATCCACAACTTAAACCATTGTTGAAGAGGGCCGTGCTGAGGGCTGCAGTGTTCGTCCCGTACCCCTGGCTGTACAAATTGCCATATCCACATGCTCCTCCTATAACACACAAAAACTTCCATTAGAAAACTAAGATTATGAGCTAATTATGCTTACGAAACCAAAGTTAATGAGGTCAGAGACGTACCCATCGTGCCCGAAGCGTCTCCACCACCGTAGAATGTGGCGTGACCGCTCTGCCAACCATAGGAATCGCCGAGTGAAGCTCGGAAAGATAAGAAGATGATGAGAGAGATGAGTGGCAACCCAAGATTGGCCATGGAGCAATGAGAAGATTGAAGTAGAAAGGAAGAAGGGAAGAAAGAAAAGGTTGAGATATGGTTAATGGTTTGTTATGAAAAAGTAAGGGGTAGGGGTCCTATTTATATAAGAATATAAGGGCCTTTTGGCATGTATAAAATATATATTAAAGAGACAAGGCAATTTGTTATCAATGTTTGAGAATGCCAAAAAGCTTGAAACAGATTGAAGTCATTATTCAAATTGTAAGTGCACATGCAATTGTTTCAGTTAGCCTACCAACCGCTACTCTCATGGGCCCCTTACTCCACATGCAACATTTTTGATTTTTCTCAATCCATTATTTTATTTATATGTTTTATGAATAAAGTTTTAATTTCTCTTTATAACAAAATAATAATAAATGGGTAAATATTATTTTTTAATTTTTTATTTCCTCCTAACATCACGCACTTTTGTAAGGGGGAAATGAGGTTTTGGTATCTATCTAGGTCACGTGAGCAGTATCTTGGGTCAAGTTTGTGTATGTGGGGTGACGACCAAGGACGGTGATTCTCACACTTGGATGGCGGACACTGATCGGATTATCATGATCATCTGACTGATCGTATGGAAATTTAGGTTGGAACAAAATTTGGAATATAGTCCACATTTAATGTTTGAACATTTTAGATGATCGGATGGTCTTTTTGATTTCGGGCGGTGGCCCATCGGTGTAGCAATCAGCCATGTCCAATGGTCTTGTTTGATGTTCTCTTGGTTTATTTTTGGCAGGCAACATGTAACTACATATGTTCTTTGGATCCCCAAAAGTGTATAAGATATACACAATATCCTCTTCATCTCTTTCAATGAGAATCATGTGGAAAAAATAAAAATGAATGATCAGGTCCTCACCCATTGGTGTAAGTCTACATATTTCTATTACAAAATGTCTTTGTATCTATCAACTCCCAGAACCATTTGATCATAGATTAAATGGTACTAGATTGGCATATATTTTGCAGACAAATAAAAAAAAGTTCAAGAAAAATGATCCATAATTTTTGTAAGGGGTACCTTTATTTACAATTTGAGATTCTTTCTTCTCAACCTAGATTTCACATGCTAAAAAACGTTGACTGCTTTTGAATCAGATGATGGAGATCGTTTTTCGTCCCAATCTTCCACACAGAAGATCTTGAGATAATGGGTCTACCATCATACGGTCAGATTTTGACTTCACCTGCCACACATACCAAAAAATGAACATGATCATGGTTATACATTAAACATGATTCTCAAACACGTTTTGGGATGTATGCCATGTGAAATCAAAATCTGAACGTCTAATGGTAAGCCCATGATCTCAAGATCCATTGTATGGAAGATGGGGTTGAAAACCTATTTATATAATTTGATTCAAAGCAGTCAACAGTTTTAATACGTGAAACCCAAGTTGAGAAGAGAGAATGTAGGGTTATAAATAGGGTAGCCTTAATAGTACCCGCAGAATCTTTCAAGGCACCTAAGGCCCAAAGTCATTGATTGCTTCAGATCAGATGATGGAGATCGAATTTCACTCTAATCTTCGATACAAGGGATCTTGAGATCATGACACACCTATCAGACGATCAATTTTTGATTCCACATGGAACAGATCTCAAAAATATAGCCCTAAAGTCATGTTTGAGCGAGATGTGTGCCATATAATTTAGGGCTACTTTTTCGGAATATGTGTCATGTGCAGTACAAAATTGACTTTCCATTTTCTTAAGATCCCTTATGTGGAAGATTGGAGTGAAACACGATCTCCATAATCTTATATAAAGCAATCAATAATTTTGGACGTAAGTACCCTAGGAGATTCAGTGAGCTCTATTAAAGCTACCCTATAAAATAAAGGTACGCTTGTACCACCACAGTTAAACTATGGAATTGGTATTGGGAGCATGGACCATAGACCATAACACCACATGCATTGCACGAGTCAACAACCACCATCTGCACCGTCAAACCTTGGGAGACGTGGAGAGATTTTAAAGGTCTAAATCTTTGAAATAACTCGTTCAGCCGTGCAAAATTGTCCTGTACAGTGGATGAGCCTGTGCACCTTATAATATATGCGAATCTGACACCATTTAATCTATGATCAATGAATTAAACGGTTATATTTAGTTGGGTACGTTTTGATAAGAACTAGTCTATGATGGTTGTGTAGACACCCATGAGGGGTGGATACTCATTGTAGACTAACTCTTTTCATAAGTTATTTCAATTTTTTTTAAAAATTTTTAATAATTTAGTAACCTTAGTTGGGGCTAATTTTAAATTTTTTAAAGAATGATAAAAGTTATTAAAAATACAAAAACATAACCTACTTAAAAGTTAAAATATTACTTCCCGGAAATAAAATAAGTGCCGTATGTAATCTACATACATTACAAATAGAAAATCATACAGTAAAGTATATCAAATAATAAAAGTTAAAAATTAAAATGAAATTGATGAACCACTGGGTCAACCAATTAATCTACAACACGTTCAAGATACCCACCCATGTGAAGAATTTTTTAGAAAATATTAAAATTTAAAACTTTTGAGTGCAAACAAATAAATATATCCTTCATACTCCTCTCTTATCAGTCTTTCATCATCGTTATTTATTTTTTTCATCCTCCCTCGCGGTCATTATCACAACCTTATCCAACTAATTTAGAGTTGGCTGTGAGCCTTATCTCTCCACATGATTTTTATATAAATACTAATTTCTTTGTTGAAGTTTAGTACCACATTGGATATTTATAGTGTTGTCTTTCTTCTTATGAGATTATGAGCCCCTCCACTCATAATCAATCGGCAGGAGGAACTCTTTTTACTGAACAACTCAATCGCCAAGTTCGTTGGCTTCGTTTAATCTTATTTACCAAGTGGCGAAATATGTTTCACATTTGAAGATGTCTTTCTCCACTCTATGTTACCTAATTCAATTTTTTACGTGATTTGGCTCAATTTAGTTAACACGTGTGAAACTGATGTTGAACTTTAGTCCCACATTGGGTATTCTCAGTTCGCCCAACATGTACAGGGTTTATTGAAGTTTTGTCCCATATCGGATATTAACAGCCTTGTCTCTTTTTTTATCGGATATTAACAGCCTTGTCATGGCATTAGAGCAAACTTTTCTCAGTTATTATCCACATATGATTTAGCTCTGTACCGTGAACACGTGTCGAGGCATGGTAAAGTTTAAACCGACGTACTTCTACTCATTACTGATTGATTTTGAGATAGAGACACCCTTTTGGCTTCTTGCCTTTAAGTCTCGATTGGTTTTATTAAAAATAAACAAATAAATTAATAAATTAATTACTGTTCAAATCAGCGGTATTTTCTCCGTTATCAATGTAGATTGTAGATAACAGCTGATTGGGACCCATAATACTTAATTGTTGGGTAGTATGTCTGCTAATATAAATGACCTTATTAATTTATTATGATTATAAATTTTTTTCTAAAAAAATTTAACATCCAACTGTTGGCTATCTATGAACGGTCACGATCACGAGAAGAGACACCGACAGGTACCTGTGACTTTATATGGTACCAAATTTAAAAATATAATCTTCAACTATTTTGACTAAAATATATTTTTAGGAGTTATATAAAATTATTTCTGTGGGGTTGCATAATTTATTTATATATATTTTAAAAGAAGACCAGTTAAGCTATAAAATCCCTATAAAGCGATTGTGTGAGCCCTACCATGTTACAAGCACATGCAACTTCCGGGTTTTAAGGTCGCCTCACTTCATACTACAATGCATCTTTTCCAAATGTTTTGTATTCATTCAACCCTCTAAAACAATATTATCATAATGGGTAACGATATTTGCAATATGTGAAAATGCAATTTCACCGGGTAGAAACGGTAATTTGACGTTTGGAATTAAATGATAGAGATCGTTTTTCATCTCGATCCTTTGAAAAATGCATTTTGAGATCATGAGCACATGAATCAAAATGCTGGAAAATCGATACGTATCGTCCGAGCCCAAAACCGATACGTATCGATATCAAATCGTATCGGACGATACATTCAATGTATCGTCCGGTATATACCATATAAAAGATTGATACAGTACATTTAATGTACCGTATTGGTGACCTCCGATACCGATACGTATCGTCCGATACGTGTCGGTATCAGATGAAATTTTGATCCATGCATGAGCGTACTATCAGATGATCAGTTTATAATTTCATGTGACACAGATCCCAGAAAGTGAGCTAAAATCACATTTTAGAGTGATGTGTGCCATGTGATTTTAGGGTGATTGTTTTGGTTTATAATTCCATGTGGCACAGATCCCAAAAAGTGAGCTAAAATCACGTTTTAGCGTGATGTGTGCTATGTGATTTTAGGGTGATTGTTTTGGGATTGATGCCATGTGGAATAAAAAATTGACTATCCGATGGTACATCAATAATATCAAGATCCGTTGTATGGAAGACTTCGATGAAAAACGATCTCCATCATATCGTTCCAAACAGTCAAAGGTTTTCACCTGTGGTGAGATTACATTTTCAAGGGTGAAAGTAACGGTACCTTATCATAATTCATAAGCACGTTTTAAGCTAAGATTAAATATAACTAATGTGTTTTATTGACTTAACACAATAACTAATGAAGTTTCCATTATGAAGAAACTTTTCACCTGGGCCTTGACTTCCATAGAAGGCAACTTTTGACAGATTTGGATGGATAAGAGGTGCTTCTTAACCTTATGAAGCCTCTTTGATGGGTCAATCTCTGTTGCCCTCTATACACATTGATTATATTGAATTGGAGGATGGAGATTGTTTATCGTCCCAATCTTCCACACGATAGATCTTGAGAACATGATCATACCATCAGACGGTCGTTTTTTTATTTCATATGGTACACACACTCAAAAAAGTGACCTTAAAATCAATTTTGAGCGTGCACGTGATATTAAGATCATTTTTTCTGAGATGTGTGCCATGAGAAATAAAACATTAACCGTCTAATGGTAGGCCCATGATCTGAAGATCCATCGTGTGAAAGATTGGGAGGATAAACGATCTCCATCATCTAATTCTACCAAGTCAATGGTGAGTTCTATTCAAGTCGGGTATCAGTATCGGGTATCAATCCATAGAGGGCTGCTACAGATACAATACACAGTTATTTAAAAAAAAAAAAAAAAAAAAAAAAATTCAAACGAAAGAGATATCGGCCAAAACAATATTATTATATAAACACATTCCGTAGCTTAAGGTTCATAACCTTATGAAGCCTTTGAGGTGATTCAATCTTTGATGTCTTCAAGATCTATACGGTAAGAGGTCACTCCTCCAAAACCATGTTATCATATAAACATATTTTCGGCTGAAATGATATATCATTAATGTGATTTATTAACTTAAAATACAAAGACATATGAAGATTGCATTAATTAACTTAAAATACAAAGACATGAAGATTCTATTCTATATGTAATAGGGCACTGTGTCCTACATATGAAGCGCATGTGACTGTTGCTTGTTTGAGGGCCTTGAGATCCATGCAAATCAACTTTTGACTGGTTTTTAATGACTTCTAAAATCTAATTTTCTAATACAAAATCTTCGTTTCCTTTATCCTTATCAATTAGTTGTCTTTGGGGTGTTCTCTAACACGAATGTTATCTAGAATTATGAGTAAATAATAATTTCTTGAGAGAAGTGTCCTTCAAGTTCTAAATAATATAAATTAAACGTCAATTTTTGATAAACAATTTTATAGGCAGCTAATGTGGCATAATGTGATTGGCTACACATGAAGTAAGGCCTAAGCAATGTAGGCAATCACGTGGTGTCACATAAGCTCTTTAAAAAATTATTCATCAAAATTTGTCACCTGCTTATAATTTTCCTTAATTAAATTTGAAGTATGGTCTCATGGTACACATAGCACTATGTGCTGTGCACCATATTTAATAATGGTTACAAAAATGTGTTTGCATGTAATTGAGTCCGAGGTGTGAGTAGGGCTCTCAATGGACCAAGCTGGCTAAGACCCGACTGATCTATATGTACATATAAGGTAATGCTAACGTCACTCTGTTCGTTGGGAGTTAACAACATCCTTGGACCAAAATATCTTTATGTGGTAGCATTTTTAATTTTGATAAATAAATGAAGGATAAAATTGTCCTTTTAACCTTTTAGATGACAAACTTGTAATTACAAGTATGTAATTACCAATATACTACCACATGCTAAGTTGCTAATCTCACAATAAAGAGGGTGAGATTAACATTCCCCTATATATATATATATATATATATATATATATATATTAATGAAAATGCCATGAGATATGAATTTGCTTTTAAAACTGATCGCCCTCATTTTGAGGTCTATCGGTCTCCTTATGAGATCGAAAGGCCCATACTTGATGACTATGGTTAGGAAATATTAGAATATATCTTATTAGATAACTATCCACTTACCATATCCACTTTGCCATGTTTATTCCCACTTCTAGATAATCGCTGAAGGTTATATTTGTAATCTTATTTATACACTTTCTTCTCTGAGAATAGAGTAACAAGTCGTAAACAATGTAATCGATTGTGGGGTCTTCTTCTTTCTATCATCTTCTTCATTTTTTTCTTTTGTATTTTATAATTTTAACATGGTATCAGAGACACTCGGCTCTTGAATTTTATTTTTTTCTCTTTGAATTTTTGGTTCATCAAATGGTGGACGGTCGTTCATCTATTGCGTCAAAATTTGATTAATGATGTGGCGTCTCCCTATTATCTTCATCAATCCGGGTGCTACCCTCGCTTCAACTTCTCTTATGGGTGAAAACTATTCCACAAAGTTTTCACATTGATTTGCTTAATGGATGCGTATTTTTTACTTTGGTTTTAATGGCCTTTTATATTCTATATAGATGTCTTTTCCCATATTTTCTTTGATTCTTTATTTTTTTTAAGATCTCTTTAAAGAGATTTGTCATATAATTGTTTATTTTCCAAGTTGGATGTTCTCACGTTCACATTCCAACTTGAGAGGGAGTATTAGAATATACCTTAGATAACTATCTACTTACCATATCCACTTCGCAGGTTATATTTGTAATCTTATTTATACACTTTCTTCTCTGAGAATTTCTATCATCTTCTTCTTTTTTTTCTTCTTTATTTTATAATTTTAACATGGTATCAGAGCCATGATCCTGACATTGCTTCCGCTATCATATTTTCTTGAAGTTTATTGACGCATAAACTTTTCATTTTCTTTTTATTTCTTCTACATTAAATTGACTCGTAATTTTTATTTTTTTATTTTCATCTCTTTTACATTTAGTAAGAGATGACTTCTTATTCATGTAGATGCATTTTTCACATTGATTTGTTTAATAGATGTGAGTTTTCTACTTTGATCTTAATGGCCTTTTCTATTACATGTGGATGTCTTTTCCCACATTTTCTGCCTTCTATATTCTATGTGAAGTGGATGTCTTTTTCCACATTTTCTGATTTTCTCTGGCCTTATATATTCTCTGTGGATTTCTTTTCCCACAATTTCTCTGGTCTTCTATACTTTATGTGGATGTCTTTTCTCATATTTTCTCTAGCCTTCTATATTTTATGTAGATGTCTTTTCCCATATTTTCTCTGACCTTCTATATCTATATAGATGTCTTTTCCCACCTTCTATATCTATATAGATCTCTTTTCCCATATTTGCAGGATGCAACAGTGATGATGAACTTCATAGACAAGCGGTGACCACATATCAGTTATCTTGTAGTTATCTAAATTAATTGTAACCGTGAGCGATTGTATTTGTAATCTTATTTATAACTTTTCGTATCATAATAATGTAACAAAAAAAAAAAAAAATTGTAAACAATGTAATTGATTGTGGTCATTTGTCTTCTTCTTCTCTCTTTCATCTTCTTCTTATTTTCTTTTGTATTTTATAATTTTAACAGGAAATTTTTTTCAGTAGTAAAGTTCACCGAAAAATAACAGGGTACCCTGTTATTTGCACCGGCCGAATCATGTTTGAGAGGACGGAAATTGTTTTTTGTCTCCTTCTTTCGCCATAGAGTCAAATTTTAATTCCATATGACATACATTTTAAAAAAGTTACTGAAAAATCAAATAACACACATTACTCTCAAACATGATTTTCAAGTGGTTTTTCGGGATGTGTGCCATGTGGAATCGAAAATTCACCATATGATATTACTCTCATGATCTCGAGATCCTTTGTGTGGAAGACTAGGGTGAAAAACAATCATTTTGAACGTAAAGCAATCAATGATTTTTGGCGTAGGTACTTTGAAAGGTCCAATGAGTGCAAATAAAGATGCCCTTAAAAAGTACCCTCAACCCAGCTCGGTCTTGGCCCGGCCTGCCTAGGGCTAGGTTTGAGCTGTGTACATCTAGACCCATGGACTGAATATTAACCTAACCCGACCCATTGAGAACCCTAAGCATAAGTTTTGCACCGGTTGTGAAGCGACTTTTGGGCTCTGGATTCCATCAAGAGCTAGCATTCACAAAATTCAAGGCCGGTAAAGTCTGCATTAGTCAGCTTTTGACGAGATTTTACGGCTGAAAATGCATGAGGCCCCTCCATTAATTGACCCTTCTTACATTGTTTCTCAGACTGGGAACCATATGGCATCTACTGAGAAAGGAGATACTGATTAGATGATTGTTGCTGTTTACTCAGTGGGCATTTTTGTATACAGTTACCAATTACTTGATGATGGAAGAGAGGTAGGGCCACAAAATTGGACAGTCAGATTTAATGGGCATGCGAAGAAATTGTGGTTAGAGATGGAGATGTTATTATAGGGCAATCCCTCTCGGATATACAGTTTTGCCCAAAAAGCATCATGTTTTGATAAACATTTAGCTTTTGACACTTTAAGCTTAATGCTTTTTAATTTTATCTTGTTTTAAGCTTTTAATGAATTGCCCGCTTTTATATTTTTTTGGGGTACCATTATTTGGGACCATCAATTCTTCGTTGGCAACAAGGTTTGCACTTGGGAAAACCGTTGCTTTGAGTCAGATGACGGAGATCGTTTCTCGTCCCAATCTTTCACACAACGGATCTGGAGATTATGGATGACCTGGATTTTGGAGATTATAGATGTACCATCAGACGGCCATATTTTGATTTCATGTGACCCATATCCCAAAAAATAAAAATGATTAAGGCATACCATTGGATCTAATTCTTAGGTCACTTTTTGGAATTGTGATGGGTGCCAAGCGGAATTAACATTTGACCGTTTGATGATAGGGCCCAGGATCTCAAGATCTATTGTGTGGAAGATTAGTACAAAAAACGATCTCTCTAATTCAAAGCAATCAACGATTTCAGCATGTGCAAATCTTAGCGGTGCAGATTTGGTTAATGAAACGTAACCAAAATTTTCGGTTCAGTTTCACCTGAACCGAAACCGAACCAAAACAAATCAGCTTGGTATCAATTCAGTTAAATTCTGAAAAACTCAACAATCAGACAAAATCACTTTTGTTTTGTTCGGTTTCGGTTTGTTTATATATATATATATATATATATATATATATATATATATATATATATATTTTCGATTTTCGATTTTGGTCGATTTTCTAAACTTATACAATCGGTTTTCGATTTCTGCCATCCAAAATGAAACCGAACAAATGGGGAATCAGTTCATTTTTTTTTGGGTTTTGGGTCGGTTTCGGTCCGGTACGGTGGGCCGATTTTTCGGTCGGTTTCAATTTCCGTGGACACTTGCACCCGTAGCAACCCTAATTGAGAAGAAAAAGTGTGGTTGAAAATGAAGGTACCCTTAGATTTTTTTTATTTTACCAACTCTCATCTTTCCAAGAAATTTTCTAATTAATCCTAAAAATCCGTGACATTAACGATTGATAGGGCATCATGACTTATAGCTCTTCCGATATTTCGGGGGCCTTGAATTTGTGCAAATCAAAATTTGATGGGATCTTAGCCTATAGTTGCTTGGTAACTCTCCATCCTATCAAATGTATTTTAGGCATTAAAATTTGGGTTCGCCTTTAGGGCTACAACGCGCTTCACGTGATGCAAAATTTAAAGGCTTTGAAATTCGTATCATTCACAACGCTATTTTCAAATTTTAAGGCTTTATGTGGAAACTCTTTTACAAAAAACACTTTCAGTTGTCATAAAAAGGTGTGTTAGTGTGTCACATAATTTTTTTAAAAATTTATTATATGCTAAAAATGATATTGTGTGAGAAATAATGTGAGGCAGCTTCTTAACTTAACACCATTTTCAGTTAGATTTGGTTAGGTCTTAGGTGAAATGTGCTTCTCACCCTACATTTCTCCCTTTAAAAAGTATTCTCTGGAAAAGGATTGCCAAATATGGCCTAAGAGACTGTCACGACCCGAAATTCTACTTTATCCCGAGGGCCTAGAATTCAGAATTATAACCCGCACACATCTCAGATATGCTAAGCGGATATATATATATATATAGTCAGAGTTCTCGCGTATATCCGATTTTACGAAATTCGTGAAAACTAACACATAAAGGTGGAATATAAGACAATCATAAATGTCAAATAAATACGATAAAATGCGATAAATCCACCAATAAAACGTAATCAAGGTCGAAAACAAGTCCGATAAAGGAAAATTATAGCGTCAATAATAAAATATAAAGTCAAATCAATACTAAGTCCACAGATATCAATAGCTGGCGCCCGGGTCGAAATCATCACCGTACTCCTCCTGATAACCAGCTACGTCGCCTTCTCAAGGCTCCTGGTATTCCGCGTCCACGTGGTCAACGAAATTAACGTCAATGAGATCTAAATAATCAACGTTAACTCCGTCGGGATAATCACTTACAACTATTGAATTTTCGTGGGATGAGTTTACTCAATCATGTAAATTCAGTAGATATACCACTAATTTACTCTATTCTACTCAGATGTATTGTGGGTCACGACCCAACATCAGATGGGTCACGACCCAATATAAGATGAGTAACATTCCAAAATCGGATGGGTCACGGTCCAACATCAAATGGGTCAGTATTCATAGATACGCAGCCATACTATATAAGTTATGTGACAGAATGTCATATATGTCAAATGCACGGAGCCTTCCTACCTCAATCTCCCGTGAGTTTACATCCTTCAATGATCTCATGACCATTTGACGCATAGGGAATTGATATGATAGGTCCTATACACCCATCTTCTTTAGGGAATCATTGAATTATACTGCGACTGATTATTTTTCTAAATTCCCAAGACTGTGGTCCTAAAGGGAGTAGAGTCTATAATTGTAGCAAATTTTATAATGACTAATATGATATTCAAGTATGGAATTCCTGCTAGAATTGTGTGCTATAATGATTTTTCGTTTAAGAATCAGGTTGTGTACAAGTTTTGCAAAAATTCTCCACCATATATAACTCCTCAGATGGAGGTGCAGAAGCCTTTAACAAAAACTCTCTTCAAAATATTGAAAAATTATTTTGAAAATAAAAGAGAATGAGGTGAATGTTTGTTTGAAAGCCTTATGGGTATAGCAAACAACTATCAGGTCACCAAAAACACTATGACATAGTCTTGGTTTCCAGGAGAAAAGTTTTATTCCTTGAGGTCCAAAAATAAAGTCATAAAAGAAGTTTTATGAAGTTCAAAATTCTAATTAATACATGGAACATTGCTCTTATCCTACATTATGGCATTAACATTTTAAAGTTTCAAACGTCTATCTTATCAATGAGCCCAAAGTAGGCAATGTGTAGTTTTAAAGAAACACAAATCACAGCTTTCCCAAATTTGAGCAGAAATAAGAAAACACATTTGCTGTAACTCGGAATGAAAAATTTATCATCACCTATCATCACCTTGCTTTTTTGTGGTGAAATAAGGAAGCCATTGCGCTATATGATGCAAAGGCAGTAGCCCTTCGCTTAAAAATAATATTTAATCATGGGCATAAAAATAATTAAAAGCAAATAAAATCAGCCTATAATTAAAGTTAGCTATTATCTCAATCCTAGAATAATATTATCTAGAAAGTAAATATATGATTCATTTTATAGTCCGTCGATACGTGATCGATTTGTATCATAGGCGACGAGATCTGAGAAGAACAAGATTGATGGATGGATACCCACCTCTTGAAGTAAGAAGATTGGCGTCCAATCGCAACGGCCCGTCCACAATTCTTCCTTCTTTGATCACGATCTTAACGATATCTTATTTATAATACAGTGGGAATAATTCGGTATTAGGCTGTCACATCAAATAATGATGTATATGTGTTTCCTTCCAAGTCCAAAATAAAGATTTAAAACTTACATTGACCTCTTGTCTATAACACAAGCTTCTAACTAATAGGCTACCACACCACTTCTCTCAATTATTGATAAAAATAAATATATGAATTTTTCTTAAATAGATTAGATTTCAGTGTGGAGCATTAACACTGAGTAAGGTACAAAACACATCTAATACCATAAAATTAATTTAGAAAAATTAGGATTGTTATAGATCAGACTTTTTGAAAAATATAATTGGAAAAGCATCATGGGACCCATCTCTTTTCAACACTTTGAAAAATATTTTTCGAAAAGCATAATTTGATAATTCTTTTTCGAAAAATACTTTTCAAGCGTTGGAAAGAGGTATATCATATGTTGCTTATCAAAAAAGTGTATTACATGTTAAAAATTATAGTGTGAGAAGCTCGAACACCATATTTAGCTAGAGGTGTCCCGGTCCCGCGTGAAATATGCATTTGACAAACGAGGCCTAAATGGACTTTTGTTGGATTAGTCATCATGTTTAGTGGAGGGACCCCGGCCAAGCTCAGTCGGTCTACAGGGCCAAAGTCTACCTTCACGGATTATGCGCCTCTACAAATCTGCCAAATGCAATCTCTTTGTCTTTCTTCTTTTATTTATTTATATTTATAAAACGAATGAATGATGATATTTACAAAGTTCAACCAATTCCTGTTGGTCTCAAATTGGCAGCCTAATGTTGCTTTTTTCTTTTTCCAATTAAAAAGAGATTTTATTTACTACTACTAATCATAGTGATAAATTTTGTTTTCGGTAATTTTTTGGTGAGGGGTCCTTTTGGTACATTTCGGATTAATTTCGATACATTTCGAAAAAATTTCAGGAAAGTTTCAAGGATTAAAAATATATAAAAAATATATTTAAAAAAAAAGAATAGCAATTGATTCAAGTGGGCAAACACGACACGGAGCTCAAGCATAGAATTATAGAAGACAAATTGACAAAGGGTACAGTTATACTCACCCAAAGGCTGCTTTTTCACCTCACCTCCTCTACTAGGCATGCATTGACCGCCTTTGATAAGATGGATGAGGTCATTTCTCGTCCCCATCTTTTGGACAGTAGATATATAGATCGTGAGGGTACCATCAGACGGTCGCTTTTTTATTACACGTGGTGCACATCTCAAAAAGTGACGCTAAAATCATGTTTGAGCGTGCTCGGAGTCATGGTCACTTTTGAGATGTGTGTCATGTATAGTAAAAAATTGACCGTCTGATGGTATTCCCACGATCCATAGATTCATTGTGAAGAAGATGGGGACGAAAAACAACCTCCACCATCAGATTCAAGGGCAGTCAATAATTACTAGCTGAAGAAGGTGAGGGTGAAAAAGCAGCTAAGGGAGTGATTGCTGTTTTTTACAATCCATTTAGTCCCATATCGTTCAAGGGAAACAATATTCACACTCTACTCGCTTATATAATGGTTCCATTCCGAGGTATAATCCCACGTAGCTGCTTGGTAGTGACTGGTGGCCTCTTTATTTAAATTAATAATTTATTTGGAAAAAAAATAAAAAATATCAGTAAATATAAAAACCATGACTTAATGTTTTTGGGACGTTTTGTATAAATGTTCTAGACATGCCTTCATATCAGACTAACTTAATGGAAATTGCACGTGGCACAAGTCCCAATATATATATATATATATATATTAGCCCTTTGTTTTCTATGTGGCCTAGGATCTCAACTTGTTATCCAAGTGGAGTGTCACATTCTTCTGTGATTACGAATCAAGAAATAAGACCCACAAGCATGTGTTTTTTTATCCAAAATTGCTGTTGGGTAGGAGTACTGGTTGATGGTGCCCTTCACAAGGGATGTTCTAATGGTCCCAACCATGTGCCTTCATATATCCAACATTGGTTGCTTTCCAATGGAACAAGTTAAAAAACATTGTGACAGATTGCTAGATATGGCTGTATTTGTACATTTTCGCATTTATGGTAGTTAGAAACAATATTGTAGCAAGTGACCACCTATGGTCCCCTATGTGCATTTCACCTCTAATGGTAGTAAAATTAAAATAACTGACAGATGTACCTAAGATGACTCTTGTTCCTTTCATCTTAGATATATAGTTGCTAGATACCTAATAACATGTGCTCACATGTGCATGTTAGCTTCCATAGCAAAGCTCTAATCGGGGATATCCCCATATGTGTATTTTAGCATTTATGGTGGGAAAAGATGTGGTCACTTGTAGTCATAAATGAACCCATGTGGAGGGGTCAGGTTAAATCCAATCTTACACTTTGCTGTGTCGGTTGAACTGGCCAAGCCCTAGCCCAACCCTGGCTAGGGTTGGATCGGGTTGGGGCTTGGTAAAATTGATTATGATTTTATTCATTTATTTGTTTATTATTATAAGATATTTTTATAATATTTATGTTTTATTTGATTACTTTTTAACCTATTCATTTGAAATGATTAGGCAGTTCTCATTTCAACAAGCAAACTATTAAATAACTAATAAATAAATAAAATCAAAACGCATATTACATTTAACACATACATGCTTAAAATTGGTGGGGATAGGGCGAGCTTTAAGCTACAAAGCCTTGTTGTCATGACCCAAAATTCTATCCTTTTTAGAGAGCCTAAAATTTTGAGTTATGACCCGCACGCATCCCAAATACGCTAAAAGGACATATATATAATAAAAGTTCTCACGCTTAAGTGTTTCACAAAATTCATGAATCTAATAATAAAAGAATGAAACATTAGTGTAATCATAAGTACTGAATAAATGCAATAAAATTCATGCAATAACTATTAATCAATGGAAAATAAATATCGAAAATAAATCTAATGTACAAAGTTATAAATAAGCAATGAATGTACACAACAATAAAATAATCTGACTAAATTGAAAATCCTACTCTTAGTATTAAAACTAATGCTATCAATAATCGACACTTGGATCGTAATCAGCACCATTGTCCTCTAGGTGTCCTGCAACGTCACCCTCCCAAGGCTCCAGGTACTTCGTGTCCACATGGTCAACAAAATTTGTGTCAACAGGATTAGAATAGTCAGCGTCCATTCTGTCGATATAGTCACCTAAATTAATAAATGTCACGAGGGCTGAATTGCTAAACAACACACAACTTAATGGATATACCATCAATCCACCCTACATCACTCAGGTGCATTGTGGGTGCATCTTGTGAGTGATAATAATAGTATAACAATATAACTAAAAGAAATAAAGACAAAGTTATATATATATATATATCGTAATATCATACATATCATACATACAAGACCATGAATCTAGACAGTACTTCATCATACCTCATAAATGCAACAAATCATATTACAATGTCACATGCATTTGTACATCACATGAGCGTACACACACACTTCTATTCCTAATACAACCTGTGCGAGAGTAGTTGCTCGAGCCTACCATGTGAGGGTCATCATAGTAGTTTATCAGCATAATATAAAACCCTCTATATCATAACATATTATATTCATACACCCCATCTAGTCTATGGAGCAACTGACCATAAGCGTACGATCTCTAAAGACAAGAACACGTACTTCATAACATAGCTCATATTATCTTCTCAGAGACCCGTCTTAACTGTAGACGTTGAAATCCTTACGGTGGCTACGTAAAGTATGACATGTACAGCCTTAAGTTCTACATCGATGTCTTATTATTATACTTCTATCTTAATGCTTAACTTAATTTGAGCTTAACCTTAGACAGGTTTTACACTTAATCTGTCATATTTAAGGCTCAGGGGTGATAGGATCATTGTATATGACATCGTGTATGAGGTTACACTGAATCTGCACTCACGACACTCGTCATGATGTCCCATATCACTACGAGTTGTGAGAAATGCGAATACGGTGTGGCTCCCACTTTGATATATATCATCTCAGCAAATCACTATGCTCAACTGTAGGCATGATCTCACACACTCGCGTATATGACCTAGCATATCTATAATTTGTACAATATAATAAGAGAAATATCTTTTTATTTTGCTTGATAAATAGATTTCAATTTCATAGTTACGTTATGCATATGTATGTATACATACAGTACGTCAATACGATTATAAGATGGGTGCAACCCTAGATCATCCATCCCGACTTGTAACTCTACTTTGACCCCTAAAACATCGAATTCGTGAAATTATTATTTCACACAAGGTTATAAAGCTTATTGTTTTCTTTTTAATGTCATAAGAATCTCTCCATTCTGAGGTCGGACTAAAAAGTTATGGCCAAAATATCGTATCTGAAACATTGAGGGTCGTTTGAGCGAGAACCAAAGTCGCTCGAGCAACTTAAACTAGAGAAATTCGACCTAACAATAGTGCACTGGTCGCTTGAGCGATAACCAAAGTCTCTCGAGCGACTTAAATCAGAGAAATCACCTTAGGATTGTGCATAGGTCGCTCGAGCGATAACCAAAGTCCGCTCGAGCGACTTAAACCAGAGAAATCACTCTCTTCTGTGTGATCCACCTTTCTTAAGCGACAATGAAGGCCGCTTGAGTGAGCCAAACTGTGGGTGTCACCCTGAAACTTACGAATGTCCGATTTGCGTGAATTCCAACCAGTTAGGGTCATATCTGATCAATTTGAGGTCGGTTCCTCCGCTAAAATTGGAGCTTGGGTAGGATTGGACCTCCCTTCCATTTTTCTGTGCTGTCCGACAAGTGATTCGCCGGCAACGGCCAAACAAAAGATGATTCAATAGAAAAATATGAAAATATAAACAAAATTTCATATTTATAAAATATGCAGATTTAATAGGAAAATAAAATACTAAAGATGCAGGTTTATCGGATTTATAAGATATTTAGGTTTAATTAATTTTTAAACTGACGATGCACGATTGAATGCACCCTATGCGACGAAATCTGAATTAAGGGGATTAATGGGTGCCCAACTGTTCAAGTGTGAACGTTAGATCTACGGTGATTATGGTTGAAGAGATTGATGTCCAAGGTGCCGGTTCGTCCAAGCTTTCTTCTTTTTCCTTCGATGTAGTCACTTGAAAGAGGTTGTAGTGGATAAGCGGGAAGAAGCTAGAAAGTTTTAAAGGAAAATAATGAGTTTTGGAAGAGATGAGTTGAGAGAGAGGTTGTGACAGCTAAGATTTCTTAAAAGAAGAAGAGTTAAGAGACGACTAGATTTTCTTAAAAGAAGAAAAGGTGAAGAAAGAGTTACATAACTTAAATAGGGTTTTCTAAAAATAGGGTGGGTTCCTGTATGGAGTGCTAACACCGTGCACAGAGCAAAGCATCATCTAACACCGTTAAAAAAAATAAAACAGGGTTGAGTCGTTACACTTGCTTTAAGGGTGGAAAAAATTATTGAAAATTCAACGAAATTGAACTAAAAAATACCGACTCGAAACCAAACCGAACCCGTTCCAAAATCGAAAAACTGAAAGTCGTTTTGATCAATTCGGTTTCGATTTTGGATGCCGAAAATGAAAACCGGTTGAGTAGGGAGAGAAAATCGACCCTACGACCGAAAACCCGAAAAAATATCAAAAATAAAAAAATCTCTTTCAAAAAAAAAATAAAAAAAATTGAAAACTGAACCGTACCGAATTGAAACTAGATTAGCTTGGTTTCGGTTCCGGAGGTGGGGAGTTCGATTAACTGAAATCGAAACATTTATCGGATTCAATTTTAGGCGAGTTGATACCGAAACAAAATTTTGGTTTGATTAACCAAACTTCCACCCTAGAGTTACTGAATAATAGCAACAAGCAACCTATTACAAAACTAATGGCAATAAATAAGAATAAACAAACATGTTAAATATATAGATGCATAAACTTAATTCGTCGGGCTAGGGTGAGCTTTAAGCTATTAAGCCCTTGCCTGGCTCTAAAACTAAACTTATGCCTAACTCACCTCTTTTGGGGGTCAGGCTGGGCTGGGCTGGGCTTGCAGGCCCTAATCTGGCCCATGACAGCCCTACACGTGTATAATCAAAGACATTGTAACATGGTCATAAATGACCCATGTGAGGATGATATAATGCTGAAAAAATCTCCCATCTATGTAATTTATAACTTTACGTGGTCAAACAAGACTTGTGTGCAGTCATAAATGTATGCCATTCCATGTTAAAAATGCGACAGAAGTATCGTTCAAAATTTTGGCAGCTAAATTTCAGCCAATAATTCAAATTATCAGCCGAAGTGTATCGATTTCAGTCTCCATCTGAACAAAAATTTGAACCAAAATTTGTATGAAGGGAAAATTTTTGGGTCATATCCGAAACTAAAAATAAAACTAATATTTTAATCCTTGGGCAAACTCAATTTTTATATAGTTAAGCCCAGTGGGTCAGTGCTAAAATCGAAGAACAAGGGAGAAGAGGAGAGAATGTTTCCTTCTAATATTGATTAAAGTTAAACACACTTATATAAACAAATAATAACTATCCCTTAATTCTTATCAAAAAAATAAAAATAATCATCCCTTAATTTTAAGAGAACCTTTATTTCCACCCACCAAATCTTTGAGTTCACTCACTTATGCAGGTGTATAACTTTAAGAAATCCAATCTTGAATTTCACCCACTTATTGGGGTGAATATTTTATAGAAGATTTACACATGTAAATTCTTTCTACACACCCACATCTTCTTCCCCGCTCGCCGACGCCGACGATGCCTACCGGTGATGCCAATGCCTGCACCAGCGATGTCGAGGAAGCAGCCCACGAACCCTCTTGAAATCTTAAGAAGAAGAAGCCATGAACTTTTGAAACTCTAAGAAGAAGAAGTCATAAAACTCTCTTGAAACCCTAAAAAAATGAACAAGGAAGAGAAGAGAGAAAACTTCAATATTCATATACTCCTCCTGAAAAATCTTTAAAGAGAAGGAGAAACGTAAGAAGAAAAAAAAAGTGTCTGTGCGTGTGACGGTGGGTACCTACTATCAATAGCTTAAAACTAACGGTAGGTATTCACTATCAATTTTTTTAAATCTGATAGTGGGTTTCAAGAGTGTTTCACAAGGATGTATCACTCGCCGGAACAGAGGACTCGCCAGAATGAAAGTAGACGAAGTGGGTTTCATGAGGGTATACGACTCACCGGACTAAAGGACTCGGCGGAACATATAGAGAAGTAGGTTTCTATGACGACCCAGACCCACATGCTATAATATTGTCCAGTTCTGGGCTTAAGTCTTCGCCCAGATTTTGTTTCTGACATGGGCTTAAGTCCTCACCCAAACGAGTCATAACATGTAGCGTCCACAATCACATATAACCCAGGGTCAAGACTTTTCCCTATCCGATGTGAGACTATTAGAATTTCAAAAGAGATTTTATGGGGTCAATGCATGGGTCAATGGAACAAAAGACTCACCGGAATGACAGAGGAAGATGAAGACGAAGAAGATGAAAAATAACACTCGAATAAGTGGGTGAACTTCAAGATTCATTCACCACTAACTGAATCTTTGAGGGCACCAACAAATTGCTTTTTTTTTAATCTCTTTGCATGTGTCTACGTGGGTGAACTCAACGATTTGGTGGGTTGAAATAAAGGTACTCTAATATTAAGGGTTCCTTTATTTTCGACCCAAGATTCTATCATCTTAGCCCGAGTTTCATGTGCTCAAACTATTGACTGCTTTGAATCAGACGATGGAGATCGTTTTTGTCTCAATTTTCCACCTAATAAATCTTGAGATCATGGTCCTACCATTATATGTTCAGATTTTGACTCCAAGTGATACAATTCCTGAAGTGATATGAGAACTATATTTGACGTACGGCTATGATCACGTTCATTTTTTGGGATGTGTGAAACAAATAATCAAAATCTAACAATTTCATAGTAGGCCCGTGATCTAAAGATCTATTGTGTTGAAGATTGAGACGAAAAGCTATCTCCATCATCTGATTCAAAGGTGTCAATAGTTTAAACACGTGCGAGTTTAGAAGGGAAAATCTTGGGTTGTAAATATAGGTACCCTAACACTATTCTCATCTCATTGTAGCCGTCAGTTTAATCTTAATCCTATAGCATTATCTCTATCTACGCCACACATTCATATAACATATCCTATATCTGTCACCTTCCCCAGTCACATGTTCATTTGGATAAAAATCTTGCGATTGGTTACATTCAATATCAACCGTTGGTCTTGTTGATCAAATGGTTTGCTAGAAACTTCTGCTTGTGTTTGTTGACGATTATCGCTTGTCTATAAAGTTCATCACCATAGATCAAAATATTGTCCGATACCGATACGTATTAGACGATACGTATCGGTTTTGGTCTTGAACGATACGATACATTAGATTTTTATCACCCCCTTCAAAAATAGTCAAATTATCGTTAGTATCGTCCGTATCGGACGATAATTTCAAATTATCAATTTTATTATTATTTTTATTTTTTATTTTTTATTTTGGAAAAAATCGAAAAGTATTGTCCGGAATCGATACGTATCGTCCGGTACGTATCAGTTTTGGGGCTGAACAATATGTACCGAAAATCCGAGATTTTGATCCATGTCCACCACCATCGCATCTTACTCATCATGAAATTTGACAAAATCGATGGCCCCACTAGCTAGATTAAATTCGTCATGATCTCTTACATAAATGTTCTGCTAAATTATACAACTTAACTTAAAATCATCGTTGCGTGGCGGTCCCTAATTGAATGACAGAGCCAGTATTCTAAGATCACATTGAAGTTGAGAAAGAACGGAGAAGAGAAGAGAATGCTTCCTTATTTCAGCGATTATGGTTTATCAGTCTTACATAGAAGAATGACAGCCATTCTAAGTTAATGCTAACCTTAATCCCCATAATAATCATAATCTTAATTCTAGCATCTATCTAAATCACGAATTAACGAATACATTTTCTTAGGGTTGTCAATGGGCCAGGTTAGGGCCCGCGCCCATAAAATCCAGTCCGGCCCTAGGGGCCAAGGCTAAGCCTGCCCGGGCGTTACTTAGGCAGGCCAGGGTAGGCTCGGGTCGAACATCGGGTTTGTTTGTAATTGTGCTTTTTTTTTAGTAAAATATGAAATTTCGTTAAAGGTAGATAGAGATATTTCTAATGAAGGGAAAATAGAACTCTAAGGCTACTTTATGGATATTCAAATTAATCTTGTGTGCTCCTTACAGCAATACGCTTGATGATTGGAAGTATAATATTGAGGATTATCTATAATTCGATTTCAAGAAAATATAATATATATAGCCTCATATTAATATATTCAATATATATATTTTATATATATATATATATATATATATATATATATAGAAAGGGATATATAGGTTGGGCCGGCCTGGCGAGCTTTGATATGTTAAGCCCTTAAGCACGGCGGGCTTTTGATTTTGAGGCCCTAACCCATCCCTCTTACCCTAATTTTGATCCCTAGCCCTAAGATTTTAGGGCCGGGCTAGGCAGGCTGACAGGCCAATCCAGCCCAGGCCTATCGACAGCCTAAAATATCCTATTTATATATATCACTCCCAAAAAAAAAAAAAAAAACACAAGAGGTCTTACTTTGTAGAGTTAGCATCCATGGGGTAATATAACTCAATAAATGTGGGTGCGAAACTCATGTGCATTTTGAAGGGACTGCGTAGTATCTCAAGTCTCAACGAGCAGTTCTTTCCACAAAAATAAAAAAGTCACAACGAGCACAGAGCCCTTTTCTCACTGCACCTGTAAGTAAATGGATCGAGTCAACGCTATAGGTCAAGCAATCCGATCCACAACAAGTCGGATTTGGTTTCAGATATCTGATGTGCCGGGTTGGGTTGCGTTGGAAATGCCAACCCATTTATTAAATGGGCTGGGTTCGGGTTGAGGTTTCTTCAACCGAACTCAACCTGACCTGATTCCCTTATATTTTAACCTATTTTTCCTAACATGACCCGATCCGGCCCAACTTGAGTTTTTGCCAAATGGGTCAGGTTAGGTTCGGGTTGAGAGTTCTAATCACGGATTACAGGGTTGGGTCCCACCCTTGCCTGTAGCAATATCATTATATGATTTGCTTGTATAGAAATTAAAATTTTATGCTTCAATGGTATGGAGCATGGTTCAAAATTTTGGCTGATAACTCAAGTTATTGGCTGAATGGTTTCCGTTTTGAACTCGAAGTGAAATTTCTGTACAAATATATATAGAGGGGAAATTATCGGCCAAAATTTCGATTCAAATTTTTTATTTCAGTCATGCCCCGAAACCGAAATTGAAACCACCATTTTGATCCTTGGTAAAGAGTCTATCTCGTGTCATGTGAAAAGAAGGCGAGGAAAGGACTCAATTTTGGGTAATTTAGAGGTTCGTAGTCAACGGATATGGGTACAAACTTCGTGTGCATTTTCAAGGGATTGGACATGGGTACTTGCATTTTAAGATTCGGTCTCCGCAACTAATGATTCCACCGTTAACATTGTTCACTGCCTTGCATCAGATGATGAAGATCATTTTTCGTCCCAATCTTTCATACAGTAGATCTTGAGGCCATGGCCAACATATTAGTGTTGATTTCATGCGGCACACATCCCAAATGTGACTATGATCATATGATGTACTATGAGAAGAGTTCTTAGGTCACTTTTAGAGGTGTTCCGTGTGGAATTAACATTTGACCATCTGATAGGTGGTCATGATCTCAAGATTTATTGTGTGATATATTGGGACGAAAAACGATCTCCACCATCTGATTCAAACAGTCATCAGTGTTAATTAACAGTGACACCATCAATTGTTGGGACGATTTAAGGTTAATGGTGGAACTATCAATTGTAGAGACCAAATCGTCGGTTGTGAGTGATAGTCCCACGTCACCTAGGTACCATGGCCTTGGGCTAGATATAAACTTGGGGCAATCATCACCTTACAAGCCGGTTTTGTGAGGTTTAGTGGCTTTGGCCCTCCTAAACGTACACCATTATAGTTTGCAACTTTATAAAAAAATTTAATTTGTCTTTTTCTTAATGAATTCTTCTTCATAGAGATATATGGTTGGGTTTGGCATAGCTCTTTGTTAGCTCCTTGTCTAAGCCGGATGTACATGCTTTAGCAGCCCCCCTTCTCCTTGCTAACTCACTGCAAAGCAGGATTTACCTACTCTAGTAGTTACCTACCTGCTAGAGCGAATAAAATCTGTTCTGACAAGGAGTGAGTCACTTCAAAAAATAAGACTATTAGCGGCAGTTTTTTTAACAAAAAACTGCTACTATTAGTGCTGTCGCTACAAAAAACTGCCACTGTTAGTCCTGCTGCTACCAAAAAATGCCTTAATAGCAAGTATCGCTGAAACCTCTTATTTTGTAGTGAGTAGAGAGCAAGAGAGAGCAGTTGGAGTTGGTAAATGCTACTCTTCAGGGGCTTAGCAAGGAGAAGAGGGACCTGCTACACTCGTAGCAATGATTTAGCAAAGAGAAAGGGAACCAAGCTAGTAACGGCTGTGTTTACTTCTACTATAACTTGTACAAAATTTAAAAGTCACATGCTTCGGAAAGTATTTAGTCAAATCTCATGTCATGCCATGTCATGTTACTGTTGGGGATAGGGCTGTCAACCGTCGGGTTGGGTCAAAATTTTGGCTGTACAAGCTGACTTGATGGTGCACCCGATCTGACCTGAACTGACTCAAAACCCCGACCCAAACCAGTGAAAAACTCCTATTTTTCATACGAGTACCTGTAAATCAACCCACCAAATCTCCGAGTTCACCAACGCTGAGACACATTGATTGTGATTGAATCAGACAATGGAGATCGTTATCATCCCAATCTTTCATACGATGGATCTTGAGATCAGAGCGTACAATCAGACAGCCGATTTTTTATTTCATGTGGTATACAAATCTAAAAAACCAACCTTAAAATCAATTTTGAGTTTGCACATGATATTAAGGTCACTTTTTTGAGACGTGTACCATGCGAAATATTACACCGACGGATAGTAGTACAACAGGGTGGTGTGCTTGATCCAAAACTTTCAAATTGGCAATTCCTTGGCGATTAATAAAGGGTGGTGTGCTTGATCCAAAACTTTCAGATGACAGAATTACAAAAGAAAATTAAAAAAAAGAGATAAAATGTATATTTATTGTTTAAATATATGAACAAATGGATAATTATTCTTTTTTCCTTTTACCTTTTTAAAACATAAATCACGTGTACATAAATAATATATTCTACTTTTTAATCCAAATTCCAAACTCTGTTTTATTTATTAGAACTTATTGAAAAACTTTCTTTTATGTAAAGAAAATAAGATGACAAAATAAAAGAGCAGATGTGAAATACTGAAATTTATTATGATGATGCAAATCAAAATTATAAAAAGGAGAGGAAGTTATAAAGCACCCATTCTCTATTTTAAACGAAAATTAAATAGAACTCAAACAAGAAATTTACACCGCTACAAATATAAGGTGTTTCAGCGGCATTTGCTGTTAAGGCAATTTTTTATAGTGACAAGACTAATAGCAGAAGTTTTTAATAATGACAGGACTAATAGTAACAACTTTTTGTTAAAAAAATTGTTGCTAATAATCTTATTTTTTATAGTACTTTCTATAGTAGCAACATTTTTAACTAAATACAATCAATAAATACATCAATTTCAAGAATCCATTCACAGTTCTTTGGTGTCAAACCTGAACTACAACATAAATTTAGAAAAAGTAACAAACCTCCAGCTGTGGTCCTAGATTCTTTTGTACGCACAAAATTTTAAATGAGAGAACACATTTGAGTAGAGCTTGGTGTTCAATATTAATGCATGAAGTTAGGCAACCCCTCCTTCAACCCTAACCTCTAGGTGTTATATATATTACTGTAGTAATATATATTTTAGTATTTTAAAATAAAAATAATAATTATCATTATATATCTTGATAATGATTCAATTACGAACTTGTAAAAATAAATTTTATCTCTAAAGAAGTATATTTTCATATTTGGATTTATTTCTTCATTGTAAATCCGAAAAGATACAAGTACCACATCTTTTCACCGCAAATCTGAAAAGACACAAGTGAAATAAATTTATCTTTTTACTGTTATTTGAAAAGACACAACTCTCTGAAAAGATAGAAGCGAAATCGATTATCTTTTTTACTGAAAAGACACAACTCTGAAAAGACACAGATCTGAAATCTTTTCATCGTAACCTAAAAGACACAATGGTTTATAATTTCTCTATAAATAGAGATAAGATCTCCGTTAAAATAACATAAGACATACAAGACACAACAAAAATTATAATAACTTATATTTCTCATTTTCTCTTACGTTCTTGTTTTCTTTAAGAATTTTTTTGTGTATCAGAAAATCTGTGTGACAGGTTCTTTCTCTAAAAAGTGCAATTTAGAAAAGAACATACGATTCTTGGCAAGACCAGGCTCTATTGTATCCTGAAGGTAGATTCACTAGGAACTCTATTGCATCTTTGTTTATCCGACAGAGTGGGAGTGTCTATTGTCTTTAAGATAGCGTAATAAACTACGTGCCTCGGAGCCATTATCAATACCATTTTTATCAACACTAGAAACGCATCTTCTTCAAGGTAAATCCATCTCCTTCAACATCTGCAACTCATCTTCTTCAATCACCCCATCTCTCTTTTTTTCATTTTTTTTATATAGAAGAAAGGAAAATTTATTAGAAAAAAAAAAAGAAAAAATACAAGAAGAAGAAAATACAAGGACGACCACGAGGGTTAAAACAAACCAAACCTAGCCGGAGGAGAGGTGGAAGTGACACATATACCCAAACTCACAAATAACCCTGTAGGAGGAGCAAAGCCAACACGAGAAAAAAGAACCAACTGAGAACATCTTTAGATAGGGAGAAATCCTTTGGCACCCTCGAACTATCTAGAAATGGATTAAGAGAAACCTAGATGAACTCAATAGAGGAGACATCTGGCCTCAGGTCTCTGCGTGAGACCATGACAAAGATCCCCCAAACGACATCCTCCAAACCTCGAAAACTCCAAGCGAGGAACAACAAAACAAACAATTGGTGTAGGTGTGACGACCCAACTTGACCGACCCATTACTCGACCCGACTCATTTAATTCGACCCATGAACACACACACACACACACTAAGTCTATCTTGCATATGCTACACACCTATCCTCCCCTTCGCAACTTAAATCCCAAATTCTCAAATTTGTTTCTCTTTTTTCTTCTTCAATATGGTAATACTCTCATTACTCGAGGAATAATTTTGATTTTAAACGGTCTCCACACCGAGCCTATATATAGACTCCTCCTCCTCTCTTTCACACCAAGCCCTCCTTCAAGCTCATCTTTTTCTCTGTAAGGTGACCATTGGAACTATGAAAATTTGTGCACACCACATGAGACCCTTGGATCTAACGATTGAGGCAAGTGGCCTATCCCATAATACATACTAAACTCATACTTTAGATACCGATATCTTGTTTTGTACAAAAAGTATACCATAACATCAATATAGCTAACCTACATGTCAGATATTGATGGTAGTACTGTACTATTGGTAATAATTTTTTTTTTTTAGAGGAAATAGCTTATCATTAATAAGGGAAATCAGAATCAACAATGTTGAAGACCTATAGAGGGACATCCTCCAGCCAGATCTCATTACAACCATCATTTAAGCCTAGCTTCGCTATCACATCTGTTGCACCATTGGTAGATTTGTTAACAAGAGCTCAAGAGAAAGAAGGGAGGCTATAGGCTAAGGAATTGATATTATCAAAAATAGTAGAGAGCTCGGAAAAGTCTTTCACCCTAGAAACGCAATTAATAATCCTTGATAAATCACCTTCGAAAATAATCCATTGGAAACCCGTTTGAACTGCGAAAAGAACTACTTCTTGTAGCCCAATAGCTTCACAGTGATCAGCCGAAGAAACAAACTTACAATTTTTTGCCATAGCACCCATCACACGGCCCAAATAATCTCATATAATAACACCAACCCATGCAGCCCCATTGTGAGAGCACCACATCCTGTCAAAGTTAGCATTATATTTACCTTCAGCCAGAGGGGATCGAGATTTGGGAATGGTCGGGATAAGGAAAGTAAAAGGACTTGGACCTTTTCCGTTTGCCGACTGAAATTCATTGATATAATTGCACGTGGAATTAGCACTCAAGATAGGATCCTTTGATTTTTCTCCATGAATAACACGATTTTTCATTCCATAAAGACTATGCCAAAGTAAAAAATAGATCCAAATGCGATGAACCCGCACCAGCGAGGAACTCCATGGCCCACTCCTTGAAACTAAGATGACTGTTGTGACAAGTTCGGATGCCCAACTGTGAGCAAAACCAAGTGAGAGCAGATTTCGAACAATCTCTAGTGCATGTCCACAGTTTCAAGTGAGTTATCACACACCTCACAAAGAGGAAAGACATCTTTGATTCTTTTGTTAAGAAGTTTCTTTACCGGAAGGATATTGGAGCATGCGCGTCATAAGAAAATTTTAATTTTGTTTGGAATTTGGGCATTCCAAAGATACTTTCAAAGAGGGCAAAAAGGCGAATTGCTAGAAGAAGCCTGTTGTGAAAATTAAGTTGTACTCGCAAGTGTACGAATTATGATGTAGTCAATGAGTGCAGAGTACGAGATCGTTCCCACAAGGATTGGTTAGAAAATATAAAAGAGGAGATAACAATTAATCAAAAGAATTACCACAGATCTAGCACAATATTTAAACAAATTTTATGATTCTGAGAGTTTGGCAGATGAGATAAAGACTAGGCAGTAAAATAAAATCTAAATAATTAATAAAAGATAAGGATTGAGATACCAAATCTCCTCATCGTAGGTTTATCATTCATGCAATACAAATATGTGGATTAAGATACGAGATTATCAAAAGATGTCAATGTGCAAGCACTGGACCCAAACACACATGAGTTTTAAAGTGCAGATCCGAGATCAAGGAGATGTATAATTAACATCCCATGAGTGTATGATTAACACTTACACCTCAGATAGCACTCAGAATCCAATCTCTAGGTAAATTTCATACTACCGATCTAAGATCAAGGAGATGTATAATTAACATCCCATGAGTGTATGATTAACACTCACACCTCGGATGATAATTAGAACTTACATCTGAGATAAAGTCTACACTACCGATCTAAGATCACGAAGATGTATGATTAACACTCACACATCAGATAGTGGTAGAACTTAACCTAGAGAAGATAATAGTTAGATTAGAATCACCATTGCATATCTGAAATCATAGGGCATGATTAGCTCTTAGATCTCAAATTGTAATCGGATTATATCCATATTGATAATAACATCAGGGCCATTAAAACAATCTCACATCTCAATTGTAGATTTGTATTATTACGAATGAATACCTCGGATGAGGGTCATTAGATCCCCATCCTCAATGAAACTAGCCACACATGATTAAAATAAATAATAAAATAAAGACATAAATTGAAAATGATATTAAAATATCGTAAAGAATGATCCACAAAAATCCACAAAAGCTTTAATCCAACGCGTACAATCCTTTCTTGAATATAGAAATTAAACTAATCTAAGATCTAAAAGTAGGAAATAAAAAGAATAATGCTTGAAAATAAAAGGGAAAAATTAAAAGAAACTAAAAATGCTAAGGAAGATAAAAGGCTCCCCAAAAGGAGAGATTTTTGAATCCTTAGATTTTTCTCTTTAAATATCTCTCTGTTTTGAAATTTTAATTTTGAACTTGGTCGATTGATCGATCAATCGACCAGATTTAAGTTTAAAATTAAAATTTAAATCTCCTTTGTTATGTCGATGTATCGACCTTAGGGGGTCGATTGATCAAAAAAATCTGTCGATCGATCGACATTCCCAGATTTTTGTGAAACTCGACCAAACTCTTTAACAGACACGACCTCAGTATTTTAATCATAACTTTTTACTTCGAAGTCAGATTGAGGTGATTATTACGGTGTGGGAAAGAAGACAACGAGCTTTACAACTTTGGTGTTTTAGCAATTTCATGAATCCTATGTCTTAAAGGTCAAAATTGAGCTGCAAGTCGGGATAAGTTCTAGATAATCCAAGATTACACGAATTTGATGTTATTTTCTAAACTCTTGGGCTATTTAATGCTCAACTTATCTCCAAACCTGTAAATCACTAAAACTATATAAAACATATTAAATAACTTTCATCGGGTGGCTAAATGTAAGTCTTTAGGGGTGAAATATCATTATATTTCACTACTCATCAAAGCCCTACTGTCAATGTAAAGCGAATCTTCCTGAGCTGCGACGTAAGCACTTTTAATTGAGAAACGACCATCTTTGGAGAAAGCCCAAGCATTTCTATCCTCCTTTTCAAACACGAGAAGAGGGATTTGTAAAATAATTTCAGAATCTTCCTCGTAGAACAAATTTCTAACCATTTGTGCATCCCACCTAATTGGATTTTTAAGAATGAGTGCATCCACTTTCCTATCCTCAGTGGGGCTAGGAGACACAACTTTGAAAGTGGTGGGTCTAGGGATCCACCTGTCTTTCTAAATTGAGATAGATTTTCCATTCCCAACCCTCCAAATAATACCCTTTTTAATAGCATTTTTAGCCGATAAGATGCTAGACCACGTAAAAGAAGAGTTCATCACCGATTATGCGTCAAACATAGAGCTGTTTGGGAAGTACTTAGCTTTGAAAACATAGGACACAATAGCCGTCGGATTAACACACATTTTCCTCACTTGTTTCGATAGAAGGGTAGTATTGAAAGCCCTAAGGTCCTTGAACCCCAAACCCCCCTCTAATTTAGGTTTGCACACCTCTTTCCAAGATCGCCAATGAATTGCCTTTATCTTTATCGCTTTAACTCCACCAAAATTTTGCAATAATCGTCGAGATCTCTTTTACAAGAGAGGTCGGTAATTTAAATCAATCATCATGTACGTGGGAATGGCTTGGGCCACAACTTTGATAAGAATATCCTTTTTAGCTTTTGATTGGAGCTTTCCATTTCATCCCATGAGTCTATTCCAAATACACCTCTTTATGGAAGCAAATGCACCTCTTTTTAATTTCCCCACAATCATCGGAAAACCCAAGTATTTTTCATGATCTCCCGCCACTTTGCCCTGTAGCACATTAAGAATATTTTCGCACATGGAATTTGAAACATTCCAACTAAAGGAGACCTTCGATTTATCAAAATTTATTATTTGACCCGAAGCCTCGTCGTAGAGTTTAAGGATATTCATAATTTTTCCACATTCTTACTCATTTGTCAAATGATATAGAATACTATCATCAACAAAGAACAAATAGGAAATGGTCGGTGCTTTCCTACAAATACGAATACCAGAAATCTTCTCACTATTGACCTTCGAAGAAATGAGATTTGAGAAGACTTCGGCATACAAGATGTACAGATAGGGTGAAAGGGGATCACCTTGCCAAAGACCACAACTAGGGATAATCTTACTGATAACCTGTCCATTGACTAAGAATTCAAAGGGCGCAGTTTTAACACACCCAATAATCAGATTGACCCATCTAAGATTAAAACCCAATTTTAGAAGAGTACATTCAAGAAAAAATCATTATGCACGGTCATAGGCTTTGCTCATATCAAGTTTCAATGAGCACCAACCATTCCTCCCTTTTATTTTAGTTTTGAGAAAATGAGCAATTTCAAAGGCAAGCAAGGAATTATCCGAAATGAGTCTGCCAGGTACAAACGTGCTTTGATGTTCCGAGATTAGGTTGGGTAAGATAACATTTCGTCTATTTGCTAACACTTTTGCAATGATTTTATAGATAACATTGTAAAGACTAATAAGCCTAAATTGAGACAAATTTTTAGGATTCTTCACTTTGGGAATGAGCACGATATGAGTGGAGTTAACAAGAGATAAATCAAAGGAACCATTCAAATAAGCAAGGACAAAACTTGAAACAGAATGACCAACAATATGCCAATAGTTTTGAAAGAAAAGAGGGGGCATACCATCCAGATCCGACAATTTTATAGGTTGCATCTGAAAGAGAGCATCACGAAACTTTTGGCAGTGAATTGGTAACAAAGCCACACATTTTGATCGGCTATGACCTTTGCTTCAACTCCTTGGAGGGCCTCATCGATCCTGCATGGATTGGAGGAAGTGAAAAGGTCTGAGAAATATGCCATATCACTTCGAGAGGTGAACCATTTGCTAGTATCATCGTTGAGCCTCTTTATGAAATTAACCTTCCTACGTTGGAATGCTGTGGCATGAAAAAACTTCATATTCTTATCCCCGTTCTTTAGCCACAGGTCTTTTGAATGTTGTTTCCACATTAATTCTTCCTTCCTCTCCTTATCACTGCTTTGGAGTGAAGGATCATAATTTCTTCTCAATTTAAGAGAATTGTGAAGCATTGAGAGATTTCGTTGGCTATCTCCAAAAACTTCTTTATTCCACATCATCAAGTGTTTAGAGAGACCTTCAATCTAGCTATATAGATTAGAATTGGAGTCTAGCTGCATAAGGTCCCACTGATTTTTGATGATTTCCGCACAATTCTCTGACTGAGTCCACATCTACTCAAAGCGAACCTTTTTTGGAACCCTACACCACTCACTATTTTTCACAAAATATGAGATGATGAGGGAGCATAATCAGATTTTGAGGAGATCAGATGTCGTACAGATACCGAAGGGAATAAGATTTACCATTCATTATTAGCAAATGCTTTGTTTAATCTTTCTTCAATAAGGTCAGCCCCATGTTGTTTATTGGACCAGGTAAATTTGTAGCCGGAATATCCCAAGTCCAACAAGCTGTTTAAGTCTAGGGCATTTCGGAAACTCCTTTTGCCTTTCACTTAAGTGCAGTTTTTTCTTTAGGGCTGCGTTTTCCGTAGTCAACCTCGCAAACTCTCTCGGTAGGAAAGGGCAACCAATGAGAAGCAGGTTACTCCAGCTTGCTGCATTATACAGAGTAGGGAAGAATATCAAGGATAGTTGAAGAGTCCAATGATTCAAAACAAGTTGTTAAAAAAATGTTCAATCAAACCATGGAGCTCATCAATTATAACTCTAAAAAAGGGTTAATGGCAGATGACCGCCTCTTTACTGATTACGCCATGACTAATTTTTGCATCTTAAAAAGTGTGGGTATGATTCTTCCCTCCTTTTGTCTTCTTCTTGCTGATGCTCGAATTAGGCTATGTGGCGCATGACTTTAAGCAATCCAAGTTATTAAAATGGTAGTTAATAATTTCATATAATGAACTAAATAGGCCCAAAAATCACACTCATTGGAAGATCTGAATCAATTGTTCTATGCATTCTATAATGAATGGTTGTTCATTTTTTTTAACGGTCGAAATTAAAGTGCTTTAATTAAATGGTGAGAATCCCGTAATAGGCATAATTCTTTAGCCGAAACATGTGTCAACGACGGGCTGCAAATTGAACTACATGGAATGATCAAAGATGTGTGTCACATGGCCTGAAAGTAGGCGGTCATGACGCATAATCTATTTAAAGGCGATCGTCATAGTCACAAAGTCGGGAGTCGATAATAAATCAGCAGGGGTCACAGTCGGAAAAAATTAAAAATTTCAAACAAAATTAAATTTTTTTAAAAATATATCATAATATATTTGAAGTTAAAAATAATGGTTTTAATTTTCTCAAAAAAAAAAAAAAATGATTTTAATGAATAAAATAAGCAAAAGGAAAAGAGCATGGAGCTTTGAGACGGGTAGGCAATAGAGAGAGAGATAGCCCAAATTTTTTTTTTTTTCACTTTAAGTGTACATAAAAATAAAAATAAAAAAATTGGACAAGTTCGCAAAATCAGCAATACTCGGCCGATTAATCGATGGCCGATGTAGTACGGGGAGAGAAATTTTTTGTTGAGATAGAGGTGAAAGACAAACGGCCTAGAGAGTTTAAATATGACAAGAAGAAATTTGAAGCTGCTTTTGGGTTGTAATAGTCAAGACAGTAGGGTGCTGGATAGAAGGGGTCAATTGTTTGCTTCTTGACCCAAAGTGAAGGTATTATCATGTCAGGCTATGGGGCATGACTACTTGAGATGAGTTCTGGTGAAAGTTAAATGTTTCAATCAGAATTTTTCAATGTATTTGGAGATAGATCGGCTCTGGTGAATCTCAGCAGCACTCGAATATTAGCTACAAGCCAACAACTGTGGTATCATTGGTGCTTAGGCGCCAATTTCAATGTGAGTCAATTTTTTTGCACAAAAAGGTTGGATCAGTGTTTTAAAACTAGAATGGATCACTGTAGACACAAAAAACTTAGTGTCTTTTTTTTGAATAAATATACAGATATAGATCTGTATACACATATTATTTGTGTCCTTTTTTTTGGATAAAATAAAATATTAATTTAAAAGAAAAAAAAAGATAAACAAAAACTCACGCAAGCCATTCCTCTCTCCAACGACCTGCGCAGGGTCACCTGCGTGGATCATTGCTTTTTCTTTTTCTTTTTCTTTTTTTCCTTCTTTCTCTCATTCTTGTCTTCTTCTTTTGAAATATGACTCACGTAGGTCACCTACTACGTGAACCATCTCACTCTTTTTCATCTCATTCTTTTTTTCTTTTCTTATCTCCTCATTTCTCTCTCAATGTTCTTTATCTCATTTCTTTTCGCCCTCTTGTCTTTTTCTCGTGAAATATGGCCCACGTAGGTCACCTGCGTAGGCTATATCAGTATTTTCCATTTCATTATTTTCTTCTCCTCTTTTCTCTTCTCATTTTTTTCTCAATATCTGAGTCTCTTTATGACCCATGCAGGTATCTACGTGAGCCATCTTCTTTGAACATGAGCCATTTCTTTTCTCCGCTTAAGCTAATAATCACCTGCGTAGGTCATTCTTCTCTTAATCCGCGTGAAGGCTAAGGTCCACGTAATCCTCACAATCCTTGATTTTTGTGAATCACTTGTGAAAATCATAAGATTATTACTTCTAATAACCACTATCATAAATCTATAAATAGCAGAACCCTTTTTATTATTAGAGATCTGAAAATTCTTACGCAAAAGTCATGCCGAAAACTTCTCCAACTTTGATTCTTTTATAAGAGACCTTAAGGTATCTCCGAGATTCTTTTTGTTCTCTTTTCTTTTTTCCTTTAACTCCTATTTAGAGTGTACGTGAGAGATAAGTCCATATTAGAATTCTGAATTCGGACGGTCTCCGATACGGGTGCATCTAGGATAAGAGTTACGACTCTTACCTAAATGTTACGACTCTTACCTAAGTATAATTTAGGGTTGCAATTTGGAATTACGCGTTACAGCATGCACCCAATTCTTTCTGTACTTTGAGGTAATTAGGCTATGTGGGTACAACCCCGTACTTAACTCTTAGTATGCTCGGATTCCAACCATAAATTTAATACTCGTATGGGTTGCAATCACTAATCTAAAGAATGATTTCGGACTTCGACACCTGAAATACTCATCTTCAACGAGTCATAACCATCAGATTTATCAGTCGCAATTTAGGTTATCACTCCCTCAAATATAGAGTTTGTATCTCAATCTTAAGATCGAAAATTCTTTTACGATAGTAAAATTGATTTTCTTGACTACACAAGTCGTGTCTGTCTTGTCCGTACCTGCCCTGGCCATACTTACCCTGATCATACCTGCTATGACCATACCTGCCGTGGCCACTCCCTTGCGATTCTGATCATCACTCCCTCAAATGTACGGTATGAATCTCAACCTCGAGACCAGAAACTCTTTTAAGATGGTAAAATCGATTTTTACCTACCTTGGCAGTACCTGCTACATTGCCATGGCCGTGCCTCCCCTCCCTCGTGGTTCAAGTGATCACTCCCTCAAATGTAGGGTTTGAATCTCAATTTCAAAATCAAAAATTCTTTTACGATGGTAAAATAGAATTTCTTGCCTGCCCTGGTGGTGCTTAGCTTGACCGTACCTGCCCTGGTCGTCCCTGTGTAGGCCGTCCTTGCCTAGGCCATCGCTTATACAGCTCTCGAGTGGGTTAAATATTTTAAAAACAGATTTATTAACTTTTAGTCAAATAATCATAATACGAGATCCTAACGAGATCCAATGGTGGATTTATTACATGTTGTTCAAATCTTGTGATTTGGTCAAATCCAATAGTGGACTCATTGGCTTTTACTCAAACGATCATAATACGAAATTGTAATGAGATCCAACGGTAGATTTATTATATGTTGACCAAATCTTATGATTTTGGTCAAATCCAACGGTGGACTTGTTGACTTTTGGTGAAATGATCATAATACGAAATTGTAAGGAGATCCAATGGTAGATTCATTACATATTAATCAAATATTATGACATTGGTTAAATCCAACGGTGGACACGTTGACTTTTGATCAAACGATCATAATATGAGATCGTAACGAGATACAACGGTGGATTTATTGCATGTTGATCAAATCTTGGGATTTTGGTAGAATCCAATGGTAGACTCATTGACTTTTGGTCAAACGATCATAATACGAGATCGTAATGAGCCTATGGTGGATTTTTTACATGTTGACCAAATCTTTTGATTTTGGTCAAATCTATCAAATAACTAGTTGAATTTTATTCAAACGGTCATAATATGAGACCGTAATAAGATCCAACAGTGGAATTACTATATATTGATCAAATTTCATAGTGGTGCTTAAATCTAACGGTGGATTAATTCATTAACTTTGCGTTAAATGATCGTATTATAAGATCATCACAAAATAATCTATGGTGATCAAATCCTAAGGAATTTATTGATATCCAACCCGTGATTAGATACCCCATAGCCAAAAGTGCTAATTCTTTGGATGACTAGGCATCAGAAAATGGATCCGGTGTTTGAATTCGTCTTTCAGACAAGTAAGCATGAATTTATTACGAGACTTATCCACAAATTCCTCATGCCCTTATTTGACCATGCCTATCAATCGGATGGGTCTAACTTTTGGAGAATGGGCTCTCGTCTCTGACATCCTTTATTTCACATCACCCGAGTCTCTAACGAAGAGAGCAGACTGCGCGTCCATCTCGTACCGTGAAGACGAAGATATTAATAAAGACTTAAACTTATGATTTATTTTGTTTATTTCACAGATGTAATTACTTTACTTTTCTTTAGTAGTTTTTAATCAGAGGTATTCGATTTTGATGTAATTAACGGAGAATCAATTGCGATATCCGGAAGTGTAAAATCTATGATTTTCAATAAAGCCCTCTCCTAGCGAGGGAAAATCTGTTATGATTGGTTTATGTTGGATTTACCTTCTATGTAAATTTGTTGTTTACAATCACCCACTTAACAAGTTTGACCCACCAAACCATTTTATAGTGTTTTGTGAATGGACCGCTCAACTGCCCAAATTTTGCAAAAGAATCGGCCAGTTTTATAGCCTTGTTGAAATGTTTTTCATTGCATTGTATGCTATTTTGTTGGCTTTGTGAATCTTATTTCTCCACTCAATTCTGGTCAAGAATAAACTCTATGTTACTCTACCATTCATCATGTTGTTTCTCAATATTTCTCTTCACAATCCATTATCTATTTGGGAGAATTCAATTGACTTAGAATTAGTGGAGGCTGCTACGAGACTCCAAAACATGAAGAGCCCAAGTGACACCAAACTCAACCAGATTGTTTCTGAGTCACCTCAAAGTCTGTAAAGACCCAGGTAGATAGCCTTTAATCCTTGGTCGTGCGATAGTTTGTAATGGTTTCGGAAGTTGAAAGAGTTCTAAGAAACTTGACATGTAAGTAAAGAGTTGTGTGCTATTTAGATCATTTTGATCTCAGATGGAAGGGCCAAAAAGTTGAGATTTATAAGCCAATTGGTATGGTCTACAAGATAGTGGCCATCATTACATTAATGACTACTACTCTGTGCCGGAAAGTAACTCTTGACACTCTTCCTCAAGCCGCAAAATATAAATCATAGATGCTAAGCTTGGACTGAAGTCTTTCCAACTCATTTTGATGAAGTGCTTTTCCAAAAAAATCGGCTAACTTGTTCACTGTCCTCACATAAATAGTGACAATCTCATTTGTCTCCATCTTTTTCCTAACAAAGTGGCAATCCGCCTATGTGTGTTTGGTTCTTTCAAGAAATACATGACTATTGACTAAGCATTCAGATGCTTCAATGTCACGGTCACAGTATAATTTCTTAAGTCCTTTCACCAGGAAACCAATCGCAGTCATCAGTGTCCTTGCCCACATGAGTTCACATAATGGTAAAAGGGATTGCTCTGTAATTGGATTCAGCACTAGAATTTGACACAAAAAATTTCTCTTCTCCTAGTGACTAGATTATCTCTAACGAAAAGGTGCAATGACCAGTCATTGAGCGTGTATCAAATAAGGATCCAGCATAGTCTACATCTGAATATCCCTCAATGCAAAGATTATCATTTAATTTGTAAGGGATTCGTCAACTAGGACCACCTTTTAACTACCTTAGTTCTAATAACCGCTTCCATATGAGGTAGACATAGTGCTTACCTTTTACCTTTTAAGTACCTTAGTTCTAAGGACAGCTTACATGAACGAGAAATGGCTTCCTAAAAAGAGGCAACCTGGCATAGTGCTTATATGAACTAGCTTCCTAAAAAAGGGCACACCTAAGTTATTTCTTCTTCTTTCTCAACTCGGGCAAGTCGTACAACTTTGGTGAGTAGTATAAATCCACCCGAAACCCACTTGAAACCCTTCCGAAATAAACCCGAAACCTCTTGAAACCCACCCGAAATCCTCTTGATACTTACCCAAAATCCTCTTGAAACCCACTTTGAAACCCACTAGAAATCCACTGGAAACCCACTTGCAACTCTCTTGAAACCTACCCAAAACCCCCCCTCTTGAAACCGACTTGAAACCCTCATTGCCATCGTCAACGCGACTTACCGGAGTTAAGGAAGAAGAAGAAGTCGTCATCATACCAGTGGATTTCGGGTGGATTCAAGTGGGTATGAAGAGGGTTTTGATTTAGGGTTTAAGTTTGAGGAGGAAGAAGTGGGTGCTTCAGGTTGGTGCTCTATTTTTGTTTAGTGTAAAAAAATAAAAAAATAAGTGGGTGCCCTTTACCTTCACTAATTTCTAGATAACAAGTGCGTGCTTTCAGCAGGTGGGCGCTTTCAGTAAAGGGGTGGGCGCAAATAGAGGTACCCTTTAAATAAATCACCTTACCAACCAGTCTACAATATCTGCCGGAGCCATCAAGTAACTCTCCCTCATCCAGAATCAAAATCTGATTTGGATTCATACGAGTTTCTATGAGTCTAGATCCAAGGATTTCAATCTCAGCCAACAACTCCATTACATATTTCCATTGACATAGATAAATTCCTATCTCGGATATAATTACTTCAATAACCAAAGGGAGCGTAAATGATCCAAATCATTTGTATAAAGATTACGATTGAAGATGACTCTTCAAATTCTCAATCCCACGCCGGTCACTGCCATTGAAGATGATGCCATTAATCCACAAACCCAAAACAAGTGTACCAGTTGTACTCTGTCTAACAAATACAGAGTAATTTACATGACATTGTTTCATACCATATGCAACAACAACCTTACTAAATTTGTGGAACCATGTCATTGGAGATTGCTTCAGCTCATAAATATCCCTTTTCAAGCTACACTCCTCCTCTGACCCCCCCTGAGAAACAAACTTAAGAGGTTGCTCCATATACCTCAATGAGATGACAGCGAAGTAAAGTATTTTTCACATCGAGCTGGGAGATTCCTGGTTCACTCAAAATTATGACAAATAGAGAATGAAACATTGCTACAGGCAAGGGTCTCAAAATAGTCTACTTTGAGAGTTTGGGTCTATCCTTTAGCAACAAGTCGACCCTTGAGTCACTCCAAAAATCAATCAAGAACTATGTTACTTAATTCGCCCCTCAACCCTGTGAATGGCGAACTGGTTTGGAGTGCACCACAGTTTGCCATTCGATTAGGTGATGTTTGGACCCCGTGACCTTTCCTGTGTCGAGCTCTTCTATCACACTTGCCTAACCAAGTACGCAGACAGCTGCTATTGCTATACAAAGTTAATATTATTAACTACATCTCAATTTCTTGATAAAGTACAAAAAAAATATAAAAATAGACATTAAAAACACACCCTTCCCATAGTGAAATCTGGTTTGGATGGGAGTAGCAAATTGCGAATTGTGAACTTGAATTCGAATCAAGCAAATTGCGAATTAAGTAACTTAGATCAAGATGATATTTCCTCTTCCATTACAACCTTCCAACCATCATGTGAAAGAGTTTCCTATAGGACATATGAATATAACCTAAATAGATAGCTAATACAAACGTACGATACTCAAATGAAAGTTCACCATCGGAAACAAACTTAGAATTTGGATGTTCTATACAAGTACGCTTACCTTTATGAATAGAAAGAGGGCAATCATTGGGCACAGATCCTAGAGGTGGATCTTCCATTGAGGGAGACAGTGAAAGAGAAGGTTCAGTCGGTGAATTCTGTTGCGCTTCGCCCTTTTTTTCTGATGGGTATGTTGTCGTTGAACTTGTAACCTTGGGGTTGCAATATTGCCAACCTTCCGTCAAGCTACAAGGCCAACCCCTCGCTTTTTGTTTTTATAATTGATATTTTGTTTGTTGGCTTTCAAAATTTGTGCAAAAACTCCATTTAAAGTTTCAGCAACATGAGTGACAGATGTGCTAACTGTCATTTGCACTAGTTGAACATATACTTTCTCAGCAGGCTTGATGGAAACCACAGAATTATTAGGAGAAGACATAGGAAGAAAACTATCAGTATAGTGTGAACGTGTGACCTTCAACTTGGCTTTGGTAGAAGGGAGTAGACCCATAGAAGGTCACATCCGTACACACAAAATGGTTTCGAAGAAATGGACTAAAGTAGTGATTGTCTTTTGAGTATAGGAATAACCAAGAAGTTAAGGTTTCCAAGTATGATTTTGAAGAGATGCTCTGACACCATTTTTTTTTATACTGTGGGTCTCCGGGCCTCTTAGAGAACTCGACTAATCCCACGGGCACGTGCACACCCCAGGTTAGCACATGGCGGGGCCAGCATGGAATATAAATCCCTAGGGTGACCTCAAGGGAGGATTCGAACTCATGTCTCCCACTACCTGAGGTTGATCCTAGCAGTAGAACTACTTTGAGGACTCATGCGAGCGTTAGGAGTTTACAACTTGTAACTATTCTCCAAATGATAAATCGCATCCATAATTGCATTGTTCATAATTGATTGAATCATGCATGATGGTAGGTAACCCAAAAGAAGACAAACTACCAAATTTTGGTGAACAAAGTGAAAAAGTGATTTGGGACCAATGCTGAATTTGCGAATTCAAATCTACACAATAATGATCAGAAGGATCCATAAAAAAATTAAAGGCAAGCATGAATCAAAGTAATCAATTTAATTTTCAAGTGTACGAAGACTATTCAAACATCATGGCCTATTGTAAAACATAGGATATTTTCTAAATCAAATCACTATTTGTTATCAAAAAGTAAATTATCCTTTTATTTATCAAAAACTTTAAATTTTTATAACTGTCGAAAAAAATCCATCACTCAGTTTATGTAGCTTTAGACACAAACATGATTGGTCTAGGGCCTCTAGGCCTTACGCTCATTGCGCTACCCAGCTTATTGATAAATCACCATGTTTAAGTAGATCCGGAATCTTAGACAAACTTTAAAGATTTCTCACATCCACGGTGCAATTTACAATTCCTTGGAATTATCCATCTTTAAAGATATATTCACATGTATTCCACCTTACTATAAATTAATGTTTTCTTCATACCAGGTATTGTATAACTGTAAATGAGGACCAAGTAGATTTCTTAAAAAAAAAACACTTGGCACTTTTGAGCACTCGGTGGATGGTTGACCTTTCCCATGATTCCTGCATTATAGTTTAGGGGGTGAAGGCATAATTAGCCAAAAAGGATTGGGAATATAAAGTTTTGCAGTAATATACCGAAGCGGAAAAGTTTTGCATAATCAAGATGCACCGTATTCTGGTGTCCTTGAAATCCGTGAATACTAGTTTGAAATTCGTAAATATTCAAATTTAACTCCAAAACCTAAACTAGAATTCATGAACTCATGAACCAGTAAAATAAAGAAGTAAACATGAACCCTATTCACGGCCAATATTTATAAATCAAATTGTACAATATATTGTCCAGAGAACAACAAATAAAATCACACAGAAATACAGTATCTATTTAGTTCCTCCAAGAAAATCAATCGTAATACATAATTAATATTTATTATTATTTTTTTAAATACCAATATTTCCCAAACCGCAGGTGAATAAACTTAGATCTGCAGCAATTTTAATACTCGGAACTTTTCCCATAAAAAAAAAAAAAACTTAGAACTTCAGAAGACCGCAACAAACAAAGAGAGTAAAAAGTCTTGAAACAGCAACTCAAGCTGAGTAAAAGCACGGACTTATCAGCAATAACAATCCCATGATAAATCTGTGCAATGAAGTACTCATCATTCGGGAGAATTTCTTAAGTCGACTTAGAAGAACCTGCGAACCACTTTCCATAGATTTCTGTTTTGGTGCAACGTGGAATTCAGATGCATTGTTTAGGTCTATTTTTTTTATTTTTTTTTTAAAGGAGAGCCATTACTTGCTCACATTTTTCAAGTGATTGCACCAAATTTAAAGAAACACTTAGTATTTTAGGGACATGTGATATGTAACAATGTAATATGAGTCGTCCGATTTGAAGTTCATGATCAATAGATCTTTGGTACATAAAATTGGAGTAAAACACAATACTTGTCATATGATCTATTGTAGTCAACTGTTGAATAATATAATAGCCTTTGGCTCCATTTAGTCAAATGATAAAAATTATATTTTGTTCTAATCTTTCGCAATTGATATCTTTAAATCATTGACTTCAAATCAAACGGTTTAGATGGTGTTTCACATAGGAGAGGTCACCAAACTTGCAAGTTTTTCTTTAAATTTGGTGCAATCCGATGCAATCACTTGAAACGTGTGTGCAATTAATGGCTCCCTAAAAAAAACTAAGCAAAAGTCAAAGATTGACTGATTTCTATGGTCTAGATTTCAAGGCTAAGTATTTTGGTTGTCATGTGAACCATTGGGGCACGCTCACCGTGTCATGTAGGGGCACACAACCCTTTTCCTATATATGTGTTAATAAAATGATAACCTCATTGGCTACAAAGTTTAAAAAAATCAAATTGTGTTATAAAGTCAAAGTTTGACCAAATATCAAACTTTAATTGATAAAAATTTACACTATCAAAATATAAATAATACAGTAATAATCACTATTTATTATTAAGATACACTTTTCAAATTGACTAAAGTTAAAATTTGAATAAAGTCTAATTTTGACTAAAAGTCAAACTTTGATAAATAAAAATGTGGCAATGTATTTTAAAGTTACAAATTAAAATAATGATAAATTTTTTTAATTATAATATTCTACTTATTAAAATTTATAATTTTTTATAAAAAATTAAACTTTGACCAAGAAAAAATTGCACTAATACGATATAAATTTATGTAGTAGTAGACTCTACCTATAAGCTGGTTTCGAGTTTGACTAAACATAAATTTTGTGTAAAAGTCAAAATTTGACTTTTAGTCAAACTATTAACTAATAAAATTGAGAACCTAATATCACACTATAAATCAACACGACAGTATCCTTTTTTTGCCGTCAAATCGTAGGAGTCAAAGTTAAATAAATACTTATTTTTAAAATAAAAGTCATAGTTTGACTCTAAAGTCAACCTTTGACCCCTAAAAATATAGTAATATATTATTAACTTACAACTTATTATCATGTAATTCAAACTTTGACCAAAGTCAAATATTAGTTAAAAAAATATGATTTAGATAATGTGGTGGTCATAATAATCGTGTTGGTATGATGATCATATAAATGAAAGTTACTTTTTAAAAGTTAAAAGATAATTTTTTTTTATTTTAGATTTTTTACAAGTAACTTTAGATTTTAAATGACAAAAAATTATTATTTTGGTAGTGGGAAACTCAATTCCAATCATTTAAAAGGTTGAAATGGTTTCCTCAAAAAGTAACTTGGTGTATGAAAATTCAATTTTCATGCGGGCCCACTTAATTTCATTTCCGCCTCCTTATATAGGTATAATTTCACCTGTGTACATTCCATGTTATCAGACAAGGCCTTAGTTTGTTGCACAATGATTATAATGGATAAATGGTTACACAATGGTTATAATGGATAACAATTAATCTCAGGGCATTTAAGTAAATTATATTTAATTAAAAGGAATTTTTTTTATAACTTTAAAAAGACTAGTAAAAGTGCACGCGTCTTGCACGTGTTGATTTAAATATAGGGAGATTACATTCAAATCTCTATCATATGATTCAATACAATGAATAGCTATCATCAAATTCAATAGTTAACCGCTTTAAATCATATATTAGAGATTATGTTTCGTGCCAATCTTTTGCATTAAAGATATTTAGATCATGATCTTCTAATTAGGTGGCTTAGATGGTGTTTTCACTTAGCATAAGTCCCCAACATACTAAGACTTTCTTTTAAAGGATAACTTTAACTACACCAACCAGATGTCTAAGGGGAACATAGTTGAAAAGTCAACAACTAATTTGAACAAAAGGATCTTGAGATTAATGTTATATCATCAATTGGTGCCCAACTTTTTTACTTAAACAAAAAAATTGGTGTACCATTAGATGGACAATTTTTGGTTCCACGTGGCGCACATAAGTTATCGAATCTATGTGGCACACATCATACTCAAACTTGATTTTCGATTGCTTATTGTAATCTGTTATGTGAACCATGTGGATATAAAAAAATTAACTATTGATACAACCATGATCTCAAGACTATTATGTTTATGATTGTGATGAAAAATGATCGTTATCATCAGAATCAAAGCAATCCATTGTATTTTTAGCTATAACGCACTTAAAATCTAAGTGGGTGCAAATAGAATGGATTGATTTTTGTTTCAATAATCTTCATCGTCTCATAGGACACCATGATGACAATCACTTTAAGATGTGTGTCAAGTGGAATCAACATCTAGCCGTTTGGTTTAGAAACCACGATCTCAAGATCTATTATTTAAAATATTGTAACGTAAAATGTAGATCTTTATCGTTTGATTCAAAAACAATCAGTTGCACTGAAAGAAACTTCGGTTGCAAAAAGCCCCACCATAAGTTGAATTGACCTAGAGATATCCTGAACAGTATGAGTAAAAGAAGTCCTATTTGTATAAGTAAATAATGGTTCTTATCATAAATTAGATAAATTCTAAATATAAAATATAAGGGTAGATAGGGTGATTTAGGGATAGCTAAGGTTAGTTTGAGATATTTTAAAAACAAAAGTGCTAAACTTTCTAACTCTTAATTTTGTTTTTAATATTAGTATTGTGAAAGTCCAAACACACTTGTTATTCTATAAAGTTATTTTATATATATATATATATATATATATATATATATATATATATATATATATATATATATATATATATATATATATAGTTTCTTTTCAAATATTTTTATGAGCACTAAAGATAATTCTATAAATAATCATTTTTTTTATCTTAATGTGAGACAAAATAAATCTTGAGATCATGGTCCTACCATCATACCACAAGATTTGATTCCACGTGAGAAACCTCTCAAAAAGTGATCCGTGAACTATATTTGATGTACACCCATGATCATGTTCATATTCTGGATCAAAATATGACTGTCTGATGGTAGACCAACAATCAGAAATTCTATTATGTTGAAATTTTGGATGAAAAAAATCACCATTGTCTGATTCAACTCAAATTTCATGTGGTTAAACCGCTGATTACTTTGACTTGACAGTGGAGATCGTTTTTCATCACAATATTCAAGATAATAGATATTGATCTTCAACATAATAAAACTTGGGATTATTATTCTACCATCAGACAATCATATTGTGATCCACATCCCAAAATATGAACATGATCACGGGCGTACATCATATGTGGTTCACGGATCACATTTTGACTCACAAGTTTTATTATTTATTATTTCACTTTATTAAATGTTTTTAACTTTTTATTAAATGTACTATTAAAAGATAAATTATTTGGTATTCCAGGATTGAAATTTAATATTAATATGCAAATAAAGAATAAACTGACCATCTACAAATTTTGAAGGAGCTTTGCAAATAAATTGAAGTTATTATAATTTTCATACTTTTAATATATAGTACATTCTTGTTGATCATTTAATCATACCATAGAACTAATCGCTGATCGAACTTTTAAGTCATAATCAATTTATATTGATCAATTTGAAGCAGAATGATTTCTAATAAGGGATAATTATTTGAAAGAGTTAGTCTACAATAGATGTCCACTTATCATGGGCGGTAAATCAATCCACATGTTAGCGTAACTGTGTGACATGTACGAATTTTCAAGCATTGGCCATCAGATTCCCACAATTGGAGTAAGATGAGGTATCAGGTTGGGTTGAGTTAGGTCGAGTCGACCCGAGATTTTAGGGCCATATTCTTTTATAGTACGCTCATAATCTCAAGATTCCTTGTATTGAAGATTGGGGCCACTAAAAAAAATGTGTTTATTGGAGAAGGCTTTTGGCCGTCTCCAAAGGTGTCTAAGTCGTCTCCAATAGTATTGGAGACGGCTTCCATGTAGTCTCAAATAGTCCCGTCTCCATTGTCTTTGGAGACCAAATGGAAGTCGTCCCTAATAGTTAAGGTTATTGGAGACGACATATAGCCGTCTCCAAAGATATGTTAGAGACGTCTCTAATAGGTCATCTAGCCATTTCCAAAACTTATTGGAGATGGCTTTAAGCCGTCTCCAATTAGTGACCTCCTGTTATTAGAGACGGCTTTTAGTCGTCTCCAACATTTTATTTAATATTTAATAAAAAAAATTTATGTCGATAATTTTTATGCAAATTTTTTTTTTTAAATACTATTATTTTTTATTGCTTTTTTTTAATGCAATTTTTTTTAATGCATTTTTTTAATACTTTTTTAAGGCAATTTTTTTTATTCCGAGAACAAGTTGATGGTGTAGACAGCATATAATGATACCTCCAGCTACTAAAACAGAAAGAATGGACAATTGAGAGATCCTTCTCTGGATCGAACTCCTTTAATTGATTGAAACCATTTTTATTTTCAAATTACAAAAAAATCATTCATTCTGCCAAATTATTTATATACAAGTAAGGGACTTATATTATTCACGGCAGGCGGTGGTCAGCAAATAAAAACTCCTTTTGGATACAAAAAGTTGAATATGTGACAATGGCAAGCTGATGAATCACATCATGTCTGCAAGAAGGTACAACCTCGGCGTTGACCTCAGAATAGTTTCATCAAGGTCTCTAATCCACTCCAAAAGCCTCCACTGTTTCCACTTCCACTTGAACTGTAGCAGGCACTGATGATTACTCATTTTCTATCTCTAGAGCTTTCCTGCTTCTCCTGCAACTGCTAGTTTCTGCATGGTAGGGACCATTGAAAACAAAAGAGGATGACATATAGATTTGAAAACACCTTTCTAAATTTACTAATAATCACAAAAAGCACTTCATGAATATATATTACAAGGAAAAACTAATGAGTAGTGACGACTTCAAAAGGAAAAATAAAAGAAAAAGTCTGACATAAAATCAATCACTTAAGTTCAAAACCCATGCAGTCAAGAAATGAAAGCCTAACTAGCATGCACAAAAGAAGGTTGTTGTACAATTGGAAACTTCTACAAAATAGATTAGCCTCTTAAATATGAATCAAATTGTATTTCCCTCCTTTTTGCAATTTAAATTAGAATACCTTCTTGAGATTTGATTAACAAGAGAGAGAGAGCAGTCTAAAACAACTCCCATCTAAAACAACTCCGTCGAAAAGAAATCAAGATTGGTAAACCAAAGCAAAGTAATAAAAGCAGAAGTTTTAAGATAAAAATGGTATAATGTGCAGAAGCACATAAAGGGAAACTAAATGCCTAAAGATCTTTCCCCGTTCCACATAAATCAACGTTTCCAATTTTGGGAGCAAGCTAGCAGTATCAAAAGGAACATACAAATGTATTTGGCATCAATGATTAATTTTTCCAGAGAAAAAGCACTAGTAGTGGTCTTCGAACACACATTAAGAATTTCGTAATGATAGAAAACAACACACATTATCCATTCATATACCTTCAATAGGTACTCTACAACAAGGTTTGTCTTTTGTCCCTCCAAAGGAAATGCCTGAAAGGGAAAAATAAAAGTAGAATGAATATTGGAATCAACTTGGATTAAAAAATAAATTATAACACAAACAGAAACATTTTGACTAGTACTTACCTTCATGAATATATCAAGATCCTCATCAGGTATTATTCTAGCATTCGTCTCTCTTCTCGAAAGTTCCAAAAGCATATCTATAACAGGTAGCCATGCTCCAGCATTAGGGTGGGTGTCATAAGAAAAATTCATCACAATGACTTCCTTAAATTTACCATATTTAATTCCAACGCCTTGACATCACACTGAAACCTCAAGAGTTTCCCTGACCGTCATCTCCGCTATATGCCAGTCATCCTGACTAACATAAGCCGATGTCCTCTGAGGAACAAACTCATCCAGCCCGTGTCCATTATATGTAATGCTCCCTGATTTCTACATAACACACTAATCTTAGTTACAAGCAAGAAATTATCAAACACTTACAAAGACAACATATCATGCAGTCAAGGTGGTACAGCTTTACTTTTGAAAGAAAATTAGAAACCCATTCCTTTGATATGAAGGCACTTTAGACACTCTTTTATCGATATAGGAGGTATAGGGTAACTGACCCATCCACACTTGAGAGTGAACAGGTCATTAATTCCGTATACGGGACTCATATTGGCAGGAGTGGTGTCATGTGGTGCATGGGGCGATCATCTAGATTGGATTTGATCCTCAGGTTGCATCGAAAAACTTTTCCCACCATGTGATTAAGAGCCTAAAAGCAATCTATTTTAGCTATTCATTTTCTGGCACTTCTAGCCTCTTCATCACATGGTAGAAATAGTTTTTTTATGCAGGCTGAATCCGATCTATATGATGGCATGGTGAACCACTCGGCACCACATGGCACCAAAATGGTTCCACATGTACATGATATGAATACCTGTAATAGCCCGAAAAATCACACAAACTATGACCTCGGGATCCGTGCCCGATCGGTCATAGGTTTGACCAAATGGAAGCCCAACAGTCAGTATGTAGTGGGATGAACGGATGAGATGTGAAAAATAGAATGCCTATGTGATGTGTGTTGTAAATGTGAAGTCGCATACACCTACCGCGGTGTATGTGCTCAACACACAAGAGAGAAAAAGGGGATAAAAGGATTTAATAACCCTAGATGTGTATTGTTGGTTATTGAAGGAGAGTGAAGAAGAGAGAGAGAGAGAAAAGTAAGAGAGGAGTTATTGCAACCGATTGGAGGGGGGGGGATTCAAGAGACAAAAGCCGGATTCAACGCGACTTGGATCCGTTAGAAACCAAAGCTGGAACCCTAGCCTTCCAACCCTAGATTTGAAATCAACTTGAGAGCTATTCAAGGTAAATTTTTTGTAAATAAGATGCATAGATTATAGGGGTTAAGTTGCAGTAAAATGTGGGTTAAATCATAGGATAATGGCTTAGAAAAATAGAAGAAAAAGTATGGAAAAAGATTGGGAAGAAACATTTCGAAGGGTAGATCGACAATTTCGATTAATCGAAATTGGGTTTGATTCATCGAAATTGGCGAAGTTGAAGAGTCGGAGGACCCGATTTGACTAATCAATTTGGATTTCGATTAATCGACTTTGGATTTGATTAATCGATTTGGGAATCGATTAATCGTTGAGAACCTCCAGTGGACCCGAGGTTGGAGGAAATAACAGGAAAAATCGACTAATCGAAATGGGATTTGATTAATCGATTTTGGTTTCGATAATGGATTTGGAATCGATTAATCAACTTGTGAAACCCGACTATTAGAACTAAGAGTCTGCCTTGCGAAAAGAAGGATTTCAATTAATCGAAATTGGATTCGATTTATCGAATGAAAACTCATTTATTGACGTTGAATTTACTTCGAAAGAAGAATTTCGATTAATCGAAATTGGATTCGATGTCGAATGACAATTCATTTATTGACGAGAATGGACTTTCTTGAAAAGGAGAATTTCGATTAATCGAAATTGCTTGATTAATCGATATTGACTTTCGATTAATCGATTTTGGAAATCGATTAATCGAATCGATTCGATTAATCGATTTTGGAGTTCGATTAATCGAGTAAACTATGTTGACTTTTGGTTTGACTTTAAGATTCTTGGGGATCTTATACCTTCTCTATGGCATCCTTTGTGATGTGTTTCACATGTTATATGGTACCATAGGTGGTGCGTGAGAACGAGTGCACAAGGAGCCACGCGGACCTTGATGCATTGATCACTAAAGACTTGAGGTAGGGAACACCTAACATGTACTTTATTTTACAAGAGCATGTATGTAGTGATATCAATTCAATTCAAATGTTTTTACTACTCAATGATTATGAAAAGTGTGCGTGTGTGACATTAGGAGAGAACTTAAATGAACCATCCCTGGGGATGATGAAGTGAAGAAGTAAAGGCATCGGTGTGATGAGTGAATGGATACATCCGAGGATGTATCCATGATTGAATCATGCTTGATGAGGCCTAAGCGATATAAGATAGCACAATTACGGTGAATAACTATATGTAAGGCAATCGATATTTTTGTTATTTGAGGTTTGATAGGTTACCCCACCGACGTGGCGGGATAACCACGGCGACGCGGGATATCCGTGACCGTCGGCTAATCCGTAGCGATCGCGGAGGCTTATCCGTCTGAGTAAGCACACCCGAGGTGTTGATGAGATGTGAAACCCGCCACCAATCCCGAGGAAAGGGCTTGGTACTATTGGTATTCCTGTGAATACATTTAAAAAGCTCTATATAGATGACGATGAAGGGTATCTGTCGGGGCTCGATGCTATATTGCTCGGGATTACTTAAGTTGAAGTTTAAGTTTTGCTTTAGGCCTTCTCAACATCATTCATGATTAACTAAAAGACATGAGTAATCTACGATTGAAGTGTTTTAACTGTTTTTCATCAATAAATGCATAGACATATCATGCATGCATATCATAGAATACATGTGAGTTATATTTTATATGTTCAATTGTGTTCTGTTCCCTATTGAGCTAGGATGTAGCTCACCCTATAGACTATACGTCGCAGGTCCACTGCTAGCAGCTGCCGAGGCTTCAGGAGACGCTGACCCCGGTGAGTCGGACCTTGCGGCCGGCGAGGAGTTAGAGCCACCTCCAGAGGACTTCTTCTAGAGGACTCTGCTGTGCGACTTTGAGGAGTTTTAGTTGGAGATTGTACGGCTTGGTATGTCAAGCCTGGTTTTTGATTAAACCTTGTGTATATGGATATCAGAGTATTCTTTTGGGCGAACCATCCATGATGATGGTTATCATCGATGGTTCGGATCGGTTCTCCCTTCATGCAGAGGCATGAGGGTAGAACTGTCTTTTGAGAAGTATTTCTATGTAGATTTAAATTCCGCAAGTTGTTCTTATTTATTTTATGCTTGATATACCAGTGTTCCGTGCATAGTTGATGGGCACGGTCAAGATGATCGTGCTGATGGCGCGGGTTTCGGGGTGCCGAAATCCGGGCTGTCTCAATACCTGTTAAAAAGATAATAGATAAAAGGAAATTGAAAAAAATATATATACAATGAGCACATATGTGTGTGCGAGCATATATGACTTAGTCATGAACCCGTGATATCAAGAAAGGGCACTCCTCTAGGATTATAAGAAAAGCTCATATAGATGCTTCTTGTATAAGTTTGGTCAATGCAGATCGTCCACGACAGTCCACCATAAAGACTGGTGAAGCAGGGTGCTCTAGGCTTGGTGAACACATATTTCCCTCGGTTCACATATCTTACACGACTCATTAACTGATGAAAACAGCTGATTTCACCCACGAACTATAGCATGGGACTCAAGGGCCTTAAACATAAGTAAACTAGATGGCCAGTTTCCCAAGATTACTAGGTTTCTATTTCATAAATCCCTCCTAACTTCTCCCTAAAGATGAGAAGTTAAGGAAATGCCCTAAGATCATTTGTAATATATATATATATATATATATATATATATATATATATATATATATATATATATATATATATATATATATATATATATATATATATATATATATGTTATTAAGGTTATGCATAACAGTTTTAACCATGAATTGGATAGATCAATAAAACAAGGACAAATTCTTTTTTATTTGGATGAAAAGCATTATATAGTGACTTGCCAGAATTTGTGGCCATAATTATAACATAATAGTTTTAAAGTATATGTGGTTTTACAAGGAAGACCTACTTCTGAAAACCCTTTTAACAACTGAAAATATCCCTCTATCGCCCCAAGCTGGATAAAAAAAGGTTCCCTAGCTAACCAATCTCAAAAGAGAAATTAGTATTAGGTGATAGGGAGTAGAGACCAGTCCCAATGGTGATGCTTGAACCATCGATATTGTACAAATGACACACATGTTTATAGATCTATGTCCATGAAGCAAAAATCCATAGAGATGTGTATTTGTCTAATGATCCTGACTGTCCAATCAAGAGCTTGTAAGAGATTACAAATGGATGGTTAAAGCGTGCAAGGAAATCAGCCACATTTAATGCAAAAAAAAAGTAGTATGATCTTATGTTAGACCATTGGAGTTCCCCTATTAGCATAATCTATTGGCAATGCCATCTATGAGCATAAATTTCTTAACACTTGGACATCTTGTATTATATAAGAACACCATCATCAAGTGTACAGTATAGGTTACCCTCTTGGACAAATTCTTGTATTATATAAGAACACCATCATCAAGGAAATTAGATAATCTGTTAAACCAAACTCGAAATATTCTTTGACCTCACACTACCTATGCCAGTTAGCACAACTAAGTCCAACAATAACAGATGATAACATGCAGACTGCACCAAAATTATAACCTAGATTTTGATATCCTTGTTAACAGAAATTAAGGGCAAAGGAAACATACAAACAGTTTGGATAGACCGAAAAGCAAGCATACAACATTGTGTCAGTAACCTCAGGACTTAGATCACCAACAAAAACATTAAAGTGCCCTGAAGAACACAGATATTATTGGGAGCACACACTTGAGAAGTGAGACACGGCCAATAAACAAAACAAAACAGTCAATGAAAAAGGAAACGAGAATGGATGCAAATATTAACCTGAAGTATCCTCCCTCTAGCCACTGGCATATGCCCATTTCACCTTAATAGCCTGACCATAACTGTATAATGGGTAAAACGATTATGGAAGTCATTCATATAGATGCCATCAACTGGCGATGATTTTCAAATAAAACACACAAACTATGGTTAAATATTCTTAGTTCTTCCAGCTGTCTTCCATGCAGTGTCATAATCGCAATAGCTGCAGATCTTTGGTCATGGTAGTCCATAAATCCAAAAGATGGAAAAAAAAATGGGACAATTTGATGGTAACAAGAAGGCCCCTCAAAGTAAACATGCAGGCATAACAGCCGAAGCCTGGACTGTAATAATGAAGATAATAACAACAAATATTCTGCAGCAAGCATATATATGCTAGTAAAGTAATCAAGAGACATATAGATAGATAGAAACATAGATAGAGGCAAAGGCAGAGACAGAATTGAGCAGACAACCACAGAGAAAATTTGATTTCTACACCATCAATCGTAGAGTAATCAACCAAGAACATAGCATTGTTCTTGGTTCTCGAACCAATTCACGCTGAATGAGTGGAGAAATAAGACTTGCAACTGAGTTAAATAAAAGTCCTTTGAGAAACCAGAACCAAAATTCACATCCATTAAAATGGTTCCTAGCAACCCAATTCATCTCTCAGCCCAACTAACCAATCAAATCAAAAACTAAAAACTTCACCCACCACTCATTTGAATAAGGACATCACTTTATAAATTATATCATAAAACAGAGATCATATAGACCACCCATTTGAACAAGAACAGAGAACCATGTACCAAATCACAGAACCCATATCGAATTGAAATCCGAAAAAACCCATATGGAATCTCCCTTTTTTCACCACGCATTTGAACAACAACAGAAATTCCACACAGTGGATCAGCAAACCCTTGTCAAATAAACACCCAAATTTTTAATTCAACCACCATAAAAGCTCAAAAATACTCAAAAGTTTGGGAGAGGAAAAAAATAGTTCAAGAGAAAATTGTACCAGAGACTTCTCTTTCGCTTTTTGCAATTTCTTCAACTCTTTTGATTTAGCTTTCCTCTTGGCATCTTTTTCTGCCTAAACATCCACATTACCAGAATTACAATCTCTCCCATCTATCAAAAGCATCCTAAGAAAAATTTAGAATCTCCCATTCCGAGAAATGAACTCACTCCAGTTAAAATCCCCTAATCCAAACCTGCAAAATAATGACTTAACTAAAAAATTCTAGAACTCAAAAAATGAAATGGACCAAATAATCCATGTTTTATGTTGCTTGAAATGATAGTCCTTATACTTGAGGGCAAAAAGGTAGAAATTGTTATATTACAATTAAATGTGAGAAAGATATTGAGATGGACCGAAATTTTTGCCAAAATATAGTCATAAACATAGGATTGCAGACAAACTAACAAGCCTCATCAGTATTTGGACAAATGTAGCTCTTTGGCTTTGATTGAATCCAAGAACTCTAAATGACTTCCCATGACCTTCCATCAAAGGAAGAGAATCCAATGTATCCATTGTAAACTTTTCATTTATATAATTCGGTTTGAGGTTGTAGGGGTCCTCACCCTTTCTTGTTAAAGGACAGTGTTGTATGCGGTAGGGTCCTCACCCTGACTGTAGCAGGGTCAGTACAACTCTTTAATTAATGTTACCGAGTTCTTAAGGAATTCTTGGCCTTAGAACTGATTTCTTAAGGAAACCAAGGTTCAAATCTCCTAACATATAATTTACTTTTAATATTTTATAAAATTAATAAATCGCTAAAATAACCAACTAGTTCAAGCAAACTGGCTCGCGGTTCAGTAGGGGGCTCAACAAATAGGGTAACCCTGGTTAGAAAACCCAGTTGGAGTAGTAAATCTTACAGAACCAACAGATTGGAAGTTTTTGCATAGATCAATATCAGAAATTATACTGTATCTAAACCAGTATTCTTACTTGGTCTGCAGGTTTGGAAAGAGAGGATAGTCCAATCTTGTTTTTGGAAACTGAAATAACATCTTGACCCCACACAGAGAAGCTAAAAATGCCATCCGAATGAACTCTATAAGCGTTCAACCAGCAGTGCCATCACAATTCTCATGCATTGGTCAGTATATATATATATATATATATATATATATATATATATATATATATATATATATATATATATATATATGTCATGTATTACATTATCATAAGACACCATGGATTATGAAAGTAAATAGTTGAGTGAGCATATTTGTACTACCTTCTCAGGTCCCAAATTCGCAGCGTTCTATCAAGAGAGCTAGAAGCCAGCAAATGATCCTTAGGTGCTTCCAACTACAAACATCATAATCAATATGCAACATAAATTTGTTAAAATTTATTTTTTTTAAAACGAATAATAACAAGGCAGCAAATTGCATAATTAATGCGCAACATAAATTTGCTAAAATTTAGAAAATAAGATAAATTTAAAAAAAAAGTAATAATAAAATAAAATAAAATCTGCTTTGGCAATTTCGCCGCTTACCTTAGTAATATAGCCATCGTATCCAAGATGATGACGATGCACCACTTTCTGCTTGCAATTTTTCGACCCGCAGGAGCAAATGGCTGACACAAGAGAAGATAAAGAGTATTCACTGGCTTCGCTCTTCCATAGATGCAGTTTCTGGTCTTTTGCAACATCAATTAATCTGCATAATGTAATCTCAAGTTGAGAAATGATACTCTTCTCAAAGTTTTCACCCGAGTAAGATGCTAACATTTTGAAAAGAAATCCAGATAATAAAACAGCTACAATAGGGAAAACAAATTTAGATTACAAGACAAGTGGAGGAATATGAAGACGGGACAATGAAGAACAGATACTTCCAAGGCCCATAGTTGGAGAATATATTTAGTTGGAATGCTTAAAATCAGGAAGAATGAAAGACTCAAGTGACTTAAACAAATAATTGTGAATTAATACTACTTCAACTTACAGATCAAATGATCACTTTAAATAAACTGCTGATCCTTAGCTGATCCTTTGGAGAATACTTAGCTGATCCGTTGGAGGGTGCAGATATTTCTGACTCACCCAAATCATGTTTGAAAAAAAATATCGATCCTCTTCAAGAATCCCAAAGTGGTTGTACTAGTTCCAAAGGAACCATTGGGTTTGATGATGATGTTTGGAAAGACACAAAGACTGAAGTGGCTGCAACTTTAGCCTCATCAGTGCAGGTTGAAGAAGACCCTGTAGGTGAAAATTCATTGGGCCATGTCCAGCAAGTTGCAGCTGAAGGCAACGCGAAACTGGACATTAGCACTGTTCAACAGATTGATAAAAGGCTGACCGAGAATGGCAATTATCTTATTGAAGTTGGTTCTTCAATGGAACCTGCTTCTGACACACGAGTTGACAAGCATTTAGTGGATTATACTGCAGCCAAAACCTTGCTTCTCATATGTCAGGGGATGACGAGCTCGAAATTTCTAATTGTAGGAAGGAAAAGCCTGAATGTTCGTCAGATCTTGGTTGTGATGGAACACAAAAAGTTATTGTGATGAACAAATAAATACATTCTTGTCGTTTATTGTGATCCCTGCCTTGCCAATATTCATCTTGCTCTTTCTTTCTCCATGATAATGCATTTGGCCTGCAAAGTTTTCATTTCGAAGAGATTCTTATTTAATTTCTTGTCTATACAAGGTTTTCATATCTTTTGCTACATGATATATGTGTTGGAACTGCTGAAAAGTGTGAGTGATTTGGAACCTTTGGTGGAATGCTAGAAACATTAATGTATTTATATGAAGCAAATTTATGACTTGTATTGGAATGTCTTCTATTACTGGAATACCAGTAGTGTTGCACAATGAGATACTCATATTGAAAGTTTAAAATCTCGTACCAGAACCCTTGAGACAATATGTACTGATTTCTTGATACACATTCGTATTAGAAGATATAGCGTTAACAAAGAGAGATGTGCTGTATTGCTAGTCTCCAATACAGAGATTTCTCAGACAATATGTCTCACTGCTGGAAGTGTGGGTCATATTGGAACTTTTGTTGAATGCTAGGAACATGATTGTATTTTAGCATGCAGCATATTTTTACTTGCATTGGAAGTCTTCCATCAATATGATATAAGTATAGCTGTATGGCATTGCTAGATATACTCATATTGAAGGTTTAAAATCTTGTGATAGACCCCTTATCATTTGGCTCCAATACTGAGACAAAATATACTAATTAATTGGTAGACAGTTGTATCAGAATTTACAATAGGGACATTGGGTTCAAAGCCTGCTGCATCTCCTACAGAAGCTAACTATAAAAGCAAGGCAAAGGGTGAAAAGTTGCTAAAAGATCAACATACATATATAAGGTTGTTTGGTAAATTGATATAAATTGATATATACCACTATGACACATGTGACATCACATTTGCAGTTGGAATGGTAACTATTAAGCCAATACATGCATAAACCTCGAAAATCGCATTTGAGTATGGTGTAATGGGATTCTAAGGTGCTTGAAGTCGTCCCCAAGAAAAGTGATTATGTTTGGAAATCATGTAAACCTTGGCATTCAAGGTTATTCTGATGTTGACTGGGTTGGCTCACAAGAAGATTTATTAGAATATACCTTATTAGATAACTATCCACTTACCCATGTTCATACTCACTTTTAGATAACCGCTGACGGTTATATTTGTAATCTTATTTCTACACTTTCTGGTGTGAGAATACAGAAACAAACCGTAAACAATGTAATTGATTGTGCCCATTTGTCTTCTTCTTCTCTCTTTCATCTTCTTCTTTTTTTCTTCTTTATTTTATAATTTTAACATGGTATCAGAGCCATGATCCTGGCATTACTTCTACTATCATATTTTCTCTTAGCCTTCTATCATATTTTCTCTTAGCCTTCTATACTCTATGTGGATATCTTTTCCTATATCTTCTCTAGCCTTATATATTCTACGTGGATGCTTTTTCCCATATTTTTTCTGGCATTTTGTATCTATGTGGATGTCTTTTCCCACATTTTCTTTGGATCTTTATTTTTTCAAGATCTCTTTAAAGAGACTTGTCATATGATCCATAGTTGGGAGAGATCATGACAGACTTGATCTAGCCACCGGCTCCGACAGACTCTAAGATGAGCGGGATGTGATAGTGATGGACTTCATAGACAAGCGGTGACCACCAACAAGCAAGATTGAGTTTGAGAGATATATCGTGAATCTCTGTGGTTGTTACGTAATTGCGTAACTGTTTATCTTTCAAGTTGGATGTTCTCACGTTCACATTCCAACTTGAGGGGGAGTATTAGAATATACCTTATTAGATAACTATCCACTTACCCCTGTTCATACCCACTTTTAGATAACCGCTGACGGTTATATTTGTGATCTTATTTATACACTTTCTGGTGTGAGAATAGAGAAACAAACCGTAAACAATGTAATTGATTGTGCCCATTTATCTTCTTCTCTCTTTCATCTTCTTCTTTTTTTCTTCTTTATTTTATAATTTTAATAAGATCGACGATCGCCGTAGATTATTGTACCATGGTTGGAAAAAATTTAGTGATATGGAAGAGTAAGAAACAAAATGTAGCAGCTAGATCAAGTGTTGAAGCAGAGTATAAGGAGATGGCCAATAATGCACGTGAGTTGATTTGGCCAATATTGGCATTTCTGTTATGAAAATGTTTATACATATAATAAAAGTTCTCAGCGCATTGTTTTGGGTAGAGGAGATTTATGAATAGCTGCAGGATTCTCCTCACTGGCATCATGAGGTAATGAAGTTCCTTTTATGTCATCAAGACCTATCAAAAATTGATTTCTATCGAGAACAATTGGTGGCGAAAGGGAGCTTAAAAACCATAAAACTCATGACAGAAATTGACACTTCATTAGGCCATATAAATATATATTACTTTGATGAATGAGAAATCCTTTAAAAGGAAGGACGTAAGGAAACAGCTAATACTTGTATTATAGTAAGGAAAAGGAAAATAATGAATGGTGGACAATTTATTAGAGAAAATTTCACAAGACAACTTATGTGGTGTGACGTGATTGACTACAATGCTTGAACCCCATTATGTGTGCAGCCAATCACATTGTGCCACATAAGCTGGCTGCAAAATTCTCTATAAAATATTATCTGATTGTATAACACCGTCCTTAAGGAAAATTATGAATTTTCATCCTTTTTAGTTCTTGCATAGTTCTTGCCCCACTATCTGCCAGTTGTATTCTATCTAAGAATGCATAGCTGCAATAGAATTACGTGTGGCAGGAGTTTGCTGTCACGTGAATTCCATAATTAAGAGATTAGGAATTACCTCTCCATTTGATGTCCCAAATCCCATCCTTAGCAGTTACAAGTATAGTAGTTATGTCCCAAATCCCATCCTTAGCGGTTACAAGTATGTATAATATGCATTTTTTTGCGACAACGTACTAAAAGGCAGCTTAGAAATATGCAGCTTAGAACAGTGCTTTCTTTAAAAATGTTTACCTGTATTTATAACTAAACCTTTGTATGCATGACAATTTTGCACATTTTCTAAAAGATTGGAAATTATATTTCTTTAGACATGTTAAGATTTTCTTAGAATGGCGAGGCTTGTTATTTGGTACTGGTTTTGGGTTAGAAGGTGTATAAGCTGGTAAGTCCCACATAATCTAGGACCATATCTGAGAATACACCAAAGCTCAAATACTCAAATGATAAATAGAAAAAGTTCAGTAGATATCCATATGGAACTTCCGTTCAGAAATCATAATTGACTAGACCAGACAAATATAAAGCACAAGATGAGCATTCTATAAACACCAATATATAAAGACATTTAACAGAACTAATAATTATAGAACAAATGAATGTGTTAAGAACAAGATCCAGTGTGTAATGAATTACGGGATTTCAGACACAAACCTCACTCTATGGTACAAAAAGGGAAATTTTCGGCAGGTATTGACAACTTTGTGAGTATGTTGAACAGAGTAGATTTTCCAACATTTGGCAACCCAACCTATAAACAGAATGTAGCAAAACTGAGAATTAGCTCAATAAAAAATGCTAATCAGGTGGAAACGAGTTCCCACAAGTGGCAAATTACAGAAAAGAACCCTTCTTCTTTACAAATTGACAAAAGCACCCGGAATCAATTGAATTGACTAAAAATATTCATGCAAATCCAAATTTCAAGAGCATTTTAGCCATTTGTGGCAGAATCTCAATCAATTAACAAAAAAATTTAAATAAAATTATTGAATTGAGTTAAAATGGGAGATCTGAACCAGGAGAGAGGAGGTAAAACAGAAATCTAGGTCAAATCAGAGATCTGAACTAATCGAGCTCAACTCGGAGCTCAAATCTGGAGTGAGGAGTTCAAAATTGAGCTCAAATCCTAACTGCTAGGCTTCTTCTTTGAAATCGGAGCTCAAACCCTAACCTTGGTGATGATCCAATCATGGATCAAATTCCAGCTCGGATATGATCGAATCTGAGCCAAAATTGAAGCTCAAATCTGAACCAAAATCGATGCGATCTAACCTTCAGTGAGGAGGAAATCTTGGAGCCTTCAATTTAAGAACAAAGACATCAATGCAGCCTTTCAGTAGTTGTGATTTGAGAAATTTTTTGAGAGAATAGAAAGAGCTAGAGATTGGAGAAAGTGATTAGAGTGAAAAACTAAAGAACAATTAGGATTTTTACCTTTCGTGACGAGAACGAAGGAGGGGTTTGGGTTTCACCTTTCGCGCCGTTCGGTTTCGCCATTTGGGAGATCAGATGGAAATAGGGAGAGTTTGAGCTGCGATTGGAAAGGTTGCATTTATATAAGGTAGAGTTGGAGCTGCGCCGTTCGGTTTCGCTTGGGTTTTCTTCTCGGAGATCAGAGCGAGCGAACGAGACTGAGTTTCTCGCGAGGCAGAAGTTAGTAAATTTGTTGGTGTTGCCTATTTATAAGGAAGGCAGAGTTAGGCTATTTGCAGCCGCCAAAAATAAGACTTATATTTACTAAAGACCAAACTCATCTCTTCGAGATGGCTTGACGCGGTCTCTATTGGTGTCATTGGTACTTTTTGAGACAGTTTTTCAGGTAGTCTCTAATGCATCCACCTGCCAATAATAAAGGTGAATCGACTATATATGTTATTTTATATAGGGAGACTGCTATAGCAGTCTCTAATAAAATGATTCGAGACGGCTTTTAAAGTGATTGTCTCCAATAACTATTTATTGGAGACGGCTTAGAAAAGCCGTCTCTAATAACGGTCTCCAAAAGTCCTTTTTTTTTGTAGTGGGCGAAAAATAATCTTCATCATCTCATTCAAAGCAGTCAATGGTTTTTGGTATAGGTGTCCAACAAGATTTTATGGGTGTTACTAAAGTTACTTATAAAAAATAAGAGTATTTTACTGGGTTCGATCAAGTTTTTGGGTCAGGCGTTGGGTCAGATTGGCTTGAGTACACCATCGGGGTTGGGCCGGATCGGGCATTTATGATTACTCAACCCAACCCGAGCAATATTCATAAAGAAAGGGACTGAGAATTGTAATTTTGATCAAAACTGGCTTAATCAATGTATATTGATCAATTTGAAGTGAAATGATTTATGATTAGGGATAATTGTTTTAAAGAGTTAGTCTACAATGGATGTCCACTCATCATGGGCGGTAAATCAATCCACATATCAGTGTAGCTGTGTAACGTGCACGGACTTCTAAGCATTGGCCATCAGATTCTCACAATTGGAGTAAGATGAGGTATCGGGTTGGCTTGAGTTAGGTCGAGTTGCCCCGAGATTTTAGGGCAATTTTTTTGGATAGGTGCCACATGGATTAAAAAACTGGTTGTTTGATAGTATATTCATGATCTCAAGATTCCTTAAATCGAAGATTGGGGCGAAAAACAACCTTTATCATCTCATTCAAAGCAAGTAATGATTTTTGCTATAGGTGTCCAACAAGATTCCATGGGTGTTACTAAATCTACCCATAAAAAATAGGAGTATTGTGATTTAATAAGAGAAAATTTAGTTGTTCTAAAAAAAAAAAAAACAAAAAAAAAGAGGAAATTTAGACGTTGCTATAAAGAGAAGAGGCGTACGAGAAAAATGTGCTTTAGAGGGAAAAAAATAAGAAAGTTTTAGGGATAAAAAATAGGAAATTTATTATTTTTGAGAGAGAAGGAAAAATCGAAAAAGTATATTTTCCTATAATCTAGGAGAAATTTGTATTTAATAAAGAGATTTGGTTTGATTGGCAATTTAAAGTTATACTTAATTTAGAAAAATTAATAGTATATAAGATATTTTAAGGGTAAATATGGTATAGAGGGGTATTTTGTACTTAAAATATGAAAATACAAAATTGACAGAAATACTGGTCGTTCGGCCCAGATTTATTCGGGTTGCAACATGTTTAGCTCAATTCGAATACCGGGCTAGGTTTGCTTGATAGAAAGTATCACTTTTTTCGAGTTGGGTACAGGCCACAATGGTTGGTAATCTATATCTTTCACATGATCACTTATGTGATCAAGTGAAACTTTACCTAGACTTGGCTTAGATATTTTTCTTTTTAGTAATTAGAAAATTCTATTGACTTTTTAACTTATTATATCCTTATGCAAAGAGACTTTTTGTTTATTTTTTTCGAGATGGCCATTCGACCGAGATGGTCTTAAGAATTGAAGAACAGACACGCATACACATATGACAGTTGTGCGTGAAAAAACACCAATTACAGTTGGTAAGAGTTAACAGAATTCAACCCACATCTTATAAACACAAGGATGGAAAACGTCCATGAGAACGAGTATCAAACCCACCAACTCCTCCGTCCCTCCCTCCCTCACAATGGAGGGAGGGTACTAATTGTGTTAATGCGTCTTTGGTAAGGAGACTTCTACTATGATGATATGATGATGTTATGTGGAAAACAACAAGAAAGGGATCCAAAATGGGTCTTGCGTAAATAAGCAAAAAAAAGGGGGATCCACTTTTATTTTTCTAGGCCACGACGCATGCACACCAAGGCGTGCACTTGGATTCCCTCACCCATGCAAGCACGCCGAAGCTGTGCCTAAGTGCAGCAGTGTACGGCCTAGCAAGCCTAGGGTGACACAAACATATGAATAATGCTGAGTGCTGACATATGCATAAATATGGATGCTGTTTACTTTCTTGAAAAGTTGCTCGTGCTACATTTTCTATAAACGATTAACTAATTATGAGAGCAACCGACATAATTTTTTACACAAAATAAAAATAGCCCTGATCAGACAGACAGCTTATCATACTCAATTTGTGTAATGTTCAAAGTTCAAACCATAACTGTTATTCGTGTTGGAGCACATTATATTCAGTCAATTTACATAATATTCATTTAAATTTAAAAAAAAAAAAAATACTAATTGAAAACTGACCCAATTCACCAATTTAAACTACCAAAATACCCAGCCAATTTACCTAATATTCATTTTTTAAAATTAACCCAATTCCCACAATTTAAACTACCCAATTTTTCTATCAAAAAAAAAAAAATCTACCCAATTTAAAAAATAAATTAAAACTAACCCAATCCCGCCTTTAATCTACCAAAACACTCCCAAAATATTACCACACGGTTCTAATAAGAGTGGCTATTGCAATCATGGATCAATAGCCAAATTTATTATGATATCAGACCAGGCTTTTCTCTATTCCGTGATATTGTGGGCCCTACTAATTATTATCATATGATTTTGAGATGAATATCCAAATTTAGATTGAAAAAGAGATAATAATAATAAATAAATGAGTAAATTACTTTTTAGCCCTTTTCACTGTTGAGGAGGTAGTGGTGCATTTGGCTCGGGGTTTGGGTTTTGCTGCTCGATATGGAGTTCGAGTTGCTGCTGTTCAGCCTGATACATTGGAAAGTATTAGGATTAGTTGTGCCTCCCTTTCACGTTTGGTATTGTGTATAAGAGAGATTGAATGCTAGCTTGAGGGTTGTGTTTTGGTCAAACCGAGGTTGAAACTACGAAGGTTCAACCGGTTTTCAAATCCTTGGATTTATGTTAGGATCTCGTGGCTGTGATTGAATTTCATCGCATGAATGTCATAAGGTACCTGTAATTGCAACTGATGGTTTAGTCTCCCGCACTACGTAAGAGTGGAATCAACATTTAACTATCTCATAGGTGGGTTATAATATCAAGATCTATAGTATGGAAGATTGGGAATTTGGGACAAAAACTGTTGATAGATTGCACAAAATTTGACGGATAAAGACCAAAAAAATTGCTTCAAGGCACAATAAGATCGCTGTCTTTAAGACAATATTTACTCCCTATATGCAACGGGATATCGACAAATTCGCCTCCAGGATACAATGAAGCCTTGGTGAAACACTGATCTATCACACACTATGTTGCACTGTAGTGTGCGACCCAACGAAACGAAGACGCAGAATGCTCTGGTTGGCAAACGAATTCTGAAGGCTCAGATGTAGGATTCGGAAATTGCAAGTGTTTAGAATCCCTCCTCTGGCCTCTATTTATAACTTTCGGAGCACTTTTTCAGGGGCGATTTTGTCTGTCGGTTGCTTGCAATCAAGGGCCCTGATCAATCCGATCAACGGTTGCAAGGATCCAACGGTTCACATCCGAGCAGTTACATCTTTTGGTCAACTGACTTGTCTGAATTCGAAATCTTAACTGTTTGTCTGAATTCGAAATCCTAACTGTTTGTTCGAATCCGGAATCCGACCGTTTCCTTGAACGGTCGGAAACTGCCTGATGCACACATTTGGTGCACACGTGCGAAGTCAATCTGTGCCCGGTCAACAAGTCAACCGATCGGACCATCTCAGTTCAAATAGGAAAGGCTCCTCAAGACGATGCGGTCGTGCGAAGTGCAAAGTGCAAAGTGCACCTTAAAAGCGCCAATTGCGCCATTCGCACATCGCACACGCGCACGCATGCACGGGGGCGAATCGCCGATATGAGTTATGTTCCTTTTATCAAGCCAAACAATATGGAAAGTAAGTTTTCATATATAAGTCATGAATATTTCTTGTAAAATAGTGAGGTGAGACAAAACATTTACAACACTTTTAAATTTATGGTGGGAAAAGTTTCTCTCCAATATTAATTCAAAATTCAAGTTATTTTGACTTGAAGGTTAAATGATCAATTCTTGTCAAAAGTACCATTTTAAAATGGAACCAATCAGATTAAGGAACCATTTAAAAAAAATAAATATTATTAAATTAATAATAAATAAATATTATTAAAATAATAAATATTTATTTGATAAATATCCAACATTCCTCCCCTATTTACAAAATAAATATCCATCCTCCCATATTTTGTTAAATATTGAAAATAAAGAAACTAAGAGTCATTCTTAAATCTGATAACCAAAACTGTATATATATGTATCAAAGAAAATTGAGCATTTCTTGACTACTGTATGCATAAATAAAGGTGTCCTAAGGAATTGAACCTTCACTTAGTGATAATACATCAAAATTGATAAATAACTTTAGTGATCTAAATTCTTGAACTAATTTTCTTGTATAATCAATCGGATATATCACGCACATAAGTAATCTAAGTTTCATTTCATTTTAACAGCCAGCACGTTTTATGGCCTTGTGCTTATACCCCGGTATTCATGAGTTGTATTCAAGAAAAGCCTTTATCTATCTTCGAAGCGGCCACACTTCGTAACTCAAATAGGTCAGTTCTATAATAAATGTCCTTGTAACTTAGACATTTCAACATTATATGTTATAGACTAATTAAGAGAAATATCACAACCAATTCCTTACGTTACAAGTTCCACATTATTACTTGAGATGGTTGGAGTTATAAACTCACACTTTTAATAATGTGCAATCACTACATATGATCACTACATATGATTTGTTTTTCCCATTGAACCTTTAGTTTCTGGACTTCAGAAAATAGGTCGGGTTACCATCATAGGTGATATAATCTATTTGGCTTTAATCTCATCCCTTCTAATGTTTTAATAACCACATCTCTTACAAGACCTTTTGTAAATGGATCTGCTAAATTTGTAAAGGTCCGTATTGAATTGATAGTAATTACTCCTTCACGGAGTAATTGACTAACATAACTGTGTCTTAAACTTATATGTCTAGACTTTCCATTATAAATTTTGCTATAAGCTTTAGATAGCGCAACTTCACTATCACAGAATAAAGAGATTGGTGGCATAGGCTTAGGCAAAATAGGAATTTCTAATTGTAAATTCCTTAACCACTCTGCTTCTTTGCTCTCTGCCGCAAGAGCAATAAATTCTGATTCCATAGTTGCATGTGTTATGCATGTTTGTTTCTTTGATCCCCAAGAAACTGTGGCACCTCCAAAAGTAAATACTCATCCGCTAGTAGACCTTGATTCATCTGTATCATTGTTCCAACTAGCATCTGTGTATCCCTCAAGTACAGTAGGATAACCAACATAATATAAAGCATAATCCTTAGTTTTATTAAGATAACTTAATACTCTATTAATTGCTTTCCAATGTTCATGACTAGGATTACAAGTATATCTACTTAATTTCCCTACCGCATAAGCAATATCGGGTCTAGTGCAATGAGTAGCATACATCAAACTACCAATTACTCTAGAAAAGTCTAATTGAGATACACTCCTGCTATCGTTAGATTTTAATTTTATACTTTGATCAAAAGGTGTTGGTGCTGATTTTTTTCATTATGTTTAAATTTTTTTAACACTTTTTCTATATAGTGTGACTGAGATAAAATAATATTATTATCTTGCTTAAATAATTTTATTCCAAGAATTATATCAGCTTCACCCATGTCTTTCATATCAAATTTTGAAGCCAAAAAACTTTTTGTATTTTTAATGCTTTCTAAGTCTGTACCAAAAATTAAGAGGTCATCCACGTAGAGAGAAATAATTATTCCTTTATCCTTTGATATCTTACTATAAATGCATTTATCTGATTCATTAATCTTGAATCCATATGATAAAATAATACTATCAAATTTTTCATGCCACTGTTTAAGAGCTTGTTTTAGACCATATAGAGACCTAATAAGTTTACAAACTTTATTTTCATGTCCCTTCATGATAAAATCCTCTGGTTGGTCCATATATACTTCCTCCTCAAGGTCACCATTTAAAAAGACAATTTTAACATCCATTTGATGAACTTGAAGTTTATATATAGAAGCAAGAGCAAATAAGATCCTTATGGAAGAAATCTTAGCTACTGGAGCATAGGTATCAAAATAATCAATACCATGCTTTTGTCTAAAACATTTGGCAACAAGTCTAGACTTAAACTTATTTATAGTGCCATTAGGATTAAGTTTTCTTTTGAATATCCACTTACAACCTATAGGTTTAGATCCCTGTGGTAAGTCTACTAATTCTCAAGTATTATTGGACATGATAGAATCCATTTCATCATTTATGACTTCTTTCCAAAATGCAGAATCAATAAACTTAACAGCTTCATCAAAAGTTTGAGGATCTTCATTGATATTAAAAATAAACTTCAATTTCTTAGTTTTCTCATTTCTGGTTCCTTCTACAAGATATACATAGAAATCTGAACCAAAATCGGTGGCTTTCCTAGGTCTCTTCTTCTAAGTTTCATCTTTTCATCTTCACTACTAGAGAGATGAAGAGAATTAGAAGATTCATCTAAGTTAAAGGATGCAAGAGGTTTAGGAATAGTAGAGAAAATATTCTTATAAAATTCTGCATCTCTTGATTCAAAAATTGAATCCTTTTCAAAAATATTATTATGTTCACATACTAAAAATCTATAAATATGACTATTAATAGAATATCTTATAAAAATACATTCAATGGCTTTAGGACCTAATTTTGTACGTTTATAATCAGGTACCCTAACTAATGCTCTACAACCCCATACTTTTAAATAGTATAATTTTGGAGGTTTGTTCTTCCAAATTTCATATAGAGTTTTAGAAGACTTTTTAAAAGGTATCCGATTTAAAATATAACATGCAGTAAGCAATGCTTCTCCCCATAAATTTGAATTCAAACCAGAATTTGTTAACATAAAATTTATCATTTCTACTAGAGTTCGATTTTTCCTTTCGGCAATTCCATTTGATTGAGGAGAATATGGAGCGGTGACTTCATGAATAATTTCATACTTGTCACAAAAATATGAAAATTCATGTAACATGTATTCACCTCCCCTATCTGATCGTAATGCCTTAATTTTAAAATCTAATTGATTTTTCACTAAAACCTTATAAGAGATAAATTTACTAAATGCTTCCTCTTTTAATTGAAGAAGGAAAACATATGTAAATCGAGAACAATCATCAATGAAAGTGATGAAATATCTTTTCCCTCCTCTAGTAGTAATGTTATTCAAACTACACAAATCAGTATGAATTAAATCTAATAGTTTAGATTGTCTTTCAACACTTTTAAAAGGCTTCTTAGTCATTTTAGATTGGGCACATATACTACATCTATCTTGACCATAATCTATATTTATTTTAGAAAGAAGTTATAGTTTAATCATATTATCCATAGAACGTAAATTTAAATGCCCTAATCTATTATGCCATAAATAAATTGAGTCACGCATATAAACAGAAGAAGCAGATATGTCATTGATATTGAACTTAAACATTCCACAAGAGGCATACCCCTTGCCTACAAACATTCCTTACTTAGAAAGTACAACGGAATCAGATTCGATCACAATTTTGAATCGATGTTTGTTCAGAATACAAGCCGATACAAGAATTTTTTCGAATTTCAGGGACATGAAGGACATCATTCAGGGTAACAGATTTTCCTGAAGTAAAGTGTAGAACAACTTTGCCTTGGCCTATCACTTTGGCAGTAGTGGAATTTCCCATGAATAATTCATGTCCATCATGAGCCTCCTCATAGGATACAAAATTATTCCTATCAGATGTCACATGCCTAGTAGCCCCAGAATCGAGCCACCATTCATTTCCACCATCTACCATATTGACTTCAGAGATCATCGCAATGAGATCTTCTTCTCCCACAAAGTTTTCCTGATTTTTATTCTTCAAGAATTCTCGGCAATCACATTTGAAATGGTCGAGTTTCTTGCAATAAAAATAAGTATCCTTCTTTGTTTTTTCCTTGTATTGTCTTCTCTTGAAATCCTTCTTATTCGGCTTCAGTTTGAAGTTTTTCCCTTTGTTCTTCTTCTTCGATGTGGATGCATCTTCAACAATATGAGCATTGGAGACGAGTTCAGTTTTCTTCTCCTCCTTGTCACATAGACGAGCCTCTTCTTCTATGCGAAGATGAGTCAAGAGTTCCTCCATAGTACAATCTGCTTTCGTATATTTCAAACTCTTACGGTAATTTTTCCATCCCAATGGTAATTTTGTAATAACCGCAGAGACTTGAAAACCTTCGTCTATTGTGCTTCCTTCCTCCATAAGATTGTTGAAGATAATCTGCATCTAATGCACTTGCTCCAAAATAGATTTAGAATCATACATCTTAAAATTAAATAACTCACTTACTAAGTATGTGCGCACGCGGGCCTCTTCTACTTTGTACTTCCATTCAAGAGCCTCCCATATCTCCTTTACAGTTTTATAAATTTGATAAACGTCAAAAAGAAAATCGGCAAGAGCGTTGAGAATATAGTCTTTGCATGTGTAATTGTCGCTTTCCCATTTCGTACGGATTATACCTTCTTCAAGCGTTTCATCTTCTTTTTCCAATGATGGTGAGTCCATAGTGAGAACGCATGTGACTTTCAAATTTGTGAGTAGGAAATGTACTTTTAATTGCCATCATTTGAAATTGGTGCCATTAAAGCACTCGAGTTTCGTGATCTTCGTGTTGGAGAGTTTCATCATCTTTTGTGCCATAGAATAGTCTTATAATTGTTGATAGAATGCACAAAATTTGACGAATAAAGACCGAAAAAATTGCTTCAAGGCACGATTAGATCGCTGTCTTTAAGACAATATTTGCCCCTATATGCAACGGGATATTGACAAATTCACCTCCAGGATACAATGAAGCCTCAGTGAAATACCGATCAGTCACACACTACGTTGCACTGTAGTGTGCGACCCAACGAAACGAAGACACAGAATGCTCTAATTGGCACACGAATTCTGATGGCTCAGATGTAGGATTCGAAAATTGCAAGTGTTTAGAATCCCTCCTCGCCAATTGCGCCATTCACACATCGAGCCAATTGCGCCATTCGCATATAGCGGCGGTTATCAAGCCAAACAATATGAAAGGTAAGTTTCCATATATAAGCCATGAATATTTCTTGTAAAATAGTGAGGTGGGACAAAACATTTACAACACTTTTAAACTTATGGTGAGAAAAGTTTCCCTCCAATGTTAATTCAAAATTCAAGTCATTTTGACTTGAAGGTTAAATGATCAATTCTTGTCAAAAGTACCCTTTTAAAATGGAACCAATCAGATTAAGGAACCATTTAAAAAAAATAAATATTATTAAATTAATAATAAATAAATATTATTAAAGTAATAAATATTTATTTGGTAAATATCCAACAAAAACAATCTCCAAAATCTGTTATTCTAGGAAGCCAACAATTTTAACGGTGGTAACGCTTGGTTTTGAGACTGAATCTTCAATTGAAAATACCGATACCGCCCGTGTGTAAAATATCTCGTGGTACAGGTTTTTCTCCAAAATTTCTTATTCTAGGCACTCAACAATTTTAAAGGTGGTAATGCTTGGTTGTGGAGACCGAATCTTCAATTGCAAATATCGACAGCCATGTGTAAAATATCTATGGGTACGGGATGATTAGGTCTCCGTAACTGATGGTTTTACCAGTAACAATGTTGACTGCTTTGAATCAAACGATAAAGAACGTTTTTCGTCCCAACACTACAAAAAATAAGACTATTAGCGGCAGATTTTTTTAATAAAAAACTGCCGCTATTAGTCCTGTTGCTATAAAAAATAGCTGCTATTATTTTTGTAACGGTAGTTTTTTGTAGCAATAGGACTAATAGCAGCAGTTTTTTATTAAAAAAAACGTCCGCTAATAGTCTTATTTTTTGTAGTGCAATTTTCTACACAATCGATCTTGAGATCTTGGCCTACCTATCAGACAGTCAAATGTTGATTCACGTGGAATCAACATTTGACTGTCTGATATGTCTCAAGCAGGGACGGAGCTAGAAACGTTCATGGAAGGGGGCCAAAATATGAAAAAGAGCTGTATAATGTTATAAAAAATAAAAATAACATTCATTTAGTGTTAACAAAAGATTTTTAAAAAAAGAAATATTTTGTTTATATATATTCGTGCGCCTATCAATATGCATGAGGGTCAATCTGCAATAGCTGGGAGCCATATTAACTAGGCTAAGCCTCATTTTTAACTTTTAGGGTATGTTTGGATAAAATAGTAGGAAAATGGCGAATTTAGATTTATAAATATAATAAATTCACGTGATTTTTGAGGTTGTAGGAATCCACATGATCTTTTATTTTTTACGATTTCGATGGCCTAATCATGTGTCAGAAAGAGAGATGTCTTAAGATATGATTTAAGAAGAGAAATTTTAAGAGGGTGGTTCAATTATTGCTACTAAAAAAATAGGAGAGACTGAAGTAGCGTACGATTTCGATGGCCTAATCATGTGTTAGAAAGAGAGATGTCTTAAGATATGATTTAAGAAGAGAAGTTTTAAGAGGGTGGTTCAATTATTGCTACTAAAAAAATAGGAGAGACTGAAGTAGCGTATTTGGTTGCAACGCTTAAAAGATGGGAGAGAGAGAGAGAGGAGACGTCTAAAAGATAAGAGAGAGGAGAGATGAGATACCTAAAAGATGAGAGAGAGCTCAGTTGTGTATTTATTTAGACGGAGCCAATCATTACAATCAATCCAATAGATAATGAGTTTTTCTCAAAATCCTCAAAATTCGTGATTAGTCAAATATTGTGTCGATTAAAAGAACTTTTGTTGATTGTAATTATTAGAATAGTCTCACATTGTCCGTGGGTTTGAAGGTATGGGGTTATATATAATTTGGGCACTCCTCACTTTAAAAGCTTGTTTCCCGAGGTTGAGTTAGACCCATAGGCTTCTTATTATAGTATCAGAGCAAGTATTTTTTCACTTCACGTCATCTAATTTAATTGTCCACATGATTTGACTTGGCTTAATCCCACCACCACGTGCAGGGGCATGCTAGAATAGTCTAACATTGCCCATGGGCTTGGAGGTCTTGGGCTATATATAATCTGGGCGCTCAACCAATTTTGTGAGGATGAGTTAGGCCAATATATTTCTTATCAGTAATTAGATTTCTTATACTACAAAGTAAAGAAGGAATCTCAATATAATATATACAAAAACCATCTTGACCAAATGTTATCTAATTTGAAGACTCCAAACCTTCCATAATTAGCATATAATACATCTGGATTAAAGACATTATCTATGCAATTAAAATTATCACATTAGTAGAAGTTCAAAGAGGCCCTCACAAAGGTGGCATGACTTAAAAATTGCGACTTCCTTTATTGATTACTGTATCACTAGTCTGTTAGAAGAGTCCTTATCTACGGTGATTTGAAATTATAGTGAGGTGTGATTTGAAGAATAAATTATTAAAAAGTAAAAAAGTATCACTAGATCGATTACTGTATATAATAATTAACACAGCTATCACTTATGTTAGTCAAACTTTAAGAGTTTTGACACAAAATTATAGTAGTTATAGAGTTTCAATTTATTTATTTAAAAATTCCTTACACAGGCTACTATGCCCTTACTTTTGTTTAAGATTTATTTTTTGTTGGGTTTTTGGCTCAGTTTGGTTTTGACAAGGTTAATCCAAGCTATTTTAGTTTGACCCTTATTTTGGATTTGGATAAAAATAGAATCTTATTAAATATGATCTAAATGATAGAGAATAAGAGTTCAAATCAAAACTATAAAGTAGGAGAGTTTTGGAATGTGGGCTCTCTTTGGGTTATTTAGTGTGAGAGAAAAATTTGCTATAAAAGAAGAGTCATAGTCTAACTAGGAAGCTAGACAAGTTATAAATAGGGGAGTGAGATTTTTAGACGTTTTGGGGGTTTTTGGAATTTGGATCTCCCTTGTGCATGAGAGTTAGAGAGAGAGAATTTGGGGTTTTGTTTTGCATATGAGACTTGGTCTTTTAGGCATGGGTATTTGTGGTTCTCTTTGTTAGGTAAGATTGGAAATTTCGATCTCCATTGTTTGTAGCCTTTATACATCTTCTTTGTGATAGTGGAAACACTTTGTTTGACTGCCTGTGGACGTAAGTTTAAGCCAAATCATGTAAATCTTGTTCTTGTTTGTGGTGTGATCTCTTTCTCTTTCTACCTTCTTGTGATATTGATTATTTGGTTTATTGGTTGTCTTCTTCACACGTAAAAGTCATTAACGTGATTAGAAGTGCAAACGCCTTGTAAGAGGTTTTTACACAACAATTGGTATCAGAGTCAGGTTTTAACTTAGGCATCATTTTGCTTCCGCGAGAAAGTTTTCTTTTGTTGTTGGTCCGCGAGAAAGTTTTCTCTTGTTGTTAGTGATTCTTTACGATTGGAATGAAGACGTGAGGAATCTTTCGATTAGGGTTTAATCGGTAGACTTGTGACACAGATTGATTGTGTTTTGCGAAAGATTAGAAATAGTTCGTAATGAAGGGCACTACTTGTAAAGAAGCACTGTGCTAGGTGGAGCAGTCACCATTATTGATATGAAGCTTGGTACTGCAAATGGCCCTACAGATATTTGCAATTTAGCACTTTCGGGTGCGGTGGAGCTTATGGGCCTTACAGACATTTGCAGTTTGGCACTTTCGAGTGTGGTGGAGACTATAGTCACATTTGACACTTTCGGGTGTAATGGTATTGGCAATTTGGCACTTTTGAGTGTATTGACAGTTTACACATTTTTTGTGTGCATTAGCAATTTAGCACTTCGGGTATATTGGTAATTTGGGCACTTTTGAGTGCGTTAGCAGTTTGACACTTTCGGGTGCTTTGACAGTTTGGCACATTCAAATGCATTAGTAGCTTCACACTTCAAGTGCATTGGTAATTTGGGCACTTTCGAGTGCATTGACAATTTGACACTTTCAGGTGCATTGACAGTTTGACACTTTCAGGTGCATTGATAATTTGGGCACTTTCGGGTGTATTGGCAGTTTGGCACATTTAGATGCATTGACAGTTTTGGACGCTTTCGGGTGTGTTGACAGTTTGGCTCTTCCGAGGTACATTGGTGTCGGTGGGCAAGTTTGAAGGCAATTTTGAAATTGAAATTGAAGATGCTTGATTTGTTTGAATGACATGAGATTTCATGTCGATGTGGAGAATTTTGGTTGGTTTGCAAATCTCGCCAAGGTGGAGATTGTTGAATTTTTTGTTCGATTTGGTTTTGAAAAAGTTGACTCAAGCTATTTTAGTTTTACCCTTCTTATTTTGGATTTGGATAAAAATAGAATCCTATTAAATAAGATCTAAAAGATAGAAAATAAGAATTCAAACCAAAACTAGAAAGTGGGAGAGTTTTGGAACCATGGGTTCTCTTTGAGTTATTTAGTGTGAGAGAAAAACTTGCTATAAAAGAAGAGTCCTAGTCCAACTAGAAAACTAGGCAAGTTATAAATAGGTGAGTGAGCTTTTTTGGATGTTTTGGGGGTTTTTGGAATTGTGATCTCTCTTGTGCGTAAGAGTTAGAGAGAGAGAGAATTTAGGGTTTTGTTTTGCATGTGAGATTTGGTCTTTTAGGCATGGGTATTTATAGTTCTCTTTGTTGGGTAAGATTGGAGAATTCGATCTCTATTGTTTGTAGCCTTTGTGCATATTCTTCGTGATAGAAGAAACACTTTGTTTGACTGCCCGTAGACGTAGGCTTAGACTGAATCACGTAAATCTTATTCTTGTTTGTGGTATGATCTCTTTCTCTTTCTACCTTCTTGTGATATTGGTTATCTTCTTCTCACGTAAAACTCATTAACGTAATTAGAAGTGCAAACGCCTTGTAAGGAATTTTTACACAACATTTTTTATATTTATAAGAAAGTGATAAATATTTTTGTTTGTTATTATAAAGAAATAATGCTTGATGATATTTGGCTTTCTCTCATTATAATAATAAAAATTAAAATGTTGCTACCTAGGTGCTTTACTTCATGTCCACAATTATACCCATGTGCCAAGGATCAAAATTTCGGCCGAAATTTTCGGATTCGGTCTCCATCGAAAAGATAATTTGGATCGAAATTTTGATCATTTTTATATGGGACCCAAAATTTCGGCCAAATTTTCAATTCTGGGTCCCCTCCAAAACCAAAATGATACCCAAAATTTTGATTCTTGGGCCATGTCCTGTCAGGCCTTAGCCAAATCCGACTCTTGTTTTACCTTGATGCTTCATAAACAAAGCTATGATGTGTACTAATTATTATTGGAAATCAGGATCAATGTTCTTGATTTCCGTGAATCACCGTGTTATGACTTTTGGCTACAAAGGTTGCACATTTTAACAAAAACTAGATGCATTTTACAAGCGACAGTTAGGCAACCAGCCAATATATATACGCAATTCCCAAAATTACCAAAATTTGGTTGAAAATTACCAAAATTTGTGGATCTTGGTATCATTAGAAAATTTGATTATATATGCAATTCACCGTGACCAAATCCACCCACAGTGGGAGTCGAGCTCCCTAAAATTCGATTTTGAAGAGGTTTATGACTAAATTTGTGAATTTTGAGACCTTAATATCCGTAGAAGTGTGAGTTGCATAGTATAAAAGGTTTTAAGATACATGGAAGAAAGTTTTGAGAGGGTTAGGTGATTAAATTCATAATTTTAAGGACTTTTATATTTGTAAAATTAAGTTGATCATATAGAAAAAGCTGACTTCACAAATGCTAAGTTTCATCAAGCATGAGATAAGAATAAAATACTATAACATTGTTGAAGACACCAAACACCGGCACTAACTATAACAAAAAGACATTTACAATGAAGTGATATATTCCAACACAAATGTATCACAATGTAGAATGCTTATTGGTTCAAACAGGCCCAAATTTATATCCCCTTCCATGTTTCAAAATGTAGGCCGAACCGAAACCGAAACGATAACTCAAATTATCGGATTATTTGTACTGCGTTGAAAGTTTCGACTAAAATTCAAAACTTCGGTTCAAAATTTCGGTTTCGATCTCCACCGAAACCAAAATGAAAACCGAAATTTTAACCCCTTCTTTTAAGTTCACTCATGCGAATAAAATACTTTTTTTTTTTTAAATCACACACACACACACACATATATATATATATAATAGTGTTGTGGCATTTAATGCTATATTAGTGTCATTTGAATGGCAAAAAATACATCTTATTCATCATTCAAAACATAATAAAAGTTAGAAAAAATTAAATGCACTAAATTAAGGTAGAAGAGGTCAAAATTTGACCACATTTTTGATGTGCAAAAAAGACGTAAAAATAATTTTTTTAGATCACAATGACATGAATAATGATCCTAAAACGCCTATTTTTTTTTTGAGATCACATGTCACCTGATATTAAATCTCAACACAAGTGACGTTGCTAGTTTTATAGTATGAGTATCAATTAGGAGATATATTATAAGGTAAAAATCTTACAACGTTGAATGCTCGTGCCCAAATAGCCCCACATATATATATATATATATATATATATATAACATAATGAGATTGAATTAGATATATATATTAGGAGATATATTACTATACAAAGATCTTACAACTTCAAAGGCCTATATATATAGGCAATCTCATTCAAGGGAACCGCTAATTGTCACTCAAATCATGTATATATTAACAAATGGCTTTCTAAGTATATTACATAAATGAACTAAAAAAATTTAAGTAACATAAATTTAAAATTGAATATAAAAATTAAAAATCAAATTTTTAGTAGATTTAATAGTTCAAATTTTAAGATTAAAATAAATACATCATGGAGATGTTATTTTTTTCAAATAAACAATACTACCTTGCCAACACTCTAAAGTGATCCAAATAGCAAATCACAACATCCATGTCAAGCTCTACTCTACGTAGAAGGCTAAAGTCAAATAGTTGACAAATTTTAATGACCCAAACTTTAAATCTGAAAATAAAAAAGAACACAATGAGTGACCTAAACAACTCAACTTTGCTCCACACGGCACCAAAATAATATTTTGGGTGCCACATGAAGCTCTATGTGGATTGTTTGGCTCATTTTAGTTTGGAATTTTTGGCTTTGAAATGCAAGAGCGAAAGATATTTTACAAATGAGACCACGCACAAGCCTAAAAAATTAGGAAATTCAAAGAGTTGTCCACAAAACTTCTAAATATAATAGAAATAAAGTATTATAAAGTACATACATATATAGATCAAAATCTCACTCGTAGCTAAGTCATTTGTGATGGTAAGCACTATTATATAATAGCGTAAAAAATATGAGAAAAATATTAAATTTTCATCTACGAAAACAGAGAGCCCATCTATAACGACAAGAGAGTGCATGCACATCATTTATAATGAAGGTAAGAAACTTCACTGAGAATAAAGTATATTAAAATTTTCATTTTATACCATCCAAATATAAGAAGATACATAGAATTATAATTATGTTATAATTTCTTTCTCTTTCTCAAACAATCTGTATTATTGCTCTTCCCATTGTGATAACTTTAATAATTAAGACTTAAGGATAGTGTAAGTCTATTTGTATTCAATTTTTTTCCTTTTTTTACATATATATTGGGACGAAACAACTTATCCAACTTTTGTGTCATCATTATCATCATCATCATTATCATTATCATTACAACCTCGATCCCATTTATTTGGGAGTCAGCTTTGAGAGATACTTCTCCACTCATTTCTAATCAACATTAAACTCATTAAATTTCACAATCCTTCATGTCCCTTCTCAAGTTTTCACTCCATCTTTATTGGTCTTCCTCTTCTCCTACTTCCTTTTGACCTTTAATGTAAGTTAACCATTTTTAAAGCTTTAGGGTATTTTATATGTACCCCCTCAGACATGTCTTATTTACAGTCCAGCCCCCATGATTCACCTATTTTCGGCCCTTGCTTTTTCGTTTTCTTTACTTATTACCCCTTATAGCGGCGGGCTATTTGACAAAATTACCTTTGACTGCTTTGGGCCAAACATTGGTGATTTTTTTTCACCCCAATCTTTGAAATAATGGATCTTGAGATCATTAGCCTATAATCATACGGCCAGATTTTGATTCAAATTACACACATTACGAAAACGTGATCATGTTCACTTTTTGGGTGGTCTTTCAAGCGGAATCAAAATCTGGCCACTTGATGGAAAACTCTTGATATTAAGATTCCTTGGGTGGAAGATTATAGTGAAAATGATCTATATCTTCAAACTCAAAGAAATCAAAGGTAAGATGCATAACAATCAACGGATGATTCGTCGCTACAGGGGATAATAAGTAAATAGAATACAAAAGCAAGGGCCCTAATATAAATAGGAGAAACATAGGGAGTGGAGTGTGAACACAAATCTTAAGCGGATAAATGCAAAAAACCCGAAATTTTAATAGTTATAACCATATAAGAAAATATTTTATGTTTTTATAAGTGATTTTTTAAAAAAAAATTTAAGTAAGTAGCACTCATTTTATTCTTGTGCTTAAAGAAAAAGATTCCTTTTATAAAATTTCAAGGAATCGTTACTTTTTGTTGTCATAAACCTTCTTCTTCAAGTTTTATTGGTAGAAACATATAAAAAAATTAGAAAAGAAAAGGGTCGTGCACAAATTTTAAAAACAATAAAATTAAATTGTGCATATGTCTAAGTTAAATCTAATCCATTTTAAACTTTCCTTAGTAACAAGAAATATCATATAATAGCTTAAATAACAACGAAACGGAAAGGATAAATTTCATAAAATCGCCTGAACTTTCATTGCTATTAATTGGGGCACCTAAACTTTAAGAAGCTCAATCTAGACCCCAAAGAATTCACGGTTGTATACCGCATAGCTCTTTGCTAGCCCCTGCCATAGTGGATCTAGTTTACTTGCATTAGCAGGTTTCCTTCTTCTTTGCTAATATTATGCTATCTGCTTTAGTGGGTACCCCTTCTCTTTGATAACTCCTTGCATAGCAAGATTTTATTTAAGATTTACATGTTTAGCATTTCAACCCTTCTCTCTACTCACTCCTTACTAGAACAGATTTTATTTGCTCTGATAAGGAGTTAGTAAAGAGCACGGAGGTTGTTGCTAGTACAGGTAAATCCTCATTTGAAGAGAGTTAAAAAAGAGAATAGGAACCAACTAAAGCAAGTGAACTCTGTTGTGATAAGGGCTAGTAAAAAGCTATGCTATACACAACCCAAATGCCCAAATTTTGGCTCTATCATCAACGTCTTCTTTTATTCAATGGAAATCGTTGAGTAGGCGTGAAACGGCCGTCAAGTTTGTCAACGTGTTTACTAAGATTCGCACTTACTCAACGATTTCCGTCGAATAGGAGTCAGACTCTTGACAATAGGGGCAAAATTTTGGGTATTTGTATCCTTTGGGGTATAGATTAGATTTTCTAAAGTGCAAGTGTCTGCGGGACATTGCAATTAAAGTTCAGGGCGTTCTATGAAAAATTTTCAAACAATAATATAAACTTTATGTTAAAAGAAATTATTTTGGTGGCCGTCACTCTGATTAATCCGTAAGCAGTGAATGATGTAAGATCAATTTTAAGATGTAATAGTTATTAATTCGGTGAATTTGAGAGAATAAATAATTAATAATTAAGTCTTTTAGTTATGGTATGATTGTGATTTCCAATCACAACATAATTAGTAATTTAAGTCTTCAATGGCTAATGACTTATTAACTATAAATATAAGGGATGCTTTGCCCCAATAATTGCTTGACACACTTCAACCTTTTTATTAGCAAAAATATTCTCATTGTGTTCGGAGGTATTGAGAACGAGAAGATCATTGAAGATCCAAGCGACAACCTATTTTTTATAATTTTCATGGCCACGCCAAAGGTGAAATACCGATTTTGATTTTAAAGCTTTTGATAAAATCATAGCCAATATCCCTACATTTGAGTTGATTAGAACGAACTCTAATTTATCAAAACAGTCTAATTGGAGCTAACACTGTAATTAAACAATTATACTCATGTCCCAATGTCAGTATTTATAATTGAGGTTAGGGGTTGTGAAACCCGAGTGTCATTTAAAACTTTCCTTCCTTTTTTTTTCTTTTTCTTGTTTTATTTTAGTTTTTTTGAGTTTTTTTGCAAATACCCCCCTAGTTATGCTGATATTATAAATAACCCCCCCAATTATAGCTATTTGCTTTAAACCCCCTAAGTTAGCATTTTGGTGTTTATAAAACACCCACTTTAACGGATGCTACTTTAAATGGTTAACCACCCGTTAAAGAATAGCCTAAATACCATATTTATCATTTTTAAAATTAAATTACTAAATTACCACCCTGTACACGTGGTAAGAGTAATTTTAAATTCACCCCTCCACTTACAAAAAAAAGTAGTTTTAAATCCACCCACCAAATATTTGAGTTTACCCACGCTGAAAATCATTGACTACATTGAATCGGATGATGGAGATCGTTTATCGTCCCAACCTTTCACACGATAGATCTTGAGATCACGGTGGCACCATTAGACGGTTGACTGCATTGAATCGGATGATAGAGATCATTTATCGTTCCAACCTTTCACACGATGTATCTTAAGATCATGGTGGCACCATCAGACAGTTGGCTGCATTGAATTGGACGATGGAGGTCGTTTATCGTCCCAACCATTCACACGATGGATCTTGAGATCATGGTGGCACCATCAAACAGTTGATTGCATTAAATCGAACAATGGAGATTGTTTATCGTCCCAACTTTTCACATGATGGGTCTTGAGATCATGGTAGCACCATTAGATGGTTGATTTTTTATTTCATATGGTACACACCCAAAAAAATTATCTTAAAATTAATCTTAACCGTATACGTGATGTTAAGGTTACTTTTCTGAGATGTGTGTCATGAAATAAAACACTGATCGTCTAATGGTATGTCTAAACGATCTCCATCGGCTTATTCAATGCAATCAATGTGTTTTAGCGTGGGTGAACTCAAAGATTCGGTGGATGGAAGCAGACGCGGTTAGACAATCCAATTCCTAAAAATGGGTCTTGAATCATATAGGAAATTGGAGGGAATAGTATTTTGAGTGGAACATATAGATTGAAGGTTTTCTTTTTAAGAATAATCGCATTGTTTGCCACAAATCCTCTATTGGTTGAGTATTCGTCCAAACGTTGACATGTTTTAATGGAGGAATCACCCATCTGATGAGTCTTAAATTTGATGGGTGAATAAAGGGCCTTTTAGAAGAGTACCTTTAAATCCACCCACTAAATCTTTAAGTTCACCTATGCTAAAACACGTTGATTGAATTGAATCGAACAATGGAGATCATTTATCCTCCCATTCTTTCACATGATGGATCTTGAGATCATGATCATACCATTAGACAGTCAGTGTTTTATTTCACGTGGCACACATCTCAGAAAAGTGACCTTAACATCACATACATGCTTAAAATTGATATTAAGGTCACTTTTAGGGGTGTGTACCATATGAAATTAAAAATCGACCGTCTGATGGTACACCCATGATCTAAAGATCGATCTCATGAAAGATTGGGACGATAAAAAAGCTCCATCATTTGATTCAATACAGTCGATGTGTTTCAGCGTGGGTGAACTCAAAGATTTTGTGAGTGGATTTAAAGGTACTCCTTTTAGAATTGTGGTAAATTATAATGGCATGACTTGTAAATGAAGGTGAATGAAGGGCCTTTTAGAATGGTAATACATTTTAATGGCATGACTTGTAAATATAGATGAATGAAGAGCTTTTTAGAATGGTAATATTTTTAAAATATTGGTTTCATTAAGGGTAAAATAGACTTTTAGTCTATAAACTCACGACTAGTTACCCGCAGGGGGTTATATGAAACATAAACACAAAAGTAGGGGCTGCAGAATAAATACCCATAACTTAGGGGTTTCATATAATATAATATTAGGGGGGTATATGTAAAAAACCCTTTTTATTTTTTATTTTTTTGGTAATATACAATCATGCGTTAGAAGTTATAAATATTTTTTCTATAATTAGATAAACACTCGTCAAATCTAGCTAGCGTCAAATCTTACTATAACACCCTATCAGGCCTAGGAAGTTGTGCACAGTTATGACTTGCTTACCTGATAGATTTGTTGGTTTTCATGGTCAGCGTGGCTAAAATCTAACCTAATCCGATTTACTAGGAAGTAGGCCTATAGAACCATCAAAACATTCCAAGTTGCCAACAATTTTCTATTTAAAAATCTCCTCACTGTCAGAAGTGGAAAGGAAATAGGGAGGTCAATATCACCTTCAATTTCGAAATTTTATATATATATATATATATATATATGTGTGTGTGTCTGTCTAGTAGGCCAATAGTGGAATGGTGCACCTCACACCTCACGTGACCTCTGAAATTATATATATATATATATATATATGAAAAAGGGATCTATCATTCATGTAAAGACGGCCACCGTCCTCCACCCTTTCACGTGGAGCTCCATATGGTATTCAAAATATTGTTTCGATGTCACGTGGACCTCGAGTGCATTATTTAGATCATCTTTGAAAAAAAAAAATTAAATATTCATCTCCACCATGTATTTTTTGAATCGAAAAATAAATTTTTTTTTTTTTTTTAAATATTGATCTAAACTGTCCACCTGTGCTCTATGTGACACCCAAAAAATGTTTTGGGTGTCACGTGAAGCTCCACGTGGATCTTAAAGGACAGTCACCATCCTCCATTGAAGGACCTAACCGGCTCCTTATATATATATATATATATATATATATATATATATATATATATATATATATATATATTCTTCACTTAGTTGATATTTAGTATTTGGCCTGGCCTCAACGTAGATGCTATTGCTACTTTGGATTATTTTTTGGATGCATGTCATGCATGTCGTCTTTGTGCTTTGATGCCTATGATCTCAAGATCAATGGTTAAAAGATGATCTCCAATGTCTTCTTTAATACCGTCAGGGGTCATAATGACACGTTGGATTTATATGGTAGCTGCTAATTATATAATGTTTTGACTGCTTTTAAATCAAACTATATTAAAAAAATTTCACTCTAATTTTATTTTTTACACCAATGAAGTGCAGTAATATAATTATTAACATATATTGACCATCCCCCTAAACGTTGGTGTGTCCTTAGCATTGTTGTGTTATTTTATATAAGTCTCAGTGCGTTTAGATAGTATCTCTGCATCAATCATAATTTATAAATGATATAAATATCAATGAATATGGTTATGAGTACAATTTTGAACCCTATCCTAATTCTTTCCTCTCTCTCTCTTACCTAACCCTAACCCAAATAATCATCTTGGCATCAGAGAGCCATTCTACGATAAAATTGATGTCATGCAACGCCGCTCTATTGATAAAGTCATCAGTGAGGTGTTGACGTCTGCAACGCCATGACACTGACGTCATCAGTGAGATGTTGTAATCAATAAACTTTGAACCTTAAATACTAAATATGGAACTTTGAATATTGAATTTGGACTGTGATAAGTAAACTTTAAATTTTAAATACTAAATATTGAGCTTTGAATCTCGAAATATTGAATTCTAAACTTTGATCAGTAAGCACTGAACTTCGAATACTGAATTTGAACTTTGCTCGATAAATACTGAATTTGAACTTTGATCAGTAAATACTGAATATTAACTTTTGGTTAGTAAATAATGAATATTTGAATTCGAACCTTGAACATGGAATATTGAACACCAAATGTTAAAATTTTGAAAGTGGAACGAAGATATTGATTTTGGATATTTGAACCTCTTATGCTAACCATTATTCTAATAAACAAGCTCGCAAGAGCAGCTCATATTCAAGAGTTTGAAATGTTAGTAGAGGATTGGGTCTCGTTAGACCAACAGGGTCATTGATCATTTTCTTGATTGAATAAATGGTGAAGAGTGCTGGCCTTTGTTTACACTACATTGGCATTTGAATTTGATTTCAAAGTATGGTTGGTGTTAGTATCGCACCATAATTAATAAAATTTCATAACTTCACTATCACCCTTAAAACTCCATTAAACTTTAAAATAATATAATTTATAAACAATCCTAGAAATCCTTAAGAAAGTTATGGTCATTAAGAGATAATAAATTCTCCTATATTTTCATCTAATTGTTAAGATCAAGCTAGTTAAACTATTATTGTCAGCTGTAATTTAATTAATATTGTCATGCTTAATTTGTAGATGCTTAACTATTATTTGTAATTTAATTGATAATATCATGCTTAGTTGTGGATTTTCACCTATTATTTGTGATTCATCTGTCATTATCATTGTTGTGCCTTGATATTGTTTGTGTACTGTTGCATTGCTCTTTTAGATTTTAGATTATACAGACTTGTAACATTTAAATGTTTGCCCTGATATTAATTATGGACCTCTTAGAACTAAAATGCATAAATTAAGGAATACATTACAAACTTATCAACTATTGGGCTTCACTATTGATTATGACTTTATTAAGCTTCACCGCTTACGGTCGTTTCATAACTCAAAAATTTCAAAGGCAAGTCAGCAGCCATCTAGCCAGGGTTAGGGTGCGGATTAGAGGAAAAGATCCAGAAGTGTTTACCGAGCTGACAATTTCTAGCTCATTTTGCCTATAGAGCTACCAGCACACATGCACGTGATCGGATCACCGTTGTCTTTTTGGGTCTTCTTTTATTTATCTGGTTCATTTTAGGCCAATTTGATTTTAATGTTTGAATTTTTGTAGTTGGACCATTTTCTTGAATGTGAACAGTATTTTAAGTTGTAGAAAAGCCAAAGTTTTTAAAAGTTTATCCAATTTGCTAAAATAAGGAAAAATTTGAACGATTATTTGATCAAATTATCATGATTAGGATTCTTTCGCAAATAAATAAATAAATTAGATTGGTAGATTTATGATTGACCGATTTTCGGCGGTGTGCCTTGCTAACTAGGTCGCAGATCCGGACGAGTGGGCGCAAGAGTCTCTCAACGTACGAGGTTGGGCGTTGGGGGCGTGATGGCGTAAAGGTATTAGACATCATATCCCAAATTCATTTATTATAAAGATTTATCTGTCTCTCATTTTAGTTTTTTCTCATCATTAGATTATATTATTGTACTTAATTTTGTGTCTGAAACCCTATCTCAACCTGAATGGACAAAGGTTAAGGCGCTGAAAATGTTGGCATTAGAACACAACAAGACGTGTGGGGACATTATTTTCCTTCCTCTGAAAAATAAAGTAGTAGGTTGCAAGTGGGTATACACTGTAAAATATAAACCTGGTAGGACCATTGAGAGATACAAAGCTAGTTGCAAGATGATTCACCCGAATACAAGGAGTCGATTATTAAGAAGCATTTGCTCCAGTTACAAAATCAAATATAAACATAGTTCTTTTATCCTTAGCGCCTACAAGGAATGACCCTTGTCACAGTTGGATGTGAAAAATACGTTCTTTCATGGTGATTTGAAGGAGGAAGTCTACAAGGTACCTGATCATCCTCTTCTCCGACCACTGCTAGACGAAAAATCATCTTATTTTTCTTCAACTCTGGTGACTGGCAACAACGAAGACATCGCCGAATTACCAATGACAATTTAATATATATATATATATATATATATATATTAAATTTAAAAAAAAAAAAAAATTTAAAACCAAAGAAAACCAACAAAATGTTAAAACCTAAAAAAATTAGAAAAAATTTCAAAATAATCCCTGAACTTTCATCCCGACATCAATAACGCACCTAAACTATTGCTCCTATCTAATAGGCAACCAAAGTTTATAAGTTCACCAACTAAATAAGGTGCTCTAAATTCGTACTAAAGTCTTAATCTATTGCAAGCGCATAATGAAAATTGTAGTACTAGTATAGGATCGCTCCCCACGAGGAAGTGATTATCATTATATTTTGTAGCTTTTAAAAACCTATACTTGTCTTTTAAGATCCTAAACTATTAGAGCGATATGAGTAAAAGAATGGCTTGTTTAAACTAATTGTAAAAAATAAATCTAAATCCCCCTCCTTCTAGATTGTGGTCGTTAATCACAATCCTTCAGTTATCGGATACTTATAAGATTAAAGTACTGTTACACCGTATTGCAGTCCTCTAAAATTTGGGCATCAATCAAACTCTAGAATTCTTTAACACATATTTAATTTAATCAATAATCTTCCTAAAATTTGGGCGTCAATCAAACTCAAGAAAATTGAAAATGAAAAAATAAAATCGTTACACTAATCTGCAAATTTTTAATCAGAGTCGTCAATTCAAATAAAAAACTTTTAGATGTTTACAAAGCAGTAAAAGTGTATAAAATAATCTAAATTAGAAAGCAATAAAAATTGTGTTAATCCTTAGCTCTCGTCCTCGGGCGTCAATTGATTGCGAGAAACCTTAGACAACGTACACTAATCTTTCAGCTCCCAATTGTAATTGTCAATTTCTCTCGAGAAACTTTAGATATCTAAACTAAACTAAATTAAAGTTGATCGGAAGAAAACCCAACCTCAGTCATTAATTGATGTTGAGAGTTACGTGGATAACTCTTCTCCTATGTCGAGCTCTCTTATTTAAAGATTATAAGAAGTCGATTTACATTATTTTAAATCTGATAAAAGAAACTACTAAGAATAAAAGATTCCTAATATAACTCTATTTCTAATTATTGTTCTTCCTTACTTTGAATAGTTGATACATGCAGGGATTGTTCCTTCTTTTCAGCAGCAAAATTCTTTAAGAGACTTTCTTCTCAATCTTCTCAGATCCGTGGAATGCCAAACTATTAATTTGAATAATCGTCTAATTCCGTGCATGACAGTGTAGCTCTCACGTGATCAGCAGCAACAACAAGCTTCTATCGTAATTTACGATTTCTTTGTTTGCATTATTTTTCTCAGGATGATTTTTAATAACAAAAGATCGTAATTCTCTTTTGCTTCACACTCTGCCTGAACTATCGTTTGAAGAATCGTAAATTACGATTTCCCATTTTCTCTTTGGCTTCGTTCAATCGTAAAGTACGATTTCTGGCTTTAATCATGCGTCGAATCGTCTTTTACGTTCAATCATCTTTCTTACTGCTTTATGAGTTCATTTTGACGAAGATTAACACTTTAATTCTCTTTTATTGTTTATTCTTAATATTTACACATCAATATCTCGTTAGTAGCAGACCGAGGTCTAGCATTACTAAGTGAAGGATAATAAAATGGTATATTCTGTGACTAATTACACCCCCAAACTTATACTTTGCTAGTCCCTAGTAAATAAGGAAAGAAATATTAATCTAAACTATAAATTTAAATGCCACTTTCATAGAGAGCACGATTACATTTAACAGATCCAACAAACCTTTAAACCCTTAGGTGATCTCTAGTGGATGAGTTATAGTCTCCTGAAGGTTTCCAATGAAGTTACCTACAAACTTTAAAATATTTTTAGATTTTTTAAAAATTTTCTAAGTCAAAACAAAACAAAATATTAAAAATCTAAACTACTTTTGTACACTACCTAATTTTTAATCATCACATGGTTGTTACGATTTTTTCAAAAATATAATTCCATCATCTGTAACTTTCCATCCTAGCAATCATCCTTTATCAGAACTCAGCAATTTCAATTCAGTTAAGCATGGTGTGTGTGCGCGTATCAGTGAAAAGTTTATTCATCATAGATTTTCTAAACTGCAGATTTAGAAAATATTTTCATTCAAACTCTCACTATTGACATACTCTCAGAAAAAATATTGAATTTTTTTTTTTTTTTGGTTCTCTCAGTATATGATATATCAGAATTATTTCAGAAGACAATTGACTAAAAAGATAAATCTCATGGAATGAGTAATCAATTTTATTTATATGTTTCCTTATTTTTTCATAGTGTTCATTATAAACATCTCTACTAGACTCTTGATGTTGTAAATCATAGATAAAAAAGGTCTTTATTTGGCTTGTAATGGGGCTTTGGGTTAAAAGGTTTCCAAACAAAGGTAGAAAGGATTCAAGGATTTCTGAGAATTTAGTTCTCTTTCACCTGTCTTCTTTTTCTTTCTTCTCCTTTTCTAATTCAATAAATATCCAGAATTGGATACTTTTTTCCATTATTCTTTTTCTGTTTTTGTAAATCTCTTTTCTTTTGATTCTTTTCTTTGGATATCCCCTTGAATTTTCCGCTTGGAAACTTTTTGCATCTCTATCTTTTTAGAATCGTAATTACAATTTCTTGATTATTTCTCATATTTTCTTCATTTTATTTCTTCTCAGTTGCACCCTTTTCTATATATCCCTTATCTGTTATCTTATACTCCTTTCACTCCTTCTTCTTTCCTTTTTTTACGTTATAAACTCTCAGAAATTATAAGGGTTAAAGGTTGAAAGCGTTAGGTAGTACATATGGTTAAGGGTTTATAAAATATTGGTATAAAGAAATTTGGTTTAAGCTCTAATATGAGTTCAAAGGGTAAATATTTTCTAAGATTTTAGCTTTTTGGCTCTGACTAAACAAAAGATGGCCTTAGATTATCTTTATGATTTATTAGCATGAATGCCCTATTATTTTGATGTATACAATAAATAGTTCTAGAAAAAAAAAATGATCATAAGCACAGAATATTTAATTTTAATTTTCATAAATATGAAATTTCATTATAATGCAGTCAAGAAGTTCAAAAGAAATTTTTAGTTCGAATAGAAAACAGTCTCTCAGAATAAAAAAGGAAATATGGCTCAAAAGCTCATTGGTTTAACAATTTTGAAACTATAATCTAAATATTATAGTTTAAATCAAAGTATAGTTTCAAACATTCAACCTGATACAGTGTTCAAAATAGCTAGAAATGAATCGTAACTGTTATATTTTGATTGTTAAACTTCTACTACGATAGATCCAAAAGTTTATGGATTCGTAAATTTTCTATCATAACTCTCATATAATGATTAAAATTTTCTAATATTTACAAAACTAACTAATATACACGTATGTACCCCCAACTTGAATAGGACAATGTCCTCATTGTACAAAAACAGAGAATATTCAAAAAAAAAAAAATTGTTCATACCTGTGAGGTTCTATGATGTATAGAAATTAACCTTTACTCCCTCGGTGATGATGGGTATGGTACAATTGATACGACTGGGGCTGGTTCTATAGCTAGCAGGGAGGAAGGACTGCCTGGCAATTCATCCTCAGAGTCGGTCATCATTGTTGTGGAGCATTCAAATTCTTTGTCTTGTACTGGCTCCTCATGTAATTTTGATCCAATTTACTTGTAATGTGCTTCAACACTCTCCTTCTCTACTATTAAGGCATTGTATTCTTCCTTCAAAGCTCTCAATTGTTCCTCAACTATTTCTTTCTTTTCAAGTCTTCTTGTAATTTGTAAATCACTGCAAACTTCTCTTGTGTCCTAACTCTTCGTTTTTCAGCTTTAGCTTGCAATCCTGTTACTGTGGTCCAAAATTTGTTTGTAATTGACTCAATCTTTTCCTTTTGTTCAACACAAGTTAGGGCTAAGGAATTTTTATCATCTTCCAACTTAAGCAATTTTCCTTTTTCCACTGTGAGCTCGTGAATCTTTTCATTCAGCTAATTGTTGACGGTTTGTTGGTATTCTTGGTGGGCTTGTTCTTTATTTTGTGACTTTTTTAGGTTTACGTTGGAGGTGTGGAGGAAGGAGAAAGAAAATAAGATGAGGGTGATTATTACATCTTAAAATGGGTGCCTATTATAAATTTGTTTAGGTTTTAGAATGTTTTGTTTTCTTTCTTATTTAGGGTTTCTTCTTTTTTTTTTAAGTTTTTTAGGTTTACGTTAAAGGTGAGGAAGAAGGAAAAAGAAAATAAGAAGAGGGTGCTTATGTGGTATCAACGTCGTCGTTGCAACTCACCAGAGTTGAGGAAGAAGATGAAGAAAATGAAGAAAAGAGGGTTCTTCAGTGATACCAACATCGTTATTGTTATTGGTTGGAATTGAGAAAGAAGAAGAAGAAGAAAAGGAAGAATGAAAAACGGGCATTACGTATGTAGGTGCCCACAAAAAAAATGTGTTATTTTTTGGCACACACATGACTACATAAGAGCCTTCAATAAAGGTGTAGGAGCAAACAAAGGTACCCTTTAAATATAGGTACCTCTCTTCACACCTATAGGATTACTGAAAAGCGCTTATGTCTGAAACCGACTGCTTGGAATCAAATGATGGAGATAATTTTGCGCCCTAATCTTCCACACAAAGGATCTTGATACCATGATCTTATCATAAGATGGTAAATTTTTTATTCCACATGGCACATATCCCAAAAAATAGTTTTAAAATCATGTTTGAGTGTGATGTATGGCATACCATGTGATTTTAGGGTCAGTTCTTTGTATCTTTGCTATGTGGATTAAAAACCTGATCATGTGATGGTATGCCTATGGTCTCAAGATCCATGGTGTAAAATATTGATGTGAAAAGTGATCTCCATCTTATAATTCCAAACGATCAATAGGTTTCAATGGGTTTCGGACGTAGGCACTTTCGATAATGCTGAAGGGCCTAACAAAGGTTCCCTTTAAATAACTTGGCCTCATTTTTTATTGGAGTGTAGATTTTGAGTCCCATCCTTAGGGCAGTCAATGGATCGATTTTGGCTACGCAATGGAAAATTGCCATATGCCTGACCTGACCCAACCCAATGGGCAAAGACCCATTCTGGCCAAATTTGACCCCATGCTCGACCCGATCCAATCCCACCATATTTGATCCGATGCTCGACCCGAGAAACCGAACCGACCCAATTAAAAACTCCCTATTTTCCCCGAGAAACCGAACCAACCCAATCAAAAACTCCCCATTTTCCTTTATTTTATGTAAAATATCAAGTCAGGCTGGTCAACCCGTCCCGACCCAATTTTTGGCCAACCCGACCTTTTAATCAACCTAATCCGACTTGATGGGTCAAGTTTATGTCCCTAACCTTGAAAACTGAGTCGGGTGGGTAGGGAATCTTAATAGTCCCACATTAAATAGGGAAAAGTCTTGACCCTGAGCTATATGTGATTGCGGGTGCTACATGTCATGATGCGTTTTGCATGGGGGTTTAAGCCCATTCCAGAAACAAAATCAGGGCCGGGACCTATGCCTAGAACCTGACAATATTGTGGCATGTGGGTCTGAGTTTTCACATAATGAAATCAGAATCGAGGACGGCTCTTCTATAAGGTGGGGGATTGTAATAGTCCCACATCGGATAGGGAAAAGTCCTAACCCTGGGTTATATATGATTGCGGATGCTACATGATTGCGGACGCTACATGTCATGACGCATTTTGGGTGGAGACTTAAGCCCATGCCAGCAACCACTACAAAAAATAAGACTATTAGCGGCAGCCAAAAACGACTGCTATTAATAAAAAACTGCCGCTACTAGTCCCGACACTACCAAAAACTACCGTTACGGTCCTTAACAACACGTATCGCTGAAATACCTTATTTTTGTAGTGATAACAAAATCGGGACGGCGACTTAAGCCCAAAATTAGACAATATTATGACATGTGGGTCTGAGTCTTCACAGAATCAATTCAACCATAGCCCATTGACAGCCCTGCCCTCGTCTCTCTTTCCTCAAAATTGTTATAAAGCTACATAAGCGGTGGCAAGAGATAATGCAAGCCACGAGCTGAAAAAAGAAGAGAAGAAAATGTAGTTAACTCTATTGCTTCGATGATTCCTACAACTAAGGAATCTCCAATTTGTTATCCTAAGAGAACATATGAGACTGTGAAAAGGTTAGGATGATTTTTATAGGACAATTTGCCAAATCCATTATCCAATCTCGGCTATTTGTCGATTCTTGTATGTATTTTTAGAAATTACGTTAAATCACTTTCTAAGCTATGAAATGAGAAAAATGTCATTACATTTCAAAAAGCAAATGTAACCAGAAAAACAATGAAACCGCTTCCAAACTGGTTTCAGATTCCATAACAGTCTCCGACACAACCTAAAGTAATTTTCGGGCCACCGATTCAATCTACCATCTACCATGAACACTGCTGACTATTACTATTGTTGTCTATTATAGACGGCTGAATTTCATAGTAGACTGAATCGGTCCACCTGGAACCGCTTTACGTTGTGCCGGAGACCGCTATGAGATCTTAAACTAGTTCAGGAGTAGTTTTAGTATTTTCTAATTTCATCTGCTCTTTGAAGAGTAATGACATTTTTATCATTTATTAGCTTTGAAAGGCATTTAAGGAGATGTTAACAATTTTATTCTGGATCTGACAATGAATCGATAATTAACAAAGAGTGAATACTAAATATGGCAAATTGTCCATTTTGATAAAGGTGTGTAGTATATGATTTAGGGGTAAATTAGGCTAAATAAGAGAATTTTATTCCAAAAAGTTGTAAATTGACAAAAAATTTAAGGGAGCCATTACTTGCACACGTTTTGCAAGTGCTTGCACTGAATTTAAAGAAAGACTCAGTATTTTAGGGACATGTGATATGTAAAAATGTAATATGGGCCGTCAGATTTGAAGTTCATGATCAATAGATCTCTGGTATATAAAATTGGAGCAAAACACGGTACTTGTCGTATGATCTATTATAGTCAACTATTGAATTATATAATAGCCTTTGACTCCATTTAATCAAATGATAAAAATTATATTTTGTTCTAATCTTTTGCAATTGATATCTTTAAATCATGGCCTTCAAATCAAACGGCTTAGATGGTATTTTCATATAGTAGAGGTCGCCAAAATTACAAGTCTTTTATTTAAATTTGATGCAATCTAATGCAATTATTTGAAAAGCGTGTGCAAGTAATGGCTCCCAAATTTTAATCACTATTTTTACTTGTAAGAGAATATTTAATGCTTTGACTCCACATATCTCTACGTGCCAACGTTGCAGGTTGATTCTATTATTCAACTATTCCACCAATCATGTGGCAGATAATGGTTTATTCATGGAGTCATGGACTTGCCCATTGTGAAGACTATTAAAGTATCAAGAGAAACATGCCCGCCAACGATAAATGTGTGAGGCCCGAAAGTCCCAAAATAGGAGCTCACGCATGAAGTGTGATGGTGACAAACCGCCAGCTAGCCGGTGCGCATGACCTCCACGAGCTTTGTGTGCCGCCGCGAATCACGTGCATGGTGACCATACCTAAAGGGTGAACGTTTTTTCACGACACTAATATATGGCGGACTGCAAACAACAGACCATTTACGTGGCGTGATGCAAGCGCAGTGAGTTTAACAATACCATTTGTATCACGCCATATAACAATCTGTTGTTGGTCTTCTAATTGATCTGAGGTCCCCTCATTATAATTTTCCTTTCCTCACTCGGAACCAAAGAAACAAAGATCGCATAAGATGCTATGTGCATATCTTGCATTGTATGCACAAATCTCATGCCATCAATCAAACATTTTTTTTTTTTTTCAGTGAATACCATCAATTGCCTTTATTTGCACTCACCAAATCTTTGAAGCCACCTATGTTTAAAACCATTAACCGCTTTGAATCAGATGATAGTGATCGTTTTTTCGTTCCGATCTTCCACGCAATAGATAACATTAGGCAATCCTTGTTTTTTATTCCGTGTGACACATAACTCTAAAAAGACACCAAAAAATCATATGACACGCATAAAGTTCAAACATAATTTTTAAGATACTTTTTGGAACACATAAAATCAAATATAATTTTTGTTATAAGATTGGGACGAAAAGCAATTTCTATCGTCAAATTCAAAGTAATTAATAGTTTTCCGCATAGGTGTCTTCAAATATTTTGTTGGTGGAAATAAAGGTATTCATAACCTTTTCACTCATTATATTAGAACTACAAGACAGTATGCTGGACACTTAGGGCACATGTTTGATACCACGTAAGGCCCCCACAAAACTTGATTAGAATCCTTTCTCTTAATGACTTTTGTTAAACACATTTTATCATTTTCTGCATTATGCTTACAACAAATTGAGTGCATGGCTACATATGTGTAACACAAGTCGTTTTGTTACTTAAACGCGTCCTTGATTACCACATTCAAATGTGCCCTTAATTATACGATAAATCCCTAAGTGTAGTTGATTTGAGTGACTACAAGATACAGCTACTTTTCTAATGAATAATTGACCAGTTTATTATGAGAGTGCATTGATCGAATGATTAGAATTCTTTGATCAAAGAAAATCTTTTAGGCCGTTAGTTGACATGTGACCTTTCCTGTAGATGCCTTTAGTCAACGTACACTAATAATTCCATTTGTGGGGTATAGATGGCGAGAGCACTATCGTTGGTGCTTGGGCCCACACAGATATAATATTTGGTCTATGATTGATCAAAGGGTGTAATGGCAGTTTTGAAATTTCAGGGACAATTCTGTAATTGTAGATATTTCGACCTCACTTTTTTTAGGGTACCTCCGCGCCCACCCATTCTCTTAAAGCGCCCACATCTCAGACTCCTTGAAAATCATTGATTACTTTGGATCAGATAATAGAGATCATTTTAATTTTCACTCCAAAATTTCATATAATAGATCTTACAATCATGGTGTACCTTTTATACGATAAGTTTTTTGTTTCATGTGTCACAGATAAAATAAAAAATTGACCGTCTGATACGTGCTACATGATCGCAAGATCTATTATATGGAAGTTCGGAAGCAATTAATGATTTTTAAAGGGTCTAACAGGTGAGCGCTTTTAGAGAATGCATGTGGCCCCAAGAGAGGTACCCTTTTTCAAGGTGCCACTACTTCCACACGAGTATTTGGGGATTCCGCATTCCAGACTGTTGCACACAGTTTAAAAGAAATTTGGGCCCATGCTATGTGAAAACTAGCATCTTAGAGAAGGATACATATAAAGATCTCTATTATATGTTTCAATTAAGGTGTACAAATGGGTACCGGACTCGGGTATCGGTCAAGGACCGATACGACTCCATCAATATGTATTGGCCTATTTTAAAAAAAAAATAAAAAATAAAGGTATCGGCCGAAACTGATACTGTATTAATTGATACCCGATACGTATCGGCCGATATAAGCCCGTATCGGCTGATACTGATACCGAGTTGAGATACCGATATGTATTGGCATCGGCCGATTTTTATACCATGGTTTCAATGAACTCAAATCAAATTTAATCATTATAATAGTCCCACATCGGATAGGGAATAGTCTTGACCTACTTGAGCTATATATTTGATTGCGGACGCTACATGTCATGACGCGTTTTGAGTAGAGACTTAAGTTCATGTCAGAAACTAAAATCGAGGCGGGGACTGAAGCCTGAAATCGGACAATATTGTGACATGTAAGTCTGGGTCGTCACAAAATGGTATCAGAGCTGAGGACGGCTCTTCTGTAAGGTGAGAGACTATAATAGTCCTACATTAAATAGGGAAAAGTCCTAAACCTAGGCTATATGTGATTGCACACGCTACATGTCATAACGCGTTTTGAATGGAGACTTAAGCCCATGCAATAAATAAAAATCTAAGCGGAGACTTAAGCCAGGAACCAAACAATATTGTAGCATGTGGGTCTGAGGCGTCACAATCATATGATACATATCTTGTTTTGTGCCAATTTTATTTTATCCAAGATCTTAGATCATTGCCTTCAATTTAGACGGCTTAGATAGTTAGTTTTAATGGGTATGCTCGGCTAAAACGTGCGACCTTGTGGTTGAGATTTTGTCAACCTCCGTATTGTGCTACAGGCTCGACCATTACATCCGCAGCTAGCCTTTGAGGTTGTTGGAATCAGCTAGCCTCATCAATGTCAACAAATTATCAGGATTATATATAGCCTTTGAGCCCTTTGAATCGGATAATGGAGACCATTTTTTCTCCCAATCTTCCATAGATGAATCTTGAGATCATGTGTATATCATCGGGATGGTCAATTTTTTATTTCAAGTGGCACATATCTCAAATGGCAGCCTGAAAATTATGGACTTATAATTGAGCATAATGTGTGCCCTGTGGTTTGCCTTGCCACCTGATTCTTCGATCACCTTTTTGGGATGTGTGCCACATGGTTCACCTTGCCATCTAAAATGGATTAAGGAGGCATATGATATACGCAACCTGAAAGTCCAATAGGATAGGGGCCTCAATGAGTCCAGCCTCCATAAATTTTGGCCCGATCCGACCTACCTATCGACGCCCTAGGTTGGCTGATCAACGGATATTCAACACTAAGACCCACATCACATCTTACTGTTCAACACCGAAAAATCCAATCGAAAAATCACACCTTTGCTGCTGGAACATCTCATATTCAAGAATATTTATACACATGTACAATATCAGTACCTCTGGTTGCGCCTACCTAATTACCGAGGGAACCTACATTGATGGAGATTGATTCTCATGCCCATCTCTTGTAGATTGATCTTTAAACCATGAGCGTGCCATCAGACTATTAGTTATTTATCCCACGTGGCAAAAATCCCAAAATAGTGACCCAAAAATCATAGGGAACAAATCAAACTGAAACGTGATTTTAGGTTTGCCTTTTGAGATCTGTGTTGTGGAATAGAGAACTGGCAGTCTAATGGCACACCCATGGTCTCAAGATCAATCGTTGGACGAAAATCGATCTCCAATCGTCTGATTTAACCTAGTCAACAGGTTCTTAGCATAGGCGCCTTCTCAACAATTAGGTAGGCACGAATAGAGCTACCCTTACAATAGTTATGGCTAGCTATAATTTTTTTATCGAGAGCAACTCCTATCTCAGGTTTTATCTCACTACAAAAAATAGATTATTAGCAGCAATTTTTTGGAGCAAAAAACAATTGCCCCTATTAACAAAAAACTATTAAAGTCTATTAGCGGCAATTTTTTGTTAATAACGGCAGTTTTTGGCTGTCGCTAATAGTCTTATTTTTTTTGTAGTGAATCTTATTAAAGAAATTAAAGAGTTAGCCTACATTGAGGCCTTGTTTGACAAAACTCATGGAAATGATTTTATTTATTTATTTTACATGGACTTGTAAATAAAAGAACTCATGGAAAGTTTTATTTTTAAAATTTTGCAATGATTTGATTTTATTTTTTTCAGTTGTTTGGCTATATTGTGTAAAATTATTTTCCTAAGGCACCATTTTTCACACCATGTGAACCTGTAATCTCACCCAATTCCGTCGAGCCAAAATGCATTAATCGCTTTGAATTAGACCATGAATTTTTTTTTTTCCCAACTTTTTAGAGATGGGTATTGAGATCATGGGCATACAATCATATAGTTAGTTTTTTATTCTGAATGGTACGCATCTCAAATAGTAACTCTAAACTCGTGAGACATACATTAAGCTCAAATACAAATCACGGGTCATTTTTTGGAATGAGTGCCACATGAAATAAAAAAATCATCTAATGATGTACTCATGATCTCAAGATGCATCATGTGGAAGATTGGGATAAAAAATAACCTCCTTTGTCAAATTCAAAGCAGTCAATGCATGTTGGCCGGAGGAGATGGGGCGAGGTTACGATTTTACAGTGCAAATAAATAGTACGATTATGAGGTGAGATTGAATTTAAACCGTCTGATAGAAAGGTCATGATCTACAGATCTACGACGCAAAAGAGTGATGCAAAACACAATCTCTATCATATGATTCGATAGAATCAACTGTTGAATCAGATAATGACTTTGCTTTGGAGTGCATTGAGTCATATGATAAAGATTATGGTTGGTGCCAATATTTTCACTTATGATCTTTAGATCATGGACTTCAAATTAAGTGGCTTAGATGGTTGGGTTACATTTATTGGCGTCGCTATTTATCGGTACCTTTATTCGCGTCCATGTGTTCTCTGAAAGCGCCCACGTCCTAGATCCTTTGAAGAGTGTTGATTGCTTTGGATCAAATGAGGTTGATTGTTTTTCACCCCGATCGTCCATAGAATAGATCTTAAGATCATGTAGCACCTATCAAACGGCAAGTTTGTGATCCCATGTGTCCCCAATCCCCAAAAAAATGGCCCTAAAGTTACATTTGAGCATGATGCGTGCTATATGATTGAAGAGTCATTTTTTGCATATCGGTGATATAGGAAATCAAAAACTGATCGTCAGATTGATGCGCCATGCACCCAAGATCAATTTTATGGAAGATCTTGGTTAAAAAAAAATTCTATCATCTGATCCGAAGAAATCAATATTTTTTTAGAGGTCTGGGACGTAGGCGCTCTAAGAGAACACGTGAGCGTGAACAGAGAGGTATTGACATGTGTGCCACATCAAAGAAAAAATTGAGCATTTGATGATAAGCTCATGGTCTCGAGATCCATTATATAAAAAATTATGGTGAAAAAAAAATCTCGATCAGGTGATCTAAAGCAGTCAAACGATTTTAGCATGAAATATCTGAGTTGCGAAGAATGAATTTCGGGTTGCAGGGGTAATAAATAAAATTCCTTTTTAATGGGAATAACCCGAGTCGTGGGCGAAAACGATTTTCAACCAAATTTTGGCTTAATCTTTTGAGTTTTTCTTTAAAAAAACTCTAATTTTGTGGGTCTTATTTGATTGCCAAACAACTCTTTCCGCCAAACAAGGTCTGAATGCCCACCCGTCATGATGGACATGGCAATCCACATATCCATGTGATTGCGGGATATGCACAAACTTCCAATGTATAAAAGTCCGTGCACATTTTATAGTTCACACATCTATGCACGGACTTCCAACGTATAGAAGCTCGTGTACATCACGAAGTACCACATATATGCGGACTGCTTTAATGCAGATGATGGGTGGACCCCTATTCTAGACTAAAGAAAAATGTATAATAGCCTTGGGAGGGCTATTATATATTTCCATGTCCGAAGCTGACATTTACAAGGCCCTGGAATCTGAATTCACCATATGGGATTTTAACAGTGAGAGATCAACTCTATAACTGCTCAGTCCTGACTAACTCATTAACACTCTCCAAAAATTGAGTCTTTCTATTCAAATTTAGCTTAAAAAATTAAACATATTAGAAAAACACATCTGTAACTTGTTCCATTTTATCAGTTTTCAAAATCCATTGATTTGAATATGGGATGCTTTCGAATGGTTTTTCTGTAGAAATATTACTGAAAACTTTATAGGGGTGCTGATTCGTTTAACCCGTGAGAAAATGAAAACTTGGGTTTTTGGTTTGGTTCAACCTGAACCAAAACAAATCGATCCAGTTAAATTTTGAAAACTTGAAATCGAAACCAAAAACTCAGTTCGGGTCAGTTTCGGTGTCGGTTTTTTTATTCAGTTTTTGTCAAAATAATTTGGTCTTTTAACTTTTTTTTTTAAAAAAATTTAGGTCCAGTTTCCAAACCTACCCAACCCGTTTCCAGTTTGTGCCCCCAAAAACCGAAACTGAATCAATTAGGAATTAGTTTCAGTATTTTAAATTTTGGGTCGGCTGTTGTTCCGCTTTGATCCATTTGATGGGTTGGTTTCCGCTACAAACTTGCATCCCTACCACTATACCACCTTAATTAATTAGGAAACTAAAGGCTATCATAATTCGTTAGAATGAGTTAATGTGGGAGAGAACATGAGACCGATGATAAGAGTGTTGGAAATTATTAGGATCTTCCTATAATTAAAAGTGGAATTAAATAAAAATTTAACATACTTTATATCGTAGAGTTTTTTATACTAGGATTTAGTCCTGAGCGATCCGAGTGATAATCCGGCAATGATTTGATGGAGAGCCTTTTCTTTCTTTGCAAACCGTAGAGAAGATGAATTTCTCTTGAATTCTTCTAATTCAATTGATACGTATATTGTGTGTAAAAAGAGAGACTCTATATCCCTTTAAATAGGTTAGAAACTTGTCCATCAAAAAATCTAACGATTAGGATTATCACACTTAAGTTAGGGTAAAATCACAACTCTTGATTTAATTAAAAACTTCTAGTTTGACCACAACTAGTGTTCCACCATCTCTCTAAGTTAATAACTTTGACTGTTTGACCTTGACCATGACGTGTATCTTAAGGGCCACATAAATCCGTGAAATCTAATAGTCTCCCACTTTGACCCTAAGACCAATTGAGGTTTATTTTTATTTTTTTTGAAATATTTTGAAAACCAAGTCCAATTGTTCCTTTAAGAAAACATGATACGGTGCACCGCTTTTGAAAATCTTAGAGAGATATATCCTTTCATCTCCATTTCAAGCACCATTAGTGAGGGTCATGAATGCACTAGTGTACTCAATATTGGCACTAGGACAATTTCATGATCACAAAACTAACACTACTTGAAACTTCAACGTCCGTAACTTTATGTGATTATTTTAAACAATGTAGCACGAGAGATGTAGTACTCTTAAAACTTGGTCTTGTACTCATTCTCGTGGAGTCCTACTTCATGCTACTGCATGTCAGTATGATGTAACCTTGCATCCCACTTTATGATAAATCAATCACCTTTTCATAAGAGTGAAGGTATTATCAACGTAAAGCCAACTCACGTTTTGCCCAAACAAATTTGAGTATCAAACACTGCAGGCTATTTTGTGACAATCGCCACCATACCTTGTGACAACCGCCACCATGCCTGTGACAACCGCCACCATACCTTGTGACAAAATGTCACCTTATTATAGGTAATGATCCCATGACCTATAAATGATAACATGCAATAATATATAATAATTTGAGCTCAAAATAAAAGCATGTATATAAATGCAGTGAAAAATTTATAATCCATAACAGAAAAGAAATTATAATAACATGTCAAAATAGTAGCAAATCTAGAACTGAGTTAACAACTCAACAAGTCTCATCCGGGTCACGTGTTCATTGAAAATCTTGGGTGGTAAACCCTTAGTAAAGGGATCTGTAATCATAAGCTCCGTACTAATGTGAGGAATCTCTATAATACTATCTCAAACGTTCTCATATACAACGAAATACTTGACATCGAAATGCTTATTCCTCCTAGTAACCTTTCCGTGTTTCACAAACTTGGTCATAGCCTCATTGTCCCAATAAATGATAAGAGGACGATGAAGGGAATTAATAATCTTTAGATCTCCAATGAAAATTTTCAATCATGATGCATGACGAGTAACCTCATAACAACCAATAATCTCGGCGTATATAGTTGAATTTGCCGTCAATGTTTGTTTGGTGCTTCTCCAAGAAATAACGCCCTCCGCAAGTAGATATAAATAACATGCTGTCGATTTGACGCTATCCTTACAACTAGCAAAATCAAAATCTGAATATCCAACAACCTTAAGCTCATCTGATCTACGATAGGTCAACATAAAATTTTTAGTTCTAATGAAGTACCTTATTCGCAGCTTTCTAATACACTAATCTTGGATTAGACTGATATCGACTAAGTAGGGTGACAACGAAATTGATATCGGGACGTAGACAAACCATTGCATACATAAGACTACCCACAACTGAAGCATACTCTTTTTGATCTACTTATTGCTTTTCTGTCTAAGTTCTGGGCTGTAGATCCTGAGAAATAATGTCATCCTTCAAAACAGGTGCTTCACCATGAGCGCATATATCCATGTCATATCGTGTAAGTACTTTCTCTATGCAGGCCTTCTACGAAAGACCTAAACAACCGACAGCCCTATTACGATGAATTTTGATGCTAAGCACATAGTCAGCAATACTCAAATCCTTCATATCAAATGCCTTGAAGAGAAAACTCTTGATATCGTGGAGAAAATGAATGTCGTTACTTGCAAATAATATATCATCCACGTAGAGAACCAGAATGAAAAATTTGCTCTTACTCTTTCTGAGATATACACAACGATTAACAATATTTTCTTTAAACCCATAACCAGTGACAACCTTATCAAATTTTAAATATCGTTGTCTAGAAGTTTGCTTAAGTCCATAAATGGACTTATTCAATTTGCAAAGTTGTTATTTTTTTCCTTTAATCACAAAACCCACTGGCTATGACATGTATATGTCTTCCACAAGGTCTCCATTTAGAAAAGCTGTCTTTACATCCATTTGATGTAGTTCGAGATCGTAATATGTAACTAAAGCCATCACAATCCTCAATGAATCCTTAGAAGAGACTAGAGGATAGGTCTCATCATAGTCAATGCCTTCCTTCTGCCTGAAACCCTTTGCAACAAGTCGTGCCTTGAATCTTTCAATATTGCCACTAGAATCTCTTTTAGTTTTATAAACCCATTTGCATACAACTGCCTTGCGATCCGCTGGCAAATCTACAAGGTCCCAAACCTTACTCTTTTTTATGGACAATAACTCCTCTCTCATGACCTCTTGCAAGTGTGAGGATTCATTGCTATCAATAGCCTGCTGAAAAGTCAATGAATCATCAAGATCAACACCCTCAAACTGAGCCTCTTGCGCATACACCTCATAGAAATATGGAATAACAGGTTTACGCTGACGCTCAGATCTTCGGGGCTGAGCCGGTGGTACTGGTGAAATATGAGGTAGAATAGGACATTCTTCTTTAATTGGAGCCATCATTGGATTTGTCTGAATCAAAGTATCAACATGTATAGGATCAGGTGGTGAAGGAAGAAAAGCATTACTACCAGATGATGGCATAAAGTCAAATTCAGAGTTCTCAATAAAAGTAATATTATTCTGACGTGAACTCCCACTGGATTCGTCATTCTCCATAAAATTGGCTATATGAGTCTCAGCAATATCAATGATTTTTTTAGGACAATAAAATCTTCAAGTCCTAGAACGATATTCATAACCGATAAAATAACAACTAAATATGCAAGGATCCAAATTTTTAATGTTAGGATTATAAAACTTAGCTTCAGCTTCACAATCCCATATATGTAAATGTCCGAGCTTTGGATCCTTAGTTGTCCATCTCTTGTAAGGAGTTTCAGGTACAGCCTTGTAAGGAACCATGTTGAAAATATAAACTGTTGTCTTCAAGGCTTCACCCCAAAACTCTTTTTTAAGTGTAGAGTGACTTAACATGCTACGAACAGCCTCTTGATAAGTACGATTTCTCCTTTCTGAAAAACCATTCTGTTGCGGAATGCCAGGGGAAGTATATTGTGAAACAATGCCTTGAGTCTATAAGTACTCCACGAATGGTCCATGATTGACAGCATCAGCACCCATTCTATTGAAGTATTCTCCACCTCTATCTGAACGCACAGTCTTTATCTTCTTCTCAAGTTAATTTTCTACTTCCAACTGATAAGCCTTGAAGACCTCTAAAGTTTGATCTTTCGTCTCTAATAAGAAGACATATGTGTATCTGGAGTAGTCATCAATAAAGGTAATGAAATACCTTTTGCTGTCATGAGCAGTAATTGGAAAAGGCCCACAAATATCGGTATGTATCAACTGTAAAACTTCAGTGGCCCGAAAGGTGGATAACTTCTTCTGTTTGAAAGTTTTATCCTTCATACAATCTACACAATTTCTAAAATCGGTGTTGAGTTCGAGGCCTCAGCAACCAAAGCAATGGTGCGAGAAGAATCAACAGATAGCAAATATAAACCATCAACTAAAATAACACGACCAACCACATAACTATCAAGAGAAATATCCAAACCCATACTACTGAAAGTAAAAACATAACCACCGTCTACAAGTCTAGATAACGAAATAATGTTTCTACTAAAGGAGGGAATAAAATATGTCCCATGTCAAGTCAAAGTATGTCCAAAGTCTAAAACTAAATCATAGGTGTCGACGCTCTCCAGCTGCATCGCCTGGTCGTTCCTAAGGAATAACCTATCCTCCTATTTGGGTCTTCTCTTGCTTCTGAGTACCTGAAAAGAGTGTATAACATACATAGAAGTATCAGAGTCAACCAACCAGGAATAAGGAGAACAATCAACTGAAAATGTCTGTGAGAGTACTAAAACTCTAGGAATACCTTCAGGCTGCTTCGCTAGCTACTTCTTATAATTCACATATTTGCTCTTGAAGTGACCTTCCTTGCCCCAAAATTAGCAACCGCTTACACTTTCAGACTGACCCAGAGTACACGTTGCCTTTCCAAAACTTTGACCCTTGCCTTTACCCTTATTCTGAAATTTTTGTGACCGATTTCTTGGATTCCTCGTAGGACCTTTCTTCTTAAAATTCTTTTTACTAGAGCTGGAAGTCCCCAAATGAGCCGACTCATGTTGTTCGCCTTTAAGCCTCTTTTCTTTAAGGTCGCACATCTGAGTTAACTTGATCAAGTCTCAGTTCTGCTCTTGCGAATTGTAATTCACCTTTAAAATGTCGAAAGCCTTAGGGAGGGAAGCAACCCTAATGTAGACTATCAACTCTTCATCGATGTTAAGTTCGTATTCTTTAACACTCAAATAGATTTGAGACAACTTCAATAAGTGATCTCTCACATTCCTACTGCCATCATACCGAAAATGTATGAGATCATGTATATAATCATATACGACCTGCTTCTTACTGCCAATCAATTATTTCTTAATAAGAGCGATTAATTCAGAAGCGGTCTCTATAGCAAGTATGCCACCCCTGAAAAATGCATTAATGGTGGCCCTGAACATTAACATGGCTAACGAGTTAGTCTTATTCTATTTCTCGAAAAATTCCTTATCCTTAGCAGGAGAATCCTGGGTAACCATCGCAGGTTTAGGTGTTGTAAACACAAAGGACGTGTCTAAAATCTCAAAACAAATATCGAGTCATTTTTCAAGTGTTGAAGTTTGACCCAGAAAGCGGCTCAACTCCTGCTATGTGTTTGGTAATTGACAAGAGATCCATTATTGCAAAATTTAATTTAGGATCACCTTTTAAAAGTCAACACAAAAATAAAATTTAATTAATTCATTAGATTTAATCTCTTTCGCTTAAATCAGGAGTTTTGGTTCAAATGTATGAAGTGACACTATATGCACATGCCAATTTCAAATAAAACACTTGGTAACATCACGACTCACCTTTGGGCAGACACCATGACTTACCCTTGCTTCCTACCGTATAAAATACGTCATAGGCCTAGCCTCTATGGTTTTAATTAGAATCAAACACTTCCTATACCTTTGGGCAAATAGGGTTATCCTATCTGACCACCCCATACAAGACTATTCTATTCGCACACACTACGTCAAATACCTATAGCACCTTTGGGTCGTACACAAATACTCTACGCAATGGTACGCCTAGTGATCTTAACAGAGAAAATATCTAAAATTCGAAAATTACAAGGTTTGTAAATTGCCTACCTTTGGGCAAGAACTAACTCACTCACCAAGCATCTCCAAACGATCACTTGGTTCTCCATAAACCCCATAGGAAAGAACCAATCCTTATGATCCATAAATGTCATATTTCAGTTCTTAGAATTAAGGATCCAATATTAAATTTATACATGTTCAGATTAAAAAATATAAGAAATAGATTCCAATTCAACTTTAATATGTTCACATATTTAACTTTAAATTGAATTCTTTTTCATCAAAATAATATGAAATTTAATATGAAAAGATGGTACAAAATTCTAAGTACATAACTTTAAGTGAAATAGGCATGTAAATTAAAACCTTAATTGAACAGTTTATGAATAATAAAACTTTTAAGAGTGCGCATGAGACATATATCTTGAACAATTAAATACAAATAAATAATGAATTTAAAATTAATTGTAACTTTAATTAAAGGCACTCAAATATAAAATAATTATTCGATTAAAAAATATCAAAAAAGATATCAGGTCATGAAATATTACAACAAAGAGCTCCTGTATATATAATATCCAAAATTTGGACTTGTATATAACCCAGAAATAACCCGAAAAGAATGAAGAATAATTTGGGTCAAAATGGGTCTTAATGGAACGGATCAAATCCGAGTCATGAACCATGGGCCGCGAATGGACCGAACCGTAGGTCAGGAATGGACTGGGCCGGATTGGGTCATGACACATGGGCCGAGAATAGATTGGACCGGCCTATAGGCCAGATCGGGTCATGACCGAAGGTCCGTGTTGATTAATGGATCGGATCGGACCATGGGCCAGATTGGGTGATGACCCGAGTCTGATTTTGACGGGACGGGGTCATAGACCGAGTCTGATCATGTGCTTTTATAGGTCCATGGGCCGGGTCGGGTCAGTTGGGTCAAATCAGGTTGGGTCATCAAGTCATATATAGTTGGGAAGCACCAACTTTGGTGATCCAACTATATATGCAATAATAATATATTCTTGTATTATTAAATAAGGAACAGATCTAAGGAAAACAAAAAAAAGATCTCCCTTGCATTATTAAATAAGGAAAAAGACTTTCTACCGTACGGTTTCTTCCTCAAATAAATAAAAGCATATCCGACAATGGGCTGCTTTTATATGTAGCCACCCTTCATCCTTTGACCACCCGGAACGGGCAAGGCCACCAACTAGTCGTTGGATCGATGGTCAGTCTAGCGACGGCTAGTGACGATCCGATTGCCGGTAAAATCACATATCTTACTCTGAAACTTTAAAAAAAAAATTTATTAGTAAATTTAAATTGATTCACACCGACAGCACCCAATTAATATGACCCTATAATCGGTGAAATTATTCTAAAGTTTAACAAAACACTTAACGATGAGAATCGGTACAATAAAGTCAATTACGGGTTTAACTCTAATACCACTTATTGAAAATTATTAGGATCCTTCCGCAATCAAAAGTGGAATTAAATAAAACTTTAAGATATTTTACACCGTAGAGTTTTTCATGCGAAGATTTAGACTTGAGCAATCATAGTGATAATCCGACGATGATTTGATAGAGAGTCTTCTTTTTCTTTACACACCGTAGAGAAGATGGGCATTCCTTTAATTCTTCTAATTCAATTGATACGTATATTGTGTATAAAAAGAGGGACTCTACATCCCTTTAAATAAGTTAAAAACTTTTCATCAAGAAATCTAACGATTAGGATTACCACACTTAAATTAGAATTAAATCACAACCCTTGATTTAATTGAAAACTTCTAGCTTAACTACAACTAGTGTTTTACTATTTCTCTAAGTTAACAACTTGGACTATTTAATCTTAATCATAATGTGTGACTTGAGGGTTATATAAATCCGTCAAATCTAACAAAGAATTGGGAGCAAGGATAAAAAACTCGGATTTGGTCTCGATTTCGATCATGCCCAATCGAAACCAAGAGCAACCTGGATTTCTAGTAGCCAGAGCTGGCCGAAACTGATATCTTACTCGCGGTAAATTGAGTTTCCGGGCCAATCATATTTTGATACATAATTGGGAGTGTTGGGAGATAATGGCCATGGCACTAATGTCGAAGTGGGTTTGAATGGTAGGACAACATTTAGTAGTCAAGCAAACCCTAGGATATTAATGATGTGGTGTTGATCTTCAACTTTCCTTCTTCTTTCATTCTTTTGTTTTTGTTTTTAAGCTTTTTAATTTATATTTCGTAAGTAAATTGTAATTGGTAGGGTGTAAACCTCAAAGATTTGTAATATTGAAAATAATAGCTTAATTTTCAGAAAAACAAAGTTTTAAATTATGTATGTGGATTCATTGAGATCCAATATAGTGACCAAAATCTCTGAATTATTGAAAAAAGTCAAAAATAATTCAAGATTTCTACTCTTTGGGACTTTTTAAAAAATTATAAAATTCAAAAATTATTCACGAATTTCTCTGATTTTTTCTAATTTTTTTAAAATTTTGAGTGATGTATTTCTATAATTTTTCTTTTATATATCTCTAAATTTGGACCAAATCTTTTCCAAATTTGACAAACTTTGCTGGATTTTCTCCGGGACCGATTTATTCACTATGAGATCCAAGTAATGACATTAAACAAATAAAGGATTTTTTTGACTAATTAAGTTTGGATCAAGGAACAGTTGGTAATTTGTCCTTAAATAAATAGGTTGCTCCAACCACTATTTTAAATCCCTTGACCCGCTAATAACAGCCAAGGGTAGGAGCCCGGCCTCCCGAATGGGCCTGGTTCATGCCCATATTTTTTGTATTTCAGCTAAATAGGCCGGGTCGGGCTCGGGTTGCAAAGTGTTCGGCCCAAACCCAGTCCGTCCCGGCCCGTTTAACTTGAATCTTCTTTTTTATAAAATGTCTTTTAAAAAGCTATAAGCCTGGCCCAAATCCGGCCCGGCCCGAATAGCTAATCGGGCCGGGTTCGGGCTATGGATTTCATAAACAGGTTCAACCTGGCCCGGCCAGATTAGCTAAACGGGTCGGGCCCAAAAAAAATTTAAACGGGCCGGGTGAAAATCTAGCTCGAACCCAGCCCAGCCTGACCCCATTGACATCCCTAGCCAAGGGCACTGGTTCTGGCGGACTAGGTTAGTATATAAGGGTACCATTATTTTCACCGGTTGAACTGTGATCTCACCTCATTTCCTTCAGTAGGCATACATTGACCACCTATGAATCAAAACATGGAGATTATTTTTCGTCTCAATCTTACATAAAACAGATCTTGAGATCATGGATATTCTATCAAACAAACAATTTTCTATTCCACATGACATGTCCTAAAAAATGATTGTAAAAGTACGGGGCACACATCATACTCAAACATGATTGAAGGGCTACCTTTTGGGATGTGTGCCACGTGAAATAAAAAACTGACCGTCTGATGATACTCACATGATCTAAAGATCAATTGTGTGAAATATTGGTACAAAATATGCTCTCTGTCGTTTGAGTCAAAGGCAATCAATACATGTCCGTTGAAGGAGATGGGGTGAGGTCACAGTTTTATAGGGTGTAAATAAAGGTACCAATGTATGATTGAGTTCCTTATTAAACTATTGTTTGAGTAGCTCAATGGTATAAGATTCTACAATAGATTCTACAATATGAAACCTTCAAACCTGACCAAACTTCTTAAAATTTTTGAAATGGGAATTCGCTAAACCAGACCGTTCACAAAAACCGGACAAATGGGCTGGTTATCCACTAAAACCGGCCGGTTCTACTTGGTCAGGTCAATACCAAAAAAATCGTTACAAATGTTTCTAAGGTGCACAACATTGGTATGTTGCGTTGATTTCTCTTTTTTCGTTTTTAACTTTGTAAATTTTTAATTTATTTTTCAGGGATACAATTAAAACAGATACATATCTTGATACAATTAAAACAGATACATATCAGGCATATTTTTTAATTTTTTTTGATAAGACATATCAGGCATATTAGTCGGGTCCCAAGCCGATATCGGATATATTGGATATGTGTTAAGATACTTTGTTTTTATTTTAAAATATTAAAAATATGTAAATAATTAAAAATAGGGAGCCATTACTTGCACTCTTTATTTAAGTGATTGCACCCAAGTTAAAAAAAGACTTTATATTTTAGGTATATGTGACAAGTGAAAATGAAATTTGGGCCGTCTGATTTAAAATTCATGATCTATAGATCCTTAGTGGATAAGATTAGCAAGGAATATAATCTCTATCATGTGATTAAATATAGTCAAAGGCTATTATTTGATTCAACGGTTGACATCAATAAATCATATGATAAATATTGTGTTTTACTCCAATCTTATCCACTAAGGATCTATAGATCATGAACATTAAATCAAACACCCTAGATTACGTTTTCACATATCACATGTCCCTAAAATATAAAGGCTTTCTTTAACCTTATTGCAATCACTTAAAAAGGGTGTGCAAGTAATGACTCCTTTAAAATAGCAAACAAATTGCTAAAAAGACATGGTTGGTTTTGTCTAGTTCATATCATATGCATATCATAAGCATCCACACATAAACTGGATGGCACGGCAAGCAACATGATTGAACCCTAGCTAAACCCTAAATCCGAAACCAACTCTTCTACGGAAGAATTTAGACGACAGGCGAGAGATCAATCTTGTGGCCACATGATATATTTGTGCCTCTGGCTTGCTCACATGTTCTCAAAAGAGTGGACCACAGAAACAAGTGGTCACCTAACAAGGGAAAGCAATGGAATAAACAAGCCAAAGGTCCACAGATAAGTCATTCAGTTTCAGCATGTCAGCGGAAGGACAATAATACATATAAGAATTGCGAACATGTTTTTTTTATGGAAGGATATTAACCAAGGTATCAAAATCCGTTTCGGTATCCATCCATAGAGCACTGATACGAATCAGACAATACCGATATGGATCAGCCATTTAAAAAATTATTTCTCAGCCCAAACTAAAACATATCGGCCGATACCCGATACAGATACCGAGTTGGAGGACTAATACGTATCGATTTGCCGAAAAACGATACGTATCGATATCAGCTGATCTTTTATACCTTAATATTAACAAGCATAACGGTATTTGCGACCAAAGATTCAGCAACCTCAAGCAGAGTTTTCGCATGTTTTTCTTGAAGTTGTTAACTACTGTAAATCAAATAATGGAGATCAGTTTTTTGCCCAATCTTGCACATAACTGATCTTTAGATCAGGGATCACCTATCAGACCATCAAATATTGATTTCACATGACATACTCTCCAAAATGACAAAGGGTTCTCAAGTCATTTTTAGGGATGTGTGCCATGTGAAATCAACATCTAACCATTTGGTACGTGATCCAGGATCTAAAGAAGATCAGTTCTAAGAAAACTGAAAAAGGATCTCCATTGTCTGATTCAAGGCATTCAGTGGTTTTAACCAAAGTGTGAAAGAGGGTATCTATATTGGGTGTCGGTCAATAGAGGACTGATAGTATCACTGCCTTCAAAAAAAAATGACAGGTTTGGCCAATACCCGCCCGAATCAGTCAATACTGGCCCATATCGGCTTATACTGATCCCAAAATTGTATTAGGGCCGGTACTAATCGGTTGGCCGAAAAACCAATAGATATTTGTATCGGTTTTGATACCGTGGTTTTAACGTTGGAAAACTCTAACTGCGGATATCGAAAATTCAGTTGCAGATACAGTACCCTATTAGTAATAACAAATTTTGAAAAAGAATTACAGTTAGAAAAGGACAGGGAGCTTATAGCCTAGTGATACAACCACCTTTTGTTCCTGTAGAGCAGGCTATGGGTTCAAAATTTCAAACGCTCTCATGATCGCTCACCAAGCGAAAAGAAGTTGTACTCAATCAGCTAACTAAGACACTAGCATCCGAAACTCTTATTACTCTATTCTCTCACAAGATCATTGCAATTTCACTGATGGGAATTAGGGTGTAGAGGGGGTAATAGAGACCTATGCTGAGAATAAGCTTTTTTAAACTCTGTAATCATGATTAGGTGGGATCAGGTACCATAAATTAAATTCTCGAGCACCCTTTCTCTTTTTTTTGTTTTAAAGGTAACCCTCAGGTCATATCACACAATTAATAAGAAAACGAAAGACACCAAACTCCAAATCTCAGTTTTCACTTTCTTATCTCTCCTCACCTGTATCCCAAACCCCCTTTCACCTCCTTCACCCATGAAACCCATCCAAATTTAATAAAATCTTCAGCGTCTCTCTCTCTCTCTCTCTCTCTCTCTCTCTCTCTCTCTCTCTGTGTTGTTTGGGTATCTTGGTTTGAACTTGAGATCCCAATAGAGCACCACTCAATTGACCTAAAGGTCAACCTTTGTGTACCAAATTTTCTGACCAGAAGCTGATTCTGAGATGGGTTCGACTCCTCTCTTCCCAATCTTGGTGCCGGAATCTGAAATCGACGGCCCCGGATTCAAATAACTAGTCTCCCTTCCTTCCCTTATCCTTTCTGTGACCAAGGAGATGCTCTTTCAATGTCTTTATCTACCAGGAATCCTCACAAAATTAGTACTCTAAAATACCCATCTAAGAGATCAAGTAGAACCAAAAGGAACAAAAAATAAAAAAATAGAAAATCAGTCTCTCTTTCATTTTTAGTCTTATTTTTTTTTTCGTTTTCAAAATCCAAATACCCATTAAAAATAGCCGTTACTACCCTCCAATTTTCAAAATTTTTCTAAAAAAATTCCAAAACATGTCCTCCGCGCATCGTCTCCTCCTCGACACAGGCCCCAACCCGCATCTCCCCCAACCCCCTCCATCCAATGGTAACAAGCCACGTGGCGGTGCCTACACAAGCGAAGCCAACTTCGACACCAACATGGTGATCATCCTCGCCGCCTTGCTCTGTGCACTGATCTGCGCCCTCGGATTGAACTCAATCGTACGGTGCGCGTTGCGCTGCGGCCGTCGGATAGCCTTCGAGACCCCGGCCGAGACCGCGGCGCGGCTCGCCGGGACCGGCCTGAAAAAGCGCGCTCTTCGTCAAATTCCGGTCGCAGTTTACGGGTCCGGTGTGGAAATTCCGGCGACTGAGTGCCCGATTTGCTTAGGGGAATTCGCGGAGGGAGAGAAAGTGAGGGTCCTACCGAAGTGCAACCACGGGTTCCACATGAGATGTATTGACACGTGGCTGGCCTCACACTCTTCTTGCCCGACTTGCCGGCACTCGCTACTCGACCGGCCGGCGGCGGCGGATGCCGGGGAGGACAACGCCGCAGGGCCGTCGCCGGGACATGGCTCTGGTAGTGGGACAGGTGGCGTGATCATCGCGGTTGACGAGGTGAACTGATATGGCTGTTTAGAGAGTATTAGATTAGAAATTTGTTTTTGTTGTTTTTTTAAATATGAAAGTTGCTTATTGCATTTACTTAGTTTTTGGTGTTTCGTTTTTCTTTTGGTTTTTTTCTTTTTCCACCTTTTGACCAGTTTTCTTTCGTTCGTTTTACCTCTGTCAGTCTGTTGTGTAGTTGATAGATACAAGAATTACATTGTAGTAGAAAAGTAAAAGAGATAACATTTCTATTTCTTTTTATTTCAGTTTTTTTTTTATTATTTTTTTTAGAGAAAATATTTCAGTTTTAATTATTAGCCAAAAGGTAAATGGACCACGTACTTGCTTCCCACTAATATGCAGCCACGTGGTACTCAATCTATCAATCACCTGATAGGACGCCATGAATAAGAGTGGCTAGATGATCAATTGATATCACATATTTTTTAAAGAAAATTAAAGTAAAAAATATATAAAATCATGTGATCAAGAGAGTCGGTTACACGTAGAATTTTACGATTCATTTTTCCACCATCCAATTATATATATATATATAAATAATAGTGGAAAAAAAAAAATCGTGGGTGCTCTCTCTCTCTCTCTCTCTCTCTCGGCGAATTTGAGAGTCGGTGTTGGGAAAAGATATTTTAGGGAGGGTGTGAGAATTTTTTATGTTTTTAATAAATTGATCCTTTGAGGGTCGTCTTTTGCTTTGAAGGTTTAGCTCTTCATTATTCTTTTATTATTTTTTCTTATTTTAAGGTTAGAATATGAGAATTTTATCTCCTTCTTAGTGAGAATTTTTTTTTTTTTGAGGAGATCGCCTCTATTAAAGTTTTTTTGCAATGCATACTTGTTTCTGAAATAATTTTGGTCACGAGTTTTACCGATGCATTGATGGCTTCATTGTTGCGTGAACACATGCACTATATCTATACCATGAGATATTGTTTAAAAGTTTCAGTTCGGATAATGTGTGAAGCTTTTGGTCGGTTGTTGCCCCCGTTTTCAATGTGGTCGGAGTTTTTATAGGTCATGAGTTTGCCGAAGGTGGTGGTGTCTGTTCGGGTGAATCTTCGGTGTCGGTTATCGGCAGATGTTCAAGATGGTGGTGGATTCTCGAATTTTTACCTTACTTTGAAGGTCTTTAAATTTTGTGTCATTGTTAGATGGGTCTTGAATGTCATTCAATATAGTTTGATGTCTGTTATTGTAACTACTACTCTTTGGATTGTGGCCCACTACTTTATAATCGTCCATTTGGAGTTACTTATTTTTCAGTTTGTAACCGTTCTCCATTTCTAATGAAAAAGATAGAAGTTTCACCTCATATATATATATATATATATATGTATTATTTTAATATTATTTTCACAAAAAAATTATAATCATCGTATCACTCCTATCATGACATTTGATCATGTTATTGGATCCTTACGTGGCTGAAAATTAGTGCGGCACTAAATAAGTTATCTAGTGTATGGTACAGGACTTATTAGCAAAAGGGTAGCATTATATACACCCATCTCCGGTCGGAATGTATTGATTGCTTTGAATAAGTAGAGGGAGGTCATTTTAATCTTTCACATAATGGATCGTGAGATCATGATAGAATTATCATACACTCAATTTTTTTATTTCACGTGACACACATCCCAAAAAGTGACTCTACAATCACGTGGCACACATCAAACATGATTTTAGAATAACTTCTTGGGATGTGTGCTATGTGAAATAAAAATTGATCGTCTGGTGGTACACCATGATCTTAAAATCCCTACTGTGAAAGATTGCAACGAAAAATGATCTCCATCATCTTATTCAAGGGAGTCATGCATTCCAATGCACGGATCAAAATTTCAGGTTGAATTTTGGTTTTGGGCATGACCGAAATTGAAAACTGAAATTTTAGAGTTCATACAAATCTGGACTTAGATTTCGGTTTCGTTTCGGATATGCCCGAAATCGAAATGTTTCAGCCGAAATTTTGATCCATGTTCCAATGGGAGGAGATAGGGTGAGGTTACAGAAACCGAAATGTTTCGGCCAAAATTTTGATCCATGTTCCAACCAAATTTTGATCCATGTTAACGGGAGGAGATAGGGTGAGGTTACAATTACACGGAGTGTAAGTAATGGCACCCTTATTATTTGTACAATACATTAATTTGCTCCCACCGAATCTTTGAGGGCACCAATGCAAAAAATCATTGACCGCTTTGAATAAAATGATGGAGATCCTTTTTTCATCACCATGGATCTTGAGATCACGGTGGCTTTTAATCACACTCCACACAAATATAAAAAAGCAAACAAAAAATTACATGGCATAAATTTCTAGTAAACATGATTTTCATGTCACTTTTTGAAAGGTGTGCCATATGAAACTAAAATTTGATTGTTGATACCCCCATTATGTCAAGATCTAGTTGGGGTTGGGTGGGGGTGAAAAATGATCTCCATCTTCTGATTAAAAGCAATCAATGATTTTTACCGCAGTCGCCTCTAAGAGATTATGTAAGTGCAAATAAAGTTGTTTATTATTATTATTATTATTATTATTATTATTATTATAGGGAACAAAGAGCTATGAGTAGTGCTTATAGACACGAAAGAGGCATCAGCCTAGTTGGTACGAAAGAGGCATAAGCCCTGCTGGTATGCTCCTCCGATGTGAGGGAGTAATGTTTCCCACTCGTCTTTATAAGATGTGGGTTGGATTCTGCTAGTTAACTCTCACCACTATAGTTGGTGCTCCATCACGTAGGATGTTCCAAGCTTACACTTGGATCAATTTCTAAGGGATGCTCTTGGCCCACCCAAGGCAACACCTCCTAATTAGTTATTCAAAAGCTTGATAATCTTTGGAGCTTTTAACATTCCAATCTATGCACTATTTTTGTATCAAAACGAAATTTTGGACCGAAATTTCAATCACTTTTGTATGGGGATTAAAATTTCGGCCAAATTTTTAGATTTCAGCCAAATTATCAGATTTCGATTTCGGTCATGCCCGAAACTGAAATTTTGATCCTTGATTTGTCATGGCCAAATATGTGGCATTCGTGTCTTGTCCATATTCTTATTATTAATTAGGGAAATTTCTAAAATCGACCATGTCATATTCACCTCTTCTGTCAGAGGACCCTATAGTTTTGCCTTCCACCAAATCGACTAGCTCCAAGCCGAGTTGACGCCTGCCTTTATGAATTGTTGAAATTTCCCCCAAAGTAATAAATAGTCGTAAAAAATCACAAATCATTACTATTTTACTTTTTACTTTTTATATTTTACATTTCGTTCGAAGGCGGTGACGTTCCATTATTCAATTTTCAAACTACCAAATATGTTATAAGTTTGAATCTTTCTCCATTATCGCTCTATTATCTTCCATTGTTGTAGAAATTGCTCTTCTTCTTTTGAGGATCTATATTTTAAAGCGGCGCTATCATCTCTCTAAAGAGTCGTTATCACCACTCTAGAGAGTCGATATCGCCTCTTTATTGAATATGGATTTTATATTCTAATTTAGATTAAGTGTTATGATATTTTGGGTTTTCCTTTTTTTTGTAAAAGGTTTGTACTCCCCTCGAATTGGTTTCCTTTGAGTTAGAGGTACGGAGTTTTTATCAAATCGGTGATGCCTGGTTAGTAGAACGATGACGATTCATTATTTAAACTTACCAGCAAATTTAATTGTTGACTTTAAAGAATTATACGATAGAGATTATGTTTCGTGTCAATCTTTGGCACCATTGATCTTTATATTGTGGCCTTTAAATTAGATGGGATAGATGTTGCTTTAATTCGCGTAAATATAAAAAAATATAAATTTTTAAAATTTCAAACTATGTAGAACGATAAAAAGTGAAAGAAGGGGTATCTGAGACTTTTTGTGCTAGTTGAAACTAACTCGACTTAAAGCTAGTCAGTTATGGGAAAGGTGAAATTATAAGGTCTCTAGCGGAAAAGGTGAATCTGATTGGGTCAATTCTATAAATTTCCCTATCAATTAATGTTATTGTTGTCTTCATTGTGGTGTCATTATCGTCCTCATCATCCTCCTTGGCCTATAATAATTCGTTTATTTATTTATCTATTTTAATTTTTATTTAAAAGGTCTAAAGGGTCTTGTGCAAGGTATTAGAAATCTGCCGATATGGAACCCATATTGACCGGGTTTTTATTTATTTATTTATTATTATTTTTTAAATTCACCAAATCATCTCGGTATCGGTCGATACTTATCAATTGATTCATATCGGTCCTCCCTGGACTGATACCAGAACCCTTGTTGACACCTTGGTCTCGTGTCCCTTTCTCAAGTCCCTACGCTCTTTCATCCCCTTCGAGTGTCATTTGACATAGCTCCATCTATACCAAGATTAAAGAAAGAGATAAGAAGATGATGAGAAAATAAACAAAAGAATTAGAAAAATGAATTTATTTTTATATTTCTTTTCCTTACTAAAAGATCTAGAATCCCCTCTTTTATAATACAAGGAACATTCGTGCTCTCAACATGGGTTACAACGTGGGACCCAACATGGGAAAGCGGATTACTAAGTAGTTATTTAGATGAATGTGAGTTACAACATGGGAATGTGGGTAACTAAGTAGTTATTTAGATTGTGAGAAGGATACAGTGTGAAGCGCTTATTACCCCCCCTCAAGATGATGGGCATTCTTTAATCATTAGCTTATCTTGGAGATAAGCAAACCGAGGAGATGACAAAGATTTGGTGAATGTATCAGCAATTTGATCGACGAAGATGTGGAAAACTTGAAGCTCATTGTTGATTACCTTTTTGCGGATGAAGGGTGAAGGCTGCTCTCCTCTCATATGTTGGCCGATTTCAACTGATTAAGACTATACTTAATAACCTTCAACTTTATTGGAGTGCTTCCTTTTATCTCCCTCGTTGGGTGATCAAGAAGATAGAGATGATGCTTGCCCGTTTCCTTTGGTGTGAGCCCTCTCTTTCTAGATCATTGCATCCCATTAGTTGGACCAAAGTCTGCAAACCTTTTGAGGAAGGTGGATTGGGTCTTAAGAAAATTAAAGATTGGAACAAAACTGGCTTGATTAAGTTATTTTGGAATTTGGCCTCAAACAATGAATCACTATGGTCTCAATGGACCAAAGCTAGGTAAATTGGAAACGGGGATCTATGGAGTTGTGTGAAGCCAAATGATTGCTCTTGGGCTTGGGGTGGTATTCTAAAAGTTCAAGAAGATGTTATGAGACACGCTCGCATTATTATTGGGGATGGATCTTCTACCTTTCTTTAGTGAGATCCGTGGCTTGAAGGGGGTTCAATTGTTGCATAATATGGCTATCGAACTATTCATCAATTTGATAGCCACCCGAATGCTCTGATTAGTGATTTGGTTGAAACTAATAAACGGAAAGAACCGAGTTTCATCACGTATAGAATGCAAAAAGTTTGGGATAAAATATCAAAGGAGCCTATTCCAATTGGGAATGTCAAGGACCGCATTGCCTGGACACCTTCTAGTTCCGATAAATTCACCTTTCAAAGTGCTTGGAATGCAATGAGAGTTCTTAGCAATAAGTTTATTTGGAGGAACATGATCTGGAATAAGTATAATCATCTGAGGTATTTTTTTACAACTTGGTTGGCCATTAACCGAAAGTTGCTTACTGTGGAGAACCTTACCAAAAGAGGTATTTCGAGATGTGTTCTATGTTGATCATTCGGAGAGGATAACGATCATATGTTTTTTCAGTGCTCTTACTCGAGTTGGGTATGGAGGTCTGCTCTTGCTCGGTGTAATTGCCGGATTCCTCCTACTATAGGAATTATTGAAGTTGAAGCGGGCAGGGTCATGAATTCTTACAAGAACAATAGGCTCCTTACTGATGTGTTGAGCATTTCTTTTAATGCATCAGTGCATTTTTGTGGCAAGAATGAAATTTGAGGATTTTTGAAAACAAGCAAACTCATAAGAGAGATTCTTAAAAGAGTAGAAGGGGTGCTTCAAAATAGTCTTCATCATTACAAGATTGAGGAGGATTCACAAGTAATTTCTTTGAACATTGTTGATCGTTGGGGGATTGAGACTACTTACTCTGGGTTGTGGTAGTGTTTTAATTTCTTTTGGCTCAGGTGAAAGTTGTATTGGGCCTAGGGGTGATGGCGATGCCGAAGTTCCTAGTGATCTAGTATAACTTTTGTCTGTTAGTATTTTATACTCTATCTTTGTACTCTATTTTCTAGTTAATGATGGGGTGAGGCCCCATAGAACCTCTAGCTTGCATAAAAAAATAAAATAAACCTCAATATACTTGGTGTGGGTGTGAAATACAGAATTTGAGGCTAAAGTTATTGTAGAGATGTTGTCATACCAAATGATTGACTTTGATCATTTAAAAATGTGTAGGTCCTGAAGTAACTGTTTTAGCCATGACACCTCAGCTGCAGTATGGGCCAATACACGGTATTCGGCTTCGATTGATGAGCGAGCAACGGTGGGTTGCTTCTTTGTACACCACGAAATAATGTTTTATCCTAAGAAGAGGCAAAATCCAGTGGTAGATTGTCGATCCATAATGTCACCAACCCAATTGGCATCTGAGTAGGCTAGGATATCCAAAGAACCAAATGTGAAAATTAAGTCATGATTGATTATACCTTTGATAAATCATAGAATCCTTTGGACCTCTCAAAAATGCTTATTAAGAGGCTTATGCATATGTTGACACACTTTATTTATCGCAAATGATATATCCGAGCGAGTAATCGTGAGGTATTGTAGAGCTTTAACCAAGCTGCGATATAAGGTGACATCAGAGAATTCTCAGTCTCCATTCGGGTAGGTGGATGGTTTTGTGGAGAGTGGGCTTTTGTATGGTTTGCAATCAGTCATGGAGGCACGAGCTACGATTTCATGAGCATATTTGGTTTGGGTAAAATTGATTGATATTATAATTTTTGTAACCTCAACGCCGAGAAAATAGTTGAGAAGCTTCAAAATTTTGATACAAAATCACTGACCAAGAGTGCGTACAAATTATGTGATGTAAGTGTTGTCGCTGTCGGTGACCAAAATATCATCCATATAAGTACAACAGTTATGTGACATGCATTGTGTTCCACGAATAAGGAGGAATCCGCAGCACTAGATTGGAAGCCTTGACCGATTAAAATTTTTAACAACATTAAAAACCAAGCGTGTGATGCTTGTTTCAAGTCGTAAATGGCTTTGCGAAGCTTGCAAATGTATTTCGGAAAGGAGGGATCTTCAAATCCAGGTGATTGATACATGTAAATGTCATCTTCTAAATGTCCATGGAGAAAAGTATTAGACACATCTAATTGTCTAATTACCGAATTGTAATGAATAGCCATTGAAATTACAACATGAATTGTTGGATATTCGACAACAGAGCTAAATGTTTCTGTGTAATTAAGGCCATATTCTTGATTATAGCCTTTGACGACGAGTCGGGCTTTGTGTCGTGCTATGGTGCCATCTGCATGAGTTTTGATTTTAAAATTTTATTTGCACCCAATAATTTTTCTATTGTGAAGCATTAGAACTAGGGTTCATGTGCCCTATTGAAGGAGGGCATTGAATTCATCAAGCATGACGGATCTCCATTTAGAAAATTTAAAGGCCTGAAGGTAAGTTCGCAGTTCATGAAAAGTGGGAGAGGATCGGGTATGGAGAGAAAGTATTTGTTTCTTCTTAAACACCCTTAATTTGGATCGGGTTTGTATTAGATGAGTTTTATTAGTTGTAAGGGTAGCATGAGTGTTGATCAGGGAATGTAATAGAGGATGGGATGGAGGTAGGAGGTAATTGATTAGTGGTTTGTGAGGAAATTGGTGGAATGATGTGGACCAGTGTAGTATAGCGGTTGGTGGTAGTAAGTGATGTGGAGTAAGAAATTGATAAATGGTTAGGAGTGGAAGTGACTAGTGGGGAGGTTGGTTGGACGGGTGTTGAAGTAAGTGACATATTTATAGCAATTGGACAACTTGTGGAGCCTGAAGAGGTTGGGTACAGGTCTTTGAAAGGAAATGAATTTTCAAGGAAGTTAACATGTCTCGAAATGTATACTTTTCCTATATTAATATTAAGACACCGATAGCTTTTGTGTTCAGATGAGTAACCAAGAAAACAACATTGAGTAGACCGGGGTTCTAGGTTATGAACTGAGTTGGGTCTCAACCAAGGATAACAACAGCAACCAAATGTCCTTAGAATTGAAAACTCTGGAGCAGTGTTGTAAAGTTTTTCATAAGGAGTTTTGTTGCTAATGGTGTTGTTGGGTAATCAGTTAATGAGAAAAACGATAGTGCACAGGGCATCCAACCAATATGTGAGAGGCATAAATGCGGTGTGCATTAGAGTAATGGTGGTTTCTATGAGGTGTCGATGTTTCCTCTCTGCAAGCCCATTTTGCTCGAGTGTATGTGGGCATGATTTTTTATGAATGATGTCATTAGTAGTGCACAGATGGAGCATTTATTTATTAACAAATTCTCCCCCATTGTCACTCCAAAAAAAAATTATTTTGCGAGAAAATTGATTTTCAACTAAGTTTTTAAAATGAACAAAAGAACGATAAACATCTGATTTTTGTATGAGAGGTTATAACCAACAATATCAAGAAAAATCGTCAATGTAGATAATATAATAATTATATCATCGAAAAGAAGTAAAGGGGGATGGACCCTAAACATCTGTATGGATAAGTTCTAAAGGTGCTTGAGTTTGGGATGAAAACAATTCAAAGGGAAGTTTATGAGCTTTCCCAATGTTACAATGCTCACAACATAAATGAATTTTAGTAGAAAGGGGAAGATGAAATTTAGCAGTTAAAAATCGAAGAGTATTTGATGAGGGATTACCGAGCTGATTATGCCATATTGTTGCAAGCTGCCAAGAGGAAATAAGGATTGTAGTGGAGTTTGGGAATGCTGATGAAGATCGGATGGAATAAAGTTCATGTTGGCTACTGCCCTTGGTGAGGATTTTCCTCGTTTCTTTATCTTGAATTACAAACCCAGAAGAATCAAATGAAAGAACACAGTTATTATCCTTTGTGAATTTGTGCATAAATAATAAATTAGTGGACATATGAGGCACATGTAAGGCATTAGTAAGAGTAAATTTATTATGGAGAGTATCGATGATACCGGAACTTACATTGGAGATAGAAAGCACTTACCATTATCATGGTTACACGATTAGACCCATGGTATGGGCTGTGAACAAAGAGTTGTGACAGATCTGATGTGATGTGGTTAGAAGCTCCACCATCAATATACCAATTGGAATAAGGAGGATTGTGTTAGGTAGCAACAAAAACTTGATTTGGTGTGGGAAGAAGGGGCGGTTGAGTCTGGTCATTGCGGTATCAACAACAGTCTACATTATGGTTGGTGCGGCTACAAATGTGATAAAAGAATTGAAGTGTTGAGGATTGATAAGGTGGGTTAGAGGTTTGATGGTAATGCCAAGGAATCCGGCTGCCCTAGCGATTTCCTCCATAGCGGCCGCGAAATCTATCATTTCTGCGGCCTCATCGCTCGCCATTATGACTACCATGAAAGAAGGATCAAGATTCAGAGGTTGGAGTTTGAGTAGCAGTCATGGTTGTCGTTGTGTCGGACTTTCCTTTATCATCCGCTTCGAGCTCCAGATTCTGGTCTTTACTGGATAATAGAAAGAAAAATTCATTTAGAGTCATGAGAACAAGACATGTGTGGATCGACGTTTTGACTGTGTCGTAAGTCTGGGGAAGACCATTTAAACTATAGAGAATAACATCTTCGTCATTTAATGGTGGTGATGCAGCGACGAGATCGCTAACGATTTTTTGAATCGAATCAACATACCCTTGCATTGTTAGTATCTAATTTTGAAGTTGTTGGAGTTGAGATTTTTTTTACTTAATATGAGATCTGGATGAATTATTAAGCCTAGTATCAAGAGCAGCAAACAGTTCATGAGAGCTTTTAATGGAAATAGCATATGAAAGAACAGAGGGTGTGATGGTGGTATGGATGACAAAAACTAGTCTGATCAACTTGTTTCCATTTAATGTGTTTTGAATTAGAAATATGTTTGTCATCTAAATCAATAATTGATGAGGAAGGACAAGAATATGAATCATCTATATATTGAAGATAGCCATTAGCCTCAAGGATGTTTTTAGTTTGAGATTTTCAGGTTCGATGGCTAGAGGCATCTAATTTCATAGCAACTGAAAAGTGGATATTAGACAACAAAAATTAAAGGTTAGGTAGAGAAGCTATGGATATAATCAAAGTTGGATCAAAGAGAGCTCGTGAGAGCTTTAATGGATGCGCTATGATACTATAAAGAAAGAGATAAGAAAAGGATTAGAAAATAAACAAAAGAAGTGGAAAAATGAATTTATTTTTATTTATCTATTTCTTACTAAAAGATCTAGAGTCCCATTCTTTTATAATACAATAAGGAACATTTGTTCTTACAACGTAAGACCTAACATGGGAAAGTGGGTTATTGAGTAATTATTTAGATAAATATGAGTTACAACATGAGAATGTGGGTAACTGAGTAGTTATCTTCATTGTGGGAAGGATATGGTGTGAAGCACTTATTAAAGATTTACCATTTCTAAGGGGCTTTTAATTAATATATATATATATATATATATATATATATATATATATATGACCTTATCGTAATAGTTTGAATGTAACCGTTATTTATTATTTTGCTGTTCATTTTTATACTTAGTTTCGCACATTAATTAGCTGTCGGTGAAGCCATTTTTCTCTTCGTATTTTTTAAAAGAAAAATAAAACGACAAAATAAAAAAATCCTCCGACTAACCTTGAGCACGCGCTTTGTGACAGCCCGGATTTCGGCACCCCGAAACCGGTGCCATCAGCACGATCATCTTGACCGTGCCCCTTAGCTAAGCACGGAACATTGGCATATCAAGCAAAATGAAGTAGTAAATGAAACTACGGAATTTAAATCTATAAAAAAACATTTATCAAAAGACAGTTCTACCCTCATGCCTCTGCATGAATGGAGAACCGATCCGAACCATCGATGATAGCAATCATCACGAATGGTTCGCCCCAAAAGAATAATCCCAAAACCCAATATATACATTGTTTAACCAAAAACAAGGCTTGACATACCAAGTCGTACAAATCTCTATCAAAAAGCCCTCAAAGCGGTACAACGGAGTCCTCTAGAAGAAGTCCTCAGGAGGTGGCTCCAACTCTTCACCAGCCGCAAGGTCCGACTCACCGGGATCAGCGTCTCCTGAAGCCTCAGCCGCTGCTAGTAGTGGACCTGCGACGTATAGTCTATAGGGTGAGCTACATCCTAGCTCAATAGGGAACAAAACACGGTTGAACATATAAATTATTACTCACATATATTCCATGATATGCCATGCATGATGTGTCTATGCAATTATTGATGAAAACAGTTAAAAAGCATTGCATTTTACTGGTAGTTACTTATGTCTTCATTTATTCATGAATGATGCTGAAAAGGCCTAAAGCAAAACTTAAACTTTCAACTTAAGTAATCCCCGAGCAATATAGCATCGAGCCCCGATGAGATACCCATCATCGTCATCTATATAAATACTTTTAACGTATTCCCTGGGAATACAATATAGTACCCAAGCCCCTTTCCCCTGGGGATTGGTGGCGGGGTTTCACTAGTCTCAATCAACACCCCTGGGGTGTGCTTACTGTGTACGGATAAGCCTCATGGCCTCTACGGTTTCGCTACCACGTGTCTCACGGGTATCCTAGTCGTGGATATCCCTCAAACCTCAAATAACAAAAATATCGGTGCCTTACATATAGTTATTCACCATGTAAATATGCTATCTTATATCAGTTAGGCCCTATCAAACATGATCCAATCTTGGATACATCCCTGGAATGTATCCATTCATTTGCATCACACCTGATGCTCTTATCTCTTTACTTCCTCATCCCCTGGGGATGGTTCATTATAATTACTCTTATGGATGTCACGCACACACACTTTTCATAATTCTTAAGCAACAAAAGTAATTTGAATTGAATTCTATATCACTACATACATGCTCTTGTAAAATAAAGTATATGTTCAAGGTGTTCCCTACCTCAAGTCTTCGTTCGATCAATGCATCAAGGTCCCACGTGACTCCTTGTGCACTAGCTCACACGTACCACCTATGGTACCACATAACATGTGAAACACATCACTACGGATGCAATAAAGGAGGTCCAAGACCCTCCATAAAGCTTAAAGTCAAACTCAAAAGTCAACATAAATTAGTCCAGTCGATTAATCGAACTCCAAAATCGATTAATCGAATCTGATTCGATTAATCGATTTCCAAAATCGATTAATCAAAATTCAAAATCGATTAATCGAGATTCTCATTCGATTAATCGAATCCCAATTTGATTAATTGAATTTCTCCACTCAATCCATTCGATTTTCAATTCGAGTAATCGAATTCCCAAAATCGATTAATCGATCCCAAATCGATTAATCGAAATTTGAAATCGACTAATCGAAATCCCATTTCGATTAGTCGATTTTTCCCAAGTCATTTCCTCCAGCCCCTGGGGTCCACTGGAGGTTCCCAGTCGATTAATCGATACCCAAATCGATTAATCGAAATCCAAAGTCGATTAATCGAAACTCAGTTCGATTAATCGAACTCGGGTTCCTTGACTTGTCAACTTCCTGGCGAATTTCGATTAATCGAACCTCAATTTCGATTAATCGAAATTGCCAGATTCAGCCCCTTTTGAGCTGTTCTTCCCAACCTTTTTCCACTATTTTCCCTCTATTTTTCTAAACCATTATCCTATAATTTAAACCATTTTTAACTACAATTTACCCTCTACAACCTATGCATTTTATTCACAAAAATTTACCTTTAATCAATCTCAAATTGATTAAATCAAGTGGTTGGAAGGCTAGGGTTCCAGCTTTGGCTTGAACGGATTCTTTGCGTTGAATCGGCCTCTTTAATGCTTGAATCCCCCTTCTAATTACCCACAATAACTCCTTGCTTAATCACCCTCTTTACTCCTCTCTCTCTCTTCTTTACTTCTCTCTCAACAACCAAATATCTATTTTAGGGTTATTAAACCCTTTTATTTCCCCTCTAGCTTGTGTGTTGAGCACATGCACCGCAATAGGTGTATGCGACTTCACATTTACAATACACACCACATAGACATTCAATTTATCACATCTCATCCGTTCATCACACCCCATGCTAACTATTGGACTTCTATTTGGTCAAACCTATGACCGATCGGACACGAATCCCGAGGTCACACTTTAGCGTGATTTTTCGGGCTATTACACGCTTGGTGTCCCATGGCCGAGAGTTGGGTGCACCCGAGACCTAGAGACCCAGCAATCTTATTATCAGGGGCTACCTCTTGATTTCAAATGTTATACCACCTGTGGCTAAAATACAAGCTACTTCGTATAAAAATAAAAATTAAAAAAACAAGCTATTTTTATGGGTTCGCCGTTGGTGTACGGCTTTCCACCGGCACATGGCATGCAGACCGTGTGCTGCACAAACCTTGATATACGTGTGGATCTAAGGGGTCAAATTCTGCATGAATTCATTCAAGATCTATGTGGCGAATGGCATATATACCTTGCACTAATATATGAGTCAGGCACCGTATATAACCTCTTAGGATTAACTAATCTACGTGGCGAATGGCGAATGGCATGTATAACTTGCATGGTTTGATTAACTAATCTCACTTGCACTAATATATGAGTGAGGCACCGTATATAACCTCTTAGGATTAACTAATCTCACTTGCATGGTGTGATAGTTTACTTGGCTCAGCTTTTGATCAGTGTTCCCTTAGGCGTGTTTGATTGCAAGGAAGGGGTTTTTGGAGTACGTAAACATGAAGCATACGAGGCTCATTCCTCATGCCTCGTACATGTAAAATATAAAATATCGTAACAATAGTGGATAACGTGTTAAAACACATTTTGTCCAAAGACCAATCAAACAAATTTTTTTGTTCAAAAAAAATGTTAAACTGCCTTTTTAAATGGTGTTACGTCCCTATTAAACATGAATCGTGCCCCTTTGATGGAAACTTAAAAAAAAGTGGACCCAACAAGAAATTCTAAATTCCAAAATTTGACCTCTTGAAAGCACCTTCAAAATGAATTATTTTCATTTTCTATTATTTTATTTTTTTTTTGTGAATAACTCACTTGTTATTACTTCAAGAATGTTGGTACATCAATATATAAGTACATAAAGAGACCTTTTTAGATGTTTTTTAAACATTTACGGTAGATTTTTCTAGAGCTTTAAGTAGAAAATTTGAAATCAATTTTTTCAACACATTAAACAGATACAAGCATTTTATGGCTTTTATCACTTAAAATAGTTCCTCGATAGAGTAAATGCGGCAAGGAGCTGTCTTACCAAATATAAAAGCAGTTCCCCAGAAGAGCCAAAGAGCCGGAAGAATTAACACTACAAAAAATAATATTATTAGCGGCAGCCAAAAACTTCCGCTATTAATAAAAAATTACTGTTACTAGTCATGTCGCTACGGCCCTTAACAGCACGTGCCGTTAAAACAACTTTTTTTTGCAGTGTAAACCAAACACAATCATATCCTAGATGTTTCTTGGAATTTATAAGATTTCTCAAAAGATTCAAATATTAAAAGACATAAATACCCTTAAAATTAGGTTTAATTACCAGCATCCTTATGGTGGGCATTTGGTACACTACGAAAAATAAGACTAATAGTGGCAATTTTTTTTAATAAAAAACTGCCACTATTAGTCCTGTCGCTACAAAAAACTGCCGCTAAAAAAATAATAGCGGCAGTTTTTTGTAGCAACAGGACTAATAGCGGCAGTTTTTTATTAAAAAAAACTGCCGCTATTAGTCTTATTTTTTGTAGTGGTAGTATCCAATAATTATGATTAAGCATGATTCTGGATCACATCCAGGACCTTCCTAAAATTAAAAATTCATTAATCATGTGGGCCTCATGGCTGCTACCTAATAGATCTTGAGAGCAACGGCATATCAAACGGACAATCATTTTTTCATTCCGCGTCACACAGTTTCCAAAATTATGTTTGAGTGTGATGTGTGTCATATGAATTTTAAGGTCACTTTTTTTAGATGTGTGACGTGGAATAGAAAATTGGCCGTCAAATGGTAGGCCGATGGTCTCCAAACCTATTGTATAGAAGATTGGAGTGAAAATTAAATCCCATCATTTGATTCAAATTAGTCAATTTTTCTTGGACATAAGCGCCCCTTATAATTTGGTAGACACGAATAGAGGTGCCCTTACTTTAATGGTAACCAGAGAATGAACAAGCTGTGTGACCCTAAAGATTCACCTTCTAGTTGACCTACAAGACCTGGGCCCGATCAAGGTTAAAGATAATCAATTCCCGAATTCGGCCATATCAGTTTGGTCACATTTGAGTTGTAATGTGCTTCAAATGGCCAATGTAATAAATTCTCTCCATACGTAACTTTGTCCCCTGAACCTTTTCATAAGGAGTGCTTGAGATCCAAACAGCCACCTTAGTTAGGCTCTATATCATGCATATAGGTTTTCCGATGCGTTATATCCACATATGGAGCGGGACTGAGATGAATCGGGAACACGTTTCCAGCAAGCCATATCACATATGAAAACAAATCATGCTCGATTTTTCTCATTGATGCATGAAACCAAGGTACAAAACTCGATATCGGTACCTGGTATCAGTCCATCTTGGACCAGTACGTATCGACCGATATGTATCGGTCGCACCAATACGGTATCGGCAAGTATTTTTTTTTTTTGAAAAAAGAGAGTAAAAAGCATAGATAATTTTTTTGTATTGGCTAATATCGAGACGGTATTGGCCGATACAGACCCATATCGGTCCGATACTGGTATTAGTTTACCAAAAAATTGATATATATTGGTATCGGCTGATACTTGTGAAATCCGAGATGTTTTTCGTGCAGACAAAATTTAAAGCCATGATTTGATAGCATGAGAACTTAGAATCATCAACATTATGGGCTTAGAATCGAATCTCAACTCTCTTTGCTTACTCTTTCCTTCTTTTTTGTCCTTGTGGAGAGTATATAGGCCCACACTTAGTAAACTCAACTTTATTCACTACCTTAAGGCCTTTGCATTGTCTCATTATTTTGGGCAATACATTTGTAGCAATAAGGCTAGGGTTTGGAACCTTAATGCTAAGCATCATTGGACCACCATTCTTCCCTAGATGGGAGAGGAATCCTAAGTTTGCCACTGCCACCCCAAAGATGTGTTAACACTGACATGCGGTAATGGATGTCTGATCTTTCTATGGAAAAGAATCTGGTGATGGCATGGTTCCCGATGTGATGTATCGTACTCGGACATGTACGTTGTTGTACCGATGTGACACTTTTTACTTAGAATTTGTCTACAATGAGCTGACGGCTCGTTGTAAACGATGAGCTGCAACATGTCGTACCGATGTGACACTTTTTACTTAGAATTTGTCTACAATGAGCTGACGGCTCGTTGTAAACGATGAGCTGCAACATGTCGCTCACATGCACTCAGCTCATTCTCTAACCGTCTATAATGAGCAGTCCGCTCGTTGTGGATGGACTCTTTTAAGAGTGGGTGCTAGGTAAGTGGCCTGAACACGATGAATTAATTCACGTGTAACCATTTTGAGACGTGCCTGGTGGTTTTAATTTCATTTGAGACGTGCCAGGTGATTTCAATTTTATCATATATAATGTGTGATTTGAAGACCTCTAAAACTATAAGCCGTAAAAAATGGGATGAAAAAACATCTCTTATTTTGTGATTTAAATTAGTGAACACCTTTTTAAATTAATGACGTTAGAGATTGAATCGCATTATGGAGATTTTTATTTTTTTACCCTTTTTTTTTTTATCTAATCTCTTATGAGTTATGTCGTCATTCGACCCATTCCTACCCACGTTCAAGCATGATTACCAAATTCGGCGATTTTTTTTAGTTGAAATTTTTGAACAGCAGTTTCTTTCGCGATTAAAATGTGTTTTTTTTTAATGTGATAATTGAAAAAAACTTGATTTTTGTATTTTAAAGGCATTTTTTATAATTTTTTTCATGATAAATTCGGTAATAAGAGTCGGGTTAAGGGTTTCAGTAAATGGATACTTGATTACAATGCCTTGAAGTGCGATAGTTACCTGGTGTTAACCAACGCCCTTGAGTTCGTGAAAGTCAACTTGCCATGCGATTTGACGGTTATACGGTAATATGGCATTGGAGCTGCTATGAAACTTATGCGGAGAAAAAATCAATCACAAAATAAAGAGAGGGTAGAGTTGCGTTCCCTTGTGAGCCATCCGCCATCGGATCTATTTGAAAAGGATTTGGGCGGGACCTAAAAGGGCCCAATTTTAATCAGCCTAAAATCTAAGACCCCTAATTAATTAAGGGTACGGCTGTTCTCACTTGTTTTCGGAGTAAAGACTATACAATTTTTCATGGACGAAAAATCATCGACTGATTTGAATTCAACGATGAAGATTATTTTTTTGTCTCAAAAGAGAGCTTAAGATCATGTCGTACACATCAAACGGTCAGATGTTTGATTCCACATGGCTCACACCCCTAAAAGTGAAGGTCAACTCTTTTGCCTATGATCTAAGGTCACTTTTAGAGATGTGTGCCATGTGGAATCAACATATGACCGTCTATAGGCACGCATGATCTTAAGATCTATCATTTGAAAGATTGGAACAAAAAAATCTTCATCGTCTAATTTAAATCAACATTGATTTTCGTCTGTGAAAATTTGTGTCTGAGAGAAAATAGTCGTTGATTGCTTTGGATCAGATAATGGAGACTGTGTTTCACTCCAATATTCCACATAATAGATCTTGAGATTATGGCTTACCTATCTGACAATCAGTTTTTGATTCAATGTGCCCCAAATCCCCCCAAAACAGTCCTAAAATCATGTTTGAGAGTGATGTGTGCCATATAAAGAGCCATTTTTTGGTGATATGTGACACATGAAATCAAAAACTGATCGCCTGATAGGTGCGCCATGAGTGTAGCCGTGGTTAAAAGGTGCTTCGTAAGGTAGATAAACTAAGAGAGCTATAACTTGCACAAGAGAAGTGTCTGGTGGCTCATGGGTTTAAAAAGAAAGACTTAGTATTTTTGAGATTTGTGTCATGTGGAAAGCCATCTAAACCATCTGATTTGAAGTTCATGATGTAAAGATCTTTGATTGTAGAGTTTGGCATGAAATATGATCAGACGGCCAGCTCTGTATATTGCAAGGGATAAACAGCATCTGAAATTATCATTATATCATATTTACATAGTAGCCATTAATTTAATATGGTGATTGATGTCTTTCAATCAAATGCGGGAGATCATTTTTTATCTTAATCTTTTATCCATCAATCAAATGTGGGAGATCATTTTTATCTCAATCTTTTATATTAAAAATCTTTAGATCATTTTGCTGTCCTCTAAGATGATATACATGTTAATTTTATTCAGCACACATCTCAAAAAGTGACTCAAGTGTCAATTGTGGTTTGAAATTTCGGATCTTTGAGTTGTCTCTGAGAGCCCTATGACTAAGACGTCTCGTGAGATGGCGTAAGAACGGAAATATCCTTTTGAATGATCTTACATCTTTAAAATAGGGATGTGATATTACACTATTAAACAATACTCAATGTTATGCCATATGTAGCAAATATTTGGAATCAATCTAAATAAGACAAGTGATTATTCATGATTGAAAGGCATCTTAATTAAAGAATCACACTTATAAATAAGTTGTATACCATCCGATCAAAGATCTTTAATATTTTATTTAAAAAATAAGAATAATAGCAATATTATTATATACAAACTTGGACACACTGTGATAGTCATTCACAAGATCATCAAAGAGATAGGATATGGCAAAAGATAAAATAGTGTGTGTAGTAAACTTTCAATAATATACATGCCTGACATTCTATATAAATTAAAATATAAAAATAATATCTTAGCTATTGCATCTCGGAATGAATCACAATTGAATCTCGCCTTGTTGAGGCGTTAGATGTTTCGTCTTGGACGAGATTTCAAACCATGGTGTCAAGTTACTTGCCGCTCTTAGAGTAACCCACCTGTCAATAATCTAGATTATGTGATGGTCACAATTTTTATGCATGGGCAGTTACCCTACACCAGCTCTTTATTGAAAGAACAAAGGACTTTAAGGGTCATATATCCATTGGACAAAGAGTAGGAACCTTTTAGCCTAAAATTATGTAAAATTATAAATGATGGATAATTTTTTAGAGACAATTTTACAGACAGCTTATGTGATGCTACGTAATTGGCTGTAATGTTTACGCCCCACTATATCTGCAGTGTCACCCCACATAAGTTTCCTCCAAAATTGTTTACCTAAAATTGTCTGTTGTATAACATTGTCCATTTTGACTTTGACATATCTTGATTAGAGAGTTATTAGTTGCAAGCAAAAAGTTGGCAAGCACCCAATTTGGAAGAAATATTATTCTGGGGATTTGTCTCATTTAAAAACACTATCTACGCAATCTAAATTGAATGTCATGATCAAAAGATTTTTGGTATAAAAGATTCGATCGAAAAATATTTCTATCATATGATTCAATATTGTCAAAGGCCATCGGCTATTTTAAAATAACTGTAAATATTTTAATATTTTAAAAATAAAACAAAGGTATTTTGATACTGGCTGGTTTTAGGGGTGCACATTTGGCTAACCAAATAGAAACCAAAATTTTTTGTTTGCGATTTGATTCAGCTTGAACCGAAAGAAATTGGTCGATTTCCGTTCGGTTGAAATTTGAAAACTCAAAACCAAAATCGCTCTGAAACCAAAAAAATCGGTTCGAGATTAGGTTCTATATTGGTTTCTATTTTTTTTAATTCATTTTTTCTATATTTCTTTTCCCGTTTTAAGTCGGTTTTCTAAACCTACCCAACCATTTGGGCCACCCAAAATCAAAACTAAACCGATTGGGAATCAATTTTGGTTTGGGGTTGATTTCGGTCCAATTTAGCAGACCGATTTTTTTGGTCTGTTTTTTTTTTTTTTTTTTGATACGGTCACCATTTAGGCCGAGACAGCCTCACGAACCGAGGAGCAGGCACGCATACACATATGACAGTTAGGCAGTAGCGTGAGGGAGCACCAACTACAGTGGTAGTTTGGAGGATACCTATCCGAAATATCCGAATGAGCGCTTACATTATTTACTTGAACTGGGCTGGGACTTAAACAGACAGATTTTTAATTGGGCTATTGGAAATAGCCCATACATTGCCCTGTTACTAATCATCGGAGATGGGCCTATCTTCTGTTTCGGTCCTACCGCCTACCTACCTCAGCCCATACCCGATCCATTTTGGGTCTGGCCGGGCTCAAGCCCGGACCAGACAAGAGATTCAAAATTCAAATTTATAACGTCATTGCCAACGACTAGTATTGAAGTTTTGAAGCAAATGAATAATCCAACTCCATGTAACCTGTAAAGCGTTCCCCCTCCCTCCCACTCTGGTTGCTTTCTCTTCTAGCAATTCGAATTTATTGTTAGAAATGCAAGCAACCATGCATCACCCATGGCGAATTTCCATTCATGCCAGAGCCAACAACTTCGAATTCAAATTCAGCGCGTCCAACATTATCTCATATTGGGGAATCAATAAGACCCATTTCTCTTTTCTCCTCAATCTTCGACGTTTCTTCTTCAAAATGAAATCAGAGACCCAGAACACCGGGGACAAATACAGAAAAGGGAAATCAAAATCGAATTTTTTTCAGATATTTGAGAAACTTTTCATACGGGGCATCAAAAACAAAATTGTTCCCAATCAGAAGAGATCAAAATCGAATCTCCAGTTCCCCCAAATAGATTCTTTCCAGAAACGGAGTGGCTTATTCTTATGCGAGGTAAATTGTTCTTTTAGTATCCATCTATTCACCAAGTTGGAGGAAATTTGGGTTGGCTAAAAATTGGGAAGTTCGGGAAAAAGTCAGGGAAAATTGAAAAAAAAATTAAAAATAAGATTAAGAAGTATGAAAAAAATTTAAAACATATATGTTGAAAAAGTCAAGATTTATTGAGCAGTCGCAAATTAATTGCGATTTAGTCATAAAACTCACAGCTTTTTTAAAAAATGTGATTTTTTAAAAGATCGCAGTCAAAACGTGATTTTTTAGTTTAATGAATAAGTGAGTTTAATTTGCCACTCTTTGGAAAAGTTACCAACTTTGGTGACTCTTACTTTGAAGCCATTTTTATTTTCTAAATTCTTAAATTTTTATTTTTGATTTTTTAAAATATTTGCAGGATCCAATGGCGACAATAACTGGGCATCTGACCCTTCTTTCTCACTCTGTCTCTAATAAGGATCGTGGAGGAATCACCATTCATGCTTTTTCTCTGTTTCTTTATATTATTTTTCTGTTTAAAAGAATTGCAAATAAAAAAGCTCATTTTCCCTTAATTTTAGCTGCGTCAATGGCTTCTATAATTGGGTTTTCTTTGTATTTGAATTATATAGGTCATATTTCACAAGCTGTTTTGAATGCCTGGAATCATGCTATCTCCTTTGGATGTTTATATGTATTTACTCAGGTTAGTAATCTCTCAATATCCCTTTTTCTCTCAAATTTTACTTGGAATAAAGATGATAATGGTTTTATTTGGTTGATTTGTACACATATCTAACTTAGATTGGTTGTCCCAAAAAACAATACTTTCGTATTTTTAGTTTCTGAAGTTGTAAAACAATGGTTTAATTTGGGTGATCTAAAGTGAATCTGTAGATGCCATGAATTCATTGGAATTTCCCATCGCTATCTGAAATTTGTTCAAGTAGCGCTTGGATCTAGATTGTTAGATCGATAGGGCCACCTCTATGATGAACCATGATCCAAATGTCAAAACTTGCTTGGTTTTAGATGGTCAATAAACAATTGTTGAAAGGTCCTAAAAATAGTTCATTTGACCCAATCTGTAATTTTTGTGCTGTGATCGATGCATTCCACACCTCGTGTATGTTGAGGATTATTCAGAGATTGAGTTTCTACCTAGATCCTTTGTTGAGAGCATTGTCACCAAGTCGGTGTGTGGGAATATGTCCCCAAGAAGAAAGTTCGAAAAATTTTGGCAGAAAAACAGAATGTTCCATAAGAAGTCAGGAAAAGTTAAAGAGTACCTACCACTACCAACACATTCAACACCAAAATAAGAACTTAAAGAGTGCCAAATTATCAATACTTTCAACCCCAAAATCTCCTCAAAAAATGAAAAAAGTAAAATAACTAAGAAACTTAGAAACATCATCAAACAACATCGGAGAGCCAAAGAGCCAGAGACGGACAGTTTTGAATTTCTTTAGGTACGGCCCCAAATCTGGAAAACAAGGTAAGAAAAAATGGAAAAAAAAAAAGCGAAAAATGTTTGTAAAACATTACAAATCACCAGCCATATCACAGGATGTATCCCGCCCATACCCACCAAATTCATTTTTTTATTTTTTTTTATTTTTCCAAAAACTCCAGGGATACGCAGGCACACGTATCCACGTATACGTATCTATACATACATGATATAGATACATGGACCAGATTGGCACATCGGTGCTTCATAGCTTAGGGTGTTGGGTTTTGAGTTGAGGATGAATATGGATGTGATTTAAGGCCATCAGGGCATAATCTTGGGAATTTAATTAGCTACAAAGTCAGGATGGAATCATACTAACTCAATCTCACTATGTTGTAAATATATAGAACATTTATCATTATAATCGTCAAGTTGTTAGTACACCTTTTTAATTGAAGATTAAATTAGGAAAAATAGTAGGAGAAGTGTCTCCCAGCTAGAGCATTTTAGGATCAAAGAAAGTCTAACAAAAGGGAGGGATGATTCACTCATTTTATAGTCTTTTTTAGATTTATTTTAGTAGATGAAATTCTCTAGCTTATAGTTGTCTAGTTCTCTATTCTTAATGACGGGGACGCCGACATCGTAGACATCGGATATGGACCATTTCGTGTATACCGACGTCGGAAGAAGCGGAATGGAAATCAACACTAGGCGAAAGATGAAATTCTGAAAATTGAGGGAGCACAGAAAAAAAAAATCAATTGATCGAAATTGAATTTCGATCGATCGAAGTTAAAATTCGATCAATCGAAATGTCAACGGCGATATTATATGTATATGAGAATTTCGATCGAACGAAATTCAATTTCGATCGAATGATTTACAATTTTGATTGAACGAAATTCAATTTCGATTGAATGATTTGCAATTTTGATCGAACGAAATTCAATTTCGATCAAATGATTTTCAATTTCGATCGATCGAAATTGTGTCGGGGTTGTTTTAGTTGTTTTAGAAGTTTAGTTTCGAATTTTGTCTTAGGGGTTTATTTATCTTTTATTTATTATTTGTTTTAGGGTTTTCTTTTATTGAAAGGACTCCTATATAAGGTCCTTAAGTGAACAATGCAATTAGTTGATGATTAATGAAAAGAACTTTTGCTTGTGTGCTTGAGATGAGCTTATAAGGAGAGTGATTCTTCTTCCCGGGAAGGGTTTGGTGTGAAGCCTGCAAATCTATCTATCTACCTATCTATCTTATTATCTTTGCTTGTGTGATTCTAGAACCCTAAATCGACCATCATCTTTTGAGATCCTTAACCCTAGTTTTCCCTAAATCATTGTATCGATTTGATTCAACAACCGTAGCCCCATCAGACAGTTAAGCCCAGCCGTATCAAAAGAACCCAAACCAGAGATTCCATCACTGCATTGTGAGCGCCTTAATCTGGAAATCTAGAATTCTATCTCTAGGAATGATCAACGCTACAACCTAAAGAATTTCGATCGAACGAAATTCAATTTCGATCGAATGATTTGCAATTTTGATCGAACGAAATTCAATTTCGATCAAACGATTTTCAATTTCGATCGATCGAAATTGTGTCGGGTTGTTTTAGAAGTTTAGTTTCGAATTTTGTCTTAGGGGTTTATTTATCTTTTATTTATTATTTGTTTTAGGGTTTTCTTTTATTGAAAGGACTCCTATATAAGGTCCTTAAGTGAACAATGCAATTAGTTGATGATTAATGAAAAGAGCTTTTGCTTGTGTGCTTGAGATGAGCTTATAAGGAGAGTGATTCTTCTTCCCGGGAAGGGTTTGGTGTGTAGCCTGCAAATCTATCTATCTACCTATCTATCTTATTATCTTTGCTTGTGTGATTCTACAACCCTAAATCGACCATCATCTTTTGAGATCCTTAACCCTAGTTTTCCCTAAATCATTGTATCGATTTGATTCAACAACTGTAGCCCCATCAGACAGTTAAGCCCAGCCGTATCAAAAGAACCCAAACCAGAGATTCCATTACTGCATTGTGAGCGCCTTAATCTGGAAATCTAGAATTCTATCTCTAGGAATGATCAACGCTACAACCTAACGGATCTAACGCCCGGACTGAACCGTGCCTGAGTTATGCGTGATTCTCCCATGGAATACTACGAAAACCTGAGGTATTCGTTATGTTTTGCAAGTTTTATTGCTTAATTTAATTCCAATTTAATTTCGGCAAAATCAATCATTGCATTCACATAGTTTAGGGTGCCGTCCTTCATCACTTAAGTTATGTAGGAGTTAAGCACCATGCTATGTGGAGTTTTCTATGGGGATGGTTTATTTTCTTATGACATATCCTTTCGAGCTTGGAGGAAATCCCTAGGTTTAGTTGTCTTATTATTTTTTCATATTGGATTACAAGGTCCTGCTTATTATTCCTGTAATTGCTAGTTTATCTACATAAATGATTATCTAGTCGGTTGTCGGGTCGTTATCATTATGTGCACCATGCTACACAAAGTGTTATAAACTAGACAATCTTTGAGAGGTCAGAATCACCATGCTATATCAATTCTATACATTTCTCAGACAACTTTTCGTGGAAGATTAAAATGGTATTTTTAAATTTATTTACAGGTTATTATCACAAAGATTTCTCCTCATATTGAGAGGAATAAAATGGGAGGATTATGTATTTTGGCTCTACTACCATTTTACGTGAATATGGTAAGACTCAATTTTCCTTCCAACAAAAAGTCAATCAATTTATGCTTGGTTCATGCATGCATAGCACTCCTTATAAGCTTATTATCATATGAGAATGATATAGGTGTAGGTAATATGACTATAATATGTCGGGGGGGGGGGGGGGGGGGAGGCATGTTGTAATTATGTCGAAACAGTCATAGGACCCACCTATGATAATATACTACAATTAACTACATTTTTGTTCCTCATTATGAAAATAAGACATATTATGTGTCCCAATGCCTTTCAAAACATAACCTTTTTATATTACTACCCCACAATCCAATAACCTTATTGAAGTGATAAATAATTTATGTTCACATATTGGGCCTCATAGTACATCAATTATGTACAGTATTCAATTATTTAATGTTCTATTGTTGCTGGTTTTTTTTATATTTTTAAATATGTTCTAAATTGACATTCCAACAATATAAGACAGTTATTTCTCTACATTTGCAATTATAAGTTATTCAAATTTTCTCAACCGTTGTGCATCAATGCATCCTTGATTTTCTCCAAAAGACGTTAATGAATACTCGTGTTCATTTTGATTGTCCCTTTGTGGGAAAAGTATAGCTTCAAATGGTTACTTTGCTTGTTTTCAGTTTTTAATTCTCTTCATTCTCATCTTCAATGTTTTAGGGTTGCCTTACATTTTCCCTATCACGTTTCCCAACTGCCTTATTTACTTCTTATTTTGTTGACCTTTTGGTTCTCTCCCTGAATAACTTAGCAACACACTCATAATCTTCATCGTGATGGACTGCAGAAGTTGAACGTGTGCTTCATTTATTATGCCACAACTTCTTTTTTGAGTATGCCTATTAATGATATGTTAGATTTAGAAATCCGTGCCTCATAACATGATCAAGAGGGTGATGTTATCACTAGACTAGTGGTCGCTTATCGCGGCTCGTCCGACCGGCAATGGGGTTAGACTCATGGTCGCATACTGCAGCTCGCCTGACCAGCAATGGGGTTTGTCCCGTGTATCCATGCACATTTTCCCTATGCTAATCATTGCTTATATAAGCAATCAATGTAACCGATGGATCTTCAATTAGGAGGCCTTAATCACCCTCTTAATCACCTCATGAGTAACGGTTCCAAGAATTAATCACCACATGATTACTAAATTATAATCACTAGAGAGATTTCAAGCCAATCTTGTAGTGTTCAAAACAGTTTGCAATAATCAAAGGCTTGAACAAACTCCTAATTCAAAACTTCAAGAATGCACTCACCCCATTGCTAAAACTAAAACTTCTGGATTATGGTTTGATTACCAACTATTTTTCCTTGTTTATAGAAACATGATGATTTAGGATGCTTATATGGTTTCTTCAGTTCATGCATATATTTGCTCTATTTGGAGAACAAAGGGCTTCATTTCTTTCGGGAATGTCAAGGGATACTCCGAGAGAAGATAACATTTCTTAAGCACTGCTATTTCAGTGTTGAGATAGTATTTAAGGCTTCCAATATCCATAATATTGAAATTACTTTTTAGGATGCTCAGAAATTTCTTGTTTTTTGCCACTTCGAGTGCAACAACATACAAGAGAGCTAAAGCACACCCTTTTTTTGCTTTTCTCGAAATGGTGTGCAGTTTTCGCTCGATATAATGTAGCCTCTTGCATCCGTTGTTTCACACTTCTTTTTCAACAAACCTCTTAGAGAATGTATTAGGTTATAACTTGCTTATCTAAGTCTGCACTATTAACAATAAAACAGTTGTCTCTAACAGCTGTCCAAAGGATGACACGTCAGCTAAACAAGATTAGTTAGAACTTAAAAACTGTATCAGTTATAACTATTATAACCTCTGTAACAGAATAGTTGTTGTAACTGAATAGTTAGTTGTACTCTGTAACATAATAGTTGTTGTAACTGAATAATTAGTTGTACTCAGAGCTACATAATAGAATCAGTGTCCATGATTTCGGTACTGAGAATTCATTTGTCAAAGTCTCTGTTTCACCATGGTATCAGAGCTCCTCGATCTAAAGCACTTCATCTTCCTCAATCAAATCGAAGCTCCATCCTCAAATTGCAGATTTGTTTTTACCAACAGAATCACAAATTTATCTTCTCTGATCGAATCATCTACTCTGATTGAGTTGAAGATTCAATCTCTCTGATTCAACATCTCAGATTCAGTTGCAAATCCACCATCTTCCATCATCTTCCTCGTTGATTCAAAGAAATCACAGGTTTGATCTCCCACTGTCACCATCATGGCTGCAAATTCCTCTCAATTACTCTCAAATCTATCCGTCATTATCTCAAATGTACACTCTCTGGTCACAATGAAACTTGATTCCGACAACTTTCAGATCTGGAAACTTCAAATTTGCAATGCTTTAAAAGCAAATCGCCTCCTTGAATATGCTGACGGATCAAAATTGTGTCCTCCATCTGAAATCTCAGATTCATCTGGCAACAAAATATAAAATCCAGAATATGAGGATTGAATTGTAATCGACAGTCATCTTCTCAGTGGCATCATTGCCACCTTATCACCATCCATTCTCCCATATTCTATGAACTTCAATCATGCCTTCAAAGTCTGGAATGCTCTAACTGATTGATTCAATTCCTTGTCTCGATCTCACATCCACGAACTGAAAACAAAACTCTATATCTTCAAGAAAGCCGATCTTTCAATGAAAGAGTACATTGATAAGCTTCAATATTTCGCAAACAAATTAGCAGCAGCAGGAACTCCAGTTGATGAAGATACTGACAGATCAAAATTGTGTCCTCCATCTGAAATCTCAGATTCATCTGGCAACAAAATATCAAATCTAGAATGTGAGGATTGAATTGTAATCGACAGTCATCTTCTCAGTGGCATCATTGCCACCTTATCACCGTCCATTCTCCCGTATGCTATGAACTTCAATTATGCCTTCGAAGTCTGGAATGCTCTAACTGATCGATTCAATTCCTTGTCTCGATCTCACATCCACGAACTGAAAACAAAACTCTATAGCTTCAAGAAAGCCGATCTTTCAATGAGAGAGTACATTGATAAGCTTCAATATTTCGCAAACATTGATAAGCTTCAATATTTCGCAAACAAATTAGCAGCAGCAGGAACTCCAATTGATGAAGATGATCTTGTCTTCTACACACTCTGTGGCCTCCCTCCAGAATATGCCCCTTTTAAAACAACCATTTGTACTTGATCTACTCCAATCAAATTTCAGGAACTCCATTTTCTACTTGAATCAGAGGAAATTAACATAAAAAATAATTTTCCCACACCTCCATCAACACATCTCAGCTCTGCCTTCATAGCTCCTGGTGTATCCTCTGCAAACCATTATAATCAGCAGAATTCTCGATCCAATTCCAACAATCAGCAACGATACAACTCAACATCATATTCATCAATTGGAAATCAAAACAATAGAGGAGGTCGAGCTCTTTCAATCAGCAAACCAGAGGACGTGGTTCCTTTCGCAGAAATCCCTTTCTTCCCCGCATGAAATGTCAAATCTGCGGTCGAACAAATCACGAAGCCACAAAATGTTGGTACTGAACAGATCTGAGCTACCAAGAGCCATCAACTCCACAACGACTACAAGCATATGTTGCATCTTCTTTATTTGCACCGGATTCCAGCTGGTGCATTGACAGTGATGCCAATAACCATGTCACAAGTGATCTGTCAAACTTATCCATACACAGTGAATACCAAGGAGGTGACAAAGTAGTTTGCTGGCAATGGTAAGTGTCTTCAAATTAAGCACACAGGAACTGATTCAGTTTCTAGTCTCACAAAATCACTTTCTCTATCTCATATTCTACATGTGCCTGGTACATCACACAATGTCCTATCTGTGCGTAAGTTAGCTAGAGACAATAGTTGTTTTCTTATTTTTAATTCAAATGGTTTCACTGTTCAGGACAAACCAACCAAGCAGATTCTCTTCCAGGGCCCATGTAGACAAGGTCATTACCCATTTTCTCCTTCAACAGATTTCCATCAGTCAATGGCTATTGTTTGCTTTAAGTCTTCTCCAACAATCTGGCATCATAGATTATGGCATCCATCTACTACTGTTTTCAATGTTTTAGTAAATAAATACCAATTACCTAGTAGTTCCATTACCACTTTTTCATGTAAGCATTGTAATGTAGGCAAAAGCCATAAACTGTCATTTTCTCTTTCATCTTCTACTGTAAAACAACCATTGGAGTTAATTCATGAGGACGTGTGGGGTCCCTCACCATTACCGTCATTTTCTGGCTTTCGTTACTATCTCTTACTAGTGGATGATTACTCACGTTTCTCTTGGCTTTATCCTATGCGCAATAAAAGTGAAGTGTACCAAATATTTGTTGAGTTCAAAAATGTGGTAAAAAACAACTCTTATGCTATCAAAAGATTATGCACAGACAATGGAGGAGATTTCATCAATAATAACATGGCACGTTTCCTCAAACAACATGGAATAATACATCAACTCTCGTGTCTTCACACACCCAAGCAAAACGAAGTGGCCGAGAGGAAACATCGGCATCTCATTGAAACCACCGTTACCCTTCTTCATCAAGCCTCACTTCCAAAAAATTATTGGCATGATGCCTTACTCACCACTGTTTTTCTCATAAACAGATTGCCCAGTTCTGTTTTAAAATTCAAAACTCCATATGAACTGCTACTAAACACCGTACATGATTTTTCATTATTAAAATCCTTTGGATGTCTGTGTTTTCCATGGTTAAGATCATACGCAGAGGATAAACTTTCACCTAGGTCAAAGTGCTGCATATTTCTTGGCTATTGTCAAACATCAAAGGGATAGAGATGTCTTGACTTGGAAACAAATGGGGTGTACACATCATGGCATGCCAAATTTATTGAAGATGAATTTCCTCTCAAAAACCATGTCTCTAAAGAACAACATATTCAAACCCCACTCTCAAATCCCATTAACTCACCTAACAAGTACTCCCTACCACTGCTGCAGTATAACCCTACCCCAATACCTCTCCAATGCCACCCTCTAATCCCATCACCAACCGCACGTCTAATCTCTCATCAGTACCTAGAACCAACCAAGTACATGCACCTACTACCTCTCCGCTGTCATACTCTTCAAATCACTCAACATCCACACAATACCTACTGGTATATCACAGCATTTACCCAGCCTCACTCTTCAAACCACTAGTCCATCCCAAGCTCCACAACTGATCATTCATCTTCATATAAAAACCAACCCAGCTACCTCACAAGTCCCATCACAGGCACAACTCCGAATTACAATAGCTCCAAATATCCCATCCAACACCCACCCTATGAAAACTCAGTCAAAAACTGGCATTACCAAACCCAAAACTCCTCTCTGTCTCAATGTTGTTTTACACTCACCAAGTGAATCGAAAAACTTCACAAAAGCAAAGAAGCTTCAACAATGGCAATCTGCCATGTTTGAAGAATATCATTCCTTGATCACCCAAAGAACATGGTCACTGGTTACAAAACCAAAAGAAAGACACACCACTAGCTGTAAATGGATATTTCACATCAAAATAAATGTGGATGACTCGATAGCCCGCTACAAAGCGCAAGACTCGTAGCAAAAGGCTACCATCAAGAAGAAGGCATTGATTACACTGGGACTTTTAGCCCGGTAACAAAGCAACTTACAATTCAACTCATTCTATCTCTAGCACTACACTACAATTGGACAATCAAACAATTGTGTCCAATGCCTTTTTTACATGGATACATTGAAGAAGTCTACATGGATCAACCACAGGGGTTGTTGATCCCACATATCCAAATCATGTTTGCAAGCTTCGCAAGGCACTACATGGATTAAAACAAGCACCCCGGGCATGGTTCGATATGTTCTCTTGCTTCTTACTCACCAATGGCTTCAAATCCAGCTCAGCTGATTGCTCACTGTTCATCTCACACAATCAAAATTATATAATTTTGGTTCTAGTATATGTGGATGATATACTAATTACAAGCAGCAACAACCAACAAGAGTCAAATTCAGCAACTAATCTCCAGAATGCCCTAGGCATTCTCCATGAAAGAACTTGGGAATCTAAACTACTTCTTAGGCATTGAGGTAATCAAAACAACCAAAGGCATATTGATATCTCAGTCAAAATATGCCACATAAATTCTTGAAAAAGTTGGAATGTTAAACTGCAAACCATCTGTGTCTCCTGCTTCAACAAAAGTGAATCCTAAATCGGGTGATGATGATCCATTTGCTAATCTGAATTTATATAGAAGCATTGTAGGATCTTTACAGTGTCTCACAATAAGTCGACCCGGTTTGTCACATATTGCTCTGTGCCGAAATATCACTATATTTCGCACCCAAATACCGACACTTGGCCATCCGATGAAAGCTATCTGACGGTGGTTGTGTAGTTTTAGTGGCTTCAGGTGTTCTTGACCGTTGGATCTTGAAAGAGCGTAATTAAGGTTACATAGAAACATTGGACCATGGAGCCAACGAAGCATCGAAATCCGTGAAAGAGAATTGATTGGTTCAGCCACAACCAAGAGAATGAAAATGTTACAAGCCATCATCAATCAATTGAGTTTCAATATTCAACCGATTGCCTTGATGACCACTTTTTCCCTCTTTGAATTTGAATTTAAACTTAATCGATTGAGACTTGTAAATCAATCGATTGACTTCAAATTCAAATGAATCCACCAAAACTCAAATTTTGAAAATCAATCGATTGATTCTTACAATTCAATTGATTGATCCGTTTAAGGAAGTTTTCCTATCCGCACCCTATATAAGTATTGCTATGTTTAGGGTTAGGGGGCTTCTTCTGGGCATATTTTTTTAGATTTTTCTCAAGTTTTCTTTAATATTTTTTAGTGAAAGTTTATAATTAGGAAAACAAGGCATTGTAAGGTTCTGATTTTTCTGAAAAGATCAAACGTTGACAAATAAAAGAGCATTTTTATGATGGCTTGGGATAAGTGCTTTGCGTGTGAATCAGAGATGAGCGGCTAAACCCCTCGTGCAAGGAGGAAGAAGCGACCCCTAAGATGAGTGCTTGATTTATTTTCAATCCTATAATTCTTGTCAATATTATTGAATCGTACGGCTTTTAGTGTGAGCTTAATGTGTTATTATTGAATGCTCATTTATAGCCGTTGATCTCGTAGATTGGCGACAATAAACGAGTATTCCACCTAGATCGATCTTGTAGACCGATTTAGGATGTCGTACTATTGGTTTTCTTATTGTGATTTCGTGTTTGTGATACATTATACCTTTCGCTTGATTCATGTCATAGTTGAATGCGTCATAGTGTTAGGATATTGAATGTGAATCAATAATTGCATTTTTCTCGATTCATTTTGCTTGTAGTAAAAGGATGGTAAATAAGTTGACATTGGATTATATGGATTGTTGATAGGAAAAGTCACATCTAGGGTTAGCGGAATCCTTGCTCATCTCATCATTGTTACTTTATTTGTCATAGTTCTTCCTTGCATAACTTTGTTTTATTTTTTTTTCATCATTGCATTGTGTAGTGGTAAATCATAGCATGCAAATCTCGCCTTTTGTAGCACCTTAGGTTGTTTCCTCCTTTTAAAGATTAATCGAATTAAGTGCTTCCCTGTGGATACGACACCCTTGTATTCGCCTTGCTACAATCACACTTGTGCGCTTGAAAGGGTTTACTTTAAAATCGTTCAAGTTTTTGGCGTCGTTGCCGGGGAAGCGTCACAATTTTATTAATTTTTAGGAGATTTTTGTTCTCTGTTTGTCAGTCAACCGATTGATTTTTCATATTCAATCAATTGACTGAGAAACAGAAATTTGTATTCTATTTTGCTCATTGTTTCTCATCAATCGATTGATTCATAAAAGTCAATTGATCGATTTGAAATTGTGACCATTTCCCTATTTCACTTCTTTTATATAAAAAAATAATAATAATTTTCCTTCTCTTCGGATTTTGAATTTTTGTTCACTATTGTTTTCAATCAATTGATTTTTCAATCGATTGATTGAAAATTGAATTTCAATCGATTGACTAAAAAAAAAAAAAAACTTTTATTTCTGTTGTGGTGACAGCAAAGAAATTGAATGCCCGAGCAAGGTTCACAGCGTGCACATTGTAAGACCAATTATCAATCCGAACACGGATGAAGGCAAAGCCCGATGGAGAGCATGATACTGGCACCCATTCCATATTTTGATAAAACAGTTGTATGAGATGTAAAGAGACGTCAATAGGCAGTGGTGCACGAAGCATTTCGAGATCCAAGGCCTCGATATTCTCAATCGATCACGCGGCTTCAGGAATCCGACGGAACTCGATTAGATCAAAGAAGTTCTCAGTTTGGATCTGCCGATTCACGTAGTCTTCATTCAGCATTCTCATTGGATTGTTGGCGGGTCAAGGTGGTTGGTACACTGCGAGGCCAGCTTCAGCCATTTCGGAGATACTAGGAAGATGGAATTTGGGTGTGCAGGGATTTTCAGAGACGAAAGGAAGACAGGTTCACTATGGTAATTTTAATATTCAATCGATTGAAATTGAAACGAAGCATTTGGTGTACCCCTATAATTAATGCAGCGCCATTTTCTGATGGTTCATTCGACAAAAAGCGAAGTCAATCTCTTGGGAAGTAGTAAAGTTGACGGGACGCGACGTTTGACTCTTTGGAACCCGAAACCTTAGAAACTGCATTTTATCTCAATCGATTGTCATAAATACTTCTTTGATTTTAAAGAAGACATGGGAAGTAACTCTTGAGTGGCCATGGATTGACAGCAAGTGCAACTGTGGAATTCTGTCAATCGATTAAGTTTGATACCAACTCAATTGATTGAGTTGAAATTTACACTATGCAACTCAAAACAGAATAATATAGGTCGATCGATTGAGTGAATTTCAAATCAATCAATCGACTGACAAGTTCAAACTCGAGCATGAGACTAACGCTGTCTATTCAATTGATTGAATTTGTAAAATCAATCGATTGAGCCAGACATATCTATCCTACAACACAAAAGTCAAAGGCATTACTCACTAAAAACTAATCAACTGGGTTGCCTCCCAATAAGCATTGAGTTTAAGTGACGATAGCTCGACCAACCATCAATTGGATCATCACCTCAAACAATGGTTTGAGGCGTTGGCCATTGACCTTCAGTGTCCGATTGTCCTTCATATCTCAAATCTCCACCGCACCATACTCGGATGTAGAAATGACCTGAAAAGGTCCCTCCCATCTTGATCTCAATTTCCCTGGATGGAATTTTAACTTCGAGGTAAATAGCCAAACTTTTTGGCCCGAATGAAATTCTTTCCTGGAAATGTACAATTTTGAGTTTTCGTACGAATTGTGTCGTAACTTCTCGAGCTCGCTTAATTGTAAGCGTCAATTTGATCCAGCAGCCTGCATGTTGAAGTTAAACTGCTTGATCGCCCAGAACGCCTTGTGTTCTAATTCAACTAAGAGATGACAAGCCTTCCCAAACACAAGCCTAAAGGGAGACATTTTAATCAGTGTTTTAAATGTTGTTTTGTATGCCCATAGAGCATCAAAGAGCCAGAGAGACCAAACCTTCCTGTCTGTTCGAACAGTTTTTTCCCAAATCTGTTTGATCTCTCGATTGGATACCTAGACTTGACCACTTGTTTGCAGATGATACGACGTTGCCACTTTGTGGGTGACACTATATTTCTTCATTAATATCGCAAAATGGTGATTGCAAAAGTGTGATCCACCATCGTTGATGATAGCTCGAGGTGCCCCAAATTGATTAAACACATTCTCCTTCAGAAACTTGACCACCACATTGTGGTCATTTGATCGCGTAGCTACAGCTTCAACCCATTTGGACACATAATCTATAGTGACCATGATATACATATACCCAAAAGATTGTGGAGAAATGGCCCCATAAAGTCGATTCCCTAAACATCAAATACTTCAATGACTAAACTTGGGTGTTGTGGCATCATATCTCGTTTAGAAATGTTTCCCAATCTCTAGCATTGTATGCATTCTTTACAGTGAGCCATCGCATCACGAAAGATTGTGGGCCAATAAAATCCACTTTGTAAAATTTTGAGGGCGGTTTTTCTTCCTCCACATGGTCCTTCGTGGCAAAAATTCATGATATTCGCTTGCTCCTCCTCTAACACACATCGTCGAATCATTTGGTTTGAGCAGAATTTAAACAGATGTGGCTCATTCCATAAGTAATATTTCACTTGGAAGAAAAACAAATTTTTATCATTTCTACTCCACTGTAAAGGGCTCTGGCCTGTGACCAATTGACAATGTTTGCATACTAAAAGAGTTTTATTTCTTTCCACATTGATAGTCATCAACTGTTCATCAGGAAAGGTATCTCGAATGGGATCTGAGACAGAGGATTCGGCTGGTAAAATTCGAGACAGGTGATCAACAATTACATTCTCAACCTGTTTTTTATCTCGAATTTCGAAGTTAAATTCTTGGAGAAGCAAAATCCATCGAATCAACCTTAGTTTATCCTTCTTTGCCAACAAATATTTGAACGCAGAGTGATCGAAAAAAACAATAATCCTATAACCAAGCAAGTATGAACGGAATTTGTCCAATGCATAAACTACAGCCGTTAATTCTTTCTCCGTGGTGGTGTAGTTTACTTGTGCATCGATCAATGTTTACTTGCGTAGTAAATTACATGAGGTAACTTACCTACTCTTTGGCCTAAAACGATACCGATTGCATATTCTGAGGCATCACACATAATCTCGAAAGGCAGTGAATAGTCTGGAGGTTTAATTATCAGGGAATTTGATAGCAATTCTCGTAACTTCACAAAAGCCTCCATACAAGCATCATCAAAATTGAACGGAACATCCTTCCCCAACATGGTACACAATGGCTTAGCCACCTTGCTAAAGTCCTTGATAAATCTCTTATAGAAACCTACATTCCCCAAAAACGACCGTATTTGACTAACAGTCTTCGGGGGTGGTAAATTGGCGATCAAATCGTCCTTTGCCCTGGCAACTTCGATTCCTTTATTGGATACAATGTGCCCCAAGACAATTCCTTGTTGAACCATAAAATGACTCTTTTCCCAGCTTAAGATGAGATTAGATTCTTCACAGTGTTGTAACACCTGTGTCAGGTGATGCAGACATAGTTCAAAGGTCTTTCCAAAGAGTGAGAAGTCGTTCATAAAAACTTCGATGAATTTGTCGACCATATCATAAAATATGGCTAACATACAACGCTAGAAAGTGCCAGGGGCATTGCAAAGACCGAATGGCATTCTACGATATGCAAATGTGCCATAATGAAAAGTAAAAGTAGTTTTTCCTTGATCTGCTAGGAACATAGGTACTTGGTTGTACCCGGAATATCCATCAAGAAAATAATGAAATTCTTGTCCTGCCAATTTTTCAACAATCTGATCAATAAAAGGAAAGGGAAAGTGATTCTTCCTTATGGTTGCATTCAATTTTTGATAATCGATGCAAACACGCCATCCAGTGGTTTCTCGTGTGGGTATCAGTTCCCCTTTAGCATTCTCCTTTACAGTTATGCCTAATTTTTTTGGAACAATCTGTACTGGACTCACCCATTCGCTATCAGAGATTGCATAGATAATGCCAGCATCAAGAAGTCTGATGATCTCCTTTAACACGACTTCCTTCATATTTGGGTTGAGTCGTCTTTGTGCTTCCTTTGAGGTCTTACTTTCTTCCTCCAGATGTATTTAATGCATGCAAACTGCTGGATCAATTCCCTTCAGGTCAGCTAAGGTCCATCCTATTGCTCTTCTGTGATCTTGGAGCACCTCCATCAATTCACTCTCTTGTTTTTTCGACAAAGTAGATGAAATTATCACTGGTAGAGTTTCATGAGGTCTCAGAAAAGCATATTTGAGGGAATCGGGCAGCTGTTTCAACTCATGCTTTGGTGACTGCTCTATTGATGGTCTTCGGGTGGGCATTGCCATGACTGGTAGTGGCTCGACGTTTGTTTTCCATGGCCTATTCTCCTGAGATGTTGAGATGGCATTCATTCCTTCGGACTGCTGCCCTACACTTCCTCTTTCATCATAGATGGCCAGCAAGACAGTTTCAAACATGGGTCAAAATATCGTCCGATACAGATACGTATCGGTTTGGAACCTCAGCGGCACGATACATAGGGTATGTATCGTACCCTACCGAAAACACCCAAATTATTGTCCGATACGGGCAAAGTATCACCCGTATCGTCCGTATCAAACGATAATATCAAATTATTGTCCGATAATATAAAAAAAATTAATATGCTCAAAAAAATTCAAATTATCGGACGATAATTTCAAATTATTGTCCGATAATTTGAAATTATCGATAGTGGGCCCAAGCAGCTCCCTTTTCAACTGATTTTAGGGTCAGTTTTAGCTTCTTTTTTTTGCTTTTTTTCATCCTTCAAACAACTCCCTTCTTCTTCCTCATTTAAACTCTTCTTTTTTGCTTATTTTCACTCCAAATCGCTGCCGAATCGCACAAAAAAGCTCTGGATCAACGCCACAGGTATGTGTTTTATCATTTTCCCATCGTTTTATTTCGTTTTAAAGGTCAAAATAAGGTAGATCTACCTTATTTAAGGGTAGATCTACCTATAAATATGATAGATCTACCCTTAAATATAGTAGATCTACTCATAAATATGGAAGATCTACCATATTTAATGGTAGATATTAAAATAATTAAAATAATAGGGTATGCCCTATAATTATTTTAAAATTTTGGGTCACATGTAATTAAAATTATGGGTCACATGTAATTAAAATTATGGGTCACAAAATAATTTAAATAATTAAAATTATGGGTCACAAAATAATTAATATAAATAATAATATGGGTCAATATGGGTCACATGTACTCTTAAAATTATGGGTCACAATCTCATTAATATAATTAATAATATGGGTCAATATGGGTCACATGTACCCTTAAAATTATGGGTCACATATAATTAAAATAATTAATATTATGGGTCACATATAATTAAAATAATTAAAATAATATGGTATGTCCCATAATTATGGGATATGTCCCATAAAATATTAGAATAATATGAAATAAATTTTTAAAAATTAGAATAATATCAAATAAATTTTTAAAAATTAGAATAATATCAAATAAATATTCAAAAATTAGAATAATATCAAATAAATATTCATAAATTATAATAATATCAAATAAATATTTAAAAAATAGAATAATATCAAATAAAAGTTCAAATGTACTCTAAATTTTATAAAAATTAGAATAATATCAAATAAATATTCAAAAATTAGAATAATATCAAATAAATATTCTTAAATTATAATAATATCAAATAAATATTCAGAAATTAGAATAATATCAAATAAATTTGGTAAAATAGAATAATATCAAATAAAATTTCAAATGTAATCTAAATTTTATAAAAATTAGAATAATATCAAATAAATTTAATAAAATATAATCTAATATTTTTAAAATAGCAATAATTAAAAAATAAATTTTATTTTCAAGTGTAAATTAGATGTTTAATTTAACCCAATCGTTTGCTCATTCATGCAGGTGAAATAAATAAATATGGTATGATCGTCAGATCCATCATGACAATATGGTACAGCAATAGATGGTGATAGACTCCGGATAGAGTATCATCTTTGTGGAAAAAAATTGCTGGGAGGAGGTATCACGCGGTTGAAGGAGCATCTAGCTCACGTAAAGGGAGAGACAAAAGGGTGTCCCATTGTACCAAGAGAAGTGAAAGAAAATGTCAGAGCTAGTTTACAAGCGGCAAAGGGAAAGAAAAAAGCTTAAGCCGATCGTGATAGGAAAATATATGAGAGAATCAGGAGGGCAGATCCAGAGTTTACATCACCTGGACCTGAGGATGATGAGGATGAGGATGAGGATGAGGATGAGGATGAGCAGATAGCGAGAGCTATGAGAGAGAGTGTCAGAGAAGCACAACAGCGGCGAGATCAGGAAGAAGCCGATTATCGGTTTCAGTCCAGGTTGAGGGGCCCATCCATGCCTGTTGCTGGTGATGGATCTACTCGTAGGCCAAATGTTGTTGATGTTGATAAGGATGTTGAGTAGACTGTCGGGTTGCGTAGGTTAGCATCCGGGAGGAATTATAAGCCGTCTACTAGAGGCCGTACTACAGGCCCCATAGATCCATTCATGTACTGCACTAAAAGCTCCAAACAAACCAAATTGAGTGCAATCTCACTTTAAAAAATGGGGAAGAAGCTTGGAAAATTCATTGCCATATTTTTTATATACAACCACATTCTGACCCAAGTAGTAGAGTCGCCGTACTTCAAAAGCATGATTGATACAAGTACAGAAGTTGGTCAAGGAGTTAAAAAGCCTTCTGCATACGAGATATCTAGGCCCTTACTAAAAGATGAGTACGATGAGATAAGTGCCTATGTACAAAGCTTTGAGGATGTATGGGATGAGAGAGGTTGCACAATTATGTGCGATGGATGGACTGGTCCCACAAAGAAGAGTTTGATCAACTTTTGGTTCTGACGATCTTAAGCGATTTTTGAAATCGATTGATGCTTACAGACCTTAAAGGCGGTTGATTACCTCTTTCAACTAATGGATAAGGTAGTTCAAGAGGTTGGAGAGCAGCGGGTTGTGCATGTGGTAACAGACAATGCGGCAAATTACAAAGCCGCTGGATTAAAACTAATGATGAAGAGACGCCACTGTCTTTGGACCGTGTCGCTATCGTGAACCTCATTCTTGAGGATTTAGGAAAGAGAAGCAAGGCACAGGAAACTATTCAGAAGGAAAGAACGATTACTTTCTACCTGTACAACAGTGACAAGCTGGTCAATTTAATGAGAGACTTCACGAACAATGAGTTGCTCTGACCTGCGATTACACATTTTGCAACACAGTTTTTAGCCGTACAGAGTTTGACTTCACGAACAATGAGTTGCTCCGACCTGCGATTACACATTTTGCAACACAGTTTTTAGCCCTACAGAGTTCGGCTAGATATAGGCGTGAGCTAAAAACCATGGTGTCGTCGGAAGAATGGAATAAATATGAAATAGAACTCCCACGAGCAAAGAGACTAGCTTGCACTGAAGTTGCTGACCTAATCTACAACACGCAGTTTTGGGCAGATGTTGACCACCTGATTGCCGTCACTACCCTGTTGGTGCAAGTGTTGAGATTGGTTGATGGTGATGAGAAACCAGCGATGGGATACGTTTATGAGTCAATGGATAAGGAAAAATTGGCTATCAAAACTAAATTCCCTACAAAATATAAACGATACTGGGCGATTATCGACAAGAGGTGGGATGCACAATTTCACCAGTACTTGCATGCAGCAAGTATAACATGTTAAACTGCTTATGTAGTGATTTTTATTTATTTATTTATTATTTTCATATACTGATGAAATTGCTCATATTTGATGTGTAGCACACTACTTGAATCCGGCCTTCCAGTATACGCGACGCTTCGAGTTGAGTGACACTGATGAAGTGTATACCGGTTTGCTCAATATAATCCAACGAATGCTCTCTGAGTTGGCTAACCAAGGTCAAGCCATCAGAGATGTGAGTAATCATAGTATCATACCTTATAACTAATAAGTCAAATGTCATGTGATATTATGATATGTTTATTGATATGTAGCTAACTGTATTTCATCTTTATAGATTGACGTGTTTCGCAAGAGACATAGGTCATTTGGAACCCTTGCAATCCCAAATTAAACATGAAAAACTCGCTGATTGGTGGATGCATTATGGAGGTGATAGTCCGATATTGAGGCGGATAGCAATGAGGGTATTGTCGCAAACATGTTCTTCGTCCAATTGTGAGCGGAATTGGAGCACTTTCTCTCTCATTCATACTAAGACAAGGAATAGACTAACTATGGAATGATTTGAAAAGTTAGTCTACTGCCACTACAACATGCGATTAAGGGTCAGGAATATGCAGAGGACCAACCGTGGTAAGCAATTATATGAAGTCTTAGTTCCTCAATTATATGAAGTTTTACTTACATCTTATACTAATTCATCTATCATATTCAACCTTGCAGACAGTGAATATTTTGACCCATCCAGTTGGATTATATATTCGAGGAGGATGACCCTTTGAATCAATGGATCGAAGAGAGAGAAGAGCCAGTCTTGGATATTGAGAAACCTTTGAATGGTGGACAATCTTTGAAAGAGTAAGCGAATGAGCTTCCCAACCACCGAGGCGGAAAAGAAGATTGAATCGTCATTCAGTGGTTGGATCTGATGACGAAACGTAGCCCGGTAGTGATGATGGGAGTGGTGAGGATAATGGTGGAGGGGGCGTTGGCACTAGTGGTGGAGGGGAGGATGTTGGTACCTCTGATCCTTATAGAGATATTGCAGCATGGGACGATGACTCGACACAGTTAATATTGTTCGACACTCCTACATTTAGAATGGGAGGGGTTGAAGGAAGAGGAGCGTCGGAATCATATCAAACACCACCACCATAAGGTCCACATGATGATACGGATATGGGTTATATGACTTCTAGCTTCGGGGGATTCAGTTTGCAAAATACCGAAGATTCAGCAACTAGTAACCCATACTACCAGCCACAACAAACCTACCCGATGCCATATGACTTCGTTGGTTAGATTTTGGAGGACCGGCCTTGACGTACTACACTAAGCCATATTCGTTGCTACAGCCTCAGTTTCAAGGGGGCACATATGATCATGGGTATCAATATGGCCAACATTATAGGCAAAGGCCGGAAATTCAATGTGGCTCGCGCACCGATGATGATGATGATCATGAGGGCCAAGAACCACCACGAAATTCAATATGGCTCTAAAGTAAGTTTTCCATGTACAATTAAATTTATTTTTATCAACATAGTTATTAATTTTGACAATATATATTTTTGTCAATATACATTGTAATTTAGTTTATGCGTAACTGCGTCGATCAAATTATGAAATATTGTTAATAAATAATCTATATATATAAACAAACCCATATGCTAGGGTAAAACATTTAGTTAAGAGGATTTAATGGAAGTTAGAGCATATTCCTTCTAAATTTGTATAAGCTCTAAGAATATATATGAAAGTGAAGCAATTTTGCATCAATCCTAATTTCCCCATTTCAAAGAATTCAAGAAGGGAAAGGGGAAACAAAATAGGCATGTGATCAGCTGGTCAAAAATGTGGTCTTAAGTCAAAAATAAGTCACAAAATAGGCATGTGACTTGGGTTAAGTCACAAAATAAGCATGTTACTTATATATTCATCTAAATAATGCATTAAATAAGTCAAAAATATAAGCAAAAATAGTTGAAATAAATACAAAATAAATAAATATAATTTTTTAGATTTTATTAAGATTTTTTAAGAATTTTTTGGGATTTTTTTTTTTTGAATGTATCAAACCGATACATTCAATGTATCGGACGATACCCGATACGTATCGTCCTGAGGGTCAGGACGATACGTATCGAAAATCTGATATTTTGACCCATGGTTTCAAATTCTTTCTTGGTTAGCATTGAAGGAAGAGCCTCTTCCACCACTGCATCAACCTGGTCAATATAAAAGTATTCAACCTCCTCTTCATTAGGAAAATGATTCATGGCATTGAACACATTCAGTCTCACTTTCATTTTACCAAAAGTGACATCCATAACTCCTGTACGATAGTTAATGCAGGCATTTGCTGTTGCAAAAAAAGGACGTCGAAGGATGATTGGGATTTGATTTTCTGATTCAACATGTTGTTCCATGTCCAGTACAACAAAATCCACTGGAAAGACAAATTCATCAATCCCTACAAGAAAGTCTTCAATGATACCTCTAGGACTTCTTTCTTACCTATCTGCTACCAAGTCCTAATTTTTTGTACATTGAATATGGGATCAAGTTTACACTTGCTCCAAAATTCAAAAGTCCTTTTCCAATTGTTTGTCCACCGTTGGGACTCCTGGGTCCTTGAGCTTGGGTGGCACATCCAATTTCAGGATATAACTGACTTGATCAGTCCGGAACACTTTATTTGACACATGTGTACGTGCTTTTCTCTCACGGGTGCACAAGTCCTTGAGGAACTTGGCATATGCAAGAACTTGATTGATCGCGTCAAGCAATGGAAGATTAATCTTCACTTGCTTGAATGTTTCTAAAATGTCATCCATTTTCGATGGACCCCCTTCCCCAATCTGGATGGAGGTGTAAGGCAATCAAGGAAAGGCTCCTTGGGTGTATGGGGATTGATTTCAATTGCTGGGTCCCTTTCAGGAACTTGTTGGACAATTTTGGGAGGTTCTTTCTCCTTTGCCTTTTCTGGTTCCTTCTCCTTCTTGACTTCTTCATCCATTTCTTCTGATTTTGATAGAATTTTCACCTGATTATCGATCACTCGTCCACTTCTTAAGACTGTTACAGCCTTCAGCTAGTGGCTAGCTAATGGTCCTTCACTAGATGATGCTTGGCCTCGAGGGTTGTTGATGGGCTGGCTGGGAAGCCTTCCTTCTTCTCTTTGACTCATCTGGTTAGCCAATTAACCAAATTGATCCTTCATCATGGCCATGGATTGTTGGACAACTTGCAAAGTTTGTTGTTGGAACGCTTGCATATTTTGCAATTGTTTCTCTTCAAAATTAGAATTCTTTGAACTGGAAGTATTAGATTGATTGAAATTCTGATTTTGACGGTACTCAGAATTTGGGTGATGATAATTCTAATTTTGTTGGAAATTCGAATTCTGTTGAAAGTTAGAATTATGTTGTGGACGGAGACTTTTTTGTCCACTTGGTGCATTTGATCTATACTGTTGATTTGCCTGTCCAGTTTTATTCGATCCTCCCCATCCTAGGTTAGGATGGTTTTTCCATTCCGAATTGTAAGTGTTGGAATAGGGATTCCTCTCTTGCCGTTGATATGACTGAGTTACATTGACCTTTTCCTGAGGACTAGATTCTTCAGGAAAAACCATCAAAGTAGTTGGACGCTCGTTAGCCATATGACCTTGTGCTCACAAATTGAACAAACAACAGGACTGATGGGAGTTTGAACTTGTTTTGTTACTACTAACAACATGTTCATTTGTTTGGACAACATATATACTTTTGTTGATAAATCAGAGGTGTTATTAACACATTCAAAAGCCCACCTTTTGTCAGCACATGGGATTTGGTTGACATATCAAGGTTGACACGCCCCAATGTCTTGTTTTGCATTAAAATTTGGCTTAATCTTTCAAAAAGAGCCCAAATTTCTCCCTCCTTTACGGCACAGAATCCTTCACAAGATTCATCGACCATGCGTCTTTCTTCTGAAATCAATCCATTGTAAACTCTGGACTTGTTGCTATCTTGGAATTAAGATGATTAGGGCAGCTTCTAACTAATTCCTTAAAACGTTCCCGACATTCGTGAAATGTTTTAGCAAGTTGTTGAGCGAAAACCAAAATCTTTTGACGTAGATCATTGGTTTTACTCATGGGAAAGTACTTCAAGAATGCACTGTCCAACTTCTGATAGACCTTGGTTTTAGGGAAAGAAACCAAGCTTTCGCCTTATCTCTCAAAGAGAAAGGGAAAAGTCTTAACTATGCAATCTCGTCGGACACATTATGTACTCTAAATATTTTGCAATCCCCAATAAAATCGGTCAGATGAGCGTATGGGTTTTTTCATTACTCAACCCGTTGAAAATTGGCAATATTTGAATCATTGTTGATTTAAATTCAAAATGATTTCCTGGAATGGGAGCATGCGTGATACTATCTTGATCCTCGTAAGGACCAGGATCATTGTATTGCTCCAACATTCGTGGGCCATCTGGTGGCACCTCGAAATGATTTTCTTCTTCTCCTCCATTTTTGTTGTTATTCTCATTTCGACCTCCTTGTCTCTGATCTGCCATGGTTTCGGTGTGATTATGTTGAAGCCTACGATTTCTACGATTCTCTCTGCAAAATCTTTCAATCTCTAGATTCAAAGATCGTAGATTTGGGCAATGAGATCGGGTAAAGCTCATACACCAACACAGATTGATTTGCAAAAACAGACTCAAAGGTAGCTATAGTTCTGGATCAATCGATTGATTTGCAAAAATCGATCGATTGATATAAAACAGTGGACAAATTTCAGACAGTCAACTTCTTAGTCAATCAATTGAAAATTGAAAATCAATCGATTGAAATTGAGTACACTATCTGGGCCAAACAGATAACATAAACTAGAATGAACGCAGTTTAAATCTAGTCAATCGATTGAAGAAAATCTGAGGGTAAAACAGTGAAATGACTGATAAACAGAGTCAATCGATTGAGTAAGAAAATCAGTCGATTGACTGACAAACAATGAAATGAATCTCAGATTTCAAGCAGCAATTTTGCAATCAAACCACAACAGAAATAAAAGTTTTTTTTTTTTAGTCAATCGATTGAAATTCAATTTTCAATCAATCGTTTGAAAAATCAATTGATTGAAAACAACAGTGAACAAAATAGCATAATAGAATGCAAATTTCTGCATTCACAATTTAAAATCGATCGATTAACTTTTACGAATCAATCGATTGATGAGAAACAATGAGCATAATAGAATGCAAATTTCTGCTTCTCAGTTAATTGATTGAATATGAAAAATCAATCGGTTGACTGGCAAACAAAGAACAAATAATCAATAAAATTGCGTCGCTTCCCCGGCAGCGGCGCCAAAAACTTGATCGATTTTAAAGTAAACCCTTGCAAGTGCACAAGTGTGATTGTAGCAAGGCGAATACAAGGGCGTCATACCCACAGGAAAGCACATAATTCAATTAATTTTTTAAAAAGAGAAAACAACCTAAGGTAGTACCAAAGGTGAGATTCGCTTGCTATGATTTACCACTACATACTGCAATGATGAAAAAAAATAAAACAAAGCTACACAATGCTATGATTTACCACTACACAATGCAATGATGAAAAAAATAAAACAAAGCTACACAAAGAAGAACTGTGACAAATAAAGTAACAATGATGAGGTGAGCAAGGATTCTGCTAACCCTAGAAGTGTACTTTTCCTATCAACAATCCATATAATCTATGTCAACTTATTTACCATCCTTTTACTACAAGCAAAACGAATCGAGTAAAATGCAATTATTGATTCGGCATACAATACCCTAGCACTATCACACATTCAACTACGACATAAATCATGTGAAAGGTATAATGTATCACAAACACGAAATCACAACAAGAAAACTAATCATACGACATCCTAAATCGGTCTACAAGATCGATCTAGGTGGAATACTTGTTTATTGTCGCCGATCTACGAGATCAACGGCTATAAATGAGCATTTGATAATAACATATTAAACTGACACTAAAAACTATACGATTCGATAATATTGACAAGAATTATAGGATTGAAAATAAATCAAGCACTCATCTTAGGGGTCACTTCCTCCTTGCATGAGGGGTTTAGCCGCTCATCTCCGATTCACACGCAAAGCAAATCCGACAAAAATTCTCTTTTATTTATCAACGTTTGATCTTTTCGGAAAAGATCGGAACCTTACAATGCCTTGTTTTCCTAATTACAAACTACCACTAAAAAAAATATTAAAGAAAACTTGAGAAAAACCTTAAAAAATCTGCGCAGAAGAAGCCCCCTAACCTTAACATAACAATGTTTATATAGGGTGCGGATAGGAAAACTTCCTTAAACGGATCAATCGATTGAATTGTAAGAATCAATCGATTGATTTTCAAACTTTGAGTTTTTGCGGATTCATTTGAATTTGAAGTCAATCGATTGATTTACAAGTTTCAATTGATTGAGAAAGTTTAAATTCAAAGAGGGAAAAAGTTGTCATCAAGTCAATCGATTGAATCCTGAAACTCAATGGATTGATGATGGCTTGTAACATCTTCATTCTCTTGGTTGTGGCTGAGCCAATCAATTCTCTTTCACGGATTTCGATGCTCCATGGATGTTCCCATGTAACCCTTAAATAAGCTCATTACACTCTTTCAAGATCCAATGGTCAAGAACACCTGAAACCACTAAAACTACACAACCACTGTCAGATAGCTTTCATCGGATGGCTAAGTGTTAGTATTTGGGTGCGAAATATAGTGATATTTCAGCACAGATCACATCCCCAAACCTACACTTTGCTAATCCTCAAGCAAAGAGAATGAAAAATATAATAGACAAATAAACTAGCAACCTAAAAGAAATTAACTGCCACTTTCATAGGGAGTACGATTGCATTTAGCATATGCAATAAGCCATTAAACCCCTAGGTGATCCCTAGTGGAGGAGTTGTGTCTCCTGAAGGCTTTGGAGAAGATACCTACAAACGTCAAAGCCTATAAATTTCATCATTAGTTTTCACAATTATTAATTGTTTACAACCTACTAAGCTTTAGTAATAAGAATACAACCACGCTAATCTTATCAATGCCCATTTAGATTAATTTAATGCTTTATTTTTTCGATGATCCTTTTGTTCATGCCTAGAGTGTTATGTGTGCTTACCAATGCTAAAATCTTTTCGTCAAGGAACAAGCCCAAACAAGGAATCTTTGGGTCCCATGTCTCTACTCAATCCTCACTTTAGATACACACTCAAAATGAAATCGCTCCGATGAATGGGTTACTTTTTCACACATATGTGAGAAGGAGAATTATAAAACAAATCAAAGATCCTCACATGATATAAGAAATACGGTGCATCAAAGAAAAAGTAATCTTAGCAGGAATGATGCTTGTATCCTAAGCATGTTAAACTAAGCACCATAGTCATTGCATCACCACTCTCCACAAGGCATTCACTAACCGAGATCGGATCATGAAGGTTATGGAAGAAAGGGAAACTGGATTCAAATTTCTCTGAGAAATCAGAAAATGAAACATATTTGATTTTCTTATTTTCTCTCTTTCTTTTTCTAATTTTTCGGACTTTTTCCCTCTTTTTCTCAATTCTCTTTTCTTTTAGTCTTTTTTCTTTTCTTTTTGACATCACCTCATATATTTTTTATTTGTTTTCATTTTTCTACCGCTTTCACACATACATTTTTTTTCTTTTTCTTTTCTCTCTTTTTCGACAATATTTCTTCCCTATGCTCCCAATGGTCTCCACTATCACACCTCTCCACGTACTCTCTTTTCATTTTCTTCTTATCCCTCTTTTCTGTTTTTTCAGAGATTGGTGTTAAGGCTCAATTTTCAGTGATAGTGTTGGGGTATGGTTAGTGTGGCTTAACAAGAAGTATTTTGAGGGCAAAATTTTTTAACAAAGCTCAAAAGGGGTGCTAAAAGGTAAAATAGTGTGAGGTGGGGCATTTTAGGTTCAAACGAGCCAAAGACGGCCTTTGATCATTTCCTCAAAAGGTGGTAACGATGCCTATTTGTTTTGAGTTCAAACGCAATGTGTTCTAGCCCAATTATATAACAATGAAAAGTAATGAAACCAATGAAAAATATATGAGATTTAAACAAGTAAACACGAATTGTAAAGATACTCCGAATTTATTTTGGCACTCATCAAGAACGAGAAATTGACTTTAAAGCTTACAAGTTTTTAGTCTCCACTAGAATCCTAGGATTCAAAGTTTCAGACTAATTCCTTGACTTCGAAACTCAGGCATGGTAATGTGTAAAAATTTCTAGTTATGAATTGCAGGATCATCTTTAAAACTAGCATAAAAATTAATAATCGTGTGGTGGCACTCTACGCGGTCCACACAAACACCTGGTTTGATGCACCTGGCATGATGCTCGACGAAATGTATCGGTGTCACAACGATATCATTATTGCAGCTTTGGCACGCAAACGAGAAAGTATTCTTCTGTAATTTCCTCACTATATCATGCACTTGTTGGATCAGCTCGGGTGCCCGATTTTTGCTAACAAGGTGATGGGTGACATGCCATTTTATCAGTATGGCCGAAACGTGTGGAGTAAGAGATTGAAAGCTCTCATTAAAGATGTGCCTGTTGCGCCGCAACCCTTCAATGTCGATGTTGATGATATACCTCCTCCTCCCCAACCAAACCCCGCACAACGCCAATGTGGCGGTCTACGAAGACCTCGTCCCGAAGAGGTCCCATATTTCAATGTCGATGCGACAATTGCTCGCCTCGAGGCGCAGATGAACGGGTTGACGACAACAGTTGGAGGTATTGATCGCAGATCATGTTTTCAGAATTCCCTCCTTATTCAGATTGCGCAGGAATCATTCTGGCGCAAGCTAATGATTTCATCATAGGAGCGCGAGCAATGATGGATAGGGAGGGTGACGTTGATGATGATGAAGATGATGTTTAAACTTTGTGTTTTGATGATGGTGTTTGTTTTTAGTGGTTTGATATTTTGTTTTGTTAATTTGAATTTTTTTGTCAAGTGAGGTAGTTTAGTTAGTGTGTTAGGAGTTGTTGTTGAATGTGTTAGGATTTTCTGTGGTGCAAGATGATCAAATCAACTCATGACAAAGTGCTTTAATGAAAAATCAAAGTTGTTTTTGGTGTTCTATTCTCTGTGTAATTGTGGAATGTTTGCCAATTGCATCAGTCAATCGATTGAATGTCAATTTTCAATCGATTGAGAAACCATGGTTATTTTCAATGTAATTCTCTCACTAAAAAAAATTGTTATTCAATTGATTGACTGTGAATTGATTCATATGGTCACTATGTGAGAATCTTTCTGGAAGTAGAGATTGACCCCAAAAAATGGAATTTTGGTTTAAAGCAGAAAGTTTCCATTAACCCATTGATCGTAGTGCAAAATAATTGTTGTCAATCGATTGACATGTAAAAGTCAATCGATCAACTATGACTCGAAATCCCATGTGATTGAAACTTTTTAAGATTGAAATCATGGCCCAAAATTGAATGTTTTTTATACACAGATTGTTCCTGTCCAACAACCAGTCAACCTTCTGAACTTCACAAGTCAATCGATCGATTTTCAAAATTCAATCGATTGACTGTAGTGAATCATTACCAGTGCAAGCTGATGATTTCAGTGCAGGAGTGTGAGCGGCGATCGATAGTGAGGGTGTCATTGATGATGATGAAGATGATGTTTAAACTGTGTGTTTTGATGATGGCATTTTTTTTTGGTGGATTGATATTTTGTTTTATTAATTTGAATGTTTTTGTCAAGTGTGGTAGTTTAGTTGGTGTGTTAGGAGTTTGTTGTTGAATGTGTTAGGATTTTCTATGGTGCAAGATGATCAAATCAACTCATGATAGAGTGCTTTGATGAAAAATCAAAGTTATTTTTGGTGTTCTATTCTCTGTGTAATTGCGGAATGTTTGCCAATTGCATCAGTCAATCGATTGAATGTCAATTTTCAATCGATTGAGAAACCATGGTTGTTTTGAATGTTCAATTCTCTCGCTAAAAAAAAAATTGTTATTCAATCTTTCTGAAAGTAAGAGATCGACCCCAAAAATGAAATTTTGGTTTAGAGCAGAAAGTTTCCATTAACCCATTGGTCGTAGTGCTAAATAATTGTTGTCAATCGAATGACTTGTAAAAGTTAATCGATTGACTTGTAAAAGTCAATCAATCGACTATGATTCGAAATCCCATGTGATTGAAACTTTCAGAGATTGAAACCATGGCCCAAAATTGAATATTTTTATACACAAAAAGTTCCTGCCCAGCAGCCAGTCAACCTTCTGAATTTCTCAAGTCAATCGATCGATTTTCAAAATTCAATCGATTGACTGTGGTGGATCTCGGAGCCTCCAATTCCAATCTGAAAATTTTCAATTTTCTTCCATTTTTAGATTAATTTTTTTTAGGTTAATTTTTCACTTATTTATAAAACTTTTAGGTTTAGTTTTTCTGAATCAATCCCCTTAATCAATAGCACTTGTCGTCCCTTGCTTTGATTGATGGAGTCAATCAAGTACCGCATGTGCTTCGTAGTCAAGCGATTGGCTGAGCCAGCGAGGAAATGTGCACGACGCAATGCGCCTCCACAATCTCTCGATTTCTCCAATCGCGAAATCATTGACCTAGATCCTGAATTGCTACCTCCGTCATCGCCGCAATCGCCATTAGAATTGATGGTCGTTGATTCACCGCAACCACTTCCACCCCCACGAAGTCGTCCACCATTTACTCACTCCGCTGCAGCTGAGAATAACCCAGCTTTGAATTTGATTCCGATATATCTATGGGTGGAATTGAATGTGCAACCGCCATTCGTTAACCCGCCACCAACCCTACCAACATCACCACCCCGTGCCCCAATACCACCACCCGGCGGGGTTGGCATAACTGAGGAGATGTGGAGGCTTGTTTCCACAACGGAAGCCCGGGATGGCAAGCGACGAAGATTAGGGAATTATGAGTGTTGTTTTACTTTTTATTTCCCGTACTAGAATTATGAGTGTTGTTTTCGGTTAGTTTCTTTTTAATTTTCAATAAGTGTATTAGCACATAGTTAATAAATATCAGTTTAGTTTATTAATTAATCTCAATCTGCTCATTTATTTTTGTCGATGCATAACCTATGTGATTTGATCTTAAAGGGCACAACATTTTTCACCTGGTATGCCTTCGATTTGTGGTATCCTTTTCACAGGTTTGGGGATACCAATGAGGACATTGTACAAATTAGGTTTGGGGGTGAGAAGCAGGTGACATCAAAAAAAAAAAGTGTGCGTCTGTTCTCGGAAGTATTAAAAGACTTTATCAATCAATCGATTAAATTCCTTAATTCAGTACAAATTAGGTTTGGGGGTGAGAAGCAGGTGACATCAAAAAAAAAAAGTGTGCGTCTGTTCTCGGAAGTATTAAAAGACTTTATCAATCAATCGATTAAATTCCTTAATTCAATCGATTGATTGGTAACTATTGACCAAGAAGACTTTTGCAAGTAAGTCAATTCAATTGATTGATTGGTAACTATGGTTCTAGAATGAATGCAACAGGTGTAATTCAATCGATTGATACTGATAAGTCAATCTATTGACTGAGTAATTGAAGCCTATTTTCCAAAACTCCATTAGTTTTCATGATTTTTACTTGTTGATATTTGGGAGCTTTAGTGAAAATTTACCATGCCATGTTAAGGTTATAACTGCGTATGATTATTAATTTTCATGCAAGTTTTAAAGATAATCCTGCAATTCATGACTAAAAATTTTTACACATTACCATGCTTGAGTTTCGAAGTCAAGGAATTAGTCTGAAACTTTGAATCCTAGGATTCTAGTGGAGACTAAAAACATGTAAGCTCTAAAGCCAATTTCTCGTTCTTGATGAGTGCCAAAATAAATTCAAAGTATCTTTGCAATTCGTGTTTACTTGTTTAAATTTCATACATTTTTCATTGGTTTGATTACTTTGCATTGTTATATCATTGAGCTAGAACACATTGCGTTTGAACTCAAAACAAATAGGCATCATTACCACCTTTTGATGAAATGATCAAAAGCCGTCTTTGGCTTGTTTGAACCTAAAATGCCTCACCTCACACTATTTTACCTTTTAGCACCCCTTTTGAGATTTGTTGAAAAATTTTTCCCTTAAAATATTTCTTGTTAAGCCACACTAACCATACCCCGACACTATCACAGAAAATTAAGCCTTAACCATCAATCTCTGAAAAACTGGAAAGAGGGATAGTGGAGACCATTGAGAGCATAGGGCAGAAATATTGTCGAAAAAGGGAGAAAAGAAAAAGGCAAAAAAAATGTATGTGTGAAAGAGGAAGAGAAATGAAAAGAAATTTAAAAAAAATACATGAGGTGATGTCAAAAAGAAAAGAAAAGAAAAAGAAGGAATGCAAGAAAAGAGAGTTGAGAAAAAGTCTGAAAATTTCGAAAAAGAAAGAGAAAATAAGAAAATCAAATATGAAATTTGAATCCAATTTCTCTTTCTTCCATAACCTTCACCCGAGCCTCATTAGAAAAGACCTTCGTGATCCGATCTCGGTTGGTGAATGTCTTGTGGAGAGTGGTGATGCAACGACTATGGTACTTGGTATAACATGCTTAGGAAATAAGCATCATTCCTGCTGAGATTATTTTTTCTTTGATGCACCGTATTTCTTATATTATGTGAGGATCTTTTATTTGTTTTATAATTCTCCTTCTCATATATGTGTAAAAAAGTAACCCATTCATTGAAGCACCGAAAATCAATCGATTGATTCTTACAATTCAATCGATTGATCCGTTTAAGGAAGTTTTCCTATCCGCACCCTATATAAACATTGCTATGTTTAGGGTTAGGGGGCTTCTTCTGGGCAGATTTTTTAAGGTTTTTCTCAAGTTTTCTTTAATATTTTTTAGTGGTAGTTTGTAATTAGGAAACAAGGCATTGTAAGGTTCCGATCTTTTCCGAAAAGATCAAACGTTGATAAATAATAGAGCACTTTTGTGATGGCTTCGGATTTATGCTTTACGTGTGAATCGAAGATGAGTGGCTAAATCCCTCGTGCAAGGAGGAAGCAACCCCTAAGATGAGTGCTTGATTTATTTTCAATCCTATAATTCTTGTCAACATTATTGAATTGTACGGATTTTAGTGTGAGCTTCATGTGTTATTATCGAATGCTCATTTATAGCCATTGATCTCGTAGATCGGCGACAATAAACGAGTATTCCACCTAGATCGATCTTGTAAATCGATTTAGGATGCTGTACGATTGGTTTTCTTGTTGTGATTTCGTGTTTGTGATATATTATACCTTTCGCATGATTCATGTCGTAGTTGAATGCATCATAGTGTTAGGATATTCTATGCCAAATTAATAATTGCATTTTTCACGATTCGTTTTGCTTGTAGTAAAAGGATGGTAAATAAGTTGACATAGGATTATATGAATTGTTGATAGAAAAAGTACACATCTAGGGTTAGCGATGGCATAAATTATAGTTACTTGCTCATCTCATCATAGTTACTTTATTTGTCATAGTCAATATAGTCGCATGGCATATGCGACCTTAAAATGCGATGGCATAAATTTTTTATGATGGCATATGCCATTATGCGATGGCATAAATTTTTATTTTTATTTTTTCAAAAAATTCTCAAAGTTTCCCAAATTGATCAATAATATGTTTTGTGTTAATTTTGGGCTCTATTAATTTTATAGTGTTTAGAATGCGAAATAAAAGTGTATGATATAACTATATAAGTACATAACCCATAAGTTAGAAGGGAAATAAATTTTATTAATGTTAAACAAAATAGTACAAAAATCAACATAGGAACATATAAAAAAGAAGGAAAAGAGTAAATACTAAGTTCTAAGTCTAACCCACAATGGTACGTTTCCATTGTCATCACGTGATTCACGTCCTAACGGTATTGTGTACCGAGCAAAAAATCTACACATTGGTGTCTAATCCACAATAGTACATCACCTCCACAACCACCATCGTCGTCACTTGCATTACCCTCATCATCTGAATCGTCTCTTTCTTCAACATATTGAAGCTCATCTCCAAAAGCGACTTCTTCCATGTAAGATCCTCATCCACAAATACTCGCTCATTGGAGGCATCCACCATCCAAGGAGAATTGGATGGCAAGTCTTCGAGAGAGATGGGATTATAGTGTCTCGGATGTTCCCGATTTTTAGGAAAGCGAGATCATAGCTTTTGGTTGTATTGCACAAAGATTAAATCATTGAACTTTTTTCACTCAAGCTTGTTCCATTTCTTCGTGTGTATCTATTTGAGAGAAACATTTAATAAATATTAATATCTATTAAAATTTAAACAACAATTAAATTAAAATTATGAGACTAAAAATAAAATAAAAATAAACCAGTTACCATCTCAAATGTGCTCCAATTATGTTCACATGCCAAGGCGACACATGTAAGGCCAAGAATCTTAAAGGCCATCTTCTTCAATAATCCATATTTTGTCACCGAATCTACTCCATAGGACAATCACCAATCGGCTACAAACATTAGTATTAATTAGATATATTTATAGTATTAAACTATTAATTTAGAAGAAATGAAATGTAATAAAAAAATATATCATAAACATGCTAACTAGGTATTTTGGATTCTCTTTGTCAAATCATAATTTTTCTTCCGAACATCCCTTGAGAATTCTTGAATCGGTCAAAAGAGTTGCTAATCCGATCTTGCTTCTCTTTGTCCGGAACCATCTTCTCTAAAACGTCAAGAAAACCACTAATATGTGTTGTGTCCGCCGCCTCCTGGTTCGGACAAGAGAAATAAACCACGAGATTTAGGAGGAATGCGGCAGAATATAAGGGGCTAGACATTTGGACACCCCATCTCTTCTCAACTATGTCAATAATGGATTGAAAGAGGCAAGATTTGTACATATTATTAGATTTAATTTTTTCTATAGCTTTCTTCATAAAACTATAGATATAGCCCATAGCAAGCTTCTCATCACCATCAACCAATCGTAATACTTCTACGATTGGTTGCGAGTCTCAAAGTGATTGGGCAACATTATTCTAAAAAGAGTTGGTTAAGATGGTTTGTGCCACCCACTTCCCTTCGGCCTTCTTTGACCAAGCTCCATTCTTCCAATTGGTGAAAGTTACGAAGCTTCTAAGCTCTTCTCTTTTAGCATACATGCTTTGTAATGTCAAGAAGGCCGTAGCAAAACGAGTGATAGCGGGGCGTTGCAAATTATCCCCACTTGCTTTACGCATGTGGTGGAGTAGAAGTGTATGTTTATACATATACACTACTACCTTCCTAGCCTTAGCTACAATTTTAATATGCACTTTTCCGATGTCTTCTAAGATTAAGTCTAAGCAATGGGCCACACATGGGGTCCAATATATGTGTGGTCTCCATTCCATTATTAGTCTACCCGCAGCCACTAAGTTTGTCTCGTTGTCCGTGATAACTTAGATAATATATTATGCACTAATGTCTTTTTCTATCACCTCATCTATAAGGAAAAATAGATATTCGGTCGTGTGAGAATGGGCTAAAGCATCTATAAATTTAATAAACATAGTTCCAGTAGGACAATTTGCCAAAAATTGATGATTGGCCTACCAACCCTATCGGTCCAACCGTCGGTCATTAGTGAACACCTATATGTCTTCCAATCCTCTCGATACTCCTCGAGCAAGGCTTTTGTAAAGTCTACCTCTTTTTAAGACATATTTGTCATATCTCATGATATGATGGAGGTTTTAGGCCAGGTCGAAATTGTCTAAGAGCTTCAACCATTACTTTGAAGCTCCTTAACTTTACGGTATTGAATATAATACTGGCTTCATACATCCACTTAGCCACTTATTGAATAGTGGTGGATTGGTCCTTAGCTTTAAACCTATTTTCTATAGTTGTTTGGGCCACACCCTTGCCCCTAGCGTCTACCACATCCTCGAGATGTGGTCTACAAGAGAATAATTTGTTTATTCACTTCCCCTTTCTACCACGTACTCTTTTAGAGGGTGGTGGTCTTGCACCACTACGAGCCGTGGAAGGAGTAGATCTATCATGTTCTTTCTCATCATCTTCATCAGCATCATATTATTGTAAAATCACTTCGGCATTATCTTTCGTCCTCGAAGTTTAATCCATCCATTCCAAGATCTCTTTTTGAATCTCCGACGAGACATTTAGGCATGCCTTCGCATTCGATCCGGGTTGTCAAGTAAGATGTTGCTTGTGTCTCCCTATTCCCCCGATACTTACATGGGGGCATAGGGTACATTGGACCTTATTTTTTTCAGTTACACTTTTGTAACGTCCATATTTCCAACCCGGAGCGGCGGAATTTGTCGGCCTAAGAGCGTCATTCGAGGACATAGACATAATGATAACATAATTTAAAGAAGGGGGTGGGTAGATATTAACCACATTACAAAAAAATGAAAGAAATGAGGTGTAATAAGGAAGTAAAACAATCAAACAAAATTTAATAGGAATTAGAAATTAATTCTAACTCTTATTTCTTAATTCTTGAAGTGAATCCTCCCTCTTTGCTTGAAGAATGAAGATTAAAGTTTGAACCTCTTAACTCTTTAAGTTAACTACAAAATAGAGCAAAGAAATTATGATTAAAGATTTAAGAAAAAAAGAGAGAGAAAGTGAACACTAAAAACTCAAAAAATAGACCAAAGAGAAATAAATCATACCTTAGATGGATGTGGTATGTATTAGGAAGAGAAACCCTCGTTATATAGGCTTGGGGGAGGCCTTAGAAGCAAAAAAATAATAATAATAAAATCCCCAACGGTCATAAATATGACCGTTGGGGATGTTTGCCATCGCATACACGTTTCTGTCGCATATGCGACAGAGCCATATAAGGAATGAGGTGTAATAAGGAAGTAAAACAATCAAACAAAATTTAATAGGAATTAGAAATTAATTCTAACTCTTGTTTCTTGATTCTTGAAGTGATTCCTCCCTCTTTGCTTGAAGAATGAAGATTAAAGCTTGAACCTCTTAACTCTTTAAGTTAACTACAAAATAGAGCAAAGAAATTATGATTAAAGATTTAAGAAAGAGAGAGAGAGAGAGAGAGAGAAAGTGAACACTAAAAACTCAAAAAATAGACTAAAGAGAAACAAATCAACCTTAGATGGATGTGGTATGTATTAGGAAGAGAAACCCTCCTTATATAGGCTTAAGGGAGACCTTAGAAGCAAAAATAATAATAATAAATCCCCAACGGTCATATTTATGACCATTGGGGATGTATGCCATTGCATACACATGTATGCGATGGCATACATGTTTCTGTCGCATATGCGACAAAGCCATATAAAATGGCATATGCGATCGCATATGACATCAATGGTCATAGTTCTTCCTTGCATAGCTTTGTTTTATTTTTTTTCATCATTGCATTGTGTAGTGGTAAATCATAGCAACCAAATCTCGCATTGTGTAGGTTGTTTCCTCCTTTAAAGATTAATCGAATTATGCGCTTCCCTGTGGGTACGACACCCTTGTATTCGCCTTGCTACAATCACACTTGTGTACTCGTAAGCAAATCTCGCCTTGCATAGCTTTGTTTTATTTTTTTTTCATCATTGCATTGTGTAGTGGTAAATCATAGCATGCAAATCTCGCCTTTGATACTACCTTAGGTTGTTTTCTCCTTTTAAAGATTAATCGAATTACGCGCTTCCCTGTGGGTACGACACCCTTATATTCGCCTTGCTACAATCACACTTGAGTACTTGCAAGGGTTTACTTTAAAATCGATCACATATGCAGGAAATTCAATCTGCCAACACATGGATCAGCCCAGCAATGCTTACTTCAATGTTGTAAAACGACTTCTTCATTTTGTCAAGGGGACTATTCAGTCAGGTCTTCACTTTGAATCTAGGCCCCTTAATCTTCTGGCGTACTCTGATGCAAATTGGGCAGGCAACATCAATGACAATTGATCCACTACCGGATTTTGCATATACCTCGATCCCAAATCTTCTATCTTGGTGTGCAAAAAAACAAAATATTGTAGCCCGATCTCTTACTGAAGCAAAGTACAAATCTCAAGCTCACACCGCCGCTGAGTTAACTTGGGTACAAATGCTTCTTCAAGACATAAATGTCCCACAAAAGATAACCCCTCAGATCTGATGCGACAATTTATCTGCCATCTCTCTTGCTGCAAACCCAATTTTCCACCCAAGAACAAAGCACATTGAAGTTGACTGCCACTTCATCAGAGAAAATTTCGTCAACAAACAATTTGAAGTCCTATATGTTTCAACCGTTGATCAAATAGGTGACATTTTTACCAAGCCTCTCTCTGTTGCTCGATTCAAATATTTACAATCCAAGTTGAAAGTTGTCGATACACCCATCAACTTGAAGGGGAGTATTAACAATAAAACAGTTGTCTCTAACAGCTGCTCATTGGACAACACGCCAGTTAAACAAGATTAGTTAAATTTTGTCAAACTGTATCAGTTGTAACTATTATAACCTCTGTAACAGAATAGTTGTTGTAAACTGAATAGTTAGTTGTACTCTGTAATTGAATAGTTGTTGTGACTGAACAGTTAGTTGTACTATTCTCAAAGTTATATAATAAATCAGTGCCCATGATTTCGGTACTGAGAATTCATTTGTCAAGGTCTTTGTTTCATCATGCACAGCACGGCCAATTTTATTAGGGAACTCCAACTAGCAAGCAGCATCTTGTGTATACTTTCAAGTCAAGAGTTGTGTTGGTTGGTATTCAATCTTAATTGCAATTTGTACCAAGGATCAAAATCTCGTTTTTTCGATACGTATCGTCCAGCCCCAAAACCGATACGTATCGGTTTCGGACGATACTCTCCGATTTTTTCCCAAAAAAAAAAACAAAAAAAACATTAAAACCGATAATTTGAAATTATCGGACGATAATTTGAAATTATCGGACGATAATTTGAAATTATCGTCCGATACAAACGATACATTGAACGATACGAACGATACATTGAACGATAATTTGACTGTTTTTTCAGGGGGGCGATAAAAACCCGTTGTATCGTATCGGTGAGGTCCAAAACCGATACGTATCGTCCGATACGTATCGGTATCGGACGATATTTTGATCCATGATTTGTACTTTAAAAAGGGCCCATCCCTTCATAGAAGTTGTAGAGATGCACACCTTATGGAACTCATATTTGCAACTTGAGCATTGGTTTTATCATAATCAACCCCCTTGTTCTATTTCTTTTCCAATTTCTTCTTTAGAATTCTGCCATCACATTTTTTACAACCTCTTATGAAAAGATTTTATGAAAACAAGGGTGCATAACATAAGTTGAATTAGATGATGAGAAGCCATAAAGGGAGATAAAGGACTGAAGGGAGATAATAAAAATGTTTTCCAGTATCTTGAATCCTTTGATTTTCTTGAACCATGCCTTCATTTTAAAGGTTAACATTCTCCTCACTTTCAAACCTTTTAGAGTAGTAAAACCGATTTTCAGCACTTCTCGCTTTTGGCACGCAGATGGGCATCACTCTATTGTAGAACTAACTAAAGTTTCACTACCATCTTCGAAGAATGTAATACGGCTAAAAGTTACAGATTTCTTAGCTTCGAAAACATAGTTTATCTAACCTTTTCCAAGAAGGGTGATGATGCAGAAACTAACATGATGCAAATATGATGGGATGAGATTATTTGTGCATTAATATGAATTTCCCAACAAGTTAGCACAAAATAAAGAGAATTTCAATTAAATAATTTGATTTAGCCCAAAATAGTGTTACTTTCACCATACAGTCCCTATAAGATCTAAAAGACTAGGGTTCTTAGCGAACAACACGATCTCTAACAGTTTAAGGCTTCGAACGAACTCACAAGTGGGTTCTTTTAAATCCGTGCGGAATTAACAACAAAAGGATTCTAGGTACTTAGAAATCAAACGGGCGCCAATAGAAGGAATCCTATGTTAGGACGGTTGAACTATCTTATATTAGGTTACGGAAAGGTCGAGCAAGCAAAACACGCAATTAATTTTTAATTTTAAGAATAAAATTCATTAGAAAATTAACCAAAAATTTACACATAAGATAGAGATAAGAGTAGATAAGAAGGATAGAAAAGTTAGCCTCGCACCAAACCACACGTGGAAAGAATAATCGCTCTTCCAAGTTTTAAGAGAATCACACCCTCAAAGAAACTTTGATAAAAGCTCTCAATTTGCAAAAGCAATATTCGATACGAATCCACTAACTAAAATTGTATTTACAATGCCTTTATATAGGCAAATAAACCCTAACTAAACATAAAGTTTGAAATAAGAAAGTCCTAAAACAACTAAAACTCTAAACCGGGAAGTTTTACCTCAAAACTCGTCTAGCCGCCAATGTGTGCACGAGACTCACGGTTGCTCGTCCTCAACAATGTGCACAAAATAGAATGGTGTCTAAACACGGATGTCTGTCTGAATGTCACGGATGTCCGTGGGGACAGATGACCTTGCCTTAAAACACCTTCATTTTTCATTTTGGAGCCGTTTGGGATGTTTTCGCATGCTCCCCGATGAATATTAGTCGTGATAGTGCATAATGAGATATGGATCAATCTATTGGAACTCTTCTTTTGTGATCCACGTATTCTCTAAATCTGGCTTATTCTTCCACTTGACAAGATACTTTTGAAATCTCCCTTAGTTTGTAGACACAATATGATCTTCCAAAATATCTTCAATTATCTCACGAGAAGGACGTATAGGCGGAGGTAATGGAATAGGGAGGGAAACAGAGATAGGATCGGATGTGGAAGGTTCAAAAGGATTAGGTGGGTAATTGCAGGGCCATAGGACGGAACGATATCCTCCACATTGAAAGTCGTACTAATACCCATAGATGGTGGTAAGTCTAATACATAAGCATTAGGACTGACACGTTTCAAAATCCTATAGGGTCCAGCACTGCGAGCCTGTAACTTCTTAGCAATTCCTTAAGGAAACGCTCAGGTCTATTTCGAACCATGAAATTCTTTGAACCTTCTATGAGAATCTGTAGAAATTTTATAATTTTCATTACTCACATTAATTCTCCTTTTAATCTCAGCATGAAGCTCATGAATGTGATGTGCAAATGTAAACACATCGGAATAAGATCTATTGGTGTCCTAGGTTTGTAATCGTGCACAACTTGAAACGGACTTATCCCTGTGGTTCTATTAACCGAATTGTTATATGCAAACTTTGTGACAGGTACAATGGAATCTCAACTTCTAACATGTTTACTTACATGGCACCTCAAGAGATTTCCTAAACTCCGATTAACAACCTCAATTTAAATGCCCATCGATTTGGAGATATATGTCAATGAAAATTGAAACCTAGTCCCCATTTTATTCCACAATGTCTTTCAGAAATAACTGACAAATGTAACATCTCTATCCAACACAAGGGTTTTAGGAAAATCGTGCAAACGAACAACCTCATTAAAGAAAATTATAGCAATATTACTTACATATGAGGTTTTCAAACAAGCTATGAAATGGGCCCTTTTCGAGAAGCAGTCCACAACAACAAACACTGAATAATGCTTTCGGAGGGTCTTAGGAAGGCCTAATACAAAGTCCATAGAAAGATCTTGCCACGGAGTATGTGGCACAGGTAAAGGTATATAAACTCAGTGTTTTGTTCCCTGTTTTTTGTCAAATGACAAACGCGACATTGATTGATGATTTTGACAATAACTCGTATGAGATTGGGCCAATAAAGCTTATCTTCAACCAATGCAACAGTCTTGTCACGACCGAAATGTTTGGAGACACATCCAGTGTGTAATTCCCAAACGAGGAAATCTCGTAGAGAAGTGTGGGGATTACACAAGCGGTGTTTCAAAAACAAATACCTATCGTGTAGGGTATACTTACACACGCTCTCAGACTGGTCACTCACGAGTGAGGCGTACTCTTCTCCAAAATCTGGGCACGTAGGATAATCATCCAATAAATGCTAAAATCCAGTCACCTCAACACTCATGGAGTGCAACGTCGCCACTCTACGGCTAAGCGTGTCAGCAGCCCTATTCTCCACTCCACATCTATGTTTCGGCACAAAGGTAAACCCTTAAAGTTGTTCAACCCATTTCCCATGTCACGGGTTTAACTTAGGAGGCTAAAAAATCTTAGGGCCTCATGATCTGAGAACATAATAAATTCTTATGGTAATAAGTAGTATTTCCAATACTTGAGAGATTGTACTACCTCATAGAATTCCTTATCATACGTAGAATATTTATGTCGGGCCTCAGTTAGCTTCTCACTGAAATAAGCTATTGGGTGACTTTCTTGGCTTAATACTCCACCAATTCCTATGCCTTACCCGTTACACGTCACACGTCACCTCAAAGACTTAAGAAAAGTTGGGAAGGCGCAAAACTGAAGTCTTGGTCATACGAGACTGAATCTCCTTAAATGCTTTTGCCGCAACAGGTGTCCATTTAAACTCCCCTTTATAATGCAATCAATGATATGGGTTGTTACCATACTCAAATTAAGGATGAATTGCCTGTAAAAAGTAGCTACCCATAGAAGCTACGGACTTTGTGCATGCTCTTAGGCTCAGGCCACTCCACAATAGCCTTGACCTTTTCATGGTCCGTAGTCATTCCTTAAGGGGTTATGACAAACCCTAAGAAGACAACACTAGTCTTCATGAAAGTACACTTCTTTAGGTTTACGTTTAACTGCTCACTGCTGAGAGTCAAATAAAACTTCCCTTAAATGGCCTAAGTGTTGTTCCTTGTCGCCGTTATAAATAAGGATATCATCGAAGTAAACCATGAGGAACTTGCCTATAAAAGGCCTCAACACTTGCGTCATAATTCGCATAATGTAATCGGGGCATTTGAGAGCCCGAAAGGCATGACAAACCATTCATATAAACCATATTTGGTCTTAAAGGCATTTTTTCATTCGTCCCCAGGACGAACTCGAACTTGATGGTATCCACTTTTCTAATCAATCTTTGAAAATATTGTGGCACGAACCATCATGTTCGACATGCAGTCCAGCCTCGGTATAGGGAACCGATACTTGACCGTGATTTTATTAATGATGCAACTATCGATGCACATCCTCCAAGGCCCATCTTTCTTGGGTGTGTGTAGCACTGGCACAGCACATGGACTCATACTCTCCCTAATGAATCCCTTATGGAGAAGTTCATCAACTTGCCTTTTCAACTCCGAGTGTTCGGATGGATTCATGCGATAATAGGACAAGTAAGGTAAAGTAAAATCGGGAACCAAATCAATGCGTGTTGAATATCCCTTAAAGGTGGTAATTCATTCTGAAGGTCTTTGGGAAAGACATCCTGAAACTCTCTCATCATAGGTCCAACCTCTTTAGGAAACTCAACACTCGACTCTTTGGGTGACTCCATTGTGACAAGAACATATATAATGTCCTCTTAGAAACACTAAAGGGTTAACAGTATTAATGAGTTTAGTTTTCTTCTCTCTCTCAACTAGGTCTTTATCAAGCGACCTGTATTTTTCACAGTAGATGCTCTAAGAGGTAGAGCGTTTATCTTAACCTTCTTTACTTTGTGCATGAAAGAACACACATTCGATCTCCCGAACGTGTGTTTTTGTCAATTGACTTATTTTTTTCAATCTTCTTTACCTTGTGCATGAAAGAACACACATTCGATCCCCCAAATAATGTAACGCCCTTATTATACAACCAAGGCCTCCCAAGGATGATATGCCCAACATCCATAGGTACAACATCACACCATAAGGTGTCCTTATATGAACCAAACTGTATAGGAACCTGACAGTTGTGTGAAACTGGGATTGATGACGAATCGACCCATGCTACTTTATAAGGTCACGAATGAGGTACGGGTGCAAATCCCAAGCGAGAAACTATGCTTTCTGAAATAACGTTAGTATAGCTTCCATTATTGACTATGATTCTACAATTTTTCTCACCACATGTGGCTATGGTATAAAAGATGTTATCCCTACGTCAGTCATCACTCTTCTTTGATTGGTCTAGAGCACATTTAACTACAAGAGCCCGCAAAGTATTACCCTCTTCAATGGGGTAGGAGACTTCCCTAAGATAAGCTGCAGTCAATTCCTCTACATGATCCTCCTCATCACTAGGGAACGATTCGTGCTCATAGACTTCTACTTCTCCGTTTTCCTGTTCATCTTCAATTTCCTCTGTTATGAACAAATTTCAGGAAGGACATTGTGATGCAAAATGTCCAAAGCCATGACACTTGTAGCACTTGTTTTGGACACCACTCTTAGCCTGGAATAAGTTCCCTTTGCAATTCTGGGCGAAGGACCATCCGAAATCGAGATAAGGTAACTTTGTCATGTTCCTCCACATTAGCCTAGAACATCAAGTCCTCAAATTTATCATTGCACTTTGTGACCAACATATTTCCTTGGCGAAGTGTTTGCCACTGGTCAAGGAGACGTTCATCATAGGAAAGGGGAACGTACTTCTCATTCAGTTGGATCTTCATGTCTGCTCATGTGGAAATGGGAAAAAGACCCTGGGATTGTCTACGACGCTCTGTTCCCATCCAGTAAAACCTAGCTTGGTTCATAAGCTTAACTTTGGCAAACTAGACTTTGTGCTCCTCGGACATGTCATTAATCAAAATAGGTTTCCATGCCATTCATCCACTTTAGATAGACTTTAGGTTATCTTTTTCCATCAAAAGTAGGAGCATTCATCTTGACGGACTTCATGATTTTGTCGTCCTAATTGGGTGGGAGATTGCGTCGGTGAGGACGGTCTCTTCTACGGTCATTGATGTGGACTCGAAAATGGTCATCGGTGATACCCTATTTATTTCCTCGACATTGGTCACTAGAGCCTCATGTTGGGCTTGTTGATCATGCAATTGATTTTGTAACTGAGTATGGTGATCAAGCATCTTAGCTTATAGTTATGCCTGACTCGTGGTCAACTTAATTGCAAGTTCATTAATAAGGGCTTGTATCTTATCGGAATCCATAATGATGCATGCAATACACAAACGAATATGAAACCTAGAACCTATATGAACGCTGACGATCCTAAACAAAATATGATGGGTTGAGATTATTTGTAAATTTATATGCATAATTGAAATATGAATTTTCCAACAAATTAACACAGAAAATAAAGATAATTTCAATTAAATAATTTAATTTTGCCCAAAATAGTATTACATTCGTCGTATGTTCCCAATAAGATCTAGAAGACTAGGGTTCTTAGCGAACAACTAGATCTCCAACAGTTTAGGGCTTCGAACGAACTCACAAGTGGGTTCTTCCGAATCCGTGTGGAATTAACAACAAAAGAATTCTAAGTATTTGGGAATCAAAGGGCTCAAATAGAAGAAATCTCGTGTTAGGACGGTTGAACGATCTTCGATTTACGGAAAGATCGAGCAAGCAAAACACGCAATTAATTTCGGATTTTAGGAATAAAATTAATTAGAAAGTTAACCAAGCACGTATACATAAGATGGAGATAAAAATGAAAGAAAAGTTAGCCCCGCACCAAACCGTGCGTGGAAAGAAGAATTGTTCTTCCAAATTTTGAGAGAGCCGCACCCTCCAAGAAACTTTGATAAAGCTCTCAAATTGCAAAAGCAATATTCAATAATCATTCACTAACTAAACATAAAGTTCGAAATAAGAAAATCTTAAAGCAACTAAAATTCTAAAACGGTAAGTTTTCCCTCAAAACTTGTCTAGCCACCAATGTGTGGACGAGACTCACGGATGTTCGTCTGAAGGTCACGGATGTCCTTCCTCAACGATGTGCACAAATCAAAACGGTGTCTAAATCATGGATGTCAGCCCGAATGTCATGGACGTTCGTGGCAACGGACGTCCTTGGGCACGAATGTCCTTGCCTTAAATTTTTAGAACACCTTCATTCTTCATTTTAGAGCCGTTTGGGATGTTTTTGCACGCTTCCTTCACTTTCGATAGATCATAGGCGGTTCTTTGAATCGAATGTCCCCATCCAGTGACCAAAAAAGCACCTAGATGAGTAGTGTGGTTGAATTAACCTCAAATGACATAAAGGGTATGAGTAGTGTGGTTGAATTAACCTCAAATGACATAAAGGGTATGTTCATTTGAGTGCACACATTATCAATTCTAACTTGTTGATCAAAAGCCTGTGGACTTCCCTCATAGAATGAGATTTGTAATCTAGGTTGCAATCTTGATAACCAGAAGGATCAAGAAAATAGTCTCAAAGTGTAGCATGTTTTGATGATTGGCTAGATTACAAATCTAGGTTGCAGCCTTGATCACCAAAAGGATCAAGAAAATAGTCTCGAAGTGTAGCATGTTTTGATGATTGGCTAGTCACGTTAATTTGTGACCAGTTTACTAGTTCATCTACTGGGTGCTCTTCCATGCCATATGGACATTGCAGATCACCCATTTCAACTGTGTGGATGATCCGATAGCAGACATTGCGGATCACGGGAAATCAATTCCTAATTGTAAAGCTGTGATTAGGGGAGCTCAGGCCTATCCTAGTCGATGAGGAAGCTAAGGTAAAGTTACTACTATGGGCCAAAAAATATAATCTCAAGTTTAGGCCATCATGTCACAGGCCCACTTTTTGGAAAAAAAATTAATCCAACCAAATCATGAAAAATTTGAAGAATGAGGATGTGTTATAGCCACAAATTTTGTATAATGGCAAATAATTCATGCCAACATTCAAGGACTGATAAACCCATCTTCAACATTCATGCCAACATTCTACTATTTTCTCTTATTCTAGATCAAGATGCATATGCATTGTGTCATCGAACCCAGCAATTCTGTAGCGTGGGGTGATGGAGATGCCAAAGCTTCACATCAGTTATCGGCCTAAACGCATCGGTTTCGGTCCAGACCGAAACAAAACCGAAAACCCAATATTTCGGTTATTAATGTATGGGATTGAAGTTTTCGGCCGAAAATTCGGTTCAAAATTTCGGTTTCGATCCATCCCGAAACCGAAATGAAATCTGAATTTTTTATCCTTGCTTCACATACAATATTTTGGGATTGATTTTATCTGGGGCTTAGATGGTTCAAAGTGTCTTGGGTTATGCGGAGCTCATGTGGTTCACTTCTTGGAATGTGGCAGTATAGCTATGGAGGCTCGCGACGAGGTAAAATCTGGAGTCTAGTTTCTCTCATGGTTCTATGGATGATATGGAAAGAAAGGAACAAGAGAATTTTTGAAGGAAATGAGATGCAAATTTCGATACTAGCTGAAAAAATCCAAATAAAAATTTTGCAATGGGTTTAGAGCTTAAAGATTATTCAACCATTTTCAATTAGGGACTATATTTTTAACTTAGGGGACATTGATGGAGGGTGTAGTTTTGATATTGGCTTTGTATTAGTTTTGTATCTACCAGGTTGTCCTTCCTTTGGGTTTTCAATTTGAACATTTTGTTCTCTGAGTTTTCATTTGGGGCTTTTTCGTTCTGTTTTTGTTCCTTGGGCTTTCTAGTTATGTTCATGTGTTTTTGTTCCTTGGGCTTTCTTAGCTGTTGTACATGCTTTAGCTTTGTTCTTTAATAGTAGGGTAAGGTCTCTTATCCCTGAGCTTTAATTATAAAAAGAAAAAATAAAAAATTATGGGATTGATTATTGTTTTCTTTTCTTACTGGTATTTTGATTCATTTGATATAATAGATGGGTGAGGGCCCAACAACCTCTAGCGTGCTTATCGACGAAAAAAATAAAAATTCATTCATTTGTTTTAGAGAGACATAAATATAATGGTTATAGCCACAAATTTATTTCATTTTATTTATTTATTTATTTTGTTATAAAAGAAAAAATTGAAGGGTCTGCAACATGAACGATCTCTATCCCCAAAATCCAAGAATTCATTATCTCATCCTCTTTTTAATTAATTAATTGATATATTTTAATTTGTTTGTGTGTGTGGTTGTACCAATGACAAGTCTTTCTGCAACAATAAGTGCTATTTAGTCAAACTAGGAGTGCACTTTAGCCAGTTTAGTGTGTCCACACTTGGAGAGAAGAGTTGTAGTAGGCTGTCCGGGAATTAGCACCAAGGATTATGATGGTGTTTGGATCATCTGTATCACACACGGCACCACTTAAAATCAACTCAGACGGCCACGTTGAAGACTTGGGTACAGCTTAACAACCAGACCCCACAAAAAAGTGTAACCGTACGATTATTCGGTGGTGATACAGTGAGTCCCGAATACCATTCTTGGTGTTTGGGCATTTCCCTCCAAGTTTGAAAAAGGTTTGGAATGAGTGACTTTAATCCCACAGCTTTTAATGTTTTTTGACTCCAGAGCTAGAAAATAGAAATTAATGAAGGCTGATAATGACTGGATTTAATAAGAGAATTCAGTCTCCTCCCATTATTGGTTTGGCATAAAGACGGAATTAATGAAGATAGATAATGACTCTCTAACTTCGAAGCCGTGAGTAGCTGATAAAAAAGAGAGTTGATTACAGCTGTTATTGGCGGCCTCACTAGTTGTAATTATTCTAGAGCAGCCATCCATTGACTTTGTAAATGTCAACTTCTAACGTGGACCAATTACAGCTCGAGTAATCGATATATATTTATATATTTACGAATCAAAATTTCAGTATGTTTTTGAGAATCTCAAATTGTTAGATTGTCTGGTTGTTGGGTACTATTTTACTAAACCTCAATTCAAATATAAATGTATGTACAACAAATCACCTATTTTCGCATCTATTTCCAATGAGATGGTTAAGAACATTTGCTCAATATGATTTCTGAACTTTGGCATCGATCAGACAGTTCGATTTCATGAGCTCGATGGCCAATTGGTGGTGAAATATACCTGTAAAAGTTTATGATGAGCTCACCAATTGGACAAGTCACATATACCTGTAAAATTTATTTGTATCTTTTTTCAAGGCTACTTATCACAAGATTTTTTTATCTGCAGTTGGATCTTGGTACTATGCGATCAAAAGATGTGAATCGTATGATACAAATGGCACCGAATTGGGCCGCTAACCTACTTCTAGTGTCCCAAATCTTCTCCCATCTGGTAAATTATGCACAAATTTATCTTGAAAGAAGTAGTTTTAACATTTTTCCGTCCACACTTTTCGACTTTCACTCTTTATTGTGGCAGCTAGATAACCCAAGAAACCTGAAGACACTTACACTGTTCATCAGTTCAGGTCCCTTCTTGGCCAAGGAGATGTTAAAGTTTTTGGCACAACTTTTATAAACTCGATATTTCCATTTTTTATTGTTATCCCTTGAGCTTAAAACTAACATGTTTAAGGGAAAATGTAGGAAAAAAAATCGTATAGATCAAAAGGGCATGATTGATTGTTTTGCTTGATGGGATCACGTGTTGTGCAAATAGAACTAAACCATGGAAAATGTTCCAAATTTTTGTGTGGCATTCCAGCCATTTTGTGTGAATTTTTATAGTGAGCTACTACTTCCACACTAACATTTACCTGTCCCACTCTAATTAATGAAATTACTTATTACACACCAATGTATAAAAAATATGGTATATACTAATTGATAACTAACAGTATGTACATCCACACCAGGTTGGGCCGGGTCGGGTATGGTAAAAAATTTGGTGATAAACGGAAAATTGGCATTTGCCCGACCTGACCCGGTAATGGGTGTTAATCTTTTTTTCTTTTTTTCTTTTTTTCTTTTTTTCTTTTAAATAATAAAAGAATAGTTAGTCTACAATGGATCCACCCATTATGGGCGGTAAAGCAACCATACGTAAAGGGTGACTGCGTGATGTGCATGGGCCTCCATTGCCTGAAAACTCGCGCACGTCACGCAGTCAAAAAAATGGTTGCTTTACCCATCACGGCGGTAAAATAACCATACGTAAAGGGTGACTGCATGATGTGCACGGGCCTCCATTGCCTAAAAACCTGTGCACGTCAGGCAGTCAAACAAATGTATGGCCTGCCGTGTCTACCTATTGTCAACTAACTTATCATAGAAGAATTTAATTTTAAGGCATATACAATTTGCTGTGCAATTTCTTTTGCATGCGCAAAGGACACCTCTATTCGTGCGAGCCCTATTTTTGAGGTGCAAAGAGTGAAAACTCTTAGACTACTTTGAAGTGAAGATCATTTTCACCTATATCTTTAACACAATGATCTTGAGACCATGGGCTCAAATGGTCACCCTTTGATTCCGAATGGCACAGATCCCCAAAAATTGGCCCTAAACTCATACAACATATATTACGCTCAAACGTGACTTTAGGGTTATCTTTTTTGGATCTGTGCCATGTGGGGATTAAAAAGCGACCATCTTATGGTACGCCCATGGTTTCAAGATCCATTGCGTAAAAGATTAAGGTGAAAAAAGATCTCCACCATCAAATTCAAAAGCGATCACTGGGTTTTTAGTATTGACACGGCCAAAAAATTTGGTTAACCCATACACGCTATTAATTTCGGTGAAATTTCGTTAATTTCATCGAAATTAATGAAATTTCAGCGATTTCGAAGAAATCATCGAAATTTCACCGAAAGTTTCGCCAGACTCTTGTTTCGAAAAATTTCAAAGAAATTTTAGAGAATTTTGAAAAAATTTGTCACTATGATGGCAAGGACTTAGATGCCACCTACGTTGACATACAACTCAGCAAAATAACATACGTAGCAATCACGTGGCACCACGTAGGTACCACACACACTATTTTGCTGAGTTGTATGCCAAGTCAGCATTTTTCGTTCAGTCATTAACGGAAGATGACGATAGAAGATTATTTGATGAACTTAAATGTACTCTGGGTGCCTAATTAATATTATCAATAGTTTAAGTACGTTATTGATGACGGAGTATAAGTTCAAGGTTTTTTTGAAATTTTCCCTTAGTTTTGTGTGTAAATTATTATTATTATTCTCTCGCAAAAATCAATATACGTGCAAAGGGAAAGTAGTGTGCCCGAGATCATATCTCATGTGCCAGTATTTGCACCCTTCATAAAGGGTACCCCTCTTTAAGCCCGCCTTTTCTCTGAAATCGCCGACTTCCCAAACCCCATAAAAACTATTGATTTTTTTGGACCAAATGATGGAAATTGTGTTTTACCCAAATATTTTACACCATAGATCTTACGATCATGATGCACCTATCAGACGGTCAGCTTTTTATTCCATATGTCATATCCCCAAAAAGTGGTCTTAAATTCATGTTTGAACTTGATGTGTGCCATATGATTTAAGGGTCATTTTTGGGGAATATCTGATCTATGGAATAAAAAATTGATTGTCTTATATGTGTGTCATGATCTAAAGATCTATGGTGTAGAAGATTTGGGTGAAATACGATTTCCATCATCTTGTTCGAAGCAATTAATAATTTTCAAAGGGTCTAAGACGTAGGAGCTTTCAAAAAATGCGTCAAACAGAGTTACCCCCTTCATAAATAGTTTGGGAACGGGTCGGATTAGGTCCCTTCATAATTGACCCTATTTTTTTTTTGGTTCAGGTTAGGATTATTTTTTTCGGGTTCAAGTTAGGCTAGCTAGAAGTTGAGTGGGTCGGGTTGGGTCAGGCAAAAACATTGGCTCGGGTCAATTTAATATTATGGATTTCCTCGCCTCGATCATGTACGGAGTGTTTTAGGATTTACGCACACTACCAGACATCCAATTATCGCAGAAGGGAGACACCAATACTCAATCTCATGACCTACAAGTAACAAACTAAAGTCTCTTACCAATGGCTCCCACCCGACCTTGTTGACAGCCCTACCATCAATGGTGCCCGGTTCATTTATCAAACTAGTCAATTCACATAATTAAACACGTGATCTAAAAAAGAGGAAGCTGACTTTGACCCTTACCCAAAGTCAAAGCTTTCCACACCATATCCAGCTACTGACATGTAAAGTTCAAACTCAACCTTTCAAGCAAGGCTGGTCTTCGGCCATCAAGGTTGGTCTTCGGCCACCATCCGCTACCAAATTATATATACATGTAGGAATGGAGTCAAAAACTTTTACAGGACGGATCAAAGTATTAAAAAAAAAATCGAGATAAAAAATTAAAAGAATGAATGAAAAATATATTAAGATTATAAAAAATAAAAATAACATTCATTTATTATTAACAAATTACAAATAAAAGAAAAATTATAAAATAATTACTTTTTAATATGTTCAAATTTCAACTTAATCACCTAATATATTTTAAGGGCGTATGCCGTCCTTTTATTTTCAAAACTACCTTATAAAATATGTTAAAAAAATAATAATTTTTTTTTATCAAAAAACTTTGCTCGCACTCACTCCTTAATGACTTTATCACTGGGCAATTAGGGCCAAACTGCCATAATTGGGGGCCATATTATATGGGCTAAGCCTAATCTTTAACTTTTAGGGTATATTTTGATAAAATAATAGAAAAATGGTGGATTTGAATTTATAAATATAATGAATTCCTATGCTTCATGAGGTTGTAAGAATTCCGATGATTAATTTATTTTTTAATATTCTGATGGGATAATCAAGTGGCTGAAGAATGATTTGCAAAATGACATTTAAGAAAAATGGAGAGAGAGAGAGAGAAAAAGAGTTTTCTTAGATATATTTTGATAAGAGTTGTATTAGGATAGTTTAATTGTCGGTGCTAAAATATAGGAGAAAGTGAAATAGAGTGTTTGATTGAAATGCCTAAAAGATAAGAGAGAGATAGAGAGGGCGCCTAAAAGATAGGAGAGAGAACTTTGAAAAAGAAGTGGACGGAGCCAATTAATTTGGCGCCTAAAAGATAGGAGAGAGAGAGAGAGAGAGGCACCTACACAATAAGAGAGAGAGAACTTTGAGAAAGAAGGTAGATGAGGCCAATTACTTTGGCACCTTAAAAATAGGTGAAATAGAATAGAGAAAAGGTGAAAAAACTAAATTAGTGGCGGGGGCTGTTAGCCCTCCCTTGGCTCCATCCCTGTGTATATATATATATAGGGCTAAGGGAACCCTCCCTTGGCTCCTTTAGCCCTCTCTACACCCAGGCGTAGAGATATCTCTACGCCAATTGATATGGGTGCGACATCGTAGCGCCTCTTTTGTGAAGTAATAGGTGGCATGGGGTCCACTTTACTAACTAGAGTTAAACTTTTAAAATATTTTAAAAGTTATATTCATTTTCAGTCATTATTTTTTACTTTTTTAGAAGTCTTTTTAAAGTCTCTTTCTGTTCTCTCTCTTTTTCAAAGAAAGTGTAAAATTTACTTTTTCAAGTATATTTTACTCAAAAAATATGAGCGCCCGATAGTGAAGCTCTAATACCTTTGCAGAGAAGCGCAGGTGCTTTGTTTTAGAAGTGTCGACGCTTCGATAATATATATATATATATATATATATATATATATATATATATTTTATCGTAGTGCTAGCACTCCTAAAACGAAGCATCGGTGCTTCGTTTAGGGGCTCGGCGCTTTGATTTTTTTTTTTTTTTTGTATGGAAGTGCCAGCGCCCCTAAACGAAGCACTGACACTTCGTTTTAGGGGCACCGGCGCTTCAATAAATTTTATTTTATTTTTTCCGAAGTACCAATGCCCCTAAATGAAGAGCTAGCGCCTCTAAAACGAGGCGCCGACGCTTCATTTAGAGCCATCGGTGCTTCAAAAAATTAAACTAAAAATTATTGAAGTGTCAGCACCCCTAAAACGAAGTGTCGGCACTTCGTTTTAGGAGAGTTGATACTCATTTCGGGATGTTGACGCTTCGCCCGAGGTGCTAGCGCTTCGCTACCAAATGTCATATTTTTAAGTAAAATATGCATGAAAAAGTAAGTCTGACAGTTTCTTGAAAAAATAGAAAAAAGAAAGAAACTTTAAAACAGTCAAGAATGATGGTTGAAAGGGTATTTAACTTTTAAAAGTGTAACCCTAGTTAGTATAATAGGCCGCATGCTACCCTTCACTTCACAAAAAAGACACTACGTGTCCCGCTCATACAATTGGCGTAAAGATATCTCTACGCTCGGGCGCATATCCCTAGCCCTATATATATATATGTGTGTGTGTGTGTGTGTGTGTGTGTGTGTGTGTGTGTGTGTGTGTAGGGCTGTCAATAGGCCGGGTTTGGGCTGATATTTTTTATGCATTTAATAAACGGGTCGGGTCCAACCCGGCCAGGATAAGAATCGAGTCGAGTTTGGGCTGCAAAGTATAAGGCTCAGCCCGGCCAGAAAAAAATTAAGTCTTTAAAAAAAAAAATTAACTCTTTAAAAATTATAAGAAACTCGGCCCGGCCCGAATAGCTAATCGGGTTGGGTTCGGGCCGCAACAATTCAAAATCAGGCCCGACCGGTTTAGTTAATTGGGTCGGGCCTAAAATTTAGCTTAAAAAATAAGCGGGCCTGGTGGAAAACCCGGCCCGATCCGTTGACAGCCCTATGTGTGTGTATGTGTGTGTGTGTGTGTGTGAGAGAGAGAGAGAGAGAGCGAGCGAGGGGGGGGGGGGGGGGGGGTCTTTCTCGTTTTGTCAATTTACAATCGGATTCCCACAAAAGTGAGATTCGTGAAGCAGGTTTATGCAGCAGCCTAGTTTGGCAACCCTTCTCCAAAAAGCACCTTTCTATGAAGAGGTTGTTTACAGCTACTTCTCAAAGTTTATCACATTTTGAAAATGGCGTTGTATGAGAAGCATTATTAGGCAGCTTCTCAATACACTTTCAACTAGCCAACAGTAATTTCTGCTAGATTAATATTTTTCTTAAAATCTCGACAAACCATTCTAGTGTCATTGCATAATTCATTTGAAGGATCCAAATTTCGTAATAACATGATCAGACAATTTATTTTGAGATCTAACTTATGCGATGGAAGACCATTCGAAGTTCGCGAATTTAAAAATTCTTCTTAATCTTGAAAAACCATTCTAGTGCCATTGCATAATCCATTTGAAGGATTCAAGTTTTGCAGTAGCATGATCGGACAATTTACTTTGAGATCTAACATATGCGATTGAAGACCATTCGGAATTCGCGAATTTAAAAATTCTTCTTGATAGTAGTTGTTGGTATCATCTACAACAGAATCAAAGCTATGATAAGTTACATTTTTTTTCAGAAAAGCGTGTAATCAGTTTCTCATTTAGTCCATCGACGAACTCATTCTTAGTAGTTAAAATTATTCAGCAAGTAATATATTCCGGAATGAGCATATTGTTCTAGTGAAGGAAATACACAATCAATCAATCGATTCTCAAATATTTCATCTTCATATTTAATCACCATTTCATTTAGAATACAAATCAATTTTTTTGAAATTGTTGGTTCCTCATTATTACCAACACAAAGGATAAAATCACTTTAATAAGAATTTGATCTTTCTCTCATATTCTGTTCCAGTCATAATTTTTTCATTTTTGGTTAAAGATATGACATAACTAAACTTGCGTCTACTGTTTCGATTCTAGTCTCACATGGGACAAGAGGAAGCATCTGACGAAAATCTCCTCCGAAAATCAAAATATTTTCACCAAACCATGAATGATCATTCATTATGTGTTTTAAAGTTGTCTAATGCTTCAATTGCATGTCTTTTGGTTATTGATGTCTCATTCCATATTATAAGTTTTGATGTACGTAGTAAGTTTGTAATTGTGCGTTGTTTGGTATATTGCAAACACTCGATTAATTTATATTAATTAAAATTTTAACTCTTGAATGTGTTGTCCGCCCACCTGGCATTATTGCAATTACTACACCTGTTGTTGCAGTCGCAAGAGCAATCATATTTTTTGACCTTACTGTAGCAAGAAGTGCATAATATAAATATGTTTTGCTTGTACCCCTAGCCCATCGACAAAGAAAACGTCATTTTTGTTAGAATTTAATCGACTCATTATAATTTTCATAAGCCAATTTTTTATTTTGAATTCAAGTTTGAGGATGCACAATAATTTTCATGAGGGATTGGAATATTCATCTCATTAATCATTTCTCTGATATATGTATCATTATTATTAACAATTTTCATCTCAGATAAAATCATAATCTTAAATCTTCTTTCCCATACTTTATAAGAAATAATTTATACTTGACAAAGTATTTGAAATCTATAACTCATCAAATTGATTTGCATTTCCAAAGTCTTGTGAAATGTTGGTAGTATCATTTAAACACTCTAAAATGTAATCATCGCTTTCAAGTAAACCACGTTTCTAAATAAATTCTTTAAATATTGAACATTGAACTCCATCTACATGTAAGAGGACTTGAAATGACTTTGAACCTCGCACATGATTCAATAACAATCTTAAATAATATCTTTCTTTTTTTGAAGGATTGGTTATATTGATTCGACCAATTGCAATCATTTTCTTTCTAGGACTCCAACACTTGTCTTGTTTATTCTAAACATAATACTATGGGAATTCTCTCTCTCTCTCTCTCTCTCTCTATATATATATATATATATATTGTTACTTCTTCATCAACGACATTCATTTGAAAAAACTCGGTTAACGACGTTTTGGAGATATTCCATGTTTACATCAATTAATCTAAATTTTGATTTTCCCAATAACATACTAATTGAAAACTATAGATTGATGACAAAGAGATACATTTCGTTTAAATTAAATTCAAAAATTCTCTACAACCTCTTGTGCTACCACCCATCTTTCATTTTGAAACAGTTGAATCTCATCTATAACAATATCTCCATCTTCAATTGCAACAGTTACAGCTTTACCCTTATAAATATACTTGTAGAGGTACTTCACTGTTTTCAAACTGGAACATATCTCTACATTGATATGGTAATTATATCTTTGTTAAAATATATGGATTATAAGGAATAACTCATCGATTATCTAACATTGCATTGCGAACTAAGACTTATCGCCCATCATCTCTTCTATAACTTGGGTATGAATCTTTACCTTGCCTTGTTTTTTAGGAAAACTGTCGAGGATAATAACTTTTGCATAATCCCTTCTGCATACATGAGTTTTTTTTTTATCGAATTCTCCACAAGGTCCATCCAATGTATGTTTTATAACTTTTTCATATAAATTTGGATATTTTTTAGGATTTGTAATCTCCGCACAAACAAATTTATCAAAAAAAATCTGGATTTGTAATTTTAAAATCAGACTGCATTATAACTAAAATATGAGCATGTGGGAGTCCTCATTTTTCAATCACTTTTTGCAATGTATACCACATGGGATAAATTATTGATTGCCAGTACTCTCATGATCATTTTCATGTTCAATCGTGATTTTCAATCACCATTTGTGATTTATACCATATGGGATAAATAATTGATTGTCAATACTCTCATGATCTCAATATCGATTATGTAAAAGATTGGGATGAAAAATGGTCTCTGTTACATGATTCAAAGCAATTAACGGGTTTCGGCTATAGTACCGTTAAAAATTCAGTCACTATAAATAGAACAGTTCAATTTTTGTGTTCAATCTTTCATCCTGAAAAATAACTGGAAACCATGTGGTCATGTGCATACCATGCTTAAAGATGGTCATGTGCATACCATCAAAAGGGCAAAGAGCCATATAGCTTACTAAATTTTGAAATATGTATCAAAATTGGTTCATGCAATTGGCAAACCACCTCATGTCATTTGGCAATCAATCGGTTTATTAATTAGATGGTTAAAAACTTAGAATCATTAACTATAAATCTCATAAAAATACATGTGCATTGCACATGCTATCAAAATAAAATTTTCAACTGAAAAATGTGGCAGAAGATGTATAATAATCACTTGCACCACATAACAGTACATGGTATCAAAGTGGTGCCCCATATACAAAATCTTCGGCCTTAATTTTATATACATGTCATCATTTTAAAGTCACATGATTCACATAATCATCATATAAATCATATTTATGTTAAAATAGCATTAAAAAATTAAAATGAACATATAATTTATAACCTAAAAGTAAGGTTGTGAGTAAGTCGTGTAAAAGGTTTGACTGTCGGATTTGTAAATGGCATATGCTGACCTGACTTGGCCCGATGGTGCACCCCGACTCGACCTAATCCTCGAATGGTCACGGGTATATGCTCAACTCGACCTTAACCTGAAGGATCAAGGGTATATGCCCATCCCGACCTAGCACCTGACCTGACGCCTGACTTGACCTGATTGAAAACACGCTATTTATTTATTTATTTATTATTATTACTACTACTACTACTACTACTATTATCTAATATCGTGTAACTCGAGCTTAGTCGACCAAATTTTTTCCTAACCCGACTCAATCATACCTAAAGATTGTGTCTGACACTTCATACCTGACTTAGCTCAATAGGTCAAGTTTAGTGCCTAGCCCAATAAAAAAGTCATCCCGACCAGGTGGAGTATCAAGTCTACCCGATCTATTGGATAGATCGGGTAGACTACCCAATAAAGTTAAGTCTTGCGACCATCCATACGTATGGCTGCAAGTTTTGAACCAAAATCCGAACCCGACCCGAAAACCTAACAGATTGAACCAGCCCCCAATCAACCCGAATATCGATTCAGAATGAACCAATTCTAGTTCTGTCTAATTTCGGTTTTAGGCGGCAAAAGTAGAAAATCGATTAGGTAGGATGAGAAAATTTGATCAGAGGTTCATTAATGGTGGTTCAAAGGATTCAACTTTCCAATAATTTATTATTTGGGTAACTTTATTAACACCCGCGGAATCTTGGATGGCACCTATACCAAAAACTATCGACTTCTTTGTATTAGTTGAAGAAGATCGTTTTTCGACCCAATCTTCCACATAAGGGATCTTGATATCATGGGCTTACCATTAGACGATCAATTTTTTATTTCATGTGGCACAGATCCCAAAATATGGCCCTAAAATTTCATGGCATATATCATGCTCAAATTTAATTTTGGGGCTATTTTTACAGGATCTATGCCACAAGTAATAAAAACCTAACCGTCTAATGTAAGCTCATTGTTTCAAGATTCATTGGGCAATAACCAAACCAATCTCCATCTTCTAATTCAAAGCAGTCAAATATTTTATGGTAAGATGAATTATATAGAAGATTGGGACAAAAAATAATCTCTATCGGAAGATTTAAAGCGATCAATACATTCCAGCTAAAGGAGGTGGGATGAGGTCAAAGTTTATGAATGGTAAATTGCAGTACCCATTTAATTTTATTGTCAAAATATAGTGGCAGAGAAATAATAAAGGTAATGTATGGGTCCTACGGCTTAGGAGTATATAGGGACAAATTGGGTTGGTTAAGAAGGGTATTTTGTTCCTAAAGTGTGGAAACACTAAAATTGGCAAAAATAGGAGATGTCATTCGTGCTTTTAACAGTAGTTTTGGCTTTCTTTTCTTCCTTAGAAAGGCGTCTTCTTCTTTTCCGTTATTTATTCTGTATATGTGAACTAAGGCTATCTTCTTATTTTAACAAACTTAATTTGTATTTATTTTATGGGACAGTTTAATTAGATTAGAAGGTGATTTCTCCGAAGGGAGAAAGTGAATGAAAGATGTCCCTTGCTATATATGAGATAAAAAAGGATAGAAGTAAATTTCTCAAGTTTTTAGGGGTAACTTAGGCTAGGTAGGGACAATTTGTTCCCAAGAATGTGGAAATAAAACTTGACAGAATTTATTCGTGCTTTTATAATAGTAGTAAGATAAGATGGATATAGATATAGGTAAGTTTAAATATTTTTATGAGCGCACGTGTTTTATAAAGATATTGAAAAAAAATTTTAATTTATAATTTCTTTAATAATATTTAACCCATCGAAATTTGTGTATATTTTGATGAATATCTGCAAGTACTTTTTTTTATTTTAAAATTTTAAATTTATATATGATTTTAAAATAATAAAAATTTCCCCAACGACCATTTTTTATATTATATCAGATTTAGATCGAATACATATCAGCAAATATGACCCGATATGGGCCGATGTTTGACCTATATTCTATCGGTGATGTATATTATATCAAAGGGCCCTAATCATATCAGTAAATATGTATAAGATATCACTGATATTTAAAATCATGGATTAATCAATTAAATATTTATGCAATATTGTCAATAGGTCGGCCAACTTTATAACTGACCAGCCTAATGGCAATAGAAATTTTGGTCTGAAGCCTTATCTACTTATGCTCATCCAAAGAAAATTAAAATTAAATAAAATTTGTTGAAGAGGGCTAAATAAAATAATATAGTGTTATAATCAATAGAAAATGAATAAAAAATAAATCTTTGGCTACATTTGTACTACTTGTACAAACTCACATCATCTAAATGGTCATACATCATTCACACTAAAATCACCCTAAATATTTGGCGAATATACTATCCAATTCAAACAATTTATTATCAACCTTGCATTTAATATAAACAATGATGTGTGTTTAAGTACTCAGATCTAATGGGTTGAATTCATGATATGTGCACTCTAATATGAATTGATCTTATTTTTAATGGCCTATATTAAAATTTATTAATGGGATCAAGGTATCAAACTCGGTATCGGTATTCGTATCAGGTATTGGTATTAGATATCGGCCCATCTTAAACTGATACGAATACGGTATCGTCAATATTATATTGGTGAATATTTTTCTTTTTGAAAAAATATTGTAAAAATAAAAAAAAGTACTTGTGTAGATCAATATCAACCGAAACCGAGACAGTATTGGCCTATACAAACTTATATCGGTATCGATTCTTGATGAAATCGATATGTATCATCGATACGTCTCTGTATTTTTTTTTATACCATGATACCGAGTCATTTGGCATATGGAATGGGATGATTCAACATATGCCTACAGGCATAATTCCTTGACTGATTTGACTATTAGATTGTTTACAGATGAAGATATAGTGTACACTAATTGTGTACGATCGTAATTGAACTTTAATGATGTAAGATCATTATTGTGATATTTTTAAATCAGTTTTACTCGCAAGTGTATGAATCGGATTATAGTTAATGGGTGCAGAGTACGTAATTGTTCCCACGAAGATTGGTAAGAAAATTAAAGGAAAAGGAATAAAAATTAACCACAAGAACAATTACAGGTTCAACACAATATTAAACTAGTCTGCTGATTTCCGAGAGTGTGATGAGGAATAAAGACTAAGCAATAAAATGAAATTAAATGAAGAATAAAAGAAGAGAATTAGGATGCTAAATTTTCCCATCGTTGACCTATCATTTACAAAATACAGATCTAATGGTTGAGATAATAACAAAATATGCAAATCACATAAATATTGAACTCAATCAGATATTTATGAAAAATATAGCATTTAATACACGAAAAAATTTATAAAATATCATGCTCTTCTAAAATCGTAAAATAAAAGAGGTAAAACATTCATCGTATTAAAAGTTCTTTTAATCACGATGAATACTTGTCTCGATTACTGTCATTGAAGAACTCAATGTGAATTCCACATTACAGATTTGAGATCATGGAAGAAGCATGACTAGCTCCTATATCTTAGATGACAATCGGTATTCACGAGATTGGCAAGAGCAGATAATCATTAAAGATCAAAGCACCTAGAATAAAGCAACATCCCAACAACAAATCTATTTTTATAAATGAATATCTCGGATGGGGTTCATTAGATCCCCATCCTCAAAGAGATTTAGCCACACAATCGAAATGAACAAAATAACTGAAAGACAAATTAGAATTAACATGAAATATCGTAAAGAATGTTTCAATGACTCCTCATAAAAGCTTTAATCTAGGTAAAATCCTTCTTCAACCAAAAAATGAAACTAATCTAAAGCCTAAAGCTAGAAAAATAGAAAGTGGCTTAGGAAAAATGGAAGAAGAAAGCTCAAAGAAGACTAAAAATGGCTCAGAAAAAATAAAGCTACTAAACAAATAAATGCTCCCTAAACCTAATTCTCGAGTTTGCTTAAATAGGACCTCGGCTTGGAGATTCGAAATTCAAAATTGATCGATCAATCACTAAAGTCGATCAATCGATTTTGAATTTAAAATTGGCGCTCTTCACAATTTTGAAAATCGATCGATCGAACATATACATAACAAAAAGCGGACGTCGAACTATATTTTATAATTATATACCCGATCGATCGACGATCATGGTCGATCGATCAATTTTTCACGAGTATCAGGGCTTGACAGTTCTTTTGCTCAAGTGTTTCAGTGTTAGTCGATTTTATGCTAGGCTTCTAAATGTATCCAATGGTCAGATTTTCCTGAAACACTTAAAACTTCAAAATCTGTCAGCTAGTCTTCGTCGGACGGCTTAAATGTAAGCTATGGGGGTGAAATATGATCAAATTTCACCACTCATCAATCATCGTACACACCCTATTCTTCCTAAAAAAATAGGCTTCATGTCAACTGAATCCTATAATTATCATATTTATTAAGGTTTAATGAGGATTTTTAAATTTTGTTTGATCGTCAAATGAAATAATCTTTGTTGGTGAAGCTTTGCATATTGGGTTGATTTAAAGGAGATTTTATTATTTGGTCTTCAGATGATTTGTCATCTATTTTGTTATCGAATTGTGTACATATACTTTGATTTTTTCTTTCAAGTTGATCTTTTAAAAAATATTAAAATAATCTAGCAAATGATTTATGTTTTTTTTTTATTATTATTATTATTATTATTATTATTATCATTTATAATTAATTTAATTTTAATACGCAGTCCAAATATCTAAGATAAATTGTTTATGTGGTGAAGCTCAGGGGTTCAAGGGTTGTGGTGTTTAAAGGATATAAGCAGCTATGGCAGTTGTTATTGCCCTAGCGTCTTATTGGCCGCTCGCATGGGATTTATCCCGTCTAGTTCATGCAATGTGCAAAGGTTGCACATATTCAAAAGCTTAGTTGCGCGTCCGTTATATGAAAAAAAATATGGTGACCGTCAATTAATTGAGGTGAAGTCGTTTAATTTATTTCTTTCTAATCTAATTTGGAAGTTATATTAGGCATTAGGTAGAATATATAAGGAAGGAAGCTACAGTTTGCATATTAGTTGATACCGCGTTGCACATTGTTATAGAGAAAAACATGGTAATTTTTGTGTCATCTGTTCAGATGGAAGATCATTTAAGTTACCTGATTTGAAGGCCATGATGTAAATATTTTTGGTGCCAAAAATCGGCTCAAAATACAATCCCTATCATTTAATTTAATGGCCATCTATTAAATCAGATGATGAGCTTTAATTGGATGGAATCAACATACGACCATCTAATAGGTGTGCCATGATATCAAGATTTATCGCGTGAAAAATTAGGACAAAAAATGATCTCTATCGTCTGATTCAAGGCAGTCAACTATTTTTACAGTGCAAATGAGTGTGTTCGTCATACGTTTAACGGGTGTTAATGATGCTATCCTAATATAGTGAAGAGAAAATGGTGAGAATCCCATAATGGGTCAAAATTTTGGGTATCGGATACGTATCCGAGCTCAAAACCGATACGTAGCGGAATAATAAAATATCGGACGATACATTGAATGTATCGTCCGGACATCTACATATAAAATGGCGATACGGTACATTGAATGTACCATATCATCCAAGTCTGATACCGATATGTATCAGTATCGGACGATATTTTGATCCATGATCCCATATACTCCTAATTTTCAAGTGGGGTTTTAATAAGAGAGCAAATAAGCGAGTGCTATGAACTCTTTCTGGAGAATTAGAGTTGGCTTTAATCGGAGAAAAAAAAGGAGATAATGTTATTTTTTTGTCTAAAAAGAGTATTAAAAAAATGATCATGATCGTAGCCTTCAAAAGTTCAAATCAAATGACTTAGATGGTATTTTCACGTGATCCAATTCTCTAAATATCAATTTTTATGTTTAAAACAAGCATAAGGGCCAATTTCTATGCAAGTAATGGTTGCTTTATAGCTTTTGTTGGCTCGGATACAAATTCTTAAAAGAGTTAGTGTCTAGTACGCAATATCTACTAATTTTGAATATTTTGGATAGGGAGTCATTATTTGCACACGTTTTTCAAGTGATTGAACAGAATTTAAAGAAAGACTTGATATTTTAGAGACATATGACATATAAAAATGCAATATGGGTCGTCTGATTTAAAGTTCATGATCAATAGATCTCTAGTATATAAAATTAGAGTAAAACATGATACTTGGTACATGATCTATTATAGTCAACTGTTGACTTATATAATACCCTTTGACTCCATTTAACCAAATGATGAAAATTATATTTTATTCTAATCTTTTGCATTTGATGTCTTTAAATCATGGACTTCAAATCAAACGGCTCAGATGATATTTTAACATAATAGAGATAGCTAAGCTTGCAAGTCTTTCTTTTAAATTCGGCGCAATCCGATGCAACCACTTGAAAAGCGTCTGCAAGTAATGGATCCCTTTTGGATATCTATTGACCAATTGAATCGCTCTACAAGACAAAATGTCATGATCAGAGTTTTGGGCAAGGATCTGACTGATAACTGTTTCAGCACGGTAAGAAAATTTAAATGATGGGACCCACTCTCTCTCACCATCTGATGTCCGATTGCTAGAACACATGGTGATAGATTCTTTCATATAACGGCCCTAACGACCATCATAATCATACATAGATTTCTTTTGGGAGCCACATAATGTCAAAGATCCGCAAAACATGATCTCTATCATATATCTGATCATAAGATGGGGTTTAAGCCTTCTGGGTACCTTTCTTTGCGCCGACACGTTTTCATAAAGCGGCAACGTGTCAGACCCCTTGAAAATCATTGATTCCTTCTAATCGGATGATGAAGGTTGTTTTTCACCTTGATCGTCCACTAAATAGATCTTGAGATCACCGTGCATTTATCAGACGATCAATTTTTATTCCATGTGTCATAGATTCCATAAAATGGCTCTAAAATCACACTTGAGCATGATGTATGTCTTATGATTCAAGGGCTATTTTTTAGGGATTAGTGACACATGAAATAAAAAAATGACAGTCTGATAGTGTGTCATCATCTCATGATCTATCTTGTGAAAGATTGGGGTGAAAATCAATCTTTATCATTTGATTCGAAGGAATCAATGTTTTTCAAGGGATTCCATTGACTGCTTTAAATTGGATGATGGTGATCGATTTCAATTCCAATTTTATTCCAATTTTTCTTAGACAATGGAAATATTTCACTATGACACAGATTTCAAAAGGTCAACTTAAAATCACATTTGAGTATGATGTATGACATAATGGTAGAGTGTGTGCCACAAAAAATTAAAACTGATAGTTTGATGGTGTGTCCATGACCATCAAACTATTAGTTTTAATTTTATGTGATGCAATTTTTTTTTTAATGAATGTGATGAAAAAACATCTCGATGGTCAATGGTCCAGTGTTATCGTCAATAAGTATGTAGGTGGCCAATAGAGTTACCCTTCTTTTCCTCGTTTTCTCTGTTTGCGCCTCAGCATGTGGAAAGTGCTAACGTTTTTTACCCCTTAAAAATCATTGATTGCTTTGGATTAGATGATAGAGATCGTGTTTCACCATGATCTTCCACTCAATAGATCTTGAGATTATGTCGCACCTATCAGACAGTCAATTTTTTGTCCATGTGTCACAAATCTCCAAAAAATAGCCCTTCAATCATATGACATATATCACGCTCAACCGTGAATTTAGGGTGACTCATGGGATAAAAAATTGATCGTTTGATGAGTGCTCTATAATTTCAAAATCCATTGTTTGGTAGATAAGGGTGAAAAACAATCTCTCCATCATCTTATCCGAAACAATCAATGATCAGCGCTTTCTCAGAATGCATATTATTGCGTAGTCGTACAAACTGCCAATAGTCCCACCATGAATTCAGTGATTTAGCCAATTGCAAAATTTGACGCCTGAAGGGGATCGCTTGGTTTATCACCATTAACAATTTTGTTTCGGTTATTCCAAATGGCCCATGCCATTATAAGAAAAAATATTAGGAAAATTTATCGGATCCACCCTGTCAGATATATTTTTTCTACGAGAAACCCTATATTTTTACCTTTAATTGAACCGACCAACTCAGCTAATACAAAAAGTCAGAAACACTCCTTACATTTTTTTTTTTTCTACATAGTTTAAAATTTTAAATATTTGTACTTTGTTATTTTTACTGTGCGATGTGAAATGGGATTTATATCGTCTGATTTGAAGGCCACAATATAAAATTGATAATATCAAAGATAGACACGAAAAAAGGTGATATTACATCTTTCAAAAAAAAGGAAAAAAAAAAATTTTAACGGTCAATGCTGACTCTTTAAATAGTCGGTACTGACTGTTTAAAGAGGCGATGGCCACCCTTTAAATAGTCGATACTGACTCTTTAAACAGTTGATCCCGACTGTTTAAACAAAAAAAAAAAAAAAAAAATTTATTAAATAGTCAATGGCGACTGTTTAAATAGTCTTCATCGCCTCTTTAAGCAGTCGGTACTAATTGTTTAAAGAGTTACCATCGACTGTTAAATTTTTTTTTTTATTATATATTTTTTTAACGAGGCGATGTCATCTTTTTTCGTGTCAATCTTTGGCACCATCGATTCGATATTGTGACCTTCAAATCAGACATCATAAATTCTCTTTCACATCGCGTAAATATGAAAAAATGCAAATACTTAAAATTTTAAATTATGTAGAATGAAAAAAAAAGTGTAAGGAGAGATATTTCTGACTTTTTGTGCTAGCTGGCCGATTAAGTGAAAGGCGAAAATATTGGGTCTCTGATAGAAAAGGTAAATTTGACAAGGTGGATTTGAAAATTTTCCCTTTATACTATCTGGTCCAACTGATTTGATTGCCGTTGAATCCATCTATCGCTCCATAGGTTGACATCTGCTACATTTCCTATACGCCAGATCAGCCCCTTTATCTATTATATGCCTCACGGAGAGTATATTTCGCCAGATATACACCAGATCGTAAGCTTTGTTGATATCAAAGAGATTTAAATGATTAACCCAGTCATTAATCTAATTCACCTAAGTAATATTTTATAGTTCCTTTTGGTGACGGACACGGTCATCAACAACGGTGACCGGATTATAAATTATGAACACGTGCTCAAATGCTTAAATTTTGATTCAGCGCTAAGCATTATTACATCGAAAATTCTACAATTGGACCCAAGGTTGTAATCTTGGAAATCGGTGATGGTGTGATATGCAAAATTTATTCCACTTATAAAAATAAAATAAATTTTAATTAGATAAAATTATATTTAACGTAAATATTTAATAAAAAAATATTTAAAAATATTAAAATGTTAACAACTGAATATTAGTGCAGGGAGATTGACCTGAGTGTGCTCAGGCGAATGCTTAATTAGAATGTTTTAAATATTTTTGGATCGTTTTTCTATGCTCTTCTCAAATTTTTATGGGTTGCATACAATAATTATGTAATGGTCCTGCATTGGATAAGAAAAAGTTTTGATCTTAGACTATATGTGATTATGGATGCTATATGTCATGACACATTTTGAATGGGGACTTAATCTAATGCCTAAAAACAAATCGGGATAGAGACCTAAGCTCAGAGCCGAATAATATTAGAGCATGTGGGTTTGGATCGTCACCAATTAACACATGTACTACTCATTATAAATAATATAGTGTCACAAGACTCGCAGGGTCATCATATAAATTAAGTGGCGTGGTGTGGGGGTTGAAGCCCCCATTTAGCACTAGAATTTGTATTAGATGTTCTTCTTATACAATTATCTTTTAATATAAATTCTAAAATTTATGGTGAACAAGCTCCCAAATAAAACTTAAAATAAGTATTAACATCTAGAGATCATTGCGAGTCCCCCACTAATGGAGCTACGCCCCTGCATAAATTAGATACACATCTATGAAGTGTATCTCTCTTTCAATCCTAAATATTTATAAATCAATCATGCCTAAAGCATAAGATTCACATAACACATCATAGATGTGTGTCTTTCAATCTTAAACATTCTATATTAAAAGTAATTTGATAACTTTAGGTACCCCAAGCTTACTTTTGGACTAACCCCTAGGGGATGCCCTCATCCTCATCATGCCAAGAGTATTTTATAGATTCCGTACTTTATGGGTATCCTCTTGTTACGAGAGAAGAGGAGTCCCTACTTGAACTCACGACCTTGGAAAGCATACCCAAGATTTGAAGAAAGTAAAATAGCAGTTCCCTTTTTGTACTTATTACTTATCGGCTAACTCTTAAGCTGATACATATCAGCCAAATTAAACAGGATATGCAATGTATTAGGCTATTAGCCAAACCAACTAATATACTTTTATTCTATATTAAAGAAATATTAACTTACTAAAAAATAGAAAGATAAATAACATAGTCTTAACATAATATAACTTATAGTTGAAAGAAATTATTAATACTCTTTTAATTCAAAATATTTCAATGGCAAAAAACAAAAGAGACCCTAAAAGGAAATTTTAATATTATGCCAAGTTCATATAAGTTGTTAACCGATATAGGAAAATAGCTGCCGGCATAAGTAGATAAGTGTCAGTGTCAAATTGATTTTTCAAACCATGACTGCAGTTAAGAGTGTAAAATGAACCACGTAAAAAACAACTTTGCCCTCTTTCAATATTGTAAAGCTATATATATATATATATATATATATATATATATATATATATATATATATTTTTTGAAGGTAGTCCCACATCCACTAAATCATAGTCTTGTATCTCTCCTTATAATATCTAGGGCTCCTTCACTCATAGCTAATTAGTTTTGAGTTAGATGCACAAATATATATATATATATATATATATATATGGGAAAGGTGAAGGTATTCTGGGTGGAGTATCCTCACCTTATTCCTACATCCACATAAAGGTCTACATGACAGTCAAAGTATATTTTGGGTATTATGTGAAGCTTTAGCAATGTGTATAGAACATTTTATTTTTAAATGAATTCAAAACTAAATTTTAAAATTAAAAGTTAAAATTTGAATGTGATTCAAGGATCAAGGATCTAAATCTTAAAACCTATAAATTATACAGTGGAGATGTCGTTTTAAATTTTTCCTTTTAAAAAAAAATCTAAACAATGCTACATTACTCATCGTGACACCTAAAACTATGTTTTGACTGCCACATGAACCTCCATATGTATGTTGGAGTACGATGAAATTACTCTGCGTGAACTACCTTTCCAACTATATATATATATATATATATATATATATATATATATATATATATATATATATATATATATGGGAGCTGGTTAGGTCCTCCGATGGAGGACGGTGACCATCCTCCAAGATGCATATGAAGTTTCGCGTGGCACTCAAAACACTGTTTGAGTGCTACGTAGAACACATATGGACGATATAGATCAATATTAAATAAAAAAATCGAAAAAAACTTTTTAAACCCTCAAGTCAAAGTTTGACGAGTTTTATTGATCCACATTTTACGATTCAAAAAATACAAGGTAGAGATGAGTTTTCAATTATTATTTTTTCAAAGATGATCTAAGCAATGCACCCGAGCTCCACGTGGAAGCTTGGAGGATGGTGACTAGTGGCGGAACCAAGATTTTCATCTAGGTGGGGTGCAAAATGAATTTGATTTAATTTCGATTCATTTTGGAATAATTTTTGAAAAAAATTGTTGGGATTAAAAAAAATATAAATATAAATATTTATAATTTTAAAAAATATTAAAATATATAATATCATATTTTAAATATATATTATCATAAAAATCGTGTTTCGTGCCAATTTTTTCAACATAAGATCTTTTGATCATGACTTTCAAATCTGACGACTTAGATGACATTTCCTACATATGATCTTTTGATCATTGCGTTTAATCTTTTTTATACGATCTTTTGATTATCAATAATTGATTGATTTGACTTAGACGATGGAGTTCGCTTTTCACTTCAATCTTTCACACAAAGAATCTTGAGACTATGAGCATACCATCCGACGGTCAAATTTTTTATTTTAAGTGGCACAAATCTCAATAAAGTGACTAAAAAGTAATGAGGCACACATCACACTAAATTATGGCTACATTTTGGAATGTGTGCCACGTAGAGAAAACTAGTGTTTGATGGCAAGTCTACGGTCTCAAGATCTATTGTGTAAAAAATTAGGCTTAAAACCTATCTTCATCATCAAATTCAAAACAATCAAATAGTTGTGGCATGCAAAACTTGAGATGAGAAGAAAGCATCTCGAATTTTAAGGATTGTAAATAAATTAGTCCCCTCAGATTTTATCTACGGCTAAATTTTAGCCGATTTTTTATACAATTTTATCTTAAGAAAAGATCCAAAAAGTGGACCCCACATTATTGCCAAATAAAAATATTTTATTTCTATAAGAAAAGCAAAAGAGTTACCTTTGTTTGTGCCTACGTCTTAGACCCCTTGATGACTATTGATTAGGCAGTATCAGATGATGGAGGTCATGTTTCATCCCTATATTCAACACAGGAGATCTTGAGATCATGACGCACCTATCAGATGATTAGTTTTTATTTCAGGTGTCACAGATCCCCCCAAAAGGTCTTTGAATCATATGTCAAACATCATGCCCAAACATCAATTTAGGATCATTTTTTGGAGATCAGTGACATATGGAATAAAAACTTTACCATCTGATAGGTGTGTCATGATCTCAAGATCTATTCTGTGAAATGTTGAGTTGAAACACGATCTCTATCATTGATCTGAAGCAATCAATGGTCTTCAAAGAGTCTAGGACGTGGACACTTTCAGAGATGACATGGGTGCGAATAAAGGTACACAGAGCAAAATTAAGGAGATTTTTTACACACCCTTCTTATGAAAACAAAACAAATATTAAAATTTTGTTTATTTTAAATTTAGTGCGGGCAGATGCCCACAATCGCCCATACATGCCAATGACGGTGACCGTCCTCCTATGGAGGACGGACACCTTTTCCTATATATATATATATATATATATATATATATATATAATGATACATTATATATATATATAATGATACATTTGGTGTTCAATCTTAACCATTGTAACCTCTTAATCAACTTATAAAGATAGTTTTTATGTAATTTCAAGTTAAATTTGCTGCTTGCCACATGGCACCATTCAACTTTTTCACGTGTACAATTTTATACGAGCATCATTGTCCTTAACCTGTCGGTCACCGGATAGCTATCTTTTGTAATTTTCAAAATTATTTTATAGGAAACCAATACATGCACTCGAAAACTTGTACTTCCACTAATTTGGACGGTCTAATTTAAAGTTAATGATCTTGAGATATTTCGCACATAAAATTAGATCAAAATATAATTTTTTTCTAAGATTTATTATAATCAACTTTTGATTTAAATAATAGCCTCTAATTATAGGTAATCATACGATAAAGATTATATTTTATGCTAATATTTTACTCATAATATTTTTAAATCATAGCCGTAATAGAGGTTACCAAACTGTGCAAATATTTATTTTAAATTTAGTAAGGGTTAAATTTTCGGGTGCAAGAAGTAATGACTCCCTAGTTTTAACATTTAAATTAATGTTGCACCGGAAACATTTCAATGTAAAAGAAAGTCAGTAGGTCTGTTTGAACAGTGAGGCCTACCGTTGATGTATGCGCCACACGATCACATTAAATCAACGGTGATGATTTGGTCAAAATCTATCATGAACCTTCTTCTTGACTACACTTATTTATTTATTTTTAGTTTTTTACGAAGACTACACTTATTAAACTTAAAAAATATATATATATATATTTTCCGCCTTTGACTGGATTGTCACTTCAAACGAAGCGCTATACGGAAACCCAATTACATAGCCCTTCTTTTTATCCAATTTTACACAAATGCCCCCACCCATTTGCAAATGCCGCAAAGTCCAAAATGTAGGCGAACACGCCCCTATCTACAGATTCGTTGCGCGTGTATTATACTTAAGAAGTGTATAAATTTAACGTGGGTTCAATTGGTTGCAATTATCAATGATCTGGACCGTCCATTTTTTGTTAAATACCTTTTATGGGAATGTAATATCAATTATATCATTTGTTTGAGGTAAGTTTGACATATATGATAGAGTCCAAAAGCTACCATTGACAAAAAATGATTGAAGAAATAAGACTAATAAAGACAACCCAAAATAGTATGATAGGGGTTTTATATGGTCCTGATAAACAAACCTAACCCTAAGCTGAAAATTTTCAGGTAACTTAGGAACAACCAATGAACCAAATTGAAAGATTTTTTTGCCATGTTATTTAAAACTGAAAGCTTTTGAATGGTCCTAATGGAAGGGCATGTGCACTGTTTGCTGCATAGCTCCAAAAGAATTTTCCATTTTCCAAAAATTATGCCATGAAAAAATGTGATCTTCACATGATTGGTGTGGATTGCAAGTGGGTTTAGTGTGAGGCCTCACACTTTCAATTTGTACTTTACATAAGGACTACCATGGTTTAGTGGCACGGATTCTACCACCATTGAAACATTTATGTTATCTTTGTTCTTACCAATTTAGCTCAAGGCTTTTGGATAAACAATCATGATAAATCTAAAATGATCTTAATTGCAAAAATAGAGTGACAATTTTAATGATGTTACTAAATATATTAAATTAATAGAGTTAACTATGTATATAATAAATTAAAATAAATATCTTTATAATTATAATTTTATTTTTATCTTAATAATATAGTTGAGCAAACTTACCTAAGAGTAGGAATTAGGTGAGTGGTTTAATCAATTTGGTGTGCCTTTAACTCTCTAACCTATTAGTGGGTATTGACTTGAGGATGTTTGGAGACTTATTAGAGCCCTTAAATGAATGTATCCTAAAGTCATCAACAATGACAATGACAGTGGAAGAAGGTATTAAAGTGAGTGTGTCCACCAAATGTAAATTTCTTTGGTTTATTGGCTAAGGTTGTTAATAGGGTTGGGTTGGCCTATTACCCCACTTGGCCCGGCCAGGGCTCAAAAATAAGGTACGACGACAGGGTTAGACTCCAAAACTTGTATATCAGGCTGGTTAAGGGCTTAACAAGCTAAAGCTTATGTTAAGCCAAAGACAATAAGCACAGTTAAGATCGTGCATCTCTTTTATTTAGATAAATTAGATGTATCTAAAAGAGTGCATAAAATACATATTATACTTTTTGCAATCAAATTATAAAAATAAATCCATCAAACTAGTTATAAGGATATTGTTGATAATGTGAAGATAAAAAATGGCGCTTTCGATCAACAAATTTAATGCAAAGCACCTAAAAATGTGTTTTAGGAAGATTTAAATAATCTAATCTGTATACTTTAATATTAACCATTGTTTTCAGTTTCAATGAATGACATTAAAGATCATCAATTGGATGGTTCACATCCACTTACAGGCGTGTTTCTTTTTACCGAGTCATGTTCCAATGATAGATTGCCATTTGGATAATTTAGATTGATCAAAGATGGGCACCACCTGAGAAAATGATAAATAAAGTTCAATAGTGTAAGATTAAAAGTCTAACTTTAATGGTATAAGATCATTTAAGCACTAGTTGATGTTCAAATCTCGATAACACCAAACGGTGTTTAAATGATCTTCCAGTGATAAAATGACATTTTTTATTTCACACCAATGGAGTGTGATTTATCAGTGTCATGTGGCACACATCTACGATCGATCTAAATTGCTCAAGTGGCAATTCATTATTGGAATATTTCTCAGCCAAAGGATCATACTTATAAGTGAATTTTAACCATCTGATCGTTGAACATTTATCAACCACAAAATTAAGAATTGTTGATATTAGAGTGCACAGATAAGATGGTTTGAATCTTTCAAAAATTTAATTTTTTTCTCATAGCCATTCAATTGATGATGTATGACTTTAAAGGTATGGATTTTAAAAATCATAAGCCATAAATGGTGTAATATTATTTAGACACCATCTAGTGTTAGGAAGCATTATCCCTTAACGTTCATATGGAAGTGGTAGTAAAAATAAGCGATATTTTTCCCTCTACAAAGTTGTTTCGAACTTTCGACTTACAGGAAAGTGAAACAAAATCGATGGCATTTCCGCTATTCTATAAAAAGTGAGGAGCATTTAAATTGTGAAATGCCATAGAACAACTGTTTCTGTTGCTTTAGTAATACAATATGGAAATGGGGTTTTATTGACTGATGCTTCACTCGGTCTCCAATCTCTGCTCATCTCTGGCATTTCGCTTTCGCTCCATTTGACTCGCTTAGGGTTTCTGCGCCTTTTTTATTTATGTGCGTTCCCTTTTAAGGACGAGGAGAATCTCGGAGACTCTAGACGAACCAGAAAACTTCGTAGGTGCAGATCGACGAGTTGGAGGCGATTCTTTTGAGGTCAGATTCATGGATATTTCGTACTTTGATTGAGATCTCAGATTTTCTGAAATTTGATGGGTTTATTTCCTTTTTAGGAAAATTCAGCGCTTTTCGTTGGAATGAATTTGTTCGAATTTGTAATGGTAGATTCGTGTTTTTGAGGTCATAGTATCAAAGTTCGTGTTTTTAGATCTTATGGTAGAATTTGGGATCTTCCCTTCGGAATTTTGAACTTTTTTTTAATCTGAACTTTTATCGGGTTTGATTTTTTTTTTTTCTTTTTTTTTGTTATAACTTTTTGGTTATTTATTGCAATTGATGCTAAATTAGGAATTTACTGGAATTGTTTTTTCAAGGAATATTTTTTTATTTGTTTATTTTTTTAGTGTCAGATGTGTGCAATTTCAATTTGAGTTTAGACTCGTATTTTTTGAGTTTTAAATGTCGAGAATCGTTATGGATTCGGATTAATTTAGGTACTTTGAGTTTTATTTTATTCAATTTGAGTTAAGATTCTTGATAGTGAGAGCACACTTTTAAGATTGGTGCGCGAAGAGTTTATTTAGATCCAGTTGCTTTGAATTTGTTAGGGATTTGGATTTAATTGCGTAATTATTCAATTTCAGCTTGAATTTGCATATTTGGGAATTTTGGTGAACGATTTTTTTGGGGTTAGGCTTCAGGAAATTTGATCTATCTGTTCTTGTCACGCCCCGAAATCCGATACATGATCCATTTCGGCACATGAACGTATTCAATAATCAAATTTCAAATAAAGGAAATATAACGGTCCATTTTCATTAAAAATTCAAATTACAGTTATTTTCAATTACAACGTTTAAACACTTCCTAACCAAGGCTAAACCAACAAGTCTTCTCCTGAAGTGCAGCTTCTGAACCACGAGGTCTGGTTTCTGAAATTAAATAGCAACGGGGTGAGATAAACTCAACAAGTAACCCCCAATAATAATATAACTTATTTTGTCACTTTTATATCAATAGAATTATCATCAGCTACACCATCTAATGATTCAATAGAAAAAAAAATAACTTAATTTACAATTGTGCTTCATATATTGTACGATTGTTAATCAATAGCACCGATCCAAGTGCATTTGCATTTACATCATCATTCATCATTCGTCATGGATACCAGTCACAAGGAGGGCTCTATACTTTCATCAATTCCATTGTCAACCGTGCCGATCCGGTTTGACGGGTTTACCTCGTATTACGGAAGTACACAAATGGATCCGTTCATCCAATACTACCATGCGGCCCCATGGGGATCTTAATCAAAATCATATCATAATTATCTTTACAATATTCATCATTTCTACAGTCATTCATATCAGTTTCTTTTGACAAATTTCTAGCGTGCTTTATAAATTCTCACAGTATGATATTTCAAGCTGATTAGATCATATGATGAATAAACTGACTATACAATGCTTACGACATTTATATTTTTCTAACATTAATCAAAATGAAATAATCATGACTGAATAAGACAAGTCTAGGATTATACATGCTATCAATAACCATTCAACCATCTACTTATCATTTTATTGTATATACTATGTAAAACAAATGCATCATTACTAATAAGGTACTTATTAAAAACATACTATGGGATAGGCTACTTGCCTCAGACGTCAGATTCAAAAGTCTTGGGAAGGTGGTGTGAAGTTTCACGGTTTCAGGTAATTATCTGGGCACAAGGGAACTCGGTCAAGAAGAAAGAACGAACTAGGGTAGGTTATCGATGTAAAGTTGGATTCTAACTAGTTATTTCAAATCCTTATTTAATATCTAAAATTCTTAATTTAAAAGGATTTTATAAATCAGTTTTAAAACCCTTGGTTTAATATTTAGACAATTACTTAAATCCTTAATATCAGAATCTGATTTAATATACTTATATTTTAATATAAAACCAGCATCTAATCAGACTATATATATAAAGTCAGATTATAAAAATAGAATATAACAATAGAGTATAATTTTAAATAGGAACCGGATGAAAATCATATTATAGAATAGAAGATGAAAGCTGATTATGTAATAAAATTAGATTTATAATACTAGGATGAAACTCCTGTTTTAAGACGAGCTATATAAAACCAGATTATAATAAAATCAAATTTATAAAAATCAGATTTGTAAGACAGATTATCAGATTTATAAAATCAGATTTGTAAGACAGATTATAAAAATCAGAACAAATTATATAAAAATTAGATTTTTAAAGCAGCTTATAAAAATCAGGTTAAATTCAGATTTGTAAAATAGGTTATGATATCATATTTGTAAAACAGATCATATAAAAAAATCATATTTATAAAAAATCAGGTTTATAAAATCGGATTTGTAAAACAGATTTGTAAAGCAGATTAATAAATTAGATTAAATACAGAATATTAATATAATTTCAGGTTATATATAAAGAAAACAGAATAAAACCAGAATATAAAATACCTAATTAGGTTATAAAACCAGATTTAACTATAACTAGAATTTGAGTGTAAAACCAGTATATAAAATCAATATTTAAAATATCAAATCAGAGTTGAAATATAAAACTAATCCTTAAAATATCAACCAAGATTTAGACCATCATTTTAATAAAAACCAGATTTTAAAAATAAAAACAGAATATAAAACACTAAATTTTAAAGAATGTAGGATTAAAATATATAATCTAGGGTTTAAAGAACTAGACATTCAAATTACAAAAACTAAAATTTATAGAAAATAAAATACAAATCTAAAAATATAAAACATACCTTTAAGGAAGAATAGAAGCTTTGAAGAAGATAGCTTTGAGGAAGAAAGTTTGGTGTGGAATAGAGGAAGGGAAAAGCTCTATTTATAGGCTCGGTGAAGTGACCGTTTGAATTGAATTGAATTGAATTTGCGAGTAATGGTAGGCGTTATCGATTTGAAGAAGAAGAAGAAAAACTGCTCGGCTGTTACGGATAGATTTCGATTTGGGATTTAAGTTGCAATGGGAATAGTTAAGGTGTATGGCATATACAAGTTAGAGTGTGTGTGTGTGTGTGTATACTTTGGGTCGAATTGGGTCGGTTCTAGTTAGGGTTTGGGTTCAAGAGTTTGGGTCGTCACATTCTTCCCCCCTAAAAAAAAAATTTCGTCCTCGAAATTTACCTTAAGCATTTTCGAAACATTCTTCCCCCCTAAAAGAATTTTGTCCTCGAAATTTACCTTAAACAGTGTCGAACAGGTGTGGGTATATTTGGCACATCTCATCTTCACGTTCCCATGTTGCATCGTCTTGCCATAGAACTTTTACTCGAGGAATTCTTTTGCTTCTATGACCGTGAGTTTTCCAATCGATGATTTGCGTTGGCGCTTCCACGAAAGACAGATCTTCTTGTACCTCTAAAGGTGCAGGGTCTAACACATGTGTGGGATCAAATTTATAATCTCGCAACATCGATACGTGGAAGACGTTATGTATGTTGGCTAGTGAAGGAGGTAAAGCTAGTTGATAAGCAACTTTTCCAACCTTCTTGAGAACTTCGAATGGTCCGATGAATCTGGGACTGAGCTTTCCTTTCTTTCCGAATCGTAGAACTCCTTTTATTGGTGATACCTTCAGGAATACGTGATCTCCAACTTCGTGTTGACGTCTCGGCGATCATGGTCAGCATAACTCTTTTGGCGATTCTGAGCAGCAATTAGACGTTCTCGAATAATTTGAATTTTTTTCGTTGTTTCTTTCACCAGTTCTGGTCCAAGCAGACTTCGATCTCCAACTTCTTCCCAACATACAGGCGATCGACAAGGTCTTCCGTAGAGTGCCATCTGGATACTTGCTTGATAGCTGTTGTTGTAGGCGAACTCGATCAATGGCAAATGATCGTCCCAATTTCCTTTGAAGTCCAGCGTGCAAACTCGTAACATATCTTCTAACGTGCGAATTGTCCTTTCAGCTTGTCTGTCAGTTTTCGGATGAAAAGCAGTGCTGTATTGTTGCTTGGTGCCCAACTTTTCCTGTAACTTCCTCCAAAGTCCTGACGTAAGCTTTGAGTCTCGATCTGACACTATTTTCACTGGTATACCGTGCAATCGGACAATCTCCTTAATATATACCTTCGCGAGACTTTCCACTGTTTGAGTAATTTTAACTGGTAAGAAGTGCGCGCTTTTGGTAAGTCCATCCACGATTACCCAAATCGAATCGTGACCGCTCTGTGTTCTTGGTAGCCCAGTGACGTAGTCCATGTTGATCTGCTTCCATTTCCACTTCGGTATTGGCAAAGGTTGTAGTAATCCCGCTGGCTTCTTATTTTCGGCTTTAATTTGCTGACAAGATAAACATCTTGATACGTATTCAGCAATTTCTCTCTTCATGTTGGTCCACCAAAAGTGTCGCTTTAAGTCTTGGTACATCTTCGTACTCCCCGGATGTACGGTATATCGAGACTTGTGGGCTTCATCCAGCAGTTCCTTCTTTAGCTCTGGATTGTGTGGTATGCATAACCGTTCTTGATATCGCAACGAACCATCCGCACATATTCTGAATTCTATTTTTTCTCCGTTTTTTATGTCGTTCATCAACTCTATCATCTGAGGATCCATTGCTTGATTTTCTTTTATCTTCTCGACGATGGTTGATTGAATGCTTAGATTAGCACAGAGGAACTTCGATCCTTCCTCCCGGATGGTTGCGCCCAAATTCCCAAAATCTTGGTGTAGTCTCCACTTGTTGACCATGAGTGTGGCGAGTGTCCCTGACGATTTCCGACTCAAGGCGTCCGCTACGACGTTCACCTTGCCGGGATGATACTGAATAGTGCAGTCGTAATCTTTTAGAAACTCCATCCATCGTCGTTGGCGCATGTTCAATTCCTTTTGAGTAAAGAGGTATTTTAAACTTTTGAGATTGGTGAAGATTTCAAACTTCTCTCCGTACAAGTAATGCCTCCAAATCTTTAAGGCAAAGATAATCGCTGCCAGCTCCAGATCGTGAACTGGGTAGTTTTGTTCATGAGGCTTCAGCTGTCTTGATGCGTAGGCGATGACCTTGTGCTGCATAAGTACACAGCCTAAACCTCTTCCAGATGCGTCGCTGCAAACTTGAAAGCCACCGCTTCCAGATGGAATTGCCAAGATTGGTGCTGATGTCAACCGTTTCTTTAATTCTTGAAAACTTTGTTCGCATTCGTCTGTCCAAATGAACTTGGCGCCTTTTCTAGTGAGTTTAGTCATTGGAAGTGCGATCATTGAGAAATCCTTCACAAATCGTCGGTAGTACCCTGCCAGGCCTAAGAAACTTCTGATGTCTGTTACATTCTGCGGCTTATCCCAATTCACGATGGCTTCAATCTTGGTTGGGTCGACAGCAACTCCTCCAGAAACGACGTGACCTAAGAATGAGACCTTATCTAACCAGAAGTCGCATTTACTCAGTTTCCCGTAAAGGTTATGCTCTCGCAACGTCTCCAGAACTTTCTTCAGATGCTCATCGTGCTCCTCACGATTCTTTGAGTAGACCAAAATATCGTTGATAAATACAATGAAAAATTTATCTAAGAAAGGTTTGAAAACCCTATTCATCAAATCCATGAATGCAGCTGGGGCGTTTGTTAGACCAAAAGGCATGACTAAAAACTCGTAATGGCCATAGCGCATTCGAAAAGCAAATTTTGCTATATCTTTGTCGTTAATTCTCAACTGGTGATAACCCGATCTCAGGTCAATTTTCGAAAAGACTGAAGCACCTTGTAATTGATCGAAAAGGTCGTCGACACGAGGTAGAAGATACTTGTTCTTGATAGTTACTTGGTTCAATTGACGATAGTCAATGCACATCCGCATAGTCCCATCTTTCTTCTTCACGAACAGAATAGGAGCGACCCAAGGTGAAACACTTGGTCGAATAAAACCCTTCTCTAACAATTCTTCTAATTGTTTCTTCAATTTTTGTAATTCTGCTGGTGCCATGCGATATGAAGCCTTCGAGATTGGAATTGTTTCCGGCGGTAAATCGATGGTGAAATCAATCTCGCGAGAGGGAGGTAATCCTGGTAGATCATCAGGAAAGACGTCGGAAAACTCCGAAACAATAGGAATACTCAAAATTTTGGACTCTTTCTTCGTTTCTTCACTCACAACATAAGCTAGAAAACCCTGACAACCTTTATTAAGAAATCTTCTTGCCTTGATGGCGGAAATTGCAGGAAATTTGGAATTCATAACTATTCCTTGAAAAGAGAATCTGGGTTGACCCTTAAAATCACTCGTTTTCTAAAGCAATCGATAGTAGCATGGTAAGCAGAGAGCCAATCCATACCCAAGATAACATCGAAGTCGGACATATCAAGCAGAATTAAGTTTACGGGTAGGTTTTTACGGTCTAAGTTAACTGTACACTTCCTATATATCGTGTTGGTAACTAGTGAATCCCCAAGTGGTGTGTAAACGGAGAGTGAAAAATCTAATTGTTGTGGCACAGATTTCAAGTGTTTAGCAAATGCAGGTGAAGTAAATGAATGACTTGAACCAGAATCAATCAAGACTTTAGCAGGGTTTTCAGAAATGATTAAGGTACCTTGAATAAAGTTTTCCGAGGTTTCTGCCTCCTTCTGAGTTAAGGTGAACACTTGTCCTCGAACGTTTGGACGTTGCTGTGAAGTGAATCGCTGCTGAGTGGCCTGTTGATTTCCTTGGTGCGGTTGGTACTGCACCAATTGTTGTTGCCTTTGTTGTTGCTGTTGTTGTTGTTGCGGGTACTGCCGCTGCTGAGAGTACGGCTGCTGTTGCGGGTATTGCTGCCGAATTGGTTGAGCGTTCCTCATCACTCCGCAATATTTCTGTATATGCCCCACTTTTCCGCACCCATTGCAGGTCTTCTTTGGTTTTGAACATGTTTGAGTCCCATGTCCAGATTCTCCACAGTTGAAGCAAGTTGCATTCATCATTCTGCAAGGCGTGGTACCATGTTGCCTTCCACATATTGTGCATGAGGGCCTAGGAAGAGCAACGGCCTGCGAACCTTCGAATCGCGGTCGTTTGAAGTTGTGGTTTGGCGTAACTGGTGCCTTCCCATTAATGCTTGATGACTCCCTCTTCATGTGGAATTCGCGGAGATCTTGACGATCTTCCTCTGCCTTTAGGGCTCGTCGAACAGACAATGCGTAATCCTCCGAAAAGTATGTAGAAATACGAGTACGAATATTGGGCCTAAGACCCCTGTCAAACTTTTCGGCTCTTTTTGCATTGGATAGAGTGTGCCGATAAAATCTTTCTAAGTCCACAAACTTAGCTTCATAATCAGCGACACTCAGATTCTCCTGCTTCAACGTAAGAAATTCACTTTCCTTCTTTTGTTGAATATGCTTTGGAAAGTACTTCTCGAAGAATAGTTTAGTAAACTTATCCCACACTATCACCTTGTCCTTCTCCACCTGAGACCTCAGCATCATCTTCCACCAGCGCTTGGCTTCCCCAGCAATTAAGAAAACAGCGTAGGTAGCCTTCATTTCCTCAGTACATTTCATTGCTAGAAAGATATTTTCAATATCTTCGATCCATTGCTCGGCTTCTAAGAGATTAGTTGATCCCCTAAATATCGGAGGGTTCATCTTCTTTAATCTTTCGAGTCCTGCTCCAGCGTCGTGATCAGAGGAGGCGGAATTTGTTCCTTTCTGGGCCATAGCTGCCAGAACTGCTTGCATTCCCTCCAATACTTTCTCGACATTAGTCGAGTCAGTGGCAGGTGTAGTGATACGTGGAGTAACGTTCTCGTCAGCCATCTAATAATAATAAAATGACATAGTAATTACTAATTGCAAAAAGGTTGTAAGAATACTTCATAAATTTTTCACTCAATTTATTTATCAAAGAGCAATTACATGGATTATATAAAAAAAACAAATGACAACTTAAACTTTGACTTAATTTATTCTAGGTGTTACTAATCTATTCCTCATCTGAGATATCTATTATCTCAGGCTCGACTGGGTCATGATTCTCTATTTCCTCAGGTTCGACTTCATTTTGTTCTTCGTTCTCAGAAGCCGGGCTGTACTCAGATGATTCTTCTGTGTCCATTGGTTCTAAGCCGTCCTCTATATCATCATCATCAGAGAGTATGATATATTCAGACGGGGTGTAAATCTCAATGTCTTCATCATCCGAGATGTCTATTACTTCTACGGGTCCAGGTGTATAGTAAGGCTCATTAGAAGACTCAGACGAAGATGGGTAACTAACATCATTCCATTCTTGAAACGGTGCACGTGGACGTCTATCGCAACTTTTCCTAGCGGTGTGACGCATTCTCACCATTTCCTGATAACCAGGGAAATGCCCAATTCAGTTTCTATGAGTAATATTCTATTTATTTCTAACCTATGGGTCCACAACCTAAGGTCACCTAAGGTTTCACTAAACTTGAGCTTTGGTACCAAATTGTCACGCCCCGAAATCCGATACATGATCCATTTCGGCACATAAACGTATTCAATAATCAAATTTCAAATAAAGGAAACATAACGGTCCATTCTCATTAAAAATTCAAATTACAGTTATTTTCAATTACAACGTTTAAACACTTCCTAACTAAGGCTAAATCAACAAGTCTTTTAGGGTCTTCTCCTGAAGTGCAGCTTCTGAATCACGAGGTCTGGTTTCTGAAATTAAATAGCAACGGGGTGAGATATACTCAACAAGTAACCCACCCCCAATAATAATATAACTTCTTTTGTCACTTTTATCAGTTTCAAATTGAGAATTTCATATCAATAGAATTAACATCAGCTACACCATCTAATGATTTAATAGGAAAAAAAATAACTTAATTTACAATTGTACTTCATATATTGTACGATTGTTAATCAATAGCACCGATCCAAGTGCATTTGCATTTGCATTTACATCATCATTCATCATTCGTCATGGATACCAGTCACAAGGAGGGCTCCATACTTTCATCAATCCCATTGTCAACCGTGCCGATCCGGTTTGACGGGTTTACTTCGTATTACGGAAGTACACAAATGGATCCGTTCATCCAATGCTACCATGCGGCCCCATGGGGATCTTAATCAAAATCATATCATAATTATCTTTACAATATTCATCATTTCTACAGTCATTCATATCAGTTTCTTTTGACAAATTTCCAGCGTGCTTTATAAATTCTCACAGTATGATATTTCAAGCTGATTAGATCATATGATGAATAAACTGACTATATAATGCTTACGACATTTATATTTTTCTAACATTAATCAAAATGAAATAATCATGACTGAATAGACAAGTTTAGGATTATACATACTATCAATAACCATTCAACCATCTACTTATCATATTATTGTATATACTATGTAAAACAAATGCATCATTACTAATAAGGTACGTATTAAAAACATGCTATGGGATAGGCTACTTGCCTCAGACGTCAGATTCAAAAGTTTTGTGAAGGTGGTGTGAAGTTTCACGGTTTCAGGTAGTTATCTGGGCACAAGGGAAAGAACGAACTAGGGTAGGTTATCGATGTAAAGTTGGATTCTAACTAGTTATTTCAAATCCTTATTTAATATCTAAAATTCTTAATTTAAAAGGACTTTATAAATCAGTTTTAAAACCCTTGGTTTAATATTTAGACAATTACTTAAATCCTTAATATCAGAATCTGATTTAATATACTTATATTTTAATATAAAACCAGCATCTAATCAGACTACATATATAAAGTCAGATTATAAAAATAGAATATAACAATAGAGTATAATTTTAAATAGGAACTGGATGAAAATCATATTATAGAACAGAAGATAAAAGCTGATTATGTAATAAAATTAGATTTATAATACTAGGATGAAACTCCTGTTTTAAGACGAGCTATATAAAACCAGATTATAATAAAATCAAATTTATAAAAATCAGATTTGTAAGACAGATTATCAGATTTATAAAAATCAGATTTGTAAGACAGATTATCAGATTTATAAAATCAGATTTGTAAGACAGATTATAAAAATCAGAACAGATTATATAAAAATTAGATTTTTAAAGCAGCTTATAAAAATCAGGTTAAATTCAGATTTGTAAAATAGGTTATGATATCATATTTGTAAAACAGATCATATAAAAAAATCAGATTTATAAAAAATCAGGTTTATAAAATCGGATTTATAAAACAGATTTGTAAAGCAAATTAATAAATCAGATTAAATACAGAATATTAATATAATTTCAGGTTATATATAAAGAAAACAGAATAAAACCAGAATATAAAATACCTAATCAGGTTATAAAACCAGATTTAACTATAACTAGAATTTTAGTGTAAAACCAGTATATAAAATCAGTATTTAAAATATCAAATCAGAGTTGAAATATAAAACTAATCCTTAAAATATCAACCAAGATTTAGACCATCATTTTAGTAAAAACCAGATTTTTAAAATAAAAACAGAATATAAAACACTAAAATTTAAAGAATGTAGGATTAAAATATATAATCTAGGGTTTAAAGAACTAGACATTCAAATTACATTCAAATTACATTCCTTTAAGGAAGAATAGAAGCTTTGAAGAAGATAGCTTTGAGGAAGAAAGTTTGGTGTGGAATAGAGGAAGGGAAAAGCTCTATTTATAGGTTCGGTGAAGTGACCGTTTGAATTGAATTGAATTTGCGAGTAATGGTAGACGCTATCGACTTGAAGAAGAAGAAGAAAAACTGCTCGGCTGTTACGGATAGATTTCGATTTGGGATTTAAGTTGCAATGGGAATGGTTAAGGTGTATGGCATATACAAGTTAGAGTGTGTGTGTGTGTGTGTGTGTGTGTGTATACTTTGGGTCGAATCGGGTCGAGTCGGGTCGGTTCTAGTTAGAGTTTGGGTCGTCACAGTTCTCACATTTTTTTCTTGTTAAATATTGAGTTTCAAGATCCTTAATTACGGGATTCCAACATACTTTGCTGAATTTTGAAATTTTTGGTGGACTGTATGATTTTATTTTATTTTATTTACTTATTTTTGCTTTGTATGAGCTTAATCAGTGTGTTGACTTGTCATTGAGATTTTTGAAAATTTTGTCAAATTTGACTAATCTAGAGTTTTTAGCGAATTTGAGTAATTTATCAGTAGGATATTTGTTTGAATGAATTTTTTTTCCTAGTTCTTTGTAATATAATTACTTTGGTTGATTGGTTTCGCATGTGCTCATGAAGATCGTAATGAGTTGTTCAAGGTCTTTAAAAAAATCACTTGAGCTCTTAAGATGGAGATATTTAGGGTGCCTTTGGATGTTTCGGTTACATGAGTTAAATTTATTCAATCAAAATTTACTCAACTTTTAAATTTAATCAAATTAAGATTTATATTGCTATCCACATATATCCCATTTGGTGGCACTCTATAAACTATAAATTTTTATTTCAAATTTACATGACTTGTTTGACATTAATTTGACTAGATTATATATTTGGGTAGTTTTGCTCGCCCCCAATGCGTTCTCTGAAAGCGCCCACGTGGGCAACTCCTTAAAAATCATTGATTCCTTAGTATCCGATTATTGAGATCGTGTTTCATCCCGATCTTCTACAAAATGGATCTTGAGATCATGTCACACCTATCACACGGTCAGTTTTTTATTCCACATGTCACAGATCCCAAAAAATTCCCTTTGTGTGCAATGGTACACATCCGCTCAAATGTGATTTTAGGGTCATATTTTGGGGATCTGTGACATGTGGGAAAAAAAAACTGACCGTCTAATAGGTGCGACATGATCTCAAGATCCTTTGTGTGGAAGATCTGGGTGAAACACGATCTCCATCATCTGATACGACGCAATCAATGGTTTTAAAGGGATTCCGATGTAGGTGCTTTCAGAGAATGCGTGACCGCATTTAGAGCTACCCTATATATTTTAGGCAATGGTCAGATCTAATCGGTTGAACAAGATACAATGCTCAACTTTGAACCCCCGGGTAAAAAGGAATCTTGACTTTCACCTTTTTTATTAATTTTTTATTTAGTAGAAAAATGTATCTCAAGAAGAAAAATCACTTGAGAGAATTCATGTGGTGTTGCTGTAAAATTGAGTGCCATGTTTGTGATTCCAAGCTACCTTTTAAGATCATGTTGCCATGGCAACTGATTAGAAATAGGATTTGCCACCACATAGCAGCCTACTCCTGCTTTACTTTGATTAGAAATTGGATTTTCCACATCTTTATTTGTAGATAAAGATCCCTAACCGGTACCTTGAATGTCACAATGGTTAGGATATATTGTTTTTAGTGGGGAGGAGCACCTGCTTTCTCTTACTACATAGCAGGTTCTCTCATGTGCACAAATATCAAAACCTCCTTGACTGAATTGTCATAAAGAGAGAAAAAAAGGTACAAACGAAATAGAAATCTCCGCTTACAAAATCTAAAGAGGAAAAAAAATGGCATCAATGAATCAAACCGCAAGGAAAGGATGAGCAGGAAGGCTCCACATAAGCAACTGGCGGCGAAGGTAGCAAGGAAATCTGCTCTAGAGAGATTGCTCAGGACTTCAAGATAGATCTGTGAGGAGAGATTTGAGCGTTGGAGACAAGATACCTAGAGAGATGCTCGCAGAGAAGAATGGACGAGGGCTACTATTTTTTCTGATAGGAGAAAGAGTCCTTGGCACGCCCGACTTTCTTAAGCAAAGAACATTAAAGTGGGATAAATTTTAGTTAGCTTCGACTAAAATTTATCCCTCTTTAGCTTCGGTAACTTTTAAAATTTAGGTGAATTTAAATTTAATGACTTAAATGCCACCAAACAATACCAAATTCAAAATTGAATTTAACTGACCAAAAAATTCCCTTAAATGTTATTTTGAGGTACTACCAAACGCCTTTAGTATTTTAGTGGATGTGGTATTCTAGGGAATCTAAACTTTGTTTATTTGGTTGTTTGCGTACTTTCAATTTGAGTTTAGATTTTTATTTTTGAGTTTTTAGTATTGAGGTTCATTATGGATTCATTTTTAGGGAATTTGAATTTGTATAATTTATAAGTTCTTCAAGTTTTGACAACTCATGTAATTTAATGGAATATATACTCAATTTTAGTTCGGATTCACGTTTTGTAGGTCTCACTATCAGGAATTTAGATGTTTGCAATTTTGATTAATTTGGGCATGTGCGTCAGGGAGTTTTGATCTCTTTTCATTTCCTTTTCAGTATTATGTTTTAAGATCGTGATTCATAGGATTCCAACAGAATTTGATGGATTTTGAGTTTTTTTTCAAGGAATTTGTTTCTTCTCCTTCCTTCTTTATAGTGGGATAGTTGTTCAAATTTATCTTCATTCACTGGTTAGAACTTAAACTGCTTTAACGATTGATAGTTGTGGAATTTTGGTTGATTTTGCATTTCTACGGAGGTTGAGGTTTTTTTGATAGGATGTTTGTTGTATTTGAGGTTGGATTATAATTTTGAGCATAATCACCAAGTCGGGGTTCAGGAACAAGTCGACAGAGGGAATTTGGAAAATTTCAGCAAAATGAGAAAGCTTGGGAAAAAGTCGGGGAAATATCAGAGAAATTTTTTTTAAAAATTAAGAAAATAAGGTTGAAAGTATGACAAAATTAAAAAATTGAAAAATCCCGACTTACTGAAAAAGTCACAAATTAGTTGCGATTTAACCCGAAATTCCTGATTCTTTTAAAAAGTCACTTTTTGTAAAGAAAAAAAAAGCAATTATTTGTGATTTATTTGGTAAACCAAAAATCATGATTTAATCATGACTTTTTCAAAAAATTGGGCGATTTCGGGGACTGTGATTTTTAGAAATTGAGATTGAGATACATGGAATGCAGCGGATTTGAAGTTTTCTTAAAACTTGAATTTTGCAGTTGGTTATTTACTCAATTTTCTTTAAGCTATAAAATTTTCAGTGTTTATATAGTTTCTTGAATTATTTAATAGTTTAATCATTGACTTAGGAATGGTGGAGGGTATTCTTTTGGTTTCAGAATTTTAACATAGTTTTAATGTAGTTTACTTTCAGAATTTGAGGTTTCTTAGCAACATTTAAGTTGTTTGTTTGATTGTTTAGGGTATGCTTTGATGGTATTTCGTCTTTCAATTTTAGGACACATTAGATTTTCTTTTGATATGGGAATTATGGTTTGAAGAATCAGTGTATAAAATACAACGTCCCAGCCATTTCCATATCGCAAGATTCTGATAGATACGAGTCACACATTTGATTCAAAATTCAGTCTCCATTATTTTTACCTCAATTATAAGTATATAAATTCATGTGTGTCACATCAAAGTTATAAATACAAACACATAATATGGAAGTACATGCAGATTTGTTTTTTTGTCAAATTATTTTCTATTTGTAAATTCTTTTTTTCAACATAAATGTATCTTATGGTATTGGCTGACATAAATCTGATCTGGTTTCTATCAGCCAAATCATATTGGTATAGGAACAGGCCAAGTCAGCTTACCATGCAATGTCTTTGTTCAGAAGTACAGATTCTTTAAATATTGGATTTAGTTTGCATCGTAATCAAAGGTGTGATTTGTTGCATTTCTATTCATTTTGATGGATACAATGTTTTGTTAGAAAACTGTTGCTTTTGTTCAGGTTGTTCAATGGTTTTTATTGTTTTTTTTTTCTTCTCTTTAAAATGTAATTCATTTTCCAGTTTAGAGCACTGGATTTAGATTTTTATGGATAGGAGCTATTATTCAATTGTGTCTGATGGACATTGATGTACTTTCTGTAATGTTTTTTGGGTTTCTATGGTTTATAGAAAAATTTGGAAGGATTTGTATGAATTGTGTCTAACACAGGTTTGCAATGTCAGTTATATATTTAGTAGGAAATGTGATTTGAAGACCTTAAGCAATTGATTTGGATATTTGATCTTTTTGTTGGAAAGTTATGAAAATGTTATATATAAAAATTACTTAAAACAAGTCAATTTGAAAAAATGACCAATTCCATCGTTTGTAACTGGATAGTCCAGCGACTCCCCAAGTCGCTGGGCTATCTAGCGACAACTGTGGGTGAGGTGTATTATTAGGTGTGTAGCCCATGCACCAACTTTAATGCACGTCAAAATTCTACAGATTTGGAACACTTTTTCAATAATTTACTAACGTGGTACACATGACAATAGTTTATAGCTTCAGCCTAAAATTGTGCCACGGAATGATATCAAATGGATGACTACACAGCTTATGAGCAATGGTCCACATTAAGTTATGAAAAGTGCCTTGGTTAGATGGTTAGAAACCTCTAACAAGCATGAATTTTGGGTTAAGTCCCAGCAACATCTTGGCCCTCCATCTCGACATGTGCCACGTCAACCATATTCAGATTTGAAGTAAATATTGCTGAACTCATCCGGCCATATATAATTCGCTGGACTGTCCGAGATTTCCTGGCATTAGTAATTTTTTATGGGTCCAACCAATAGCACTCTCAAATTATGCTGTTGCAATCGATTAACAAATGATGATTTGTATTTTTGGGACCTGTGCCATGTTTTAACAGAATCTAAGCCAGCTGACTTGAAGGCCATGATCTAAAAGATCTTTGGTCCAGAAGATTGGCATGAACACAATATCTATCGTCTGATTCCATGCAGCGAACACTTAATTTACATCAATGGCTTTGATTGCGTTTAATCAGAGGAGAGAGATTGTGTTTCGTCCTTTGCACTACTTATCTTTAGATCATGGCTTTGAAATCAATGGCTCAGATGGTGTTGAAACGTCACTCAAGTCCCCAAAATATAAGTTTTTGTTCTTAAATGAGTTTCAACGGCATAGTTTTCGGTTGCCATAGCTGTAGCTGGACCCTTTTTTCCATAAAGAACCTATTTTAGGTCATTTTCTTTTTCTGAATTTGTCATTTTCATAAATTATAATCCTTTTTAATTATTTTCTCTGTTATTTTTAGCCCACCTCTAGTGGGTTTGCTCTTTACAGTCCTTGAAGCCTTGTCAATATTGTCAAATATCATTACACAAATAAAGCTGCCACTAATCTGCATTCTATGTTTTCTTCTTGCAGAAACACACTGAATCTTGTAATCAAAGAAATCAATCTGAAAACTGAAACCCAAAATCTAAGAGATGGGTTGCTTTACAGTTTTGAAAAGTAAGAAGAAGAAATCTGAGCAGCCCATCTTCACCAAATACACCAATCTCCATGAGACTGCATCAACCACTCTTCCCGAACCTCAAACCCCTAGCCGAGCTCTCCAATCAGCTCCACCAAGTTTCAAAAACAGAGCCAAACCCATCCAACCAGTTAAACGTATAACCAATAGTAGAATCCGAGCATTATCTGCTCCTTCAAGCCTAGACATGGAAGAACAGGATATACCGTCATCAATAGATATTGATGACCATGAAGAATCAAAGGGCCGAGTTGGATTGGCAAAGGATCAAAGGGTTTTGAACCCTCAACCTCTCCCTCTTCCATCACCTCAGAGTACTGCTGCTGTTCTGAAGAGTACGGGAAGTTTCAAGTCTGTAAATGCTAGCAGCCCTGCTTTATTTCCCGGCCCTTTGCCACTGCCTCCATTAGGAGGCCTTAGACACTTCTTGTATGAAGAGATTGTATCTGCTTGCCAACATTTCTCTCCTGACCGGTGCATGTCAGAGGGTCTTTCGTCTAAAATTTACAAAGCTTCATTTGGAGATGATGCGTTAGGTTCCAAGAAATTTGAAGCCACGGTTACTCGCCTTCTTCCTTCACCTCAGGTAACAAATTTCGTGTCTTTTTTCATGTAATCGGGTAATTATCCTTGATTGTATCACTTTTTGCAAGTTTTGCACCTCTTTATCATGTTGGTGCACAAGGACGGAAGTGCATATTTTCATACATATGGTATAAATGGACCATATAGCTCCAAAAGACGCTTGCTTGAACTGTCCTAAACATCCTAGTGATCCACCTATGCATGTTAATGTGGACCATTGCCTATGTTCTCTTTAACTTTGCTAGTTCTAGATCGGATATGCAGGATTGGCTGATCGGTTTGGTTTTGGGTTCTGACCTATTTATGTGTGCCATGTTGTGGTCAGTCCAGATCCTTGGTTAGATGTGCCTGAGTACCATCACTTGTATTCACCTCTAGTACCGTATATTCTGTCCATTCACACAAAATCAACATGCATGTCGTAAATTGACTGTCAAAGGTTATATGGGATCTTCGCTCATTGAAATTATACTATTTCATTGGCACTCACTGGGAAAATAACTATTATTGGATGTGTGTCTTCTGGTAAGGTTTTGATTAGTAATAACAATTTGAGAAAATATCATTTTGGATGTCTTTCAGGGGTATAAGGAATTTGTGAGTGAGCTCGGCATGCTTGCATCCTTGCAACATCCCCAGCTTTGTAAATTACTTGGTTTTCATGCGCGAGAGGGTACTGAACACCGAATGTTGGTTTATGAGAGGCTCTTCCATGGAAGTTTGGACCGCTTGTTATTTGGGAGATCTGACGGGCCTCTCATCGATTGGTGTACACGGATGAAAGTGGCCCTCTGTGCGGCTCAAGGTCTTGCTTTTTTGCATGAGGAAGGACCTTTCCAGGTAATTTGAACATTTCTCCGGTTTTTTGTAATAGTCAACTCAAGTTAAACGTGTCTTCTTAATGGAACATAATTTTCTAATATCTCCATCAATAGAACTTTTCATTATCTTTAGTGATAGTACTTACTAAAAATATTTAACAAGTTTAAGAAAATGAGCATAACTGACAAAATCTCACACTGAACAAGTGCTGCTGTTATATTTCCAGGCTATGTACAATGAGTTCTCAACTGCCAATATTCAGATTGATAAAGATTTTAGCGCAAAACTTTCGGGTTATGGCTGTGTTAGCCACTATCTAGAAGCAGAGATCTCAAATTCTTCTCCTGTAAGTTCTTTAAATTTTGCGTAAACTTTATTGGAGTAGCTATTTATCTATGTTCTGCTCTCAGTGTTGAATTTTAGGGGTGTCAACCTGCTAGGCTCAGGCCAGAGAATCCATTATAAAATGGGCTGGGCCTAGGGAAAAGTGGCAAAATTGTGGGCCCAAGCCTGATACATTGACACTCCTAGTTAGGGCTGTCAACGGGTCTTGTTGGGCCGCATTTTGGCTGCCCAACAGAAAATGGTATATGCACAATCCGTTTCGAAAACCCGACGAGACCTGACCCGCCAAAAACCCCAATAGTTTTCATGCTTTTTTATACAATGTATTGGTCGGGCCGGGTCAACCCGACCTGATTTTTGCTTGATCCGACTGACCTCTTAGCCAACTCGACCCAACCTGACCCGACAGGTCAAGTTTATGTGCCCGACTTGGTAAAAAATCCAGGTTTGGTATCGGGTCAACCCAACCCATTTACAGCCTACTCCTAGAGCATTTTGTCATGTTTCATGCTTATCTGCATGTATGTTATGTTTTCTCGAGTCACTTGGTTCTTCCACGGGGTAGAATCCCAATCACTTACCTTGAGGGAGCAGGTTCAATTCCAGCTTAACCGTTAACAGAAAAAAATTAAATCACTATTTACCTGGTATTAAGTTTGATATCCGATTATGTTTATTTTTAGGAAATCAATGGGACCAAACACTATTCTCATATCTGCATGTCTGCCTCATTGGCTCCCCGATTTGTTAATTACCTGTCTTTCTTTAATCAGGCAACTGCGAATCTTTCAGTGGAGACTTTGGAGAGAGGGCTACTCACCCCCAAGAGTAATGTATATAGCTTTGGTATTGTGCTTCTGGAATTACTCACCGGCCGTAAAAATCTTGACGGCCGCCACCCGAAAGAAGAACGAAACCTGGTCAAATGGACTCGACCTTTTCTCGCCGATGATTGTAGATTATCCCTCATCATGGATCCACGTCTCAAAGGTCGTTTCCCTTCAAAAGCAGCCCGGACAATAGCCGACATTGCCCTTAAATGCCTTCAGAAGGAACCCTCGGAACGACCTACTATGAGAATTATATCAGAATCCCTTAAGAATATACAAGACATGAAGTATTCTTGTCGATTCCCTCTCCAGGAACCGGCAAAGATTGCCAGAAAAACAATGTTTAGGTCCCCGAGTCTCAATGGGATCATCACTCCACCACCCCGATCAAACTTTTCGCCTTCACCGCCATCTAGAATCCGCCCACAGGTTTCTCCTACGAGGCCGCCTTTGATCTCTTCACTTCCTCCTCGATCATGTTCTACTGTTTCGCATGAAGATGATCTGACACATGTTCGACGGAAATCTGCATCTCCGGTGATGCGGAGGCCTGGGGTTGAAGAGTTTTGATTGTTGTTAATATTTATAAATATATTTTTCCATGAGGCTGTACAGGGTGTTGGTAGCAAACACAGTTGGACTGTGAATGGTAACATTAGTAAATGATGAACACAGCGGTTTTAAACGAACAGGTCTCGGCCGTATTTGCGACCAACACCCTGCACTTTCTCCTCCTTTTGTCTCCTTTTTTTGTTGTACGGTGATTTAACCTAATATTATATAGAAGCTAAAAGAATGTGCTTTTTCCCACCCTTCTATCCCTCAGGAATTGGATTGCAAGGAGAGGATGGGGGGTTTGTAGATAACAAAAGAGTATAATTTTCCTTTTTAATGTAATTTGTCTCATCAGGTTCCTCTAAACTGAGTAACTCTTTGGTGAGGTTTTTTTATCAAAAACTGCGACACTTTTATTGTTTGTAATCTCTGTTTTCATATTTTGCCCCTTTGGCTGGACGGCTAGCTGTAGAAGCTCTCCCACTTCACGGTTTTTAAAGGTGTCTCCCTATTATACCTTTTTTGTCCAACATTTAGGTTTTTGTATCAGGGTAATGGCTTCTGACCGCCATTTAAACACCAGAGTGGTGTTTAAATGATCTTATAGTGTTAAAGCTAGACTTTTAATCTGACGCGTGATTATTATTTTGCCTTATGTTGAACATCTGTCATCGGTCCAAATTGTCCAAGTGGCAATTTATCAATCGAACGTGATTCAGTACAGAGAAACATGCCTATTAATGGATGTAAGCCATCTGATTGATGAACTTTAATTTCAACCACTAGAACTGAAAACAATGGTTGATATTAAATTTCACAGATCAGATGGTTTAAAGCTCCCTAAAACAACCTTTTTCTGGCATGTTGCACTTTAATCTATGATCTATCACTTTGATGGTACGGATCACCACAACTTAAACCATTTTGGTGTTTCAGTGAGGAGAGTCGGGCCCTAACTGACCCAGTCAAACGGGAATGGAGGATCTGGCTGTGTGCTTTGTGGACCGTTTATGACCCCCGTAGTGGTATATGGGCTAAACTCTCCGCTCTATGAATACTTAGGCACTGTTGGAGTATTGGTTAGGTCCTTAACAAATGCTTCTTAGAGCCAATCCCAATTTGATCAAGGGAAAGAGCTACCTAGAGGCCCAAAGGGAAGTACCAGTACCAGTGCGGAAGCCACTTTAGAGCCTGGACTTCCTATGCAATATCGCATCGCCTGATCCATATATATCACTTGATTTGATATTGATCCTAAATCTTTGTTTTGTTAGCAATAATTATTTTCCAACAGTAGTGATGAGAAAAATCGTGCACCCTTCATTATTTGAGGATGCTCCGTAGGGGTGGAAAACTATGCAATTGAGAGAGAGAGATGGTGGCTCGGCTAGGAGCTGTCTTATCTTGCAAAGTTTAAAATTATGTGATCATTTTAAAAAAGAGATTTGAAACTATGGGCCCATTTTTTGAAAGGTGAAATTATGAGGGCTGAAATTATAAATTTTCCATAAACAAAAGATTCTAAAACCCAAAATCCTAAAATACAAAGCACAACAGGTAATCTGATTTCATCATCATCCGGGCATATTCCCCTACTAACAACCTCTAAGATTCCCCTAAACCCACGGTTGTCGTCATGTGACATAAACTTAGTCTCTATTACTTTTCTTGAAACAAAAAGGTCAAAAAATAAATATAGAGATTCCTCGTGAGGAAATTATATTTATGTAACAAGTATTTTCAATAAAATTTGCTGAGAACAATGGAGATTGAGATTAGGGTACTTTGATTTACAATACAAAATTATATTTTCTCAATCGGATTTTATCGAGCTTAAATTATTGACTGCTTTGAATCAGACGGTTAGAGATCAGTTATTGTTTCAATCTTTGATATAGTAGATCTTGAGATTACGATCTTACAATCAGACACTCAAATTTTGATTTCACGTGGCACACATCCCAAAAAATGAATATGATCATGAACACATTAAATGTAGTTATTGAATTCCGTTTTGGGATGTGTCTCATGTGGAATCAGAATTTGACCGTTTAATTGTAGGAACATGATCTCAAGATCTAGTGTTACCAAGATTGTAACGAAAAATGATTTGGATCGTCTAATTGAAAGCAGGCAACGTTTTTTATCATGTAAAACCTGGGTTGAGATGGAAGAATCATGAGTTGACAATAAAGGTACACTTTTTATTATTGTAAAAACTTGTAGGTTTTTCATTGATGATTGGGATGTGGTGAAATATTGACATTTTGACTCTTATTTTTCTCCGATAATAGATATCACCAACTTTTCTATCATTGCTGCTTTTTAGTTTTTGGATAGCTTAACTAGCGCCCACACGGAATCTGTTATATATATTAGGATAGTAATATATATTTTTTGTGTTTCAAAATTAAGGATATATTATCATTAATAATTCAATGACAAACTTGTAAAATAATTTAATAGCAAACTTTTAAATAGTTTCTCTCTAAAGTGTTGTTTCAAAATTTTTGATTTATCTTTTTACCGTTAGTTGAAAAGACACAAGTCTGGCGTCTCTTCACTATAATTTTGAAAAGACACAAGTGAATCGACAAGTCTGGCATCTCTTTACCGTAAATCTGAAAAGACACAAATGAATCGATTTTATCTCTTTATAGTTAGAGCAGATCCGGGTTAAAAGACACAACAGAAATAATATCTATTTCTCTTTCCTTCTCATATTTAAATCTTTTGTGTATCAGAAAATTTGTGTGGTAGGTTCTTTATCTAGAAAGTACAATCTAGAAAAGAACATATGGTTCTTGGCAAGACCGAACTCTGTTGTATCCTGAGGACAAATTCGCTGGGAACCTTGTTGCATCTTTGTTTATCCGACGGAGTGGGGGCGTCTATTGTCTTTAAGACAGTGTAGTGAATTATATGCCTCCGAGCTATTTTCAATACCATTTTTATCAACAATTTAAAGACAATAGATTGTTCTAATGGCTCAGAGCATAAAGTTCATGAATCAAGATCTCATCAAACTTGATCGATTTGATGGGTCAAATTTTAAAAGATGACAGTAAAAGGTGTAATTTATCTTGCGACAGTTCAAGATTGCTTACATCTTCAATACACCATGTTCACCAATTTCTGTAGCGGGAATAGCAGAAAGTATGACTAGTGGAGGATCGAATGCTCGACTCAAATGGATGAAAGATGATCTAGATTGTCGGGACCACATCCTCAATGCATTAAGCGATATGTTGTTTAACACTTTCTGTAAGTGCACCTCTAAAGATTTATGAAATTCTTTAGAAAATAAGTATTTAACTGAAGATGCTGGTACAAAGGCTTATTTAGTCTCTAAATATTCAGACTTTAAGATTGTTGAGGATAAACTTATTTTTGAACAAGTTCAAGAAGTATAGTTTATCGTCACTGAGATAGAAGAAAGAACATGAAACTTTTTGAAAGTTTCCAAGTGGGTGTCATTCTTGCAAAGCTTTCATCTAGTTGGAAAGATTATCGAAAATCTATGACCCATAATAAAGATCTTCATACTCTAGATGAAATTTTTAAGGGTCATAAGATTGAAGAAGAGATAAAATTAGAGACAAGAAGGTTGTTATTTCAAAGCATCCTAGGGCTCACTTTGTTGAATCAGTATCTGAAGAGAAGAAGAAGGATAAGAGATTTTCTACTAAAAAGAATTTTTTTAAGAAGAATTTTAAGAAGAACGGTTAGTCTAAGATGAATGAGAAGAAAGGAAATTATTATGTCTGTGAAAAAAGGGGGCACTTTGCAAGAGAGTGCAAATTTCGTAAAAAGTCAAAATCAGAATCTAACATAGTCGAAGATATAGTTGTTACAGTGGTATCAAAAGTCAACATGGTTGAATCTAAAGGCCATTGGTGGGTCGACTCTGGCCCTACTCGACATGTCTCTTTTGACAGGTCTGCCTTCAAGACTTACAAGCATCAAGGAGAAGGGCAACAACTATACATAAGAAATTCATCTATCACTGAGATTGCTGGAATCAGAACAGTGGAGTTAAAATTATCTTCGGGAAAGACTCTCTTGTTGAAGGATGTGCTTCTTACTCTTCAGATTAGGAAAAATCTTATTTTTGCATGACTCTTAGACAAGAATGAGTTTAAATTAGTTCTTCATTCTGGGAAGATAATATTATCTAAGAATGATGTTTTCATTGAAAAGGGTTATGTTGTAAACAATATAATCAAGTTGAATGTTATCAATGAAAATAATTCTTTTGCTTATATCATAAAGTCTTTTGATTTATGGCATGCTAGATTAGGACATATTAATTCTCAAGCGATGAAAAATATGATGAATCTATAATTAGTTCCTAAATTTCTAAATACTAAAGATAAAAAATATCAAATATGTATGCAATCTAAAATAGTGAAAAAGTCACATAATAGTGTTGAAAGAAATACTACTATTTTAGAATTAATTCATTCTGATATTTGTGAATTAAATGGTGTGTTTAACAAATGTTATAAATTCATAAATGATTATTGTAGATATTGTTATATATATTTACTTAGATATAAAGAAGAAGCTTTTAAAGTATTTAAAACTTATAAAACAGAAGTTGAAAATCAGTTAGAAAAATACTTAGAAGTGATAGAGGAGGATAAAATCTTTCATGAGTTCGATGAATTTTGTGAACAATATGAGATTGTTCATGAAGTAATAGCCACTATGTTATTATATTCAGGCTAATGTAAAAATAGAACTTTATTAGAAATGATTAACTCTATGTTATTATATTCAGGCTTACCTATGAATTTATAGGGTGAAGCTATTTATACTGCATGTCATATTTTAAATAGAATATCTTATTTCAAGAATAATATGACTCCATATGAGTTATGAAAAAATAGAAAATCTAACTTAAAATATTTAAGAGTATGGGGTTGCCTAGTCTATGTTAGGAAATCAGATGACAAAATTAAAAAATTAGGATATAAAACTTATAAGTGTGCATTTATTGGATATGCACACAATAGTAAAGCATATCGCTTCTTAAACATAGAAGATAATGTTATATTAGAGTCTATAGAAGCACATTTTTATGAAAACCTATAGCCTAAGGATAATGCTTTAAATTTTAGAAATTCTAACCAATTGAAAATCGAAGATGAAACTTATTTTGATTAAGTCAAAGAAAAAAGACCAGTTGAAAATACTATAGAACAAAGACGTAGTAAAAGAACTAGAAAAGCCTCATATTATAATTTTGGATCAGATTTTTATACCTATGTTTTAGAAGTAGATCCTAAAACTTATAAGAAACCTATAACATCTTTAGATAGTATATTTTGGAAGGAGACAATGGATGATGAAATAGAATCTATTAAAACTAATCATACATGGGAGTTAGTAAATTTACCACCAGGTTCTAAGACTATAGGAAGTAAGTGGGTATTTAAGAAAAAAGTTAAATCAGATGAAAGTTTAGATAAATTTAAAGCTAGATTAGTAGCCAAACGGTTTAGACAAAATGAAGGAGTAGACTATTTTGACATTTTTTTTCCTGTTGCAAGAATGACATCTATTAGACTACTAATAGCTTTAGCATCTATATATAATTTACATATACATCAAATGGATGTAAAAACTGTCTTCTTAAATAGAGATTTAGAAGAAGAAATATATATGGATCAATCTAAAGGATACATAGAATAAGGAAAAACACATATGATATGTAAACTAGTGAAATCACTATATGATTTAAAATAAGCATCAAAATAATGGCATGACAAATTTGATAAGAAAATAAAAGATTTTGGTTTTAAATCAAATGATACCGATAGGTACATATATAGTAAATTTGTATAAAATAGAGGAGTTATTATATCGTTGTATGTAGACGATATGTTGATATTTGGTATACATCTTGATTTAATAATAGAAACTAAAAAATATTTAAAATTAAATTTTGATATGAAAGATATGAGAGAAGTGGATGTTATTCTTGGAGTTAAAATAATAAGAGAAGATAAATGTATCTCTTTATCTCAAGAATATTATGTCGAAAAAGTTTTAAGAAAATTTAATATGTTTGATTGTTCACATTCTCCTACCTCAAGTGATCCAAATAAGAAATTAATAAGATATTCTGGTAGAGTAGAATCTCAATTAGAATATTTTAGAATCATTGAAAGTCTTATGTATTTAATGAAGTATACTAGACCCGATATAACATTTATAGTGGGGGTATTGAGTATATTTACTAGCAGCCCAGGGTTAGAATATTGGGAAGCTATTTGTCGGGTATTGCGATACTTAAAAGGAACTATGAATTATAGTATACAACATATTGACAAACTTGAACTCTTAGAGGGGTTTATTGATGCTACTTTGATTTTTGATTCTTCTGATTCAAAATCTACAAGCGAGTGGATTTTTACTTTGGCAGGAGTAGTATCGTGGGGTCCAAAAAATAAACATGTCTTTCTGACTCAAGTATGGAATTAGAATATATAACATTGTCTGTGCGAGCAAAATAGGCAGAGTGGCTTCGAAGTTTTATTAGACAAATTCCTTTGATTCAACATACATATGCAATTAGTATTTATTGTGATAATAAAGTTATTTTACAGATTTCAGGTAATAAGAAATATAAAGGGAAATCAAAACATATAGACATTCGATATAACATCATTTGGCAGATGTTGAGTGATGGGGTGATCGTGTTGGACTACATACCAACTTCTGAGATGCTTGCGGATTCGCTTACAAAAGCACTACCCATGTTGAAAGCATCGAGGGGGATGAGCCTAAGACCAATATCTTTAAAGACACAGCAGTTGAACCTTAACTTAGTAGAGCTGGAGATCCCAAATCCTAAGTTCAACGAGAAAAGAAATTACTCCGTACCCTTGAAAGTGTACAAAAGTATGTTACCTATTGGTCATCCCTATGGTGTTAAAGTTTGTCCACATATCTTGTAACGTGAGAAGGGTTGAACTCTTAATGATTCTATAGGCATTCATTTGCTAGGGTAATAAAGTAGTTACAAGAGCACCCATGACAGATTCACCTATATGAGTATAGAAGTAAAGCTGCTTCAATAGAGATTCGACTCTCTCTGAGATACTCATGAAATCAGAATTTTAGCGTATGGCTGTAAAGTGCATGCCTTATGTCACTAATGATTTAGGTCATAGTAAGTGTATATATAATTCCGATTTGTTAGACAAATTTTAAGTTCAAAACTATAAGCTACTTAAGGCCCTTACAAATTTTGAGTTGTATGTATTAGTCAAAGGTTTAACCGATCGGTACCTCTAATGATGCTTGGTAATATCGCTCGGATACACAATTTTTTATTATTATTATTTTGAAATAAGTCAGGAAATGTTATATATATTAGGATAGTAATATATATTTTTGGTGTTTCAAAATTAAAGTTATATTATCATTAATAATTTAATGACACACTAGTAAAATAATTCAATGACAAACTTGTAAAATATTTTTTTTCCAGAGTGTCGTTTCAAAAATTTGGATTTATCTTTTTACCGTTAGTTGAAAAGACACAAGTCTAGCGTCTCTTCATCGTAATTCTGAAAAGACATAAGTAAATTGACAAGTATGATATCTCTTTACCATAAATCTGAAAAGACACAAGTGAATCGACTTTATCTCTTTATAATTATCTGAAAAGACACAAATCTCTTCACAATGAAAAAATACAATCTTCTAAGATTTTCTTTATAAATAGAGAGCAGATTCGCTGAAAACCTTGCTGCATCTTCGTTTATCCAACGGAGTGGGAGCGCCTATTGTCTTTAAGACAACGTGTGAATTACGTGCCTCGGAGCTATTTTCAATACCATTTTTATTAACAGAATCTTTCAGGGTACCTATGCACAAAATCATTAATTGCTTAGGATCATATAATAGAGATCCGGTTTCACTCCAATCTTTTATACAAGGAATACTTATTAGACTATCAGGTGTAGATTCCATATGACACATATCCCAAAAAAGAAGCCTTAAAATCACATGACACACATTACGCAAACATGATTTTGGTGCTACATTTTTAGGATATGTGCCACATGGAATCGAAAATTGACTATGATAGGTGCACCATGATCTCAAGATCCCTTCTGTGGAAGACTGGAATGAAATGCGAACATCATCATTTGATCATAAGCAATTAATGATTTTGGGTAAACAAGAACAATGCCCAAAACCATTAAAAAAAAAAAAAGGAGGTTATGCCTATGTGCAAACAAGAAGAAAATATGCTAAGTGCTAACGCCCAATAAGACCTTAGCATAGATCAATGGACATGATGACCAAGGTGGGGTGTTTGATAAACCATATAAACGTGGTGTATTTGATAAACTGTCAAAAACACCAAAAGGGTAACTACCCAGCAGAGTCCACATCTTTCCCCTTTTAGCTGACAAGGTCTAATTTATCTCTTATTATTTAAGAGGGTCCCATACCCTCTATTTTTTCTTAAAAAATGTAGTTATATTATATTTACTTTTAATGAGCAAAAATGCCTTCTAGTTAAGAGCACGTGCACATTTTTTTGAAGTGAGATTGATCAGTCCTATATAAAATCACGACCAATTATTCTCAAACGAGACCACAACGGGTCGGTCTAGTGTAAGATTGCGATCAATCGGTCTTTAATGAGACCACAAGACAGACTGATTGTGATTTCCTGCGAGACCCAATCAGTCTCACTTAAAAGTGAATCCGCACGTGCTTTTAGTTAAAAGACATTTTCCCGATTAGAAATGAACAAACCACATACTCCTTTATTAGAAAAAATGGAGGGTCTTATGTGTTCATTAATAAGCAAAAATTTGGCCCTTATTAGGTAATTATGTAAAAATTTGGGACCTGTCCGATAAATCCCAATAAGAAATTATGCTAACGTCCAATCAGACATATAAGTTGAGCTACCTTTACATGAAACACTGTAAACATTGTGTATTTTATAAATACTGATTAGAATGAGGACACAGAGAAGGAAAGTATTAGTATATAGTTAGTTGTAAGCATAGTCACCAAGTTGGGGTTAAAATTCAGAAAAGCATTTGGGAAAAATTTGGAGGAAAAATCGAAGAGAAAAAAAAAAAAAGATTGAAATTATAAAAAAAATTTGAAAATTTTAGAAAAGCACAAATTTTTGAAAAAATTGGGAATTATTCAAGAATAATTCGTGATTTTTTTTTAAACACATTATTTTTTAAAAAATTCGTGAATAATTTGAGATTAATTCGCTGAACCTTAAATTTGTGAATTATTTTCGATTTTTTTTAAATTTGGCAATCTTTGTAACTATTATGGTTGTAAGTAGGTATGGCTTTCAGCTACTTAGTGAACAGCCCTAAAAATATCGCCTACTTTGGAATACGACATAATAAAATGCCATTTTAGATGATGATTACAAGTTACCAATATATGGGTACCAACTTATTTTCGACTGTTACATACTTTGAATGTACCTATAGAAATAAAAGAGAGCCCGGATCAGCACAAAATATAAATCCCTAGGGTGGCCTAAGGGGAGATTCAAGCTCAAGTCACTGGCTTCTTGAGCACGCCAAACCCATGAGGTTAAAGAAGTCTACTGTTAAATTTCATCGTAAAAGCAGGTGAAGATTACTGTTAACTAATATATATGAATCGGTAATATCTCGGTATCACCCGATACGAGTCGGGCATGGAGATTTTAACATTATATAATTGTCACTTCCTATTGTAATGGCCCAAACCCAAGCCAAATTTAGCTCTAATGAAGAATTCAATCAAATGCATTTATCCATGGATCAAATCCACTTGAAAACAACGCTCTTGTTTCTACCTTCAAAGTAATGATTTGCGATGCTATCCAGGGCAAATTTATCAATTTATTATAAGAAAGGTTGCTTTCTTTTATATATATATATATATATGGAAAGGCCTCCGTACTCCACGCTTCTATGTGGAGTTTCACGTGGCAGCCAACATTTTGTTTCGATGCCACGTGGAGTTCGGGTGCATTGCTTAGATCATCTTTGAAAAAAAATAAATTTGAAAACTTATCTCTACCGTGTGTTTTTTGAACCGTGAAATGTTGACTCATGAAACTCGTCAAACTTTAACTTATGGGTTTTAAAAGTTTTTTTCCATTTCTTTTTTTTTAATATTGATCTATTCCGTCCACTTGTGCTCCATGTGGCACCCAAACAGTGTTTTGGATGTCACGTGGAGCTCCATGTGTATCTTGGAGGACGGTGACCGTCCTCCATTGAAGGACCTAACGGGCTCCCTATATATATATATATATATATATATATAATATATCTGGAATTCATCGATTAATAGACAAATCATATCTTTAGGTACTTAAACTAAAATATAATGGAAGTGCTATTTTTAAAAGGCGGGCGTTACTGCCACACCATTTTATGTAATAGCCACCTCACTTAAGCAAAGTAAAAATCCGTTGACTGTTTTGAATCATATCATGGAGATCATATTTGGTCTCAATCTTCCATACAAATAGATATTGAGATCAAGGGCTTACCATCAGATGGTCAGATGGTGATTCAATGTAGCACACATTCCAAAAAGTGAATGTAAACCACATTTGATGGTACCTGATGATTACATTCACTTTTGAGATATATGCCATGTGTAATCAACATCTGATCATCTGATGGTAAGCTCATCATCTCAATATCTATTTTGTTGAAGATTGAGGCAGTTGTTTTTCCCATCATCTGATTCAAAGCATCATCGTTCTCTACTTTGACTACATGCTGTGGTTGTAACATAAAGTGGTGTGGCAGTAACACCAGCAATTTTAAAATAAAGAATTGAATTAATTATTAAGATAACAACTAGAACAACCGCTTCTCAATGATTATATTATTTCGCATTTATTAGTACTAAGTTGAATCACATCTCTCTATAAAATGGGTATGGGGATTCAAAGCATACAGAGAGATCAAAGAGGGTTAAGTTTTTCTTCCCCTACAAATAATGGGGGAGACTATCTATGACCTTCTCCAACTCTTCTTAGCATCCCAACAAGGATTTTTAGCCGTTATCCTGGTGACCGTTGGAGTCCTTTTTGGCGGGTATTTCAAATTCAAATCATCTTCTTTGGTTAGGAAAAAAACCCCTCCAGGGTCCCTAGGCTTCCCACTCATTGGAGAGACTATAGGGTTTCTAAAGGCCCAGAAGAAGGACAAGACATGGGAATGGATTCAAGATCGGCTTACGAAGCACGGGCCGACGTTTAAGACCTCGCTTATGGGTTGCCCAACTGTGGTCCTTTCCGGCCAAGCTGGTAATCGGTTCATCTTCAGTTCCAACGACGTCCGAAGTAACCAAATATTAACAACGGGTTCGATTCTCGGCAAGCATAGCATCTTTGAGGTTGATGGAAATAAGCATAAACTAATAAGGAATGCCATGCTCACCTTCTTGAAACCAGAGAGCCTGCAGAGATCCGTCGGAAAAATGGATACCGTCGTGAAGCATCAATTGTTACAAGTATGAGCTCTTCGCCTTATTCTAGTTGACCAAAATTACATTTAAAAACGATCTAGATGATCTCAAGGGAAATGGTCAGGTCCAAGAACATATTGCCTGTGACTCGATGTTTTTTTATAAATGTAGAGCAAATTACGGGATTTGGGCCTCATTGGCCTTAATTCTGTTTTGCCAAAATACAAGTCAAATACCTAAATTCTCTTGTATCTAAAATCTAAATTCATTCAATTGACTCCAATCTCGACCCAAAAACTTGAATTGCGCAAGTTCTCCAAATACCTAAATTCATCCCATTCTAATTTTGACCCGCCAAGACGTTTTTTCAAATGTGAGTTTTGCTGCTCTTTGACAATGTTCTTCCATGATCATAACCTGTAGGAATTAGAGGGCAAACATTCTGTACAAGCAGTGCAGCTTATAAAGAGGATCTCATTCAACATAACATGTAGTTTGCTCTTCGCGCTTCCAGACGTAAAAGAAACCGGTTCGTTATTTGAAGAATTTTCTCATGCCTTAAAAGGCATGTGGGCGCTACCTATAAATTTGTCAATGACCGCTTTCGGTCGAGCTATGGAAGCCCGTCGCCAGATTTGCGCATACTTTTCGATGCACATCAAAAGGATGAAGAAGGAGATGGAGGAGGGAAAAGTAAGAGCTCAAGACAATGTGGTCTCTTGCTTCTTAAATTTGAAGGATGAAGACGGCAATAACTTTTCGGAAGAAGTGATCATCGATAACCTTATCACGATGATGGTTGCAAGCCATGACACAAGTTCGATTGTTTTGAGCTTGCTATTCCGACTCTTGGCGAGGGACGACGCTGTTCGCGAGCTTGTTTACCAAGGTCAGCAGTGATAATTTCATAGTTAATTTTCAGTTTTACAAACCTTCATGCTCACAAATTTTCTCTATTTGTTGTAACAAATTTTCACATATACATTTTCATGGAGTCCCCACCTCTTAGCTGCAAGTTTTGAGACTCAACAAATGGATTCACCATGCCTTTTTTGATAACAGGGTATCCGGCCTTGCAGAGCACCCGACTAAGTCCCCGAGAACGTGCAACACTTTCACATCACACGTACCGGTCAGTAGGGACAAATCCTTGCGAGTGGCCAACAAGGGGTGGGATCCCGACTTAGAACCTTTGCTTCTTGAGGCATGGTCTGGGCCACTGCGCCAACACCTGTTGGTATGGATTTACCAGCCTCGGAAGTAATGATAATTCTAAATCCCAACTTCCACCTGTTCACCTAAAATCAATTGGTGGCAGGAAGGGATTCAGATTTGTGCTTAAACTTGTGTTCGTGACTGTAAGTCCACTGTCCGTGATTAGTCACCCACTCGAGTCACTTGGTGACTCGAGTTAGGTGATGATTACTTTATATATATATATATATATATATATATATATATATATATATATATATATATATATATATATATATATATAAAGAGAGAGAGAGAGAGAGAGAGAGAGAGAGAGAGAGAGAGAGAGAGAGAGAGAGTGGTCCATCATCATATGGTCTCAACATCATAATGCATGTAAATTGCTGATATTAGTGACATGTTGAACTTGATAGAGCAAAAGAAGATCCTGATGGAGGGTAGTGGAAAGCTTACATGGAGTGACATGCAAAAGATGAAGTATACATGGAGAGTAGCCCAAGAGCTGATGAGGTTAATTCCCCCAGTATTTGGTAATTTTAAGAAGACAATTGCAGATACTACCTTCGGTGGCTTTGATATCCCCAAAGGATGGCAGGTATGTTATTACTAAGCCCCATTATTTTATCTTTTAGCCATCAAATCACTCCAAAAGATGATTGAGGCTTTATTATTAGTAAACTTTTGATAGGAATTGTTAGGAAAAAAGTGCTTTGTAACCTTGTAGTATTCCACAGGCATAGTGACAAATTTCAGTGAAATTTGGCCAAAATTCATCAAAACAGTCGGACGGAACTTTGGATGAAATTTCGGTCATTTCACCAACATTACTGAATTTCTTTAATTTCTGTGAAGTAACAATTTTTTTTTTATTACTTTTGATTTTTTTTTAAATAATTAATAATATTTGTATAAATACTAAATATAATTCCCAAAAAAATTCTAAAATTTTCTTAATTTTTTCCCAAAATTTATCCGAAATGAACCAAAACGACTTCCTACTGAATCTTGCTGGAAAGGAAATTTGTCACTATGAGAGTCAGTCTTATATTTAAAATATTTTTCGTATATCTGAAATATTTTAGACCCTTTCTTTAACAAAATGAATTCATTACAATTCAACAACAAAAATGCTTAAATAACTTGAAAATATGAATAGGGCAGAAAGAAATGTTATGCCATTCGTCTACCTCACCAAAAGTGTGAAATGCTTGTATAAATTAAAAATGAGCAATTTTCCCGTAAAAGCCAAGAACAAATTAGAAACTCTCTCTCTCTCTCTCTCTCTCTCTCAGGTACACAAAACAACATTGTGAGCTTCTTCACCAATGGTTTATTTTATTATTTTTAAGTTCTTCATGCATAGTTTTTAATCATTATAATTTTATATGTTCCTTCCTACTTTCAATTGTAGAAAAAATTTACTAATTTTTCTCGAGTTTGATATACCTACCTTTCCTAAAATTTGAATTAATTTGGAGATGTAAAAAAAGTTAAAATTCTTGGACTGAACTGTTTTCATGACTTCAGTTCGGGATTGTTAACTATTTTTCGGGGAGCTACGAGAAACAACACCCAAAAAATGTCTGTAGATGTTTAGTCCCACATTGGATAAATTATAGCCTTGTCTCTCCCTTATAATATATCTTGGGCCTTGTCCCTCCCCTCATTGCTGATTAATTTTGAGTTGGATGCACAGATTTATCAATGTCTACATGGTATAACTGGTATAGGTATTCTGGGTGTCAAGTATAACACACATGGACAAGAACATCTTCGAGGATCCGGAAAAGTTCGATCCCTCGCGGTTTGACAACTCTTCAAAATTATACCCTCCCTACACATACATACCCTTTGGTGCAGGGCCGCGAATCTGCCCCGGCATGGAGTTTGCACGTATGGAGATGTTGCTCATCATTCACCACTTGATCACAAATTATAAATGGTCAGAGATGGTACCTAATGAACCGATCGTACGAGATCCCATGCCCTATCCAGCCATGGGCCTACCAATCAAGCTTCATCCTATAAAATCTCTATAGAGGATGTAAACATATAAATTTCACCTCCTTTGCTTATGTTATAGTGTGGCATGATGTGTTTGTATCTTCTCATTTGGAATGGTGTTCTCTATTGTTGTAGAACTCAAAATCTGCGTATTATCTTAAATAAAGGCTTGTTTGGATGAAAGTTTTAGATCCAATTGTAATCATGGTGTCAAGTATCGGCCGATACTGACACTTATTGGTTCAGCCGGGAACCGATACCGATATCAGTCTGATATTTGTATCGGACTGGTATTGGTATCGGTCAATAGTGTTGTGTATCTGCCAATACATATCGCTGATATGCAACAGTTTCGGCCGATACTATTTTTTTCTTTTTCTCTTTCTAATTTTATTCAGAGAAAACAATCAACATCGGTATCGGCCAATATGTATCATTATTGCCCCATGGTGTATCGATTCCAAGGTTGGATTACTACTTGATACCGATATTGATACCGAGTTTCACACCTTGATTAAACGTTGGGTAAATTGCTTGATACCTGCCCTCTTACATGAGTTTTCCACTTCATGCCTCTCATTCTTTTTGTGCACCCTTAATCTTATGTTAGTAAACTTTTTTCAACTATCTACCTCCACATAAAATTAGTTTTAAAATACTAATAATATCTCTTTCAACGTAAAACCTCACTTGTCACTGTCAACAGGTCGGGTTGGGCCAAACCTTTGGCTGGCCAATGGGAAATTGGCAATTTTCCTATCCGACCCGACCAAATGGTGCAGGCGGTCTGGCCCAATCCGACGGGACAAGGGTATATGCCGGTGGTGACCCAACCCTGACCCAATTAAAGCCACCTTATTTTTCTTGATATTATTATATGTGAAATATGGGGTCAGGTCGGATCGGCCCGACCGATTTCTACCCGACTTGACCAGACCTTTTAGTTGACTCGACCCGACCCTACCTTCAGATGCCTCGTCCCTGCTGACCCGACTAGTCAAGTTTAGGTGCCTGACACATAAAAAATCCCGGGTCGGGCAAGTCAGATATTGGGTCGACACGACCCGTTTGACAGCCCTAACTCTACCCTTTCACACGTTCAAAAATCATTTGAAAATTAATTTCTTCTTTGTCAAAGGCTGAGTTCTGTGAACACTCATTCTAAAGTAGTTTTTAGATTTATATTTGCTTTCATTTTCTTTATAAGCTTCATTGGTTTTCATCCATCTACTATTATATATTTATGAGCTTTGTATATTTTTTTTGGTTACATCAGTATAAATTTGCTATCATATGGCTTTCCTCGTTTTCAGATGGCACTCTCGGATCCTGTTGGTGTAATTTGTATTATTTTAGGGAGCTATTAATTGCACACGGATTTTACGTCCTTGCACCGACCGATTTATAACAAAAATACAAGTTTAAATTACAAAGATACCCTCGTAGTTGCATCGCATTCACCTCAAGAAAAATTATAAATGAAGGACAGATTTGTTGAGGACAAAGTGATGTGGCATGACATAATTGATTGTACCAACCTGCATTAATTAGGCTCATCGCACTTGTAGCCAATTGCGTCGCGCCACATCAGCCGCCTGCACTTTATCTCTATAAAATTTGTCCTTCATATAACACTGTCCTCACTTCAATTAGTTTCATGAAAGAGACTCCACCCAACCCTTAATTTCATCTCCCGCGACAGACCCCTTGGGCCGCCTTCAGAATGCCGGTAGCCACGGAAGCACCATGAGCATTTTATGGTTTTTTATCTTCTTTTCTGCTAATTATTCCCTTGCTTCACAATCAACAACTCATTTTCTTACACCTGATTTCATCTCACCTCTATCGAGTTCGTTTGATGGCGGAGATTTCACCAATCCCCTTTCTCTTGGACTCTCATGGCGCTCTTCAATACCGGACGCCTTGCAACAAACATAACACATTATTATTATGTTAGTATTGAATGATAGTCTCACATCACCTGTGGTTGGAAGCCTTGGGCTATATAAACCTAGGGCAAACCTCAAGCCGATTTTGTGAGGTTGAGTTAGATTTATGGGATTCTACATGGCATCAGAGCAGGTACCACAAGGACGTAGAGAGACACTTTACACATGGGGGCGTTAAGTGATAGTCCTACATCGCCTATGGGCTGGAAGCCTTCGGCTGTACATAATCAATCCTCACCTTACAAGCCGATTTATGAGGTTGAATTAGGCCCATGAAATTCGTTGAATTAGGCCCATCAAATTCGTCAACTATGACTAAGTCCCTGATTCTTCTTTAATTCATCTCTGTTTTTTTTATTTATATATACACAATCGCCGTATACGCGCTTGGAAATGATTTCTTCTAAGGTTTGCTTTTGAGTTTTTGAAGTTATGAGTTTAAGGGCACAGACATTAAAGGTGAGAGGACATGTACACCTTTTTTCTCTCCTTGGTACACTTCTTTTGTCTCTCTTTGCTCTTTCTTCTCTCTTTGTTCTTCTCTGGAGAGGACATGTCGTGTGACAATGGTTGATGACAACAAAAAGAAATGAAGAGTGAAACTGATTGATTTTTTCTGATTTGGTCAAATTAATTGCTCGGAAATTGAATAATGGGAGAGGAAGTGTCAAATTTATAAGAGAATAAGAATGCAGAATGGCTAAGTAGAAGATGGAGATCAAAAGAGATGAAGTCTGTCATTTTTATTTTTTAAGTGCAATAACAAAATAAATTTTTTAAATTTTATGGTGCAATCACACAAGATATGTGCAGGAACGATTCTTTACTAATTTGATGCAATCGCTTGAAATGAGTGTACAAGTAATGACTCATTTATTTTATTAGGATATAATTTCCCAATCATGATATATATTGTTGGCACTACAAAAATATGACTATTAGCCGTAGCCAAAAATTGCCGTTATTAATAAAAAATTACTGCTATTCTATTAGTCTTGCCGCTACAAAAAATTGCCACTATTAGTCTTTGCCGCTACAAAAAATTGTCTTAACAACAAGTGCTATTGAAACACCTTATTTTTTGTATTGTGGTTTCATATATATTGGAGATGTATCACAGGTAGTGCTCTTGATGAGCTGGGCACTGCCCGAACCCAGCCGACCCGACTCGGGGTGGGTTTGGGCCTAAAAAGTTTGAGCCTGAATAGAATCGGGCCAAGCCTGGTCCAATTTTCATTTGGGTCGATCGGGTCGCTCAAAGCCCAATCCGGTCTGGACAAGCCTAATTATTTTAAAAGAAAAGGCCGGGCTGACCCGAATCCGGCATAACTCGAACCAAGTTTGGGCCAATTTTGTGCTTAAATAAAAAGTCCGAGCCCGAAAAGGCCTGGGCTGGGTTCGAGCCTAGTTTTTGCAATCGAAAATAATGGGGTCAACCAAAATCCCTACCTGGCCCATTGAAAGCCTTAATCACTTGTGAGGAGAAGCATTATGGCCGCTTTGTGCTGCATAAAGCAATAATGACAATGCAGCACAAAGAGGCCATAATGCAATGACAATGCAGCGATATCACCTAATATTGCCACTTACTTAGCCATATAAGTAGTGACATTGCTTCTAGAGCAATGATATTGTTACTAATTTTTGGTACAAAAGTGGGGAGGTCTTTGTTGTTGTTTATGGTTGATCTTTAGTTGCGCCTCGGATAAATTATAATCTCATTTTTTCCCTTATAATATCTTCGGCCCCTTTATTTATGGTCAATTAGTTTTGAGTTGGATGCACATATTTATCACTTCAATGGAAATTGATTTAACCTTTAATAATTTGAGCTTTGTTTATTATTGTGTTGAGATCTGACGAAACTTTTTCTATAATTAGTACGGATCTTTAACCTAAAACAAAGGAATTGGTCAACTCAATAACATCAATTAAACTGAACCATTCGATTAATTTAAAGATAGTAGCCAATATGATAAGTTAATCACCGAGCGACATAATTTTTAAGTATTTTCTTCTCGACGATAATAAATTTTTGTTAGTTCTCTTTTAAAATATGGAGTTTAAAAATTAGATTAATCTTTATCGTTCAATCAAATAAGTGCAAATATATATTTCAATGGGAGAGATAGGAGACGATTCCTCAATAAGTTTTGTCCATACTACTCATTCTGACCAATTGCACACACGAATCTCCTTTTGTAATAAATGTATCATTTTAACAAGTTCAATAGTCCTCTCGATTGATGACAAGATATTGGAACAATAATATAACTAACTAGAGTGGGATCAATATTTTTTAGTGACAAATCACTTCGCAATGCACTTGAACAATACATGATATCACATAATTTTGTCCTTCGAACCCTAGTCACAAAATCAGGGTTCGATAATAATTCGGCAAAGTTAAAATCTGATAAAATTCGAGAACAATGTGGAAAAAAAAATAATAATAATAATAAAAAAAATAAAAATAAAAATATATATATATATATATATATATATATATATATATATATATATATATATATATATATATATGAAATTTCGTCGATCTGTGAAAAATATTGGGTATTCGATTAATTCTGATTAATCTAGTGATTACACAATAGTACGCCAACAATCACCACAACACAAGAAAATACATGAAAACTTAATCTCTGGGAAAAATCACGGGACCTAAGTCCACAAGTCAAATCCACTATGAAGATGAAGAAAATTACAATGAGTTCGAATGATATACCGACAAATGCGCATGCCCTATCAAACCCCAATGCAAAACCACATCCTTTCTCAGGTCACCTCAATAGCTTCAGATTCGGACGCTTGTCTTTCTCGTTGATGATCACACAACGAATCACCTTGAAACCCACAAGGTTATCTAACACATACCCTAATCTCTAGGGATGAATAACACTCAAAACATTTGAGCAAGATGCGTTAAAATGATGGTAAAGGAGAATAGATCTCTTTGAGTAAAAGTTTTTTTGCATAACCTTCAAAAGGATTCAAAGAGAGACAAGAAATGATCAAGGTTTTGGCTCAAGGGGGAAAAAGCTTTAGTTAGCTTTTCTCAACATAATTTTTTTAAAAATAAGCTTATATTAAAACCTCAAAAACTCAAAAAATCAGAAAAAAGACTAAAAGCACCTTTTGGCAAAAAGCATGTTAACACGTCAAAATGCTGTCCCGAAATCCACGGTGTGCTGTGATAGGTATTACAGCGCGCTGCGTGTGTATAGACAGCACACGTCAGGCAAAAGCACAATCTTGTTTTTATACGATTTTTTCAACTCAGTTTTAAGGGTAGGTCAAAACTAAAGATAGATAACTTTTATCCAATCAAGAAGAACAACACCATCTTGGCACACACAAATCTTAAGGAAATCGACATGGAGTTTGGAGTAGAGCGTGATAAATAGGTTCTTACAATATATATATATATATATATATATATATATATATATATATATATATATATATTTTATGATTTAAATATATATATATGTTTTCTTAATATCCTCTGGTGATGAGGAGCAGAGAAAAAGGGTTCAAAAGGTTTGAGAATTGAGAGAGAGAGAGAGAGAGAGAAGAGGAGCGTTTTAGATACTTTTAACTTATATATATATATATAGGTCTTATCTTAATGAAGGATACGAACCCAAAAATCAAATAGGAAATAATTCTAACTCCAACATGATGTAAAAAAGTACAAGGTCTCGAGTTAAAAATGATCGTATTTGACTACCATATATTGCTAAATGTAATAATCACGAATCTCGAGTAACTGGCCGAGCCATTAAAGTAGCTAAAGTAGTGATGGGTATTATGCAAGTCCTTCGATTCCTAATCCACAGGGAAACTAATAAAAAATATTTATTCATTTACAATCCTCTTCCGATGATTGGATTATTATTCGAATCATTTTGTGACATGAGAAGTCAAATAGGAGAAATATTTGAGATGGCTATGCATAAAGAAGCACCTATTGTGAGATCAGCTAGAAAAAAGAGATGGTAAAAAAGAATTACGAATAACAATTTAGTAGACTGAATAGCCGCTATAGATGGTCAGAGGATGAATAAATGAAAGTATATACACCTACTTCTTATTTTAGTGAAGGCTAAGGACCCAACAACCTCAACCTTACTTATCAGGAAAGAAGGAAATAAAAAGAAAGATAGAAAGAATGGGCTAATCTCTTTAAGTCAAAGTGGTCAAACTTATATTTTTACAAATTTGTGTGCCTATAAATATCTATGCACTTACTTCCTAGCGGTATGAGTCTGATACCGATTTTGGCACCTTGGGTTCATCTACTCTTGACAATTGACCAATTGTTTATTAACTTGTTGATATGATGTCCTGCCACTTTAAGTGGTATTAATTAAAAAAATTGGCACCTTGTTGTCTAGAATAATGGAAGTTAGGTTAGTGCTTGGACTAACCCAAAATCCAAGGTCCGGCGTCGGCTAGTGCTTGGACCTACAACCAAGCCGAGCCCACCTTGACCCACCTAGGCTAAGGCTAGGTTTGGAAATATCAAAGCCCACCTAAGTTTAAGGTTGCCCAGCCCATTCACTAATTGAGCCCCCCCGCCCCCTAATTTTTGAAAAGATAAGGTTCTTGGCTGCCTTTTAGGCCTCACTAAAGCTATAGCACGGGCTACTACTGAAATTTCGGAATAATTAAAGATCTTAACAAATTAAAGATAATTTAGATAATTACAATTCTAATCACATAACACAAGAGATTTTTTACGTGAAAAACCCTATCACAGGTAAAAATTATGGGATCTATCTCAGATCCAAACTAAATAATTCACTATGAATAAAATAACCTTACAGTGATTTGAGAATGATATGCCCTATCACTCTTCTTACAAACAATGATTGCATCTCACGACCATCCGTTCCATAGTGAACATCTTTCGCTTCAAACCTCGAATCACACGAGTTAACTATCTAAACCTTTAGATCTCAATGATAAGAGAGTAATTCTTTGAGAGATAAGACCAATTAGAATGAAGTAAATATATCTCAAAGATCAATGGAAATCCAGTCTCAATTTTTTCATAATAAAGAAAATTTTTGCTCAAGAGATAATTATCCGAAACTGAATTTCACTTTTATGCTGTCGGAGCACAAACGCCTGTGAATCACTCACAGTCGTCCGTGACCACGGATGTCCGTGGGGTCAACCACGATCGTCCGTACACCAGATAGTGACAACAATACGTTCACACCTTTTTACTTGGCAATTAAATACACTTTGGGAGTAATATTAGATTACATTATAATTTTGACAAAATACTTTACAATCTCCCCTTTTGTCACAATCGTGACAAAATTCAATTTACAAGATGAACTCAAAAAAAATAAAAATATACATCGTATTTGCTCTCATCTAAGTCCAATACAAAGATCTAACAAGAAATGCAAGAAATACAACATTATTTACTCTCCCTAAACTATTTGCCAAGTAAACAAATTAACTTTAAAAAATTTCTTTCTATTTATGTCTTCACCTGTTATCTGAAACCATAAAACATTAAGATCAAGTGTAACTAGTATATAAAATTTTCTCTCCATTTTTGTCATAATGTGACAAAGAGAAATGAGAAATTAAATTAGAATTAAAAACAAGAACTCATTTATAAGCAATCATCTACAAAATGTATTTAGATGACTTGGAATATATATAATAAGTTCTTCAACCAACTAACTGCTAAAAACATGACTTAAATTTTCATTACAAACATAGCATCAACATTCACATCCATATATCAAAAACATTTAATAACCATAAACAAACATACAAAATTCTCAACCACATACCTTTAAAAACACACCGCAGTCACTGCGGTGAAAACTTATCATCATGAGGAGGAAACTGTGAACCAGGTGGTGGAGCACACTATCGAAATGGTGCATCATCGCACCAAATCCATCAATCATTGTTGTTTGAAGTGAATTCAACTGTTCCCCATATAGTGTGAAGCCCGTTTGAATGCGGTCGGCGAAGTTATGAATATCCGTTTCAATATGATCAAATCGGTGATCGTATAAATGAGCTTTCGCACCTTGGAAAGGAGGAGGAATCGGAATATCACCCGGACCAACATCTATTGGATCTTCATCATCATCAGAGCTCTCATCAATAAATTCGATATCATCTAAATCAAGCCGAACTCTTTTTCCAATTTTCTTTAATTTTTCAAGTGGAGCCATAGATCTAGTGGTCGCTAAATGTGGTGGAAGCGACATTTGAGATGCTACCACCTTTCCTATGATGATTAGAAAGGGTAGAGACATTTTTGAAGAATCATTGCGCATACGACAAGCAATCATCTAAAAAATGATTGTGGAAATGCATAAAGGACGCCCTATTTCGAGAAGAAACATCAGATAGATCAACTCCCACCGAACTTGATCTTTGTTTCCTGCTCGAGGAGTTAGTGTGGCGAAAAGAACATGTCAGAGCCATTGAAAACAAATTTTTAGAGACGAAAAGTGTAGGGCAATATTAGGAGGATGGTTAGGACGTTCACAAACGAAGTCATAAATTGCAGATGGGTGATGCAGAGTATACACTTCACTTGATTCCACAAGATATCTAAACCCCTCTAAATTTAAAGGAATACTAAGGACATTAGAAATAATAGCAGGAGAATGTTGGATTTTTTTTATCATAAATGTATGATATGAGATAATTCTCGCATCTATCCTCGACAATATTACTTTTTATCAAATTTGCGTAAAAGCAACGTACGATGTTTGTGTATGCGGGGCCAGAAGGAGAGAAAAAAGTAAGCCACCCTCGATCAACACACATGGTGTAAAAATCATGATCCCTAAGAAATTTATCTAGAATAACTCTTTCAACAATTAAAGATCTAGTTGCGAATAAACGATCAAAGCGTTGCTCATTAGCCGGAGTTGGAAATCGTTGCACGATTTGAGATGGTTGTGCCGATCCCGACGCAGAGGTTGATCCGGTATTTTTTCTTGAATTTTTTCTATTTAGAGGCATTTTTTTATGATTATTTTTGTTAAAAAAATAACTTCGGGAAGAAAAGACGGTTAATAGTGAAAAATTTCGGTAAAAAATAATTTTATATTAAAATCCGAACAAGTTTGAGTTAAAATCGCACGGACGTCGGTAAGGAAGTCCACGGACATCCGTGAAGATGAGAATCCACATGAGTACACAGAGAATAGCCGTTGAAAAGTAGCACAAATAAATCTTGGCCGTTGATTTTAAAATACGGACATTTGTGATTAGTAGTTCGTTGACATTAAATGCAGTTAAATAACTGGCAGCAGTTGAACCGTCAGATTGACGGACGTATGTAATACTACACGGACATCCGGAGAAATAAAAATAGTAAGCGTTCAAAAATGCAGACGTCTGTAATGCTGTACGGACGACCGGAGAACTTCGTGCTTAGTAAATCAGTGGAGTTGTGAAATTGCAGACGTCCGTGGAAGTACACGGACGTCCGTGAAAAGTATGCAATTTTGTAATTTGTGGAAGAAAGAAAAAAAATTTTGATATCGATATTCATGCTTAAATGTTATTTAATCAAAGAAATATTTCACAAATTTTGTATTGAACAAATGAAATTTACTAAGATAAAATAGTACATATTAGAATACATGAAATCACAAGGTATGAAGATATAATCAAATTTCACATATACAAATAAATTTTGCTAGCTCAATATGATAACATGTAGTCAAAAAAAATAAATGTAATATTATGATGAGAAATATGTCAAATGCAACAAGGTCAAACTTTATTAAAAAGTTCTATTGTTGTTTTATTTAACAAGATAATACTCAAACCTTATTAAGCTTTCTATTTAACTCATATATCGAACTTTAGAATAATGACTCTCAACTAGACAATTTAGGGCATTAGATGTTCAAACATCCCTACGATTTTACTTGCTCGAGTAAAAAAGGCCACAAGGTTGAGTAAAACACAGAAAAATTGCATAGCATTATGTGCTTTCTAGTCGACCCTTTTAACGAGTGTTAGGCCAATGAATCCCAATCCAGTTGGCTCAGGGTATTGAGTATAAAATATTCCTACGGACTTAATAACTCGAGTCGAAAAGGCATGAGTATGAAATAAGCAATTTTTTAAAAAAATTTGTCATTAATTAATTTTTGAGAGAGTTGCAATGACAGATCTGATTGAGAAGAACATATTTCATTTTGATAACATAAAATAAAAATGAGTTAACAATGATTCAACTTAAATGTAGTGAAATAAGATTAAATGAAAAGCAATTAACATAGATTTCAAGACTTTTGATCATTCATATAAATCCAATGTGAATCAATTTTTAGCAGACAAAATCATAAGATAATTCAAGTGAGTCACAAATTTCTTTCAACAAATAGCACAAGCAAATTATAAAAAATAAATAAATTAAATCAAATGAATATTTACAAAAATATTTACAAGAAATTCAATGGAAGAACTATTCAAGTAAGCATAAACCAATGGATTTTCGAAAAAATTCAAATCGAACAAAATCTAATGATTTTATAAAGAGATCAGCCAATTGAAGTTTAGTGTCTATGTGCTCAAAGATAATGATTGTATCTTCAACCAAATCACATATGAAATGGTGTCTGATATCAATGTGTTTAGTCTTAGAGTGTTGTACAAGATTTTCAGATATAGAAATGACACTTTGGTTATCGCAGAACAAAGTCTAACATCTTGAAAAATCTCGTAATCAGACAATATTTGCTTCATCCAAAGAAGCTGAGTGCACCCGTTTCCAGCAGAAATATATTATGCTTTAGCAGTGGACAATGATACAGATGCTTGTTTTTTACTAAGTCAAGAAACAAGACAGTTCCCTATATAAAAACACCCTCTACTGATGCTTTTATGGTTATTAGAATTTTCAGCCCAATCTGAATCGGAGAAGCTCACTATTTGAGATGTGGTATCGAAAGGATACCACAAATCTAAATCTAAAGTTCCGTTAATGTAATGGAGAACACGTTTAAGAACAATTAAATGTGATTCTTTAGGAGTAGCTTGAAATATAGCACACATACCTATACTAAATGCTATGTCTGGTCTACTTGCTGTTAAATACAGAAGACTATCAATCATACTCCTATAAAGAGTTTCACCAACGGATTTACCAGACATATCTTTTGATAATTTTACTGAAGTGCTTCTTGGTGTACGAGTAGGTTTACTAGATTTCAAACCAAACTTTTTAATCAATTCATTGGCATATTTAGATTGATTAATGAAGATTTCATTTGAACATTGTTTTATTTGAAGACGTAAAAAATAATTCAATTCACCAATCAAACTCATTTCAAATTAAGTTTCATCAAATTTTCAAATTTATGTGCAAACTAATAAAATGTAGATCCAAAAATAATATCGTCAACATAAATTTGAGCAACAATTAAATGAGATGATTCTTCTTCTAAAAATAAAGTTTTATCAACACTCTCACATTTGAAGCCATTATTAATAAAATATTTTGTTAACCTTTCATACCAGGCATGTGGTGCCTGCTTTAAACCATAGAAGGCCTTTTTTATCCTGAACACATCAGGAGGTCGATGTGGATCTTTAAACTCTTTAGGTTGTTTCACATATACCTCTTCAGAAAGAAAATCATTCAAAAAGGCACTATTGACATCCATTTGATATAGTTTGGACTTTAAATGACAAGCCATAGCCAAAATGATACGAATTGACTCAAGTCTAGCCAGGCCACATGTGCAAACGTTTCATGAAAATCAATGCCATCAACCTGTGTATATCCTTGGGCAACTAGTCGAGCCTTGTTTATCACAATTGTACCTTCTTCATTAGTTTTATTTTTAAAAATCAATTTTGTTCTAATTATTCTAATGTTAGAAGGACGAGAAACCAATTCTCATACATCATTTCTTTTAAATTGAGTGAGTTCTTCTTGCATAGCCATTACCTAGTGTTCATCAAGAAGAGCCTCTTTTACATTTTTAGGTCCAATGGAAGATGTATAACACAGATGACATAAGAGATTCGAAAGATTTTTGAATTTATGTCTAATCATCATTTTGGTAGTGGCATCACCAATGATGGCACTTGAAGGGTGACTTTTCATGTCACGAGCATAAGTAGGTCTATTTGTAGACCGAGATTTAGAAACAAGTTGCTCAATTTCATCTTCATCAGCATGTTGTATACTATTTGAAGGTGTAGGATGAGATGAAACAAGTTCAGAAGAGATAGAATTGTTCTCTATTCTAACTTTTTCGCGTGGAATAGGAAAAGTTTGAGTATCATCATCTTTATCTTGATAAATTGATGATGTAGAAGAGAAATCTTTTATAATAACATTTATTGATTCCATGACAGTTAGAGTTCTTAAATTAAAAACTCTGTAGGCCCGGCTGTTTAATGAATAACCAATAAAAATACCATTATCAATTTTTGAATCAAATTTACCAATGGATTCTCTATCCCTTAGTATATGACATATGCTACCAAAAACTCGAAAATAGCTAACTTTAGTCTTTTTCCTATACCATATTTCATAGGGAGTAGTAGTCGTGTTAGGTCTAAGGTAAACACAATTTGATATATAACAAGCAATACTCATAGCCTCAGCCCCCAAATATTTAGCTACATTAGTTGAGTTGATCATAACACTGGCCATTTCTTGAAGAATGCAATTTTTTCTCTCAACTACACCATTTTGTTGAGGTGTGTGAGGAGACAAGAACTCATGTTTGATTCCACTAGAAGAATAAAATTGAGAAAATGATACATTTTCAAATTCTCTTCCACGATCACTACGGATTCGGACAATAAACAAGTCTTTTTCAATTCAAGTTCTTTTAACAATAATTATAAATTCATCAAAGTCTTGAGATTTTTCTCTTAAAAAAGCAATCCATGTGTATCTAGAAAAATCATCGACCAACACAAGAACATATTTCTTTCTTCCTAAACTACTTGTTCTCATAGGACCAACAAGATCAAAATGCAGTAACTCTAGGATCCTAGAAGAAGTAGGGACATTTACTTTCTTGTGAGGAACACGTGTCTGTTTCCCCATTTGACAAGCACCACAGATAGACCCATCAAGTTTACCCAATTTTGGTAATCCTCTAACAAGTTGGTCAGAAGCCAATTTATACAGATCATTTTTATTCATATGACCAAGCCTTTGATGCCATAGTTCAAGTTCATTAGTTCTAGTTGCAAAGCAAGTGGTCTTGAAGGGATCTGTGAATGTGTAACAGTTATTAGATGATCTAGTCCCTTCAAGCACAACATCTCCAATAGAGTTTATAACAGTGCACAATTTTTTTGAAGAAATAATATTTATTCAATCATCACATAAATGACTAATACTGATAAGATTAGCCTTAAGTCCTTCAACATACAGAACCTTAAGTCCTTCAACATGCAGAACCTCTTTTAATTGAGGACAATTAGGAGCATTCACAGTACCTTTTTCTGTAATTTTATAGGAGCTCCCATTTTCAAAAGTAATATTTCCTTCAGAACAAGAATTAAGATGAGAAAAGAATGATTTTTTACCAGTCATATGACGAGAACAACCACTATTAAGGAACCACCTTGATGATTCACTAGTTTTAAGAGAAATATTTGCAACTTGAGCTAATAAGTCAGATTTTCTGACTCAAACACGTTTATATTTAGGTTTCATAGGTTGTTGATTTAATTGTTTCTGAACATTGTTAGTTTGAACTAGAGGAATGAGTTGAGTTTTATGATAAACACTTTTATGATTATTCCATTGTCTAAATTTAAGACTAGAATAAGAAAAGTTTTCAAATGAAAATGGGCAGTACACATAAGTGTGTCCTTTCCAATCACAAGTATAACAAATTGAAACTTTTCTTCCAGATGTTAAGTGACCAGTTGATTTAGTATTTCTCAAGTTAGTTTTAGAAATTACTTGAATTACTTTTGTTGCTTTAACAAATTTTGGTGCATTACTTGTTTCTGGTTTAGGTTTTTGATTAGAAACATAATTGTATCAAATACTAGACTTATCAGTAGTTCGTTAACTAGTTTTTTAAAAAAATTTAAATTTTTCATTAGCATTACAAAACATAGAATGTTTGTTATTAATGGAACTTAGTTCACTTTTTAAATTTTCATTGATGAAAGTTAGTGATTTAACTTTATTTTCTTGTTCCACAAATTCAGAGTTTAAAAATTTTACTTTGTTCTCAAAAGATGCAAAAGAATTTTGAAGAGAGATTTTGTCTTGAATGTAAGTTTTAATTTGTAGGTTAGGATTAATTATTGTATTTTTCAACTTACAATTTTTCTTTGATCAATTTTGATTTTTCTTTAGTGAGTTCTAAGGATTCCCTATACAATTCACTGTAGGCATTATTTATGTCAAGAACTTCACTATCATTTTCAGAAATAATAGATATAGAACTAACAGAGTCCGTTTCATTGATAAAAGTACTTTTAGATTATAGAGTATCCGACTCAACAATCGAAGCCATAAAGGCTCTAAAGCCATGTGAGGCTTGAACAGAATCATCAGAAGATGACTCATAATGTGTTTCAGACTCATTTGTGGCAGTTAAAGCTTTTGACTTACCTTTATCATTTTTTCGATTTGGACATTCTACAGTAAAGTGTCCATAACCACGACATTTAAAGCATTATATTTTAGAAGAGTCTTTCTAAGGTTCCTTTTCAAAGGATTTAAATTGAAAATTTCTTGATTTCTCATTTCTTTGACAAGGTTGTTTCTTATTTTTATAAAACTTCTTAAATTTTTTAACAAATAGTGCAAGTTCTTTTGATTGATCAGAATCACTGTTAGATTGAGACTCATCCTTAGATGATTTGAAAGCGACACTTTTACTACCATGAGTATCTTTACTACCATGAGTATCTTATATTTCATACTCATAAGTTTGTAAGGAACCAACAAATTCATCCAAATTTAAGTTATCAATATCTTTGGATTCAACAATAGCATTGACCTTAGATCTGAATCTTTTAGGTAAAGATTTTAAGATCTTTCTAACAATTTTTGCATTAGAAATTGGTTCACCCAGATTAAAAGAGCCGTTAACAATATCATTCAGGCGAATATAAAATTCAAAAAAAATTTCATCCTCTTCCATATGAAGATTTTAAAATTGGGAAGTAAGCATCTGAAGTTTTGAAATCTTCACTTATGGGGTCCCTTCATATGTAGTTTCAAGAATTTTTCATGCATCCTTAACAATAGTGCAAATGCTGATCCGGCGAAATTCAGAAGCAGTCACTGCTCCAAATAACTCATTAAGAGCCTTAGAATTATAACCAAGATTATCATACTCTTGATCAGTCTACAATGATCTAGGTTTAATTGTGATATTAGGTATATTATCGATTACGGAGATCGTGGTAGGTGGCGACCATCCATCCTCAATAGCATACAATATCTGTGGATCGATAGAACTTAAAAAAGCTCTCATCCTTGCCTTCCAATAAGGATAATTAGAGTCATCGAATAAAGGTGGTCTAGCAGTAGAAGCACTTACTCCTGGAAGATCAAGATATCCCGAATTAATCATTACACTAAATTCGTAAGAATTAACCAAGTGTCCTAGCTTTGATACCAATTAAAATTTTGGAAAAATTAAAGATCTTAACAAATTAAAGATAATTTAGATAATTAAAAATCCAATCACATAACACAAGAGATTTTTTACGTGAAAAACCTTATCACAGGTAAAAATCACGGGATCTTTCTCAGATCCAAACTAAATAATTCACTATGAACAAAATAACCTTACAGTGATTTGAGAATGATATGCCCTATTACTCTTCTCACAAACAATAACCGCATCCCACGGCCTTCCGTTCCATAGTGAACATTTTTCGCTTCAAACCTCGAATCACACGAGTTAACTCTCTAAACCTTTAGATCTCAATGATAAGAGAACAATTCTTTGAGAGATAAGACCAATTAGAATGGAGTAAATGTATCTCAAAGATCAATGGAAATCCAGTCTCAGTTTTTTCATAATAGAGAAAAATTTCGCTTAATAGATAACTACCCGAAACTGAATTTCCCTTTTATGTTGTCGAGGTACGGACGTCCGTACACCAGATAGTGACACAGTACGTTCACACCTTTTTACTTGGCAATTAAACACACTTTGGGAGCAATATTAGATTACATCATGATTTTTACAAGATACCTAACAACTACTTAATTAAAAAAAGTTGCCCTCCTTTTAATTTTGAGCTAGAATTACATACGTTTCTAATCGCAGATGATCGTAGCACTCAAGTTACTTTTGGTGGTTTTTGACATAGGGAGTCTTATCATGTGTTTCATGTGATTTGACGCCTATGATCTCAAGATTTATTTTATAAAAATTGGAATGAAATTAAGCGAACTCCATCATTTGATTTAATGCTATGTTGAATTTATGTGGCAGCCACTAAGTTTAGTTCATCTTTGACGGCGTTAATTAATTTTTTACAGCCCTCCTGTTCTACCCCAAAGATTTTGGCTTTTCCTGATTTTAGGTCAATTTTCTAAACCTACCTAACTAGTTTTCAGTTTCGATCACTCAAAACCAAAACCGAAACCGAACCGATTGGGGATCGGTTTCAGTTCTCAGTTCAAAACTTGCATCACTAGTCCTAACCAAAATAATGAGTAAATTTCAAAGAAATATACTTTCTTGATTCAATTATTAAAAGGAACAAAATATAATATATATTATGGATCAAAAGTATTAGTTAAGCATATATGTAACGATAGGGTAATTTCATTCCTCTTGAGGACCCTAGTAGGGCATCATGTGATGATGGTTAGCAGGAGAATGCGAGGAGTTTGCTACAAAAGAAGGTTGGGGGCTTCGACTAACGTGCGCCCTTGTGGCATTTCCTCCTGGCGTCGCTGGGCTTCTGGACCTCGACACCATGCCACTTCTCCCATACAGAGATCTCTCGCCGCTCTTCCTTGGTCCCTTCTCTGCCCACTTAAGCTCTTGCTGCTTCACCACACTCCGATACCCTGCACAACACCCTATTTTCCCTGCCCTACTGATGTACCTGTCAACAATTTGCACCATCTTACATCACATAAGATAATATATTATGTTAATAAACTCTAATGAGCTAATTCATCATTTTTTTTTCTTCTTTTTCTTACTATATATAACTTAGCTTATCCCAAGCTTACGCTTGGACTAATCCCGAAGGGATGCCCTCGCCCCCACTGTGCTACACATATTTCAATGATTATGCACCTTCCAAGGCATCTTGTTATCGCAAAAGAAGAGTCGTTACTCAAACTCATGAAGGAATTAACTTTCCACTTCACTAACTCCTAGGATTTTAAAAGTATTGGTTAGGTATGAGAGCCAGCACCAGTCTCGAGTTTGAGCCACAGAAGGAGTGACTCGGGAAAAGTCTACCTAAGGCCCCATAGAAGCGTACCAGAGTGAAAGTTGCCACCAAGTGGGTAGTCGTGGAGTTTCAGAATGGCGACTTGAAGAAAAGGCTACTTGGGACCCTAAAAGGGATGCTAGAGTGAGAGCCTCCATAGAATGGATTACCGTGAAAGTCGGCTGCAGAGTTGGTGGTGTCATACGACCCCAAAGTAAAATGAGTTTACCTTCCCGTTCCACTAATACTGAAGCATTTTTGGAATATTAGTTAGGACCTTAACATCATCATTATCATAATTTCATCCCATTAGCGTTAAGCGTTTTTTCATAATTACTGACTGATAGTACACACCCACATGGATCAAAATCTTGGCCGAGACCGAAAAATCATAAAAACCGCCCCCCCTCTAAAACTGTGTAATATTATCGGCCGATAATTTGAAAATTTAAATTTCTGGCCGATAATTTGAAATTATCGGCCGATAATTTCCGGAATATGCAGTCTCGCCCCTTTTTAGAATTTTAGAATTTTGAAAATTTTTGAAGGGTTTTAAAACCCAATTTTTGTAAAAAAAAATCCCATTTATATTTTTTCTTTGGCATAAAACCCATGAAAAAAAAAAAAAAAAGCAGAAGAAGAAGAACAGCTTTTTTTAAGGGTTTTTAATTTTGTAAAATAGGGTTTAAACCCAGTTTTTACAAAAAAAAAAAAAATAATAAAAAAAAAATCATTTGTTTTCCTTTCTTTTTTTAATAGGGTTTAAACCCAATATTTGCAAAATAAAAAACCCATTTTTTTTTCCTTTCTTCTCTCAATCTCTCCTCCATTTTTTTTACCTTGTTACCCTTAAAAAAAAAAAAAAGGGACATACCTATTTTACACTTTCTCGGCTACCTTTCTTCATTCTTCTTTTCCTCGATATATATATATATATATATTTTTTCAAAGCTTGCATGTAGGTTTAGACGAGAGAGAGAGGAGAGAGAGGAGAGAGAGACAGAGAGAGAGAGGATGGGTTTGATACAATACATTTATATGCACATGTTTTTTAAGTGATTGCACCAAGATAAAAGAAAGACTTTTTATTTTAAGGGCATGTGACATGTGCAAATGCAATCTAGACCGTATGATACAAAGTTCATTATCTATAGATCCTTTGTAGATAAGATTGGAGCAAAATACAATTTACGTCTGTTTTAATAGCCTTTGATTATATTTAATCACATGATGAAGATTATATTTTGTGCCAATCTTGTCCACTAAGGATCTATAGATCATGAACTTTAGATCAGACGGCCCAGATTGTGTTTTCAAATTACCGTTTGATATCAAATTATCGTATGATATAATAGCCTTTGACTATATTTAATCACATGATGAAGTTTATATTTGGTGTCAATCTTGTCCACTAAGGATCTATAGATCATGAAATTTAGATCAGACGGCCCACATTGCGTTTTCATGTATTACATGTCCCTAAAATACAAACTCTTTTTTTAACCTTGGTGTATCACTTAAAAAGCAAGTGCAAGTACATATGATCTTGAAATTCCGTTTTCCGAAATTTATCGAAAATTATCAAAATTTTGACCAATTTACGGTTCGTGTCATGAACGAAATCAAAACCTAAATTAATATTTTGATCCATGGTATATATCTGCTCTAATAATGTTAAATAGCTTAAAAAAAACTAAGAAAGTAAAATTCGGCAAAGTTCGGTAAAGTTCGGAGTATATTTTAAAAAATACTCGAAATTTATCGAAATTTTGATCGAAATTTCCGAAATTTTGACCAATTTACGGTTTGGGTCCTGACCGAAACTGAAATCGAAACCGAGATTTTGATCCATGCACACCCATAGTCATAATGCATTACATATACAATAGTAGTCGTGTCCAATTGTCAAATCAGTTCCAGGTTGAACGGTTCTTCTTGCCTGACGAATCGGGTCAGGTCTAAGATCGGGTCCTACTGTAAATCGATGACCCATTTCGGGTTTGGGTCGGGTTAGGGATAGAATAATCAAAGCAAAATCTATTCATAAGAGGTTCAGAATGTATGTGCAACTTAAACATATAGGGTAGAAGAAGCCCCTCTTCCGCCCCACATGCATTGACTGCCTTTAAATTAGATGAAATGGAGGTTGCTCTTTGAAATATGAAAAACAACTATTTTTAAAAAAGCATGATTTTTCATGCTTTTCTAAAGAGGGATATTTTTCATGTTTCAAAGAGTAACCTCCCCTTTTTTCTTCCCAAAAATCCTTCTCTATAAATTTTTTAACTCTCTCTCTCTCTCTCTCTCTCTCTCTCTCTCTATATATATATATATATATATATATATATATACAAGTCCGAAAGTGGTTGACAGGTTCAGTCTAGGGATGCAATTATGCAAATTCAGTATACGGAACAGAGCCAAAACCGATTTTTTCGGCTTTCGGGTCGGTTCACTATAAATCGAAATCGATATATTTTTGTTTTTTCAGTTGGTTTTGGTTTTTTTTTTTGTTATTATATATATTTTTTTATTTTCTCATCCTACCATTTCGGTTTTTTCCACTCAAAATCGAAACTGAACGGAACTAGAGTTGGTTCAATTTGGATTGGTCCGAATTGGTTTTCGGGCCGGTTCATTTTGCACTGTTTTCAATTTCGGGTTTCGGGTTAAAGCTTGCATCCATAGTCGGGTCTAAATCTGAAATGCAATTAGATTAGACTAGCAGGTTGGGTTCTAGTTAATAGTTCTAGGTCAGGAAATTTTTAAAAGGCAGGGATTAATTCGGTTTAGGTCAAGATTTAAAGGTTACAAGTCAGGTCACATAGATCAGGTTTAGGTTTACTCTAAACTCATTCCCAACTTGACCCATTCACACCCTTAAATAAGGGCTATAATTTGCTAGTTGTTTTATTAGGTAATATACTTAAATTTTTTTAAAACACCAACAAATATATTAAAAAGTGCCCTTTTCAAACCCATTGTCCCCATATGCCTATATGGGCAAAAGCCCTACCTTTCAGGGCCGGGTCTACCACTGAGTCACGGCCCAGCCCGGTCCATTGAGAGCACTACTGACTGAGACCCATTCGTTAGCATATTATCAAAGTCTCCATCATCAACTTGTAGCCTGTTTCTTATTCTTGTCCATAACTGTTGTAGTTGTGGAGGTCTTCGCGATGGCTAGTTCTTGTGATGCATTGAATTCTTTAATGTTTTAAAGAAAAGCTCTTATTGAATTCTCTAACATTGTTAATCTATCACAATGTCAGATATTGATTCCATTTGGCACACATTTCCAAAAGTGACTTTGATTATGAGTGTATCATAATTCTCGGATCACTTTTGGGGATATGTTCTAAATGGAACCAACATCTGATCGTGTGATAGGTGGTCATGATCTCAAAATCTATTGTGTGGAAGATTGGGACAAAAAATAGATTCCCATGTCTAAGTCAATGCAGTCAACGGTTTTAGCAGTGGAAACTTCTGGTATGAATGTAAAATCTTCAGCTATAAATAGTAGTACACGTAATTTTTTCAAATGTCACTACAAAATACAAGACTATTAGCGGCAGCCGAAAATTGCCGCTATTAACAAAAAACTGCCACTAATGCCCTTGCCGCTAATAGTCTTTAATAGTTTTTTGTTAATAGCAGCAATTTTTTGCTTCAAAAAACTACCGCTAATAATCTATTTTTTTGTAGTGTGTTTGATTAAATCAACTATGAGGGGTAGTTCAATTGGTCAGGCCTTGGGTTAGCTCCCCAATGGTCACCAGTTCAAGTCCCCTCGGGACGACTAGAGTATTACCCAGTCATTAGCTCTAAGGCCCTGTGGGATTAGTCGAGGTGCGCGCAAGCTGGCCCGAACACCCTCGGATATCAAAAAATAAAAAAAGTGTTTGATTAAATCTCCATTTGCAGGTCAGGTTCAGGGTCATAAATGTTATTTATGAGCGTATGACTAACATGATATCAACTCTAAAGCTTCTAATAAAAGTAAAAACTACTAAAGACTAATATTATTTGCAATCAAAGATTCTTTCTTTGCAACTCCCGTCTGCACATGTGAAAAACATTGACAGCTTTGAATCAGATGATGGAGATCATTTTTTGTCGCAATCTTTTACCAATGGAGCTTGAGACCATGGGCATACCATAAGACAAATTTTGTTTCCACGTGGCACATATTTTGAAAAGTGAACATGATCATAAGCGTACCATCAAGCTTGATTCCCAAGTCACTTGTTGGGATGTGTGTCATATGGAATCAACATCTGCCCCTATGATGGTAGACCCATCATGCCAAGACCTGTTTCGTGAAAAATTGGGATGAAAAACTATTTACATCATTAGATTTAATGCAATTAATGATTTTCACAAGTAAAAATTCTGATTGTAAAAAAAGAATATGTTGTTGCAAATAAAGGTACTAATTAATAAATTACCTTTGGCTAAATCTTCTACCCAAGCACTGTATGCACTTTCTACCTTCGGTCAATTCTCCCATTCCCATGCTTACACACTGCCTACAGTAAACTCTTCCACATACCTGCAAAGCACAACATTAAAATATAATAATTAATGAGTATTACCTATAAAAATGGAATTTTAGAGATGAATTTAAAAGTATTAATAATAAATCACTTTAATGGAGGTCAAGATTTTTTATTTTTTAATAATCGAAAGACATAAAAATTCATCATCTTCACTAAATGATTTGAATATATTTTCATGAATTATCATATAAGGTAGGGGACACGATAATTCTAGTTGGAGAAAATAAATGAATCCATATTGATTAAACTATTATAATAGCTTTTGGAAGTAAGAGATTTAGCGAAAGAGCTCATATATGATAGCCAAGCCGTGTTCCAAATGGTGATTTGGAGTGGGTCACTTATTTTTTTCAAAGGACGCTCTATTTTCATCACAGTGTATCATGCGATTTGAAGATTGAGCCGGAAAATCATTTCTATCATCTGATTCAAACTAGTCAAATGTGTTTAAAATGAATGGCTAACACTGATTTTAGAGATGTATATGATATCCGTTATTTTAAAAGTGTTTGACCGATTTTAATTAAACAATAGAGATTTGAATTATGCAATAGAGATGCTTTTTTCAATACAATCTTCAACCCCTTTTTTTAATAGGTAAGCTGGGATTAAACCAGCCACCTAGAGGTTGCAATTTTATCAATCTTCCATTAGACTATAGAGGTCAATTTCATCCCAGCCCTTCTTCGTAAACTTGATGAAGTCATGTGTCCCAATTCAGTGACCTATTCCAAATCACCATTTTGAACGGGTTAGTTACCTTATACACAGTATTATTAAACTTAAGATGTTGTTATTAAAAAAAAAACTCATTTATTAATTTAATACATTTTAGCAAAATAAGTAATTAACATTTTACAAACATTTGTAACTTATGCCAAAACATTTTGCAATTGCTGTTATTTTAGAATTTTTTTATCGCGCATCCAAACAACATGTACCTCTATATTATTGACTTTTCTAAAACTAGACTAAGAAAAAAAAAAAAAGAGGAGGAAAACGGCTTCACCAGACATCGATGGCGAAAAATGTAGATGTACATGCTGCAAATGGTGCAAATATTGGTATGGGGAATTCCCGGGCGCCTTCTCCCTCCTCGCTCATTGTATGGAGTCCGAGAAATGTTGCTCATGGCGCTAACATCGTCATAAACTAAGCTACTCTCCACCATATTTCTCATCCCCTTGTTCCTTCTCGAGCTGTTTGGGGTTGTGTTGTCTCGATGGATTTCTGTTTCAACATGCCGCTGAGTTCGGATTGCCTGCAAGCCGTTATTGAAATCAAGGCTTGGCAATTTGCTAAATTCTGACCTTCCCTTTAAGTCTATTGAACCGTTTTCCTGAATGGGTTCTATGCTAATTACTTTTCTTTCTGCCACTCCATTTTGTTGTATGTTGGCTAGATCTTTGAACGTAAGATTTACAGAATCGTCTGGTACCCCAAGATAAAGCTCCTCGAGCTCTTTTCGTGCCTTCGCTAATGTTGCCACATCTCCCATTTCGGAAGAGAGAGAGAGAGAGAGAGAGAGAGAGAGAGAGAGAGAGAGAGAGAGAGAGAGTATTAGTGTTCTTGAACAGGAGAGGTCAAATTGTTTAAATTATAGAGGGAAATTTCACAAAATGTCAAGATTACAGGCCGGTCTAGGGGAAGCCAATTCCTTAATTTTGTATTAAGGAAGATGGGAGGAAGGAAAGAGACATTGGAAACTCGAATAGTGACAATAGAGATACCCTTGCATATTAAGTTAATAGTTCTTATGCCCTTAAATGCCCCTCCAAGTATAGGGCATTTTTATTTTCAAAGTTCCATTTTTGACCACTTAGCTAAAATATATGGCTTGAAGGTTCCTCCCTTAGACCACCATGTAGAGAAAATTATTACTGTTTAGTTTCCATGGTTTGACTGTATATCTGATTAACCCAAATTGCTTGGTTGAATGCATGATAATATGATACAGTTACTTTACATGTAAAATCTCTTACAAGTAAACTGTTGTCATGTAAAATGTGTTTTACACCCTTTAGAGAGTAAAATCTCACCAAGGGCTACGCTCCCCAAGGTCGGGAGTTTGAAACCTTGAATACGAACTCCTCTTCTTCGATAGCAGAAAGCCCCTACTCGTTGCATGGTGGGGAAAAAGCATCCCTTAGAGATTAGTCCAAACGTAAGCTTAATTTATCTGAAGTTAGTGAAAAAAAAAAAAAGAAGCTTTCACGGATTTTGAAACTTTTGAAAACCGTAAAAGCACATTTTATCTTCCAACATTTTAGGAAAAACATGCTTTCACGATTTTCAGAAGTTCTAAAATCCGTGAAAGCACTGTTTTTCTAAAACATTTAAAATCGGATTTTTTTGTTAAAAAGTTTGTTTTTGAGCCATGTTTCTCTAATTACCCCTTTAATTATTTTAATGGTATTTATTAAACAGGTGGGCGCCATTATAGTATTGAATTCGACCGGCCGTTGATTCTCAGTTAAGCATGGCCGGCACGGATTCCAAGTGGACAAACGCCCCGAGACACCAAACAAAGCATCAAACTTATTATAATACTACTATGCTCCATCATCTAATCACAAAACTTTGAAATGCACGGACAATTTTAGGATTTGTTACAGGGGTAATTACAAATATACCATCCCTTAATATTGTGACTAAGCTTGGGAAAACTACCATAATGCCTTCAAAATTTTTGAAACGACCAAGATGCCCAAAAGTAATGTAAGGGCATGTTTGGTTTGGTCATGCCGAAAAGGGGATTTTACGAGTAAAATCAACAACTAATGTGGGGTAACTTAGTCTGTGATTCCACGTCTCACAGATTAAAAAAAAATGCCCCTAAAATTAGGTTTGAGTAATGTGTGTCATATAATTCAAGGGTCATTTTTTGGGGAATCTTCAACAAATGGAATAAAAAATTGATTGTCCAATAGGTGCGCCATAATCTCAAGATCTATTGTGTGAAAGATCGGGGTGAAACCATGAAACACTATCTCCTTCATCTGATTCGAAGTAATTAATGATTTTCAAGAGATCTGAGACATAGGCGTTTTAATTAAACAGGCTAGCGTGAATAGAGATACCCTACTATAATTTAGGAGAATAATACTTGGTGTATGCCAAGAGTACCGTTCATTGGTTTAATCGTGGTCGAATGGAATCAAAGATGACTCTACAACCATGGATCAAGATTCCCGACAAAACCAATATGTATCGTCCGATATATATATATATTGTATATATGTGTGTGTGTGTGTGTGTGTGTGTTTAAAGGTCACCAGGTCAATACATTAAATATACAGCCCATATGTATATTGGTATGTATCGGCTAATATATACGAATGTATCATCCAAACCTGATACATTTATCTGATACATTGGTTTTAGCACTGGTCGTACGTACCGGAAAATCAAGATTTTGATCATTGCTCTGATCATTCATCAGCTGCTAAAAAGTTAAATGTACATAGCACCCCACATCCTACCGTCGTCATCCGATCATACTTAGACGGTAATGCAGTTACAAGGCCTTACATTATCATATGAGACATTGTTATACAGTGGACAAGTTTGTAGGCAGCTTATATGGCACGACGGGACTGGCTGCACACATAATGGGGCCCAAATACTGCAGCCAGTCACGTCGCGCCACATAAGCTGCCTGCAAAATTGTTATAAAAACTGTCCACCATTTACAATGGAATAATAATCGTTTGGATCTTTGGTTAGGTCCAACCTGTGAACCTTGCATGGAGTTCAACTGGTTTTAAAACCCTTTGATGTTAGGGAATATCGAGGTTCCCTAACAAATTCTCTTAGGGAGTCATTACTTACACACACTTTTTAAGTGATTGCAAAGAGGTTAAAAAAAGACTTTGTATTTTAGGGACATGTGACATGTAAAAATGCAATCTGGGCTGTATGATTTAAAATTCATGATCTCTAGATCCTTAGTGGATAAGATTGACACGAAATATAATCTTCATCATGTGATTAAATATAGTCAAAGGCTATTATTTGATTCAACGGTTGACAACAATAGATCATATGATAAATTTTGTATTTTGCTCCAATCTTATCCACTAAGGATCTATAGATCATGAACTTTAAATCAGACGGCCTAGCTTGCGTTTTGACATGTCAAATATCCCTAAAATACAAAGTTATTCTTTAACCTCGGTGCAATCACTTAAAAAGCATGTGCAAGTAATGGCTCCCATTCTCTTATATCCAAAGATTTAATAACTGATTGATGCAGGGGTGTCCATGGCCTGCAGCTTGGCCCAGCCTAATTTAGATTGGGTTCAATTGGGCTCGGTCATGAACATGACCCGATTATTAACGAATTCTGCTTTTCTCTCTCTAGACACACATGAAGCTTTGAGACCACCCATTTAACAAAGCCACCAGCCATGAGTAGGAAATTTTGCTAGGGAAAGTGTTCACAATTGGAAAAGAGACGGCCATGGTTTTCTTGCCTTGAAGGCAAGGGCATCAAGCTCTTTAGACACGGATTTGGTCAAATCATTTTTTAAAATGGCATGTGATGACATCTTTCCCTATTTCTTGCACTTTCTCTTCTCAACTCTATTTAATCTTCAATTAGAGTTCTTTTGTTAAAGTCTCCCGATCTTATCAGGCATGCTCCATAGTCACCAAGTCGGGGTTTGGAAGTTATTCAGTGAGTTAAAAAATTAGCAATTCGGGGAAAATTTTGACAAAATAAGCGTAAAATTCGAATTCGGGATTCAGAAATTATTTGGTGAGGAAAAATTACGGAAAAAATCAACAAATTCGGGAGTAGTTCGGGTAAAACTGTAAAAGGAACCACTTATAAACTTACCATAGGCCGTATAAAGAGACTTATTTCACCTTTCTTTTGGTACCGGAGTGGATAAATAATAGATATCTCACATAATTTTGTTCACTTCTTGGGCTGTGTTCCATATTGAATTCAAATCTGATCATCTTATGGTAGGCCACGATCTCAAGATCCACTATGTAGAAGATGAGAGTGAAAAAATATCTCCACAGTCTAACTCAAAGGAGTCAATGGTTTAATCACGTGAAACCCCAGTTGAGAAAGAAGGATAATAGATTGTAAATAAAGAACCCAAAAAGAAAATTTGGTTTTTTTGGGAGCCCCAAAATGCCGTCATACATGCGAATTGGTAACGTTTTATTGAGTTTATCGCGATTATCGCAATATATGTAATAAATCACATTGAAATGATTTTTACTTTTGTTTCACTTTGTATAAAAATATTGTCAATTTATCACGATATATTCAAAAAATTGCCTTGTTACTATGACTGGTTCCAACAAACTCGAAACGAGACAGTGATAAACTTCACGGACAAGCAATAATCACAAGCAGCAGGATGAAGAATTTCTGGCAACAACAACCATTCAATGAAGGAGATCAAGAGCTAATATTGAATGTAACTCGCACGTTCACATTCAAAGGAACATGTGATTGCAGGAGGATAATAGAGTATACTCAGTTGCTGAGAGAAAGGATACTTTGAATCATTAGAGACTTTTGCGAAAGGCTAAATCATTAGACACATGTACTATGTTGTGGCAGTGATCGACAGTTTGGACTTTGGATAGGACACCAATAGCAACTGCATGCTGAACCGGCCGGGGTTTGCAGGTGCAGCGCGCGCCCCCTGCCTGAAGGTGGGAGGTTTAGCAAAGGAAAAAAAGTTTGTCTTAGGGACTTTTATGTCAACTGTATCGAACATAAAACCCCATTTTGAGTTAGGGATTCAAAACTCAGTTCATTGACCAAAAGCGAGGTTGAGAGATTGTAACCCTAGTTTTCACAAGAAAATAGTGAAAGGATATCATCATCACTCGTGGACGTAGGAATATTGCCAAACCACACAAATCTATATCGTGTTCTTTATTTTCTTCATTACCTCCTTTGTGTGCCGTTTTTTACAGTGGCTAGAATTGTTAGAGATATTTAAGTGGGCACTTTAGAATACAATGCCTCAAAAACAAACTTTTTAGCAAAAAAGACTCGACTTCAAACGTTTTAGAAAAACGATGCTTTCACGGATTTTGGGACTTCAGAAAACTATCAAAGCACTGTTTTTTTTACAAACGTTTTAGAAAAAACAGTGCTTTCATGGTTTCCTGAAGTTCCAAAATCTGTGAAAGCACCGTTTTTCTAAAACGTTTGAAGTCGAGTCTTTTTTGTTAAAAAGTTTGTTTTTGAGGCATGTTTCTCTAATTATCCCTATTTTAGGAGCGTGAATGAACATAAAAATGGAAAAGTTTTTACAGTAACTTATAATTGAGAGGTTACTATTTCTATTTTCTAATGTAAAGTGTATCAAGCCATTATCGATATGTAGCCAATTACAAGATTTAATTTATACGGATAGCACCGGTATGAACAAGAAAAGTTATCTCAGCAACGACCAATATTCCGGGTTGCTCGGGCCAGTTAGATCCTTGTTCACAGATACTTCCACAGCAAGCATCAATGCAATGGCACATGAACCAAGCTAAAAACTGTGTAATGTGCTACATAACACTCAGAATTAACCAGACTATCCATGTAATCCAGCAAATGAACAGATTAAAGTCAGAAATAAACTTTACTCACCGAAAGAATTGCGACCAAATTCTGGGGTCGAATTGACTGAACCGTTTGAAAAACTTGATCAATTCCGCCAATTATTTGAATAGCCCGCCATCAGTCCCGTGCAAAATTAAGTACCCAGGCCAGTTTTCAAATATTGAATGAACCTTGAAGTATGCCTATGGCGTTCCAAGTAAATCTCCTATTAGAAGAGGTACCAGCAAGGGCAAAATGAGACATGAGATTGAATAGTTTATTGTTGGAACTTCTGGGAATGGATGAAGAGATAGAAGGAGAGGAGATGTGATGGCAAGATATCGTTAGAGTTAGGGTTTGATCAATCGACGACTGAGGAAATTGAGTATGTAGATATGTCAGATAACATTCCATATTTCATTTATAGTATTACTAGTGCAAATTAGACACTAGAGTTAGTATAAGGTACGGAACCCAAGTGCCATCAGTGGCACTAGGGTCAAATCTCTGACAACCCTCTTATAAATGCACTGATAAATTTAAACACCAAATCTGTGAAAGGTCAAAAGTGAGCTTTCACTGATTGCATTCTCATATATACCGTCCCAAGATTGACCATTTGGAAAAACGGAGACTGCTGGCACCCGGGTCAGGTACATAATACCAGCTCTGTCACTAAGATATGCTATAAGATCCGCTGCGCCCAAAAGAAAAAAAAAAAAAAAAACCATTCAAAATCATGCATATTCGAAAATTTCCTATTCGGCTGCATTTTCTTCTCCTGAATAATATTCATTCTCTTACCCGTAAATAAAAATGCATATTTAACATATTAAGATGCCTGGAAACATTAACAAGGAAGTAGAAAACAAGAGTACGGAAAGAGTTAAATGATTCAATCATTGAAATATATGTTGATCATAGCAAAAGAAAATATTGTGCCCCAAGCTCCCATTTAGTTGTTCCAATTAGCCATGTTTATGAGGTTGCTATACCATAACCAAAGGTCAATTTTGCTCGCCCCTACTGGTGATCTATGTTAATCATGACGTGCTCTCAAGTTAAAGTGAACTTTCCGTTAGGGTTAGAAATTCATCTCAACTTATATAATGCTTAGGGCTGTTGAATTTTAGACCAATATGGGGGGTTTTGGTATTCATCCATACAAGAAATTAAGGGTATAATAAGAATGTGTGTACAAACTTTAGGGCTTGTAAGGGATTTTTTATAAGAGTTGGAACCACCCATTGGCTTTCAAGCATGAACAGGTCAATCTCCTTATGCTAAAATGACCAAAACTTGAGAAGTGCACAGCTATTTATGAACATGCAAATCAGTGAAAGAAGGGGTTTGGCAATTTTAGCATAAGTAGATTGACCCATTCACACTTGAAAGTGAACGAGTTGGTTGCCCTATGCCAAGCCATTTTATAATGTATCATGGGTTTAACAAAGTTTATTTAGGAGTTAGGAGTTAACGTTTCTTTATATTTGTTATCAAGTTTTACAATATATAATGGTAGTTATTTCCGGGTTGAAATGAATCAGGAAATCTATCGAGTAGTTTACGAATAAGAAATCTTTAGGATGGGTTTCAAAGTAGATGTCGTGATTAACACAAAATAGGTTTCTTTTATACATGAGAGGTGTTTAGAAGAAAATTAGAGTGAAAGAATTAAGATAAGGTTTCCCTCCTTTTCCAAGATATCATAAATTGAGCTCAGGGTTGTTTAGTGACATTTGGGAATAGATTGGGCAATTTGGAAAATCTTCAGAATTTTATTAGGGAAATTCACCGTAACATGTCTCTTCTCCGCTGTTTAGCCTATTATCCCATTTTCAAAAAAATGACTGCAACATGGGCTTTTTGTTTCTTAATGTGAAATGTGTCCATCACCTGTCAGGTAAAAATCTCTTTTATTGATCTCCGTAGACCTTCTCAATATGCTTGCATACAGAAAATTAATAAATAAATCAACACTGTACACAGCAACATAAGGATATGCATACATAGTAGCTAATCAACATGATGTTATAGACTATAAATAACAAGAACAACAGGTCTATTATATTCTTTGATAAATAACATCAAATGTTGTAAGGTAGGTTGTTAGGTTGCCGCCCCACACAGTTTTTACAGTTCCAATTCACCTAACGAATAAAATTTCTATGACTATTAATTTCCATAGGATCCATCAACTACACATGCAAGAAAATAATAGAAACTGAATGACCTTCAAAATGGAAGTCGTACCATCTTGCATTGAAGTGCAGAACGAAAGAGTGGGATATACTCACAGCTTGCCAAATTACACAGATTTAACCGTAAAAAATGGGAATACATATAATATAAAAACCAACTAGTCAAAAAATGTCTACATATACTTTTATATGGTTACCCTGTCCCCTGGAAAGAAAATGGAAAATATTCTGTTTCTCAAAGGATTTGGTCCTTTTCCTTGTGATATGTGCCCACTTCACTGCCCAATGGTGAAAGCTAAGAGGAAAATTAAATGACAAACTTAAAATTTTGCAGGCATTGAGTAAATAAAAAACTAATAAAAAATTAGAATCTTTGGTGCCAAATTTTGTGAATGAGGAATCGTGCACGCTGCAATGTGCTTTGCTGTAAGATGTTGTATGTCGATTCTGTATTATCTTTGAAAATTCCAAATGCATACATAATCAGGTAGGGATTTAGGATTACAAGGTGGCCTCTAAACCTGGTTTTATATTAGAAATAATCAGATCAGAGACTAATATGACATAAAGAAGTGAAAAAATGGAGGTAACGATTTTCAAACCTTCATGTACAACTAAAGTGCAATTATGCAAAGCAAGTGTTAACAATTTGAAACTAAATTTCACTCCTCTGAGGGCCCAAGTCCAAGGCAAATCGAAATTTGGTCAAACTACTCTATTAGGCATTATCAAGTTTAACAAGCTCAATCTGTACTCCAATAGTTGAGCTTTCATATTTACATGTTAAAGTTGCTCGAGTGTTTGACGCGAATTTTCTAGGATTATATAAAAAGTAAGTTATCCCCCAACTCGTCCAGAATCATGATCAGGGAGAGTCGACTTTGAGCGTTTTTTAGATATTCAATCAAGTTGTCAAATCAGGAGATTGGTTAATATCTCTGCCAGAAGCATATGCTCTATCAAGTGTCAACTCACAAACACATGGAGTTGCATCAGTCATATATGGGGGAAATAACTCAAAGGAAAAGAATCTGCTACTAGTGTTCCATAGATAAGCGGAGTTCCTCAACAACTTTTTTGTAAGATTCCATTGTTTTGAATTGGGCAATAGAGTAAATCCTTGTGTAAGCGGACCCAAAATAGATGGGTATGGCGATGATGATGTTGATGATGAGAAATTCCTTGTCTACCCCTCTAATATGCGGACGAATTACAGTGGAGTCATCGCCCTCTTCATCATCATCATCATCAAAGCTTTATCCCTTCTATTTGGAGTCAGCTTTACATTAATTCCTATCCAGGGCTAAATTCCCTAGTACTCAAAAATCCTCCATATCGTTTCTCGATGCTTCCCTCTAGGTCTTCCCTAGTCTTCATCTCCTTGTGCTTGTACTGTCTCAATATTCCATACAAAGGCTGTTTTCGGTCTCCGATAGACATGTCCAAGCCATGTCAAATGACATTCCATAATTTTCTCTTTTATAGGAGACACTGCTAAATTTTCTCTTACGTACTCGTTCCTAATTTTATCTGCTCTCGTTATTCCATGCATCCATCATAGCATACACATTTACCCACCATACTCTTATCTTCTTGTTGCTTCTTCATAGCACAACTTTCTCACCATAAAGAAGTGGAAGTCTTTGCGTCGTCTTGTAAGAATCATAGTTGAGTTGAAATATGTAAAATGCGGCTTGCAAATAATCAAATTCAAGAAGAAATAAAGAGGAACAAGAGAAGCTATCAGCTAATAACCTTGGTGTATATTCCCAACACTCTACTCAAAAGAGCAACAAAACATCTCACAGATAGAACTTATATAGACACCCTAGTCTTCCACGTCATTTTTAATACAACTAGAAGTGCTAATCACCAAATACTACTAATTCTTATAGTAACTAATGATCAAAGGAATTTAAACAAAAGATGAAAGTATTGTATCCAATCAAATCAAAAGGGAACAGAATGATCATACCTTATGAATACAAATTTGATACTCTTGTGAAATCTGTGAATTGTTGTGTTTCAGTCCTCCTATATAGAAGAAATTTCCGCCCAAGACATCTCTTTGGGCTCCAAAGTCCAGAGTAACTGCCACATATATCATGCCACTTCTATGGCCTAGGCGAGACACCCACTTCAACATGCCTGAATAAATCGATTATTAAACTGTGTATGGGATCTCAGAATTGGAACTTATAGTAGAAGTATTGATGAAGTTTTTTTTATACATCTAAGATCTGGAGAACTGTATTCCAATTCATTTTTTGTATAGAAACATTGTCAAGAACATTTTCTCAGTCTTCAAATCTTTCTCTTGGCTTCTGGTAGGGAACCACGCCTTGCTTTAAAACAAATGCATATACCTTACGAGCATCCAAAAACCTCCCCCGTTTACTGAACTCATCAACCAATATGCTAGATGAAATCCGACTCGGAAGCGCTCTTCCTTTAATCATAAGGACCAAAACAGCCGAAGCTTCCTCTACTCTCCCCTCATTGCAAAGTCCTCGAATAACAGCATCACAAGTCATTGTCCTTGGAGAATATCCAGTTCTTACCATTTCCTGCAAAGTAGCCAAAGCCTTGCTCGTCTTCCGTCCCATCAAAAGAGCTTGAATCATCAGACGATAAGCGTAAGGAGAAACAACATGACCCAATTGCTTAATTTTATCAAAAAGCTCCTCGGCATCATGTAACAAGTTATCATCAGCCAATGACTTCTTGCAAATTCCATTAAGTAGTTTATTCATAATCCGTTCGTCAACTTCGAAACCAATTTGTAACATTTCTTTATATACCGGCAATGCAGCTGAAATCTCGTTCCATTTCAACAACCCATGTAACAAAGTAGTGTAACTGATGAGATCGGGCTGACAATCTCTCTCGACCATTTGTTTCAGAAGATTAATTCCTTCCAAAGGCCTCCCTTCCTTGCAATACCCATTGAACATAGTATTAAAAGTAACTGTCGTGGGCTTTAATCCCATGATCATAGCTTCCTCAAGCAACTCCATTCCCTCATCAGATCGGCCCACTTTACAAAAACCATCCATGACCGTGGTATATGTATAAATATCAGGCAAAATCGAAGATTTTTTTATTTTTGTTAGTAATTCAAAGGCTTCCTCTACTCTACCCACAAAACAAAGCCCATTAATCAAGCAATTGTAGGTGCGGATTGTCGGTTCACATCCAATTTGGTCCATGATCTCAAAAACCTTGTAGGCCTTCTTTAATTTTCCCTTTTTGCAGAAACAATTGATCAAATTTGTAAAAGTAATGATGTTTGGAGGAAACCCATTTTCAATCATGCTATCTAATACCCATTTGGCCTCATCCAGCTCGTTTTTCTCACAAAAACATTGAACCATGATCGAATAGGTCCAAGAATCTGGAGATAAAGCATGGCACGGCAATTCATAGAACAGTTTCGCAGCAGATTCGTGCTCATCGGCTTTGATTAGACCCATGAGGAGATCATTGAAATCTAAAATTGTCACACTCTTGCCACTTTTCTTGAAAAGATCAAGAGTTCCGAACCGTTTTCCAGAGGGTGACTTTCCAATCCTTTCAGCAGAATGAAGAACTTGTAATTCACCATTCATCTTAAGAAAATACAAGCTTTCTACATCATTGGTGGGTAACCCACTAAATTTCCCAACAGAGTCAATTACTTCAACTTGTTCTTCACAGGGTACTCGGCCATTTTCCTTAATGAAATCGATACTTTCAACCTCTTTTGCAAGTAATTCACCGCATATCTGAACAAAATCACTACTTTCTACTCCTTTAACGGGCAAATTGCCATATTTCTCATGGTAATAGCTGACCTTGCCTTGCTCCTTAATGGGTTTTCCACCATTTAGCTCAACCAAATCAAAAATTTGACTTTCTGCTTTGTTGGGTAATCCACCATTCCCCTGAACAAGATCAACAGTCTCTGAACCACCATCTATCTCAACAAAATCTGCACTGTTTACGTCTTCTCGAATCGCTAACCTACCATTTTTATCACTTGAATCGAAAATTTCAATTCGACCACTATTCTTAACCAATTCTTGTTCATCTGTGGTGATCAATCTACCATTTTGCTTCACCAAATGGAGATTTTCAACTTTTACTTTGGTGGGTAATCTTGGTCTACCATATTTTTTCAAGAAACCAAGAACTATCACTTGGTTTTTGGGGTGTAATCTATATATGTTCTTGTTGAGATTGATTTTTTGAATTGGTTTGGTGATTTTTGTGGAGTTTTTAGTAGGAAAAGTCAAAGCTTGAAGTCGAATTGGGTTACCTGGTTCGAATTTGTAGGGATTGAGCATGGCATTCATGTGGTTGGCGTTGTAGTAGTTGCTTGAGGGAAACTGTGAACATGAGAGAGAGAGAGAGTAGGATTTTCCAACTGTGGTAGTAGTGTAAACAAAGTAGAGGATAGGGGTTAGTCTGGTTTTTGCTAACGTGCGCAGGTAGAGCATAGCATTTTTCGCTCTGTGGATCTTTTTAGCTGTGTGAATCTGAGCAGCACTTAGACTTAGTAGAGCTGTCATCGGGTCGGGTCAACCCGATGTTCCTGGATCTGAGGTTTTTACCAAGTCAGGCACATGAACTTAACCCGTTGGGTCAGATCGGGTATGAGACATCAGACCTAACCTTCCAGTGTGGTCAGTTCAACCTGATCTGATCTAATATTTTCTAGATTAAAACAAGGAGAATAGGGAGTTTTCAATTGGGGCACGTCAGGCATCAAGTCAGATTGAGGCATATACCCTTGACCTGTCAGGTCTGTTCGGGTCAAGTCGGGTGCACCATCGGGTCGTTTAGGCATATGCTGATTTCCCGTGGGGGAATCTAAACTTTTGGCCCAGCATCAGCCCTTGACAGAGAAGATAATGTTAGTGTTGGATGTCTCTACTTAAGCACCACTGTTAGAGCTCGAATCAATTTGCATCTTACAAACAAGGTCGGCCCTGGGCATAGGATCCAGAGGCGGTTCATTTAGGGCCCCCAAATTCTATGCAAAAAAAAATAGCCCTTGATCAACAAAAGCAAAAGTGTAACCCGATTCAATAGTAGCAGGAAACTTGCCGAAAGGCCTCAAAATACTTGACCCGGCGCTGCTCACAAAATAATTTAGAGGACGCATTTGACTTTAATTTAGGGTTGAAAATATCTCAAGGCTGTTCTCGGGTTGGGATTTTTTAATGAGTAAGTCTATCAAACTAATTACTAGTGATGGAAGGCTCTCCAGGAAATAATTAGTGACGGACAGTTCTTACACTATGATAGATCAAATTACACTTATAAAATGTACAAATGCATATTGGACAGCCTACTAATATATTGGGTGAAAGTCAAATATTGAATGACCGTCTAATATATTCAACGGCTATATTGGAGAGGGAGAACCTTCTATTGTTAATTATTTTCAGCAGAATCCTCCATCACTAATTAGTTTAACGGAGTACTCTCACTAAAAAAATCAGTTATAGTAAACCCGAGCACCATGCACAGGTCATGTGCATTGTGTGGCCTTTCAATGGGTACCTCTATATGCACCCACTAAAAACTCTAGCAGCACCTATCTGCCCCCACCCACGGCCTCATCTGTCAAATCATCTACAGGTGGGTGCTTTAAGAGTTTTAGTTGTTGCAAATATTTGGGAAACACATTTTGCACCATTGTAAATATTAAGTTACATAGATCTAATGGGTAAGTATAATTTTAGGCTGACTTTAATTCATATATGAGTGATGGTGCCAATATTTTAATATTCTGCGTTTAGGCTTACTCGAGCCTAATTTATGCCAATTTAGGCTGATTCTGAGCTTATTTGGGTCCAACAGGTGATGGGTTCAGGCCAATCTCTTAGGTTGTGTATGGAATAGTTCTCTATTAGTCCTCTCTGTAAAAGAGAATTAACCTATTCTAACATCAACTTCCCTGCTCTATACTAATTTACTATCAGAGTAAATAAAATTTGTTAGCAATGAGTTTGTAGAGAGGACGGTAGCATTGCTGAACACATAAATTCTATATAAAATCTTATTATGCAAGGAGTTATCAAAGTGAAAGGATATCTACTAAAGCAGGTAACAAGATATTAGCAAAAACGATGAGTACCTATTAAAGCAGACTGACTCTGTTATGACAGGGGCTACCAGAGAGTAATGTCATACACAGCCTTAACCTTTGTCATTTCATACCAGCTTCGTTATTAGGAAATTATTATTGCCACACCACTTTTTGTTACAGCTACATCATCTAACAAAATTGCAACAATAAATGATTTATTTTCATTTAGAGAACAATTAGTAAAAAAAAATTCTTTCGTATCATGTTCTAATGAGACCCTATAAGCCAAACAAGCCTAGACTAATTGGAAGAGTGGCTGGAAGCAATCACTAGTCTATTGACACCGTCACTCTCTTGATCGAAGCAATCACTAGTCTATTGACACCGTCACTCTCTTGATCACCTGGCACAAATCTTTAAACCCACTTACGCATCGCTAGTCAGAAACCCATCTTATCATTGACTTGTTGACTGTTGTTGACGTATTTCAATGCTGAGAGGCAGTTATACTCGGCATGTAAGTCCTTCGTCCTAGCACGTGGCAATAAGTTTAGGCAACAATGATCGTCGAGGAGGTATTAGGAGCATAGTGGCCAAATTCCATAATTTGAACTTTGAGGCTCTGTTTGAGCATTTCATCAAACATTACGTGTGCATCAGAGCGAGGAACCAAATGAGCGGCGACTGATGATGAAGGTTTTTAGATTTTGGGAAATGGGAAATGGGTTTGCCTAAAATGCTCATATAATGTTAAATCTGATAAGGGTGTGATAAACCAAGTATATAAAATCAAGGTATCAAAATATTTGCTGATACGGATATGTATTACCGATACGTATCAATTTTCTGATCAACGGATACATATCAGCTCCGATACGTATTACATATCTATATTGGTATCGATATTCGTATTGGTAAATACGGGTTGGTATAGACTGCTACCTCCCAATTTTTTTAATTTTTTATTTTTAAATACATGGATACGTATTGGCCAATTTGTATAAGTCCTTCATGGATTGATACTTGATATCGGTACCCAGTCTGACACCTTGCAAATCATCCAAACACGAAGGAAACACATAAAGCAAAATTTTTAGGTGGTCCAAAATCATGGCCCGCTTGGCAATTTGGCGAGCCTGAGCTCCAATTGTCGACTTAAATGGCCCAACCCTTGAATCCTAGACCCTAAACCCTCTAATGCTCCCCACTTCACCAAACCATTTGAAAGTTAAAAATTGTCATCCAGCAATTTTCCACTCCATCAATCCAAGTGAAAAACAAAGTGGCCAATAAAAAATATCAAAAAAGTTTACTTTAGTTCTATGTATTTGGACATAGAAAGTTAGATTTTTATAAATTTATCATTAGATTATTATCAATATATAATGTTACATATTAATCTAATTTTGAAACAATATATATATATATATATATATATATATATATATATAAAATCTAATTTTTCAAAAGTTTACTTTAGTCCCACCCCGTCCACTTCCAGTCCCCTGATTATGCGTATAGATCAATTGAGCACTATGTGATGACACTCATCACAAGAATCGAGTGCCAAGACAACCTAGAGAAGATCGATCAAATAGCATCCAAAAAAATTGGTCATGATGCAATGCATATCCTTTGTAAAAAATGTGATCACTAAAGGTACCCAAAATTAATGCACGAAGTTAATTGAGTGTTATTTTTAACTTATCAAACTAAGGCTTAAAATAATTAAAAACAAAAATATTTCGTTTCAGAACGTGACTCCTCCATAATCAATCCAAAAAGAGTATTGTTTTGCATTAATTATGCCATGCGGCATGCGATTAAGAAAAGGGAGAATTTTGTTCTTAGTGTGGTGACTATAGCACAAATGAGAGGTAGTAACACTTTTTTATTATTATTCCTTAATGATAAGTACATTAATTCATTAAAAAAAAGTGCATTAAAATAAATAAGTGCAAAAAAAAGACACATGACATGAACAAAGTTCAAACATTTAAATGGAAAATAAAAATACACATTATCCAAATGACGTAACCTAAAACATTGTTAAAAAAAATTAAGAGAAAAAGAGGATCACTCTAGAACTATATTAATTCCATTTTCATGTAGAAATACAAGCCAAACAACCATCTGGACTTCTACTCATAGACAAGCCCGAGCCCCAAACTACTGACCTTCTCATAATTTAAAGCCTCTGATACCCGTTAAATTCCCAACAAGCGCGTCTATGGCGATCACCATATCCCCTTTCTCCTTGCTTCACCTTGTTGTACTAAAAATCAGATTTATCAACTTCATCACAGACCCGAAAAATTTCGTACACCAGCATTCTTTGTCACGTGTGGACTGTAGCAGCTAAGGTTTCAAATATCGGTATCGGTCACCAGATTGGTCAGCCTAAAATCGATCCGGATCAGGATCGGGATCGGGATCGGGATCGGCGGATCGGATCAGACATTCCCAACGCTAAAAAAGTTTGAGAGCAAAATTGCAATAATTAAACATTTTTTTACTTTAAGCAGTCAAATAAGTTGTTAAAATCAGTTGCTATAATTTTATATTTACAACACCCACATTAAGAAAAAAAAAATAGCCCACTTATACTTAAAAATACAAGTATAATACCTTTTGAGTGCATGAAGCATCTAAGTTTGGCCAATAACCATTGATTGCTCTGATTCAAATGTTGAAGATCATTTTTCACCCCAATTATTTACTCAAGAGATCTTGAGACCATGAGCATACCATTTGGTGGTCCGTTTTTAATTTCACAAAACACAAAATTCAAAAGAGTGGCCCTAAACTCCCAAGGCACATATTATGCTAAAACCTAGATTTTGGGCTACTTTTTAAAATATATGCCACTTGAAAGAAAAAATGATAGGCTCGTGATCTCAAGATCCCCTGTGTAAAAGATTTGGGTAAAAAATAATTTCCATCACTTGATTTAAAGCACTCAATGTTTTTTTTACATAATAAATTATATATATATATATATATATAGAGAGAGAGAGAGAGAGAGAGAGAGAGCATATATTACTAATGTCAACAAAAACCTTGCGAAAAATCAATGGCAAAAAATCACTGGCATATAAGAAAAGCCATGCTCAACATCCCATTGGGTGAAGCAGTGAACCACTCAAAGACCTTTCAGATTCAGAAAAAAGAGCCCAATGCAAGAGGAAGACTGAAGAGACCTAGCAATAGCACTAGGGATTTTAGAAAGTTTGATTATTTTGAGCGAAGATTAGTATAATTGCATTATTTTGTTTATTTTGTAATTTATATTCGGTGTAGAGTTTTATATATATTTTATGTGTATAAGTTTTCGGGAACGGTGGATCGGCGATCTAACCTAAATATCGTTCGGTATCGGCTGATCCAGAGTGATCCGACCGATCCAGGTTCGATACCCATGTACAAACGATCAAACCCAAGAATTTGGGATCATTTGAGCCAAAACCGATCCGGATCGGGGTCGGCCGATTTTTGAAACCATGGTAGCGGCCGCTAGTACGACATATGAGAGCCGTTTGAATTGGGTGCAGAGTAACTTGAGACGAGGGGCATGCGGCATGGCTAGCCGCAAGGCCACTAGTCTCACTTGAGCTCTGCGTAAGGGCACGCGGCATGGTGGAGAAGTATATTGGTCGTGGGCCATGAGGGTTCGCGACATGTGCTAGGAGGGCACGCGACGCGATCGCGACATGGTCGCATAGGGAAATGATGTAGGGTATTGGGGCGTATTGGTGTGAAGATGGCACTGTGTGCCATGGATGGAGTCCGTGTGTCATGGGGGTATGATAAACTAATACCTTTGAGGTCCTTCTATTATTTACTCATAGATCGTGTTTGAACCATCTATATAGGAGAGGTGCTGGAGAGAGCCTTCCACACACATGGGGCCTTGCATCACTGAAGGATGCGTATGACGGCAAGACATATTGGTATGAGACGTCATGAGGAACTGACATGCTATTATTGTTACAGGTGAAGCTTGAGTAAGCCAAGTAAGGCACGGATGTGCGAACAAATGTGTCGTAAGGGGCGCGATGCATCGATATGTTTGTCTTGAAAATAAGGTAACCACGAATAGGAGTTCCCGTCCTCTAGGCGGGTGGTATCAGAGTTGATGTTGGCTAGGCTTGCTTCATTGCACGCAGCATCGAGGTGCTGCACGGGCGTATTAGCCCACATAAGTGTACGCCTCCGTGACAAACTTCTTCCTAATAATGCTCTGTTGAGCTCGGTCTCAAAAGAGAGCCGCTCGAACTGATCAATCAAAGAGCTATATATGCTCATCTCCAAATCTCCTATGAGTGCCTGCTTCTTCTTGTTCTTTTTCTTTTTCTTCTATGGTGACAAGATTTCTTCTATTGAATCCAAAGCAACGAGAGGTTACCTTTTGTATACATGCATGTGGATCCAGTGTGATTCTTGCACAAATAACAAGTTTGTATAAGCTAATCGTTGCAAGGATAAGTGATTGCCTATTTATTCGGACCTCGGAGTTGATGCAGTGTCTAAACTTGCACTAATTGAAGGATCTTAACCATCTGACAGTATTTGTATGGCGTGTATGATGATGGGACTACAGTGTATTATACGGCTTGTAGGGCTTCGAGCCCAGTTAATTAAGAAGTCGAGCTGCCTATCAATCTAATATATATGATCCTCACCACTTTAATGGGTACGCTTATTCACACCCTATGAGACTGCTTTCCATGGATCAAAATGCCGGAAAATCGATACGTATCGTTCGAGCCCAAAACCGATACGTATCGGACGATACGTATCGGTATCGGTCCGTATCGAACAATACATTGAATGTATCGTTCGGTATATGCCATATAAACTACCGATACGGTACATTCAATGTACAGTATCGGTGACCACCGATACCGATACGTATCGTCCTATATGTATCAGTATCGAACGAAATTTTGATTCATGCTGCTTTCTCACTCCATTGTTGAAAAAACCCTACTAAAAGAGGACTTTTGTAAAACTCACACCCCGAATTGATCTTTAATTATATTTTTTTTACTTGGGTGAGAAAGCAGTCTCATGGGGTGTGAATAATGATACCCCACTTTAATCCCGGATGAAGCACTTCTTCACTCTAAATCACTTGACAAACTGAATTAACAGGTGTTTGAGAACTTTAAAATACATGAAAGTCAGCTTTTCATAGCATGTAGTGAGTCCAAAATTTTCAATTTTTGGTTTGGTATAGCTGAAATCGAAATCGAACAGAAATGGAATTGGTTCGATTTTTTTTTTAATAAAAAATAAAACCCTTAGGTATTTTTAGAAAGGGGGAAAGGAAAGGAAATGATATAGAATCCTATGTTTGACAATAAAAGTAGAACACATGAAATGGAAAGAAAATTGGTTTCGTTTCCACCCCTTCGAAAACCGTCAAATCCTCTAAAAGTAATAAGATTTCATTGGAAAATAAAAATATGTGTGGGTTCTCTCGAAACGCTCTCTCCATATCTCTCTTCCCCCTCCCCGATTCTCTCTCTCTCTCCCCCCGAATTTCTCTCTATCCATCTCCCTGTCTCTCTCCAATTTCTCTCTCTTCCCGTCCTTTTCCAATTTCTCTCTCTACCCCCTCTCTCTCTCTCTCCCTGAATCTCTCTATCTCTTTGGTTTCTCTCTCACCCCAAATTTCTCCCTCTCCGTCTCTCTCTCTCTCTCTCCAATTTCTCTCTCTTCTCGTCCTTTTCCAATTTCTCTCTCTACTCCTCTCCCTCTCTCTATCTCTTTGGTTTCTCTCACCCCAAACTTCTCCCTCTCCGTCTCTCTCTCTCTCTCCAATTTCTCTCTCTTCTCGTCATTTTCCAATTTCTCTCTCTACTCCTCTCCCTCTCTCTCTCCCTGAATCTCTCTCTATCTCTTTGGTTTCTCTCTCACCCCAAATCTCTCCCTCTTCATCACACACTCTCCAATTTCTCTCTTTGATCTTTCTCTCTCCTCTCTCCTAAATTTCTCTCCTATTTTTTTTGGGAGCCATTACTTGCACATATTTTTCAAGTGATTGCACTGAATTAAAAAAAAGACTTAGTATTTTAGGGACATGTGATATGTAAAAATGTAATATGAGCCGTCTGATTTGAAGTTCATGATCAATAGATCCCTGGGACAAAATTGGAGCAAAATACGATACTTTTCATATGATCTATTGTAGTCAATTGTTGAATTATATAATAGCCTTTGACTCCATTTAATGAAATGATGAAAATTATATTTTGTCCTAATCTTTTGCAATTGATATCTTTAAATCATGGCCTTCAAATCAATCGGCTTAGAGAGTGTTTTCACATAGTAGCGGTCACCAAACTTGCAAGTCTTACTTTTAAATTTGGTGCAATCCGATGCAATCACTTGAAAAGTGAGTGCAAGTAATGGCTCCCTTCTTTTCTCTTTCAATATATCAAGTTTTGGTTTGGTGTGTAACATGTACACAAATGATAGTGTCTATTTTCTATTTTTTGTGTTATTACTCGATCCAAACTCCGAAAAACGTTGAATTCCTATTAATTCCCAAAGCCTTATAAATCCATTTCAAACTTTTTCTAAGAAAATATCCAAACAGAGCCTTAACTTTCAAATTTTTTATAATGGGTTTTAATTTGGATGGGTTTTCTTGTTATTATTTTTATATTTTAAGCTACTATTTCAATTTTTCGATGAGAAAGTAAGTCTCAAGAAAAAATGATTGAAAAGCAAAATTAAAAGTGCAAGGAATTGAAATTCAAAAAACTAAAGTGAGCAATTGCAAAGGTTAAGTTTAAGAAAGGTTTAGAAAGAGGATGAAAAATAAGTGCAGATTCCTTTGATCTCAGATTTGTAATCCTAATTAATTAATTCTAAGTCCATTGAATTTCGTAATTATCCTAAAGCGACAACAGAAATATAAGAAGAATAAAAAGATTAATTTAAGGCAGCAATGACAACATAAACTTCATCCAACAATAATATCATTGTTGAAATTGACTAAGGTGCAACGACAACATAGTCGGCTGATATAATTCTAATAATTATAATACTAAGGCGACAACGAGAACATAGATTTTAGTTTCATAGAATTCGTGAAAAGCTTTTAAAACTCATAGACAATATTTAAAATTTATCTTCAACAATCAATCACAATATGAATTCAAAGACAAAAAATTAAATTCCCCATTCATACTTATCTTTGACACTACAAGTTCCCAGACTTTAAAGAAACTAGCCACTCATCTCCATAACAGAATCCTTCATTAAACTCCAAGGAATTACAAAAATTCTCTCAAAGAAGATGAAGTAAACTCACCAATCTCTTAAAACCTTCCCTTTAACTAGCCTAGAGCATAAGATATATATAAAACTACGACCTAGGACTCTTATTTACATAACATAAGAGTCCTACTACATGCTAATTTACGTTCCTACAATCGAAGGATCGAATCCTAATCCAAATAGAAGTTTATAATTAAAAGAAAATTTAAAATTAGAAGCTGACTAGGACTTGAGAAGTTCCAATTCAAGATTACACACCATGTTCACGAATTGTGTATATTGCCTACTTGATGAATAGAAATGGGGAATTGTTCGCAGATTTGGTTGGCACAGTGCGTGAACTTTCCTCTGGAGTACGCACCTTTAGAGTTTCTTTACTCCATGAACTGTGCATGATACTCTTAGAATTTCCTAGTGTTCTTGGCTCTTGTTTTGTGGTTCGTGACTTTATATTTTCAATCCACAGTGTTCGCGGCTGTAACTTACTTCCTACTTCACAAACTGTGTACTTCATGACTTCAGGCTGTTCTTCCAACCATTTTGGAGATGACTTCTTCCAAGTGAAGTTACTGTTGACTTTCTTTGACCATTGATTTCTTTGCAATCCTTTCATCTGATTGTTGGATTTTTTGTGGTCAACACCTTAACCCATCTTTAGGTTTCCATTAAAAATTGGGTTGGACTTTTGACCACACGTATCTCGAGGTGATATGAAGTAATTTTCTAATATAAGTGATATGTCTCCACTCTCTTTCCTTGATGGATTAGGAAAGAGAGGTGGCTATGTAAGGAGGTCACCGTCCCCTCTTCCTCTAACCCTAGCTCATTCTCATCTAGAGGCTAAACTTAGAGAAGACGAGAGGTAATGTGAGCTCAAATTCTCTGACAGAAATCATCATTTTTCATCAAGGAGATTGCTAACGTGGCGACCCGATAATAAATATAAGGTACACGTGTTCTTGCAAAGGTATATTTTGATCGTGTGATTCAAGCCTAGATCTTAAAATTTCTAATAATTGGTATCAAAGCCAATCGGTTCGACCCATCAATCCAGCAGAAAGTTTTAATAGAGAGTTGGTATAACTCTATCTCAAATTTGTCTAAAGTTTGACCAAACTCTCGCCTCATTCCCTGAAGACGAAGAAGGCCCCCCCTTCTTATCCTGGCCCGTCTCTGATGACGCGATCAAGATTTATATTGACCAAAGGTATAACTAGGTAAGGAAATGAGTAAACGACCCTTTGAATTTGATGATGACTAGAAAGTAAGATAGACTTTTTAAAGGGTAAGAATCTGGTGTTATACAAGCATATCGAAGGACTAAGTTATCTATGTGAATAAAGCAACTAGTTCAATAATTTAATTTTAAGAAGATTAGATGTGCACACCTATCGATGACCATCCAAATAAGTGAAAGTAAACATTACATTAATTTATCAATGGGTAATTATCACATGCCAACACATTATGGAATAGTTGTTTGGCTCTTTTCTTTGGTCGTTGAGGCAGCTGCGAACCTTGATGGCAATAAAGGTTTTTTTCTCCTTATTTGTTTTGATCACCATAGCCTCGGTTATTTATTTATTGTGCGGATCTTGTACTTTTGAGATGGGTTTGTTGAATCCTATAAGAGAGTTCTTCCCATAAAATTTCGAGATAGATTTCTGACGGCTGATATCCTCCTCTCTTCGATTAATTTTTTTTTATATATATAGTTGTCTATCCCACGAGATTTCGCTACACCGGCGAGCACTGTAAATGCTTTGTGATTCTTAGTGAAATTTTTTCAATATTTTAAAGAGATCACTAAAGACTAAGGAAGTTATACTCTAAATTTGGAAAAAGTACAAGGATTCTCTGTATCTATTATTTTATTTTACTAAGCATGATCTATGACTGTGGTGCCCTGGAGCCTAATTTTTCATAACATAGGGTTTGGTGGTACTCCCTTAGAGATGAAAAGGGGCCATTAAAATCGTGAAATCCTAAATTTGAAGATTGGGACGAGGACAAGGTCGTCTTTCCCCATTCTCTTTGACCTTTTTTCGCCATAAAGAGTTTTACAGTAATCAACTACTAAATAAATCCTAGGCGTCTCCTTCAATGAACGATGGGTCTCATGGGTCTGTGACCCGACCCGATTAACAATCGGACTCGGGTCATGACCCAATCCTAGCCCATGGTCCGGTCCAGTCCATTCATGGCCCATGGTTCATGACTAGATTCGACCTGTTTGTCCTTAAGGCCCATTTTGACTTGTATTATTTCTTATTCTTTTTGAGTCATTTTTGGACTATCTATAAGTCTAATTTTGGGGCATTATATATGAATTTTGACTTTTTCGGACATTTTGGATCTGTTTTTGAGGTCTATTTTTAAAAAGGAATTCTCTGTTATAACTGTTTCATAACCTGACGTCTTTTTGACAATTTTTAATCGGACAATTATTGTGTATTTGAGTGCTTTTAATTAAAGTTGGGTTTTATCAGGAAATGTAGGGTTGGGTATTGAAGGTTGTGTTGTAACACCAATGCTGGTACTTACATAACGCTACCCATGATTATTATTAATTTTGACACTTACCCATCACATGAGTTAGATTTGGTTAGTTGGAAGGATTCTTCTGCCCAACGGTGATGATCTTTCCTAGTATCGTGATTTTCATGAATGAGGTTTATTTTTGTTTGATTGTTCTCAAAATATCATATCCGATTCAAGGTAAATATCATGTGTAGTTTTTAATGCTCTATTATCAATGTTGACTAGATGTGGCATGCATGCCCATATAATCATAGTTTGATGATTATAGATAATTTATTCACTTAATGTATATGTATCCTATAACTGTTGATTTTGACTATTTGTTCATCAATTGCAATGTGTAGCATTGATTTATTGATCGAAAATGAGTAAGTTTGAATGAGATGCACATATTTTAAAATAAATTTTTTTGAAACTTTGAATTAGACTTAATTAGGTTGTATGAAATTTAGGTCGTACCTTAGGGATCAAGGTAGACCGATAAAATGATTGTTCGAGAGTACGTAGCTGAAATAGGCCGAGGTGTGCCCAAAGGAGACCACCCATGTAGGTTGCATGACTTTTGAATCTTGATACTTGTGTCTCATTAAGATCGGGTTGGCACATGCTTCTATGAGGTTTCTAACTTTTGGCCAAAGATGATTTATGAATTTCATATAAGTAGGGTGAATAGAATGATTATAAGTGTGTAGGGGAGAGAAGGACAATCTTTCTGGCCAAAGCTAATGGAGAGTCTAGATCAAACATATGACACGAGTGATTAGGTCTATGCGTGCTTTCTCAAACACGATCTTGGGAAGCAAACTATATGTCGAAGTTTTTGCCCAAAGGTGATGCTGAGACGAAGCGACCGAGCTGTCCCATAGAGTGAATGTTTGCACATGACTTCCACTCTATTTAATTTGAATTTAGCCCTAAGTTCGAGTTAAGTTCTCGGAGGTGAGTTAGTGACATATGGTCATATTTCATGATGAATTTTTAGTGATATATGATCATGTCGTAATTCTCAAGGGCAATCTGTGATTTAGGGTCAAAACATTTGATAAATTATACAAGTATAGTGACATATATTTTTTTTGGTGTTATCTAGTGATGTATGGTCACTGTTAGTACAATTATAATTGTGTCTATTATTTTTAAATTTTTAATGGCGTTGAGCATCGAAATAGATTTTAACTTTTTTATTTAACATATGGCTAGTGATTTTATAATACGATAAATGAGAAAAGTTAAAAGATGACGATAATGATTCGTGCATCGATAAGTGAGATATAAATTGAATAACTATAAATGTGATAAAAATATAACACTCAATAACATATTTTGAGAATATTAATATTTTTAATTTAGAGATGATTTTGTGATTTACCTTATAATTTGTTTGCTTCCATGGTTGTATTGATATATTTGAGGTGAATAATACTAAAACAATATTTAGAGCAATAAATATTAGAGTTGATATAGGTAAAAGTTGAAATACCAAAATTGATAATCGAACCTTATTATTGTAATTAAAGTTTCAGAGAAATTTAATGTTTTTTAGTTGATATCAATTTTTATGGGCATGAAACGTTTAAAATATATGGATAATTAATGCGATTACGGTTAAGTTATTCTTGTCGAAAAACTTACTGATTCTTAAGGAATGGTTAAATCAGTGGGAGCTTGTAGTTGTTGACAGTTATTACAAGTCTTAAAACTGTGATATTCATATCGAATTAATTTTGACTGCACAATATTAGTGGGAGTTGTCTCTCCGATATTGGTTAGTTTATTTTTGTTGTTGATACATCATAAATTTTATTTTTATGCATGTACTATTGAGAGTATATATGATTATACTCTATTTATTTGTATGAAAATTTTATCATATGATAAGGTGGTGAGGTTGTACCTCGCTATGCCTGAATTTTGCTTGGACTAGATGTGATTAGGCACTACATCGATAAGCTTTCTTTCTGTTAGATTGGTGACGTGAGTCATAGGCGGGGAGCCAGTAAAATATTAGAAAGAGATATCCTGAGGTATGAAGTTAGACAAATATAGGAACGACATATGTGTGCGTTGCCTGATATCACTAAGTAAAGACTTAAGTCTATTAATGATATTATTTTTGTGACCATGGATTACCTAGTGTCGATTCGTAAGATGAAATACTGTGTGCGCCATGATCCTTTATTGGTATTGTTATTGAATTTTGGTGATTGTTACAAAGCATCGAGGTAGCGGAGGTCAATGATTTTTAAAATATAAAATTGATGGTCATTCACTTTTTAGAGTTTGTCAACCCAAAAAGTTTTTTTTTTTTTTTTTTAATTATGTTTAGATGAGTTAAAGTGTAGACCAAGTGAGAGAATGTTGGATTTTTGTGGTCAACACATTAACCCATCTTTGGGTTTCCATTAAAAATTTGGTTGGACTTTTGACCACACGTATCTCGAGGCGATAGGAAGTAGTTTTCTAATATAAGTGATATGTCTCCGTTCTCTTTCCTTGATGGGTTAGGAAAGAGAGGTGGTTATATAAGAAGACCATCGTCCCCTCTTCCTCTAACCCCAACTCATTCCCATCTAGAGGCTAAACTTAGAGAAGACGAGAGGTAACGTAGGCTTAGATTCTCTGGCAGAGATCATCATTTTTTATCAAGGAGATTGCTAACGCGGTGCCCCGATAATAAATACAAGGTACACGTATTATTGCAAAGGTATATTTTGATCGTATGATTTGAGCCTAAATCTTAAAATTTCTAACACTGATGATTCGAGTCTCCATATGACTTTTCTTCATCTCAATCTCCAAATCGGCTGTGTACCATTAAATTTCTCAAAAGCTTCTTTCTTTCTGACTTGGGCACAAATTTTTCTCTAAAGCTTCATTGACCTAGTTAAGGCTTGAAAACACTTGAATAATTTTATTTTATTAGTATACAAACAAGATTAACAAAGCATAGTTTTGAGGGTTCAAACATGTAAATTATGTGACAGATCCCTGTGTCACATGAAATAAAAACTGATCGCTTGATGATATGCCCTTCCATCATGTGAAAGATTGGGAGAAAAACTTATCTCCATCATCTGACTCAAAGTAGTCAATGGGTTTTCAAATTAGGTGAACTTACATATTTGATGGTGAATTTAAAAGCGCCATTTAAGTATTCACGGGTGGCATGAGTGAGGCTCTACACTTTGCGCAAATTAGTCCAAGCAAAAATTGGGATACCTAGTGTATCACAAACAAAAAGGATCTGACTTTCTTGACCGTCGTTTAAACACCAAAATGATGTTTAAATGATCTTACACCATTAATGGTTTAAGGTGTCGACAATTTATTTCGTTAAAGTGATAGACCACACATTGATGAGAGATTTGTGTCAACCAATTGTTATTCTTAGTTTTTATTAGAACCCCACTCTCTACAAACTAACTACCCAAACTACCCCACCTTCTACAAGCTACCCAAACTATCCCACTTCCTACAAACTATCCAAACCACTCATACTACCCTCTTTATTGTATTATAAATATAGTATGGTTGTACATTTGAAAAGCATAGAGTAATAACAAAAGTGTAAACTTTGTCTCACTTATTTTTACAATATTTTTATGTTTATTTATCATGGAATCAGAGCCACTTGGCTCCTGAATTTTTTTTTTCTTTCTCTCGTTAAATAATTGGTTCGTCAAATGGCAGATGGTCGTTCATCTATTGCGTCAAATTTGATTAATGATGTGGCGCCTCCCTATTATCTTCATCCATCCGATCATCCGGGTGCTACCCTCGTTTCAACTTTTCTTATCGGTGAAAACTATTCCACTTGGAAAAGATTGATGAAAATCGCATTGATTGCCAAAAACAAACTTGGATTTGTTGATGGCACCCTCAAGAAACCAACTATGAACTCGACAGAGCTTTAAGCGTGGGATTGTTGTAATGTCATGGTTTTGTCATGGATACTCAATGCCATCGATAAAGTCTCACCAGCAGCATCATCTATGACGATACACCACGTGACGTATGATTGGATCTCGAAGAACGATTCTTACAAAGCAATAATTCTCGAGTCTTTCAACTTAAACGTGTAATAAGCACGCTGCAACAAAATCAATAATCATTGGTAACCTACTATAATATCATGAAATCTTATTGGGTTGAATTAGGAACTCATGTATTGACATCCGAATGCACTTGTGGAGCATTCAAAGAGCTTCAACAGTTTCAAGAAACGGAACGAATCTACCAATTCTTAATGAGACTCAATGAGACATATTCTTCCATTCGTAGCCAAATCCTAGCCATGGATCCTCTTCCCACGGTTAGTAAAACATATGCCATTATCAACCAAGAAGAGAAGCAAAGACTCCTCCACTTGTCCACTCCACACATCAATGATTCAGCGGCACTCATTGTTAATACTAAGCATCTTAATGTTGGTGGAGATAACCAACACAATTGAAATAGTGGACAAGGCCGAGGATGTCCTCGTTGTGATCATTGTGGTTTGATGGGTCACATAAAGGCAAAATGTTACAAGATAGTTGGTTACCTACAAAATTTTGGAAAAGAAAAATGGAACCAACCTTATAACAATCGCACTTCATCAAACGTTATTACTGCTCATAACGCTTCACTACTTGGAACACCTTGTAATCCTCAAGATAAGATGAATCCAACCGCCGATCATACACTCTCCAATCTCCCGACAAAACAATACCAACAGCTCCTATCATTGCTTAATGCAAATGACGAAAAATCCACCAATCTTGCTAGTAACATGTCATTATTTTCTTGCAATTCTGCTATTTTATTTCCTTCCACCACATGGATTATCAATAGCGGTACGTCTGATCACATGACCCTTTATGCATCTTCTTTCATGAGTTTGATTCAAACTCCTGAAGCCAAACCTGTTAAGTTACCTACTGGTGATATGACAACCATCACATGTTGGTTCTGTCAATCTTTTTAATAATATTATTTTACATGATGTTCTTTGTATACCCCAATTTTAATTCAGTCTACTATCTATCCGCAAACTAATGCAACAATTGAACTGTGCTATTATATTTTTTCCAACATTTTACGTTTTTTAGGACCTGTCATCGAGGAAGCTGATTGGAGCGGGTGAAGTAAGGGATGGTCTTTATCATTTCATCCAACCACCAACATCAACACCATCAGCCATGCCTGATAGAAGACCAAACTCCAGCGTCTGGCACATGCGACTTGGGCACCCTTCTACTGCTCATCTATCTAATTTGTCTTATCTCTCTAAAAATATTTTTCACTTTAACTCTCAGTGTGATATTTGTCAAATTTCTAAACAAACGCACAATCCTTTTTCTTTAAGTGATAATCGTAGTAGTCGTCCTTTTGATCTAATATATTGTGATATTTGGGGTGGATATCCTACTGCATCTCTCACTGGTGCACACTACTTTCTTACTAGTGTAGATGATTTTTCACGTTGTACATGGGTTTATCTTATGCGTTTTAAATCTAAAACATATTCATTTCTCATAAAGTTTTGTACAATGATTAAAAATGAATTTCAAAATCTGATTTATCAAATAAGGGCCGACAATGGCATGAAAGTTATTTCTACTGCTATGTAAAATTTTTTCCATGAACATGGAATTCTTCATCAACGAACTTATGTTGAAACCCCACAACAAAATGGGGTGGCAGAACAAAAACACCGACATCTTCTTGAAGTAGCCCGAGCCTTGCGTTTTCAAGCCAACTTACCATTATATTTTTAGGGAGAATGTGTACTCACTGTCACTTACCTTATCAATCGAATTTCTATACCAAACCTTAATAGTAAAATCCCTTATGAAATACTTTTCAATTGTACCCCTACCTAGGACCACCTTCGAACATTTGGGTGTCTTTGTTATGCTCGCACATTAAGTGCACATCGCCATAAATTTTCTCCCCACACCTCACAGTGCATATTTATCATATATCCTTTTGGTCAACGTGGCTATCGAGTTCCCCCCGTCTTTTCACTTCTCGTGACGTTGTATTCATTGAATCTACATTTCCTTTCTAGTCACAAACAAAGTCCATCTCCGAATCAATCCCCACTGCACTACATTTACCAGTTAATGATCAAGGGAATACTACTATTGGTTTGGAAGATCAACCTTTTACTTTTTTCATTCCCGACATTGCTCATAATATTCCTCCACCTACAATCTAACCCCATGAACCTAATTTAAGTATTACACCCACTCCGCAACACCTTGAACCGCATCGATCTCAGCGAAATATTACACACCCAACTAACCTGAAAGATTTTATTTATCCTATTTTACCTCACAAGACTTCTCGTACTTCACCAACTGCACAGTATCTACAGGTACTACCTACCCTATTTCTAAGTCTTTCTCATATGCATATTTTTCTTCTAACCATATTGCTTTCTTATCTGCTATTCCTTCCTATGAAGAACCCCAAACTTTTTCACAAGCTGTTAAATATCATTATTGGTGTGATGCAATGTCTGCGGAGATAGATGCATTACAACAAAATCAGACGTGGACTTTATAACCATTGCCACCAAACAAGAAACCTATTAGCTGTAAATGGATATACAAACTCAAATATCGGGCCCATGGAACTGTAGAACGATTCAAGGCTTGTTTAATTGCTAAAGGTTACACTAAAAAAGAAGGGTTGGATTATCATGAAACCTTTGCTCTTGTTGCTAAACTCGTCACTGTGCGTTGCCTCTTAGCCGTGGCATCCATTCTAAACTGGCCTCTCCACCAACTAGATGTTAACAATGCCTTCCTTCATGGGGACCTGCAAGAAGAAGTTTATATGCAAATTCCTCCTGATTTCTCTTGACATGGGGAGCATCTCGTTTGTTATCTGCACAAGTCCCTCTATGGCCTTAAACAAGCATCACGTAACTGGTTTGCAAAATTTTTTACTGCCCTCAAAGATGCTGGTTACTCTCAATCAATTACAGATTATTCTCTGTTTACACGATACAAGGGTTCTACATTCACAGCCATCTTGGTGTATGTCGATGATATCATCGTGACAGGCAACTGCACTTCTATTAATAATTTGAAGATCTTTCTTAATAACCGTTTTCATATCAAGGATTTAGGCCTCCTAAAATATTTTTTAGGAATTGAAGTTGCACGATCTCCAAAGGGTATTTTTTTTAGCCAGCGAAAATATACTCTTGACATACTCACTGACAGTGGTCATCTTGGAACTCAGCCTACTATATTTTCGATGGAACAAAATCTCCGTTTAACTAACGAACATGGCGAACTTCCTCCTGATCCAACAGTTTATTGTCGCCTAGTTGGTCGACTCATTTACCTTACTATTACAAGGTCTGACATAGTTTACTCTGTGAATATTCTTAGCCAATTCATGCATCAGCCTCGTTAACCACATTATGCTGCAGCTACTAGAGTACTCCGATATCTCAAATCTTCTCCAGGCCAAGGCATCATGTTACCATCCGATAATTCCTTTAATCTCTCCGCATACGCTGATTCTGATTGGGCAAGTTATCCCATGACATGTTGCTCTTCCACAGGATACTTCATCAAGTTCTGTTGGAATCCAATTTCATGGAAATCCAAGAAATAATCTATTGTTTCTTGCTCTTCCGTTGAGGCCGAATATAGAGCTATGGTCAATGCTGCTTGTGAACTTGTCTGGTTAAAGGCACTTCTTCAAGATCTCCGAGTTTATCATTCAAAACATATGCAACTATTTGGTGACAATCAAGCAGGACTTCACATTGCCGTAAATCCAGTCTTTCATGAACGCACAAAACACATCAAGATTGACTGTCATTCAGTTCACGAAAAGATTACTTCAGGCACCCTAGTCACCTCCTACATACACACGTGCAATCAACTAACAGACATCTTTACCAAAGCACTAGGCCGTGATCAATTTCAATTTTTACTTAGCAAGTAGGACATTTTGAATCTCCACGCTCCAACTTGAAGGGGAGTATTAGAACCCCACTTTCTACAAACTATCGAAACTACCAAAACTACCCAACCTTCTACAAACGTCCCCACTTTCTACAAACTACCGAAACTACCCCAACTTCTACAAACGTTCCCAACTTCTACAAACTAACTACCCAAACTACCCCACCTTTTACAAACTACCCAAACTATCCCACTTCCTACAAACTACCCAAACCACTCAAACTACCCTCTTTATTGTATTATAAATATAGCATGATTATACATTTGAAAAGCATAGCGTAATAACAAAAGTGTAAACTTTGTCTTATTTATTTTTATAATATTTTTATGTTTATTTAACAGTTTTTAATGACTGATAGTTATAAGGTTCACCAATTGGATGACTCACGCTCACTTATAGGCATAATTCTTTGGTTGAGAGATGTACTAATGATGGATTGAGACTTCGGGAAGATTTAGATTGATCACATATGTGCACCATGTGGTATAACAATAAACCACCCTTTAACGTTGTAAGACCAAAAGTTTAATTTAATGGTGTAAGATCATTTCAACACCATTTAGTGTATAAATGTCGGTCAAGAGCCATTATTCTAAAAAAATAATAATAATAGTAGGCGTCTAGGACCAATGTCTCATAATTCAAGACAAAATTATTTTTTTATGCTTTTGGCACACATACTAGACATGTCTATTAGCAGGCCAATACTAAAAGCCAAGCCCAAGGCTCCCCTAAATGTTTTTTTTTCGTAGGCAAGATGGACTCGAACCTTGATGGGACTTGCCCTGGGGCAAGGCCTATCAGGCGGCCGCCTCGGGCCCTCGAATTTTTGGGCCTCCCTATTCTTATAAGTCTTTATATGCTATTGGTAAATATCATTTGTAATGTACTAAAATAGTACATCATCCTTTCAAAAAAAAATAAATAATAATACATCATTTAATGGGTTAGTTGGTTAAGCTACTTTTGTTGTTTTACTTTTTACCCAATATAGGTTATGAGTTCAACTCCTCCCAAGCCCCATATTTGTATTTTTTTTTTATGGGTTAGATCGAGTCTTTGTCAAGTCGGTGCTGGTCATGAGTCGAGTCATTTGCCTCAGTGGGCTAGGCCGGCCTTATGTATTGACCAAGTGGATTCTCTGGCTCCATTTTGATCGGTCCAGATTTGTTTGACCAGATCCTTTATATATATATATATATATATATATATATATATATATATATATATATATATATATCCTTATTAAATGACCCAACTTAAAACAACGATCTCATGCTCGTTACAGTTCAATTTTTCACAAATAACCTATCAATTTGGGTCTTCTTGACGAGAGCTATCCAACGAACCTATTTATGGAACCTTTTGACACTGTTAAATACTAAAAAATGGAAAGACAGATTCAATGGCAATTAAAGTGCTAAAAATGTCATAGTGTTATTAATTGGGTTACTCGATCCGTGGGATACATTATATTATTTAACTTTTTTCTTTTTGTGTTTTCTTTTTCTTTAATATATATTTTTGTTAACTTATTAGTTGTATTATCAAATTATAAACAGTGAAATGGAATAAGTAGATATTCGTAATCTAAGAGCAATCATGGTGACAAATTTCAATTTTAGCAATATTTTAGTATTTCGGGAAAAATTCAAAAAGTTTCAGAAAAATTTCTGGAAGTACAAAAATATTTTATATAAATAATAGTTAATATTTGTAAAAAGTTTATTTATATGCAAAAAACGACTGAAATTAAAAGAAAATTCATTAAATTTGACAAAATTTCATTAATTTAGTCGAAATTGAAATTAATGAAATTTGGCGATTTCAGAGAAATCATCAAAATTTCACTGAAAGTTACGTCCAACTTCTATTTCAGTAAATTTCAGTCAAATTTTGGAAAATAGCGGAGAAACTCGTCACTATGGGAGAAATGAGGATAATTTTATTTGTTAACAAAAAATGTAGTGAATTTTTTTTTTTTAGACAAATATGAAGGAGGACCCCATTTTAGGAGCTCGCCTTGGGCCCCCAAAATCTCAGGGCCGGCCCTGGACCTTGAGGTTGCAATATTGTCAACCTTCCATCATGATGTAGGCGCAAGCCCTAAATGTTAGGGTAAGGTTTGGGCCTTTGATTTAAAACCCTAACCAACACTAGAAAGATGTAGTCAGTAGAATCCTCTGAGCAAGAATTTGATAATTGTGATCCCTCAACTTTGAAATCTTCCAAACAACCAACGATCACGGTAAACGTGATTAAATCAATCCAAAATAGATCTGACGGTAACAGATCAACGTTTTCATTTACGATAGGTTCGAAAGCGTCTTTCTTGACGACGCTATCAATTTCGTAATTGAAATGATAAGATTTATACAAACTTTTCCCATTCTTCTTAGGTATTCCCTCCATTACCAGACCCTTAGAAATCAACATTCAGGAAACCAAATCCAAATCATTTTCCAAAGGGTCGTAAGAAAGATGGAACAAGGAGATAAATTCAAAGTAATTATATATCTCCTAAATGGATTTAAGAAAAGGAAAAAACCTTAGATCCAGTATCGAAAAGCCTAGAATTAAATAGAAAGCACCCTAGATTCAACAAGAAAACCCTCGATTTTAGCTAGGAAACAAAAATTACTGTAAAAAAAATCCTAGATTGCTTATCGAAAAACCTCAAAATTGAACAAAAAAAACCTTAGAATTCTTATTGAAAAACCCTAGAATTTGTTGCATAATCATGACGGAGAAGATCCAGGATTTTTTTAGTCTCCGTCTCATAGCAAATGCAGCATGTATGTTCGTCTTCAAGGTTCTCTCCCACTTCGTCTCGAAGCACAAAATAAAAATTTAGCAATTTTTACGTTTATATATATGGTGCAAACTGAGGGTATTATTTGTAATTTTAAAAATACTTAATATGTTGAATTATTTTATAAATCGAGGCAACGACCTATAATTCGGGTGCAAGTAATGGCTCCCTTAAAGTATCAATAGTATAATAAGAAACAAAAAAATTTAGGGTGGCATTATTTGTGCCCGCTTTACCTATGAAGAACATACACCCTTCACCATAAAAAATTGTTGATTGCCTTGAATCAGACGATGGCGATTGTATTTCATCTAATCTTCTACACAATAAATTTTGAGATTATAGCACACCTATCAGATGATTACATGTTTATTCCACATTGCACACATCCCCAAAAGTGACTGTTATATGCTATCTAAAGCTACTGGCTTGGTGGTAGCTATTAATTTTAGATTGCATTTGATGGCTTTGAATGAAAATATAGAGATCGTTTTTCATCTCAATCTTTACACTTAAGATCTATGGATCATGACAGGCATGCATGTCCGAAAATGCAAATGCTATATAAAATTAATAGCTACCACCAACATGTCATTAATTTTAGATAGTCTAGTGATAACAAATAACAATGCCGACATGAACAGTATTTTCAGTAAAGGAATGTTCCCTAGTAGGCCATATATAGGCACCATTAATATATAAGACTGTCAATGGGTTGGGTTAGATCAAAATTTAGTTTGTCCAACAAGAAAATTGCAAATCCATGACCCAACCTGACATGATGGTGCACATGACCCAACCCGGCCCATTGTTAAAATCAAGGCAACCCACCCTTAAATTGGACCTTACCTGTTGCCTAACCCAAAAACCCGACCCATCCTGGTTAAAAAAAACCCCCATATTTTATAATTTCTGTATATAAAATATCGGGTCGGATGGGATCGACCTGGTTCGATGGGTCAAATTTATGTATCTAACCTAGTAAAATCTTGGGTCGGGTTAGGTATTCGGTCGACTCGACCCATATGTTGACCACCCTATTAGTAATAGTACTAATCGTTACTATCACGACCTAGAATCCTAATCGATCTCAAAGGCTTAAAATTTCGTATTATGACACCACACGCTTATTAAGGCGATAAGCGGACATACATATCTTATTAGTTCATACATAAAATTGGGCTCCCAAAAATCATGAACTAAAATTTTCTTCTCACATTAAAATTTCCTTCATTAAGTTTACATTGAATTTTGAGTCAATTATACTAAATGACCAGAAATAAAGGTAAGGTCAACTACTAGAAAGTTTTTCTAAATATTTAACACATACCTGACATCGTTTAATTGGTCACCCACGTCGTCACCCTCATAAACCACATCACTATTGGTGCATCAAGTCCATCGAGACAGTGTAGTCCATATCTTCACCTGCAACTGTTAATTTTTTATTGGATGAGTTTACTTAGTCACGTATGCTCAGTGGGTTGTACAATCGATCTACCATAATCTACTCAGGTGATCGTAGGTGCACCTTCATGAGTGAAAGTGAATCATTTATAATTTCACATAAACAACATAATAAAAGTTCTCATAAATATATCATAACTAAAAAATGAAAGGAAGTAATGGATTTTAGTGCATATGATGCTGCTAATACTTATCACTTTTCTTACTTGTCTCATCAACTTAACTTACATGATATATCCTAAGTCTTGTCGTAGCTTCATATGCCTACACAATGTATTTCGCATCATGCATTTCTTTATATACGACTTGTGTCAAGGTCGTTGCTTGAGCCTACTATACAAGGTTTACGTGTAGATAATCACCTAACCTTCATATCATATCGTATTGTAAAGCACTACCTAGCTCGATGAAGTTGCGCGCATCAGTACAATAGGTTTCCTTAAGTCAAAATCTCCTATGTCCCCTTAGTTCAAGACAAAGTTAAACTTAAACATATTATTCTTAAGACCCGTCTTGGCTGCAGACGTTGTACCCTTACGATAACTAGTAAGGTATGACATATAATAATTAATTTGTGTTCAGCTGACCTTTACAGCATGTCTTATCATATCATTGTTCGGTCCTGGGCTTAGGTCCCCAACCTGATTTCATTATTGACGTAGGCTTAAGTTCTCACTTTCTTATCATACGTAACGTTCATAAAGCTTATTAGATTCTTAGATGAAAACGATTCATAGTGAGATGTTTCACAAACCACGCCTCTTGATGAATGATTTTTATAGTAATCTGGACGTACTTTGTGTGGCAGCCCATACTCGCATAGAGATGTTGAATCCGAACATGAATATCTACATTCCAAGTTTCACGTGATCATGAAAAGAACTCCACCATGGTAAATGTTTAAAAGTTGTTTATCATATCTTATCCCTTTTTAGCCTACCATAATATGTCCTAACGTATCATCTACATGATGTATAACGTATGATGAAGGTGTAAGCAAACATAATTTATTATATATTTTATAAAATCATGAAAATAACTTCACATCATTTAAAATTGAAGTACTATTCTATTTGTGAGTTGTATCACTTATGAGATAGAGTGGACACAATGGAACATTAAAAGTTTAGCATTCAATGATTAGATGTTTCGAATATATGATCAATCTTATGACAAACTTTTCAAAGCGAAGACAATTTAGTTTCATCTAATAGATCATCTCGACCTGATGAGCTTGAGCTAATCATGATAATTTTAATGAAATTTGGACCATTTATGGCTTGATTTCGTATAGATCGTCGGATCTAAATTCACGGATATCGATGTAATTCGGATCAAGTTTAGATTACTCTAATCTTATAAATGCGATTATTATAAGATAATGTTAGGGGTTTTCTTTTGTTTGTACTCTTGTTGGTTCATTTACACCATTAATCGAGCGTTCATCAATTCACGGTCACGATCATCTCGTCGTACGATCATGGAGTACCGCATGCTTCATAGCATGGATACATGATACATCTATGAGTCCATTAAGGATCCATAGACTAGACTGGGCCACAAGGCTCATAGACCTTTTTCATGACCAGGGGTCTTACATAATCCATGTTTTTATAGACTAGACCTTACGTGTATGGGTGATGACCCAATTTTATCAAAGAAGTCATAAACCTAAAATTTACTAATAGCAGCTCATAAGCATGAATAGAACATTTATGCGAATCTTGAAATCCTTGGAAATTTTTAATCCAAATTTTTTTGTGGACCTAAATCAATGGAAAAAAAGTTTTTTTTTCACCTATTGAGAACTTTTCAGATATAAAAAATTTCACATGAAATGACGGTCCTAAGGTTTGGATTCCATCAATGCTTTAACTAAATTTGAAGCACATTTAAGAGCTTAAGTACCTCGATTATGCGACATCAGGTTTGGTAACCATATTATGTTTTAGAAAATAAGGTGGATTTCCATTAGAACTCCTTAATTTGGTCTTCTTCAAGGTCATATTGGGGGTTAAAGTCGACCATTTTTCTAGTTTCCCAAGGATCACGATTTTTAGAAATTGTGAACAGTCAATAACTTTGATTGATAAGTTTTTTGGGCCATGCTGTCCGTTAGATAAGAAGAGTCCCAAAATTTAGTGGGGGTTCATCTTGATACACCATGGCCCAATTTGACCCGAAACCTAAGATCAAAGAGGGTCAATTTTGACTGACTTAGGTGTCATGGGGAAAATGAAGTATTTTTAAGCATTGCTTCACTTTGATGGTACAAAAATCGAATTTCATTTTTTTTGTGTTGGAAATCTAACCGCCAATTTGATAGATGGTCAGATGTTACTTAATTAGGTCTATGGGTGTCGGCTCATGGGTTCATACTTAGTTCTAATTACGTCTATTAAATTCTGCTTAGTACAAAATTTAATAAGCAGGAAACAACAAAAATAATCTATTTAGCACACATGTTTCATAAATTTTGGGGCCACCAAAAATACATAATATAATTATATAAAAAGAAAAATAATCCGTCAGATTCATTATAATCTAACAATTCCGAAATGATTCATATCAAGGAAATCTGTATGGTCAAAGTTGACCCTTTAGCTAGTGTGCAAAAATTTTTAGATGCAGGAACAAAAAAGATTATAAGTGTTAATAGCATAGTTTTCACCGATTTTAGGGTGCTAATAATTGTCAAAATATAAATAATAAGATAAATGTGAACCGTTAGATGGGAAGGCAGTTCAAAAGTAAAAAATATTCATGCTTGATCAAGGCTCAAATCTTCTCAAATCGTCAAGATCCGAACGGTCAAAGTTGGGCCCTCACGTTGGGTACACAGAAATCTGCACACAATTAGGCACCTTGTGTGCCATGTTTGAAGCCCTTAGGGGCTGTTTGGCTCACACATATTGTTTGTATTTTTGAGGGGTATATGGCCCTCTACCTTCGAGTTGAAGGGTTTGGTCTCATGGTCAACCCATTGACTTTTACAGCCCTCGAGAGGCATGCGAAATGCCCCCAAACTTAGTTTTTTGACCTTTTTGCCGATCTATCGCGATTGTTAGCATTTTTATTGAACATACAAACGTGTGGAGGGGTAGATTGAAGAAGATGAGAAGACACCCACATGTTGGAACGTGCGCGCGGGACTATGATGATCCGATTCGAAGAGCTTGGGTCTACGCATCGGTTGGACAAAAATCTTCCGATCTTCTTGACTAGTCGTCGCCTTTGGCTATGTTTGCAATGATGGTGGTTACTGTTATGGCGCGTGATTATGTGGTACTCGAGTGTCCCAGGGATGTGATGGCATCCGGCGATGGGACATCGACAATGGATCGTGGTGGTGAAGGAGATGGAGATAGTGGTCGATTGGATGCGAGGAGAAGAAGAATAGAGCAGCAATGGAGAGGTTGGTATGTTGGCTGCTGTGAAGGGGCTGCAACTGAGACGGAAGGAGGATGGTTGTGGGTCTGCGTGAGGGACTCATTGGGTAGGAGGAGATGTGTGTGTGTGTGTATGAGAGAGAGAGAGAGAGAGAGAGAGACGATTGGCCAGTTGCCTTGCAAATTTTAGACAAGAGTCCTATTAAGAGTCAAACTAAATCAATCAAGTGGGTCCTATTAAGACTCAAACTAAATTTTAGGCCAGAGTTCGATTGAGATTCAAACTAAATCAAGTGGCCTCCGCGGTGTACCATGGGGTCCAGGATATGACTGCAAGTGATGGGCAATAATCTCGAAATCGATGGGATTTGATTGCTGCGAATGCGTGATTCTAGTGAGATCTCCTAACTTTAAGGATTTTAATTTCTTTTATAGGCAAGCTTAATACCAGAAAAAGAGATCGCATATAATATTTAGGGATTAAAATTTTGGGTTGGCTAGTGTGTCAAGAGCCCAAGATAAAAGGGAAAGAAATAAAATTGGTGGGTGCTAGAGTTGCCAAGTTGCGAGTATTAGATGGAGGCTTGGCCGGATATTAATAGAGAGTGTGAGGACTAGTTAGTTTGTTGGGCACATATGGAGAGTGTATGTGTGTGTGAACCCAAACAAGAAAGAGAGTTAGAATGGACGGCTAGGAAAGTGGAGGGCTGGTTTGGTTATTGGGCAATCACACCCAGCCCCTATAGTGCCTTCAGCTAAAAGACCATGCACTAATATACTTCATATTATATATATAAGGTTTTACTTGTTTACTTATTTATTTTTAAATAAATAAGGGTGGCTTGGGTTTGGGTTCAAACGCGAGCAGGGATCAAAATTTCGGCCGAAATTTTCGGTTTCGGTCCCCACCGAAACGATAATATGGGACCGAAATTTCGGTTATTTTTAAATGAGGTGGAAATTTTTGGCTGAAATTTCAGCCGAAATTCAAATTTTCGGCCGAAATTTCAGTACAAAATTTCGATTTCAGTCCCCTCCGAAATCGAAATGACACCCGAAATTTTGATCCTTGGTCTCGAGGTCTGAGTTGCGCAACAATGCACACACTCCGATATTTATTTTATTTTTATACACCAAATAGTAAGAAAATTAACATAGTAAATTTTATCGGGGATGGAGAGAGAAAATTGGGTCGGCATAAGTGCACACACCCTAAAAATGATAGTCCAAAGGCCACGTCATCCATGTCAAAGGTTTGACCAAGGTCAAATTGGTCAAAACAATCGCATCATCATAAAAAATCCGCGATTCAACATCAAAGAAATTAGGGTCATTATAATCTCAATGTAGAAGTTTCAATTTGTGCCGATTACAAATTTAGAGTTTAAGAGCAAGGGTTCATAGCCAATATTGGGCTCTGTTAATTAACCCTCACCACTATAGTTAGTGCTCCCTCATGCTGCTCCGCAACTATCACATGTGTATGCATGCCTGCTCCTTGATTCTTGAGGCTGTTTCAACCCAACGATCGTATCAAAAATAAAATAATAAATAAATAAATATTATCATTGCTACCTAACCTATTGCCCTTATTTTGAACACTCGATTAGGCTCAAGCTAATCATGAAGACATTATAAAAAAGTTGAAACCCATCCAAGCCACGACGCCAACCTTGTGACCACTTTATTTATTCTTTGTCGAACTAAGAGGTTTCCTTCTATATCTTTTTTCTTCTGCTTTCTTTAATTTCTTCTTTTTTCGCTCACTTTGGAAGGCTTACTCTACACAAAAGTATCCCAATTGATCTTGGAAAATCGAAAGAGAAAATATAGATCGGATACCTCTGTTCGCGCTTAAATAATGCCTACAAGGTAAACTCGTTGATTGTGTTGATTCGGGCGGTGGAGATCAATTTTCATCCTAATCTTCCACACAATTGATCTTGACACTATAGAGGTACCAACAAATCACCAATTTTGTATTCCACAAGGCATAGATCCCAAAAGGTGAGCCTAAAATCACATTTGAGGTTCACACGATATATTTTTTCCACTTTTTTGAGATCCGTGTCATGTGGATCATACAAAACTGATAGCTTGACGGAACACCTATAGTGTCAAGATCAATCTTGTGAAAGATTAGGATGAAAATCATTTTCCATCATCCGGTTCAATCCAATCAACGAATTTACAATGTAGGTGCCCTCCGTAATTGGGTAGGCATGAATAGAGCTACCCATATAGATTTTGGTATAAGGTGATTGAACCTTTTACTATTACTATTGAGTATGAATGAATCAATCTCCCTATGCTGAAGTGCTTAAAATATATAAATAATTTAAATATAAAAAAAAATCTCACTAAAAAAATAAAAAAATAACAAACTACTGACCTCCCCATAGTTTAAGACATGCGCGTTTATGGCCATCACCCGTATCTCCTTTCTCCTTGCTTCTCTTTTTGCTACCAAAAATCGGTTGTATCAACTTCTTCATAGACCCCGACAATGTGGTAGACTTGCATTCTTTGTTACGTTGGGAGCATAGCGGTTGGCGCGGTGCATGCAAGCGAACCCTATTGGGTGCAGAGTAACTTCTTCTGAGTATCGCTCGGTTGAGCTCGATCTCGAAAGAGAGCCGCTCGAACTGGTCAAACAATGAGCTATGTTCATCTCCAAATCTCATCTGAATGCCTATTCTTCTTTCTCCTTCTTCTTCTTCCATGACCAACAAGATCTCTGTTTTTTATTCCAAAGCAACGAGAGGTAAGGTAACCTTTTTTATTCATGCATGTGAATCCAGTGTGATTCTTGCACAAGTAACAAGTTTGTATAAACTAGTCATTTACCCGGATCTCTAATTTGATTTGATGCAGTGTCTATTGGATGGGTCATATTAGAAAGCATAAAAACTTGCACTAATAGAAGGATATTAACCGTCTGATCCTCTTTGTGGAGGGTCTACACTTATGGCATGTATGCTGATGTGGCTAAAGTGTATCATGGCGGCTTGAAGCGCTTCGAGCTGAGTTTAAGAAGCCGAGCTGCCAATCAATCTAATTTATAATTACATGGATTAATGTTGGCCTGATCACTATAATCCAGGATGAAGCACTTCTCGATCTTCTCTCTAAAGTGTATCATGGCGGCTTGAAGCGCTTCGAGCTGAGTTTAAGAAGCCGAGCTGCCAATCAATCTAATTTATAATTACATGGATTAATGTTGGCCTGATCACTTTAATCCAGGATGAAGCACTTCTCGATCTTCTCTCTAAATCATGTGACAAGCTGACTTAACAGATTTTTAATTGGGAACTTCAAACTGCATGAAAGTCAGCTATTCATAGCGTGCAATAGATCAAAGGCATACCAGCGGGCCTATAGAGATACTGCTTTAGAATGAGAGTTCACTGTTAAGCACTAAATCGATTGTATTTTCCTTTTTTTTATAGTCATCAAGGATCAAAATTTTGGGTTTCATTTCAATTTCGGAGGGGACCGAAACTAAAAATTTGAATTTCGGCTGATAATTTTAATCCAATACAAAAATATGATCAAAATTTCGGTCCAAATTATCGTTTCGGTAAGGACCGAAACCGATAATTTGGACTGAAATTTCGGTCATTTCGGCCGAAATTTTGATCCTTGATGGTCATAAACATAATTAAACATAGTCAAAGTCGGAAAACTTCGGCATATTTTGCTCAGTTCCAAAAAAAAAAATTGGGAAAATTTTGGAGGAAAAAAAAATAAATTTTTTTAAAAATAATAAAAATTGATGATTTGTAAAACGATTTCTAATTATTTATGAACTAATCGCGAATTTTGCAATTTTTTTTTAAATACGCAAAATTTTCAACAATTCATGAGTAATTTGATTTTTATGTATAATATTATATATAAAAGATTTATTCTAGGTTTTTACCTTTCTAAGTAACAGTTAAATTATACTTATAATGGGTAAATATATAATTAAGTACATAACTCTAATGATCCTCTACATAAGTATAACGAAGCCCTAGTCGATCGAAAAAATTAAATAAAAGAAATTCAGTGAAACAAAAGAGAAACTGAACTCTGCAACCTCGCTCTGACGTACTCTATTAAAGCTCATCGACGTTCTCCATTGAAGCTCGACTTTGCATCCGGTAATTTTTAGACTTAAAGCATCTCTAAGAGGTATCCCAAATTTGGGATACATGTGAGTATGGATCAAAATACCGGAAAATCGATATATATTGTTCGAGTCCAAAACCGATACGTATTAGACGATACGTATCAGTATCAGACGGTATCGGATGATACATTGAATGTATAATTCAGTTAATACATATATATGACCTCCGATATCGTATCGGTGACCTCCGATACCGATACGTATCAGTACCGGACGAAATTTTGATCCATACATGTGAGCTTTAGGAGGTATCCCAAATTTTACTTTTAAATATATTTTAATATGATTTTATTATTAAATTAAGTTGATAAATTGAATAAGGTATTAAATTAAATGAAATATACATTTATTCAAAATGTGGGATATAAATAGTGGTATCCAAAATATGGGAAACCACTAATCATATGCCATTTACACTACATATGGAATGATTGTTGGAGTTGATGGATATCCCATAATTAGTCGCTTGAGTGTCAATATGACACAATGGATAGTTATGAAATATCTCTTGAATATGCTCTTATATCTTGGGTTTAATCATTTTTGAAAAACAAATCTTAAATCTTGGAAATTTTCCTTTTTCAGATTACAAATTATGAGCTTTCAGCTTTACCATTAAAGCAGAAAGGACATGAAGTTTGCTGATAACTATAAAACTTTAGACGGAGGCATTTGCAAAAAAGCCTTAATTTTTTTTTAGAGGGTGGAGACTATACATCCGAGTATAGCATTTAGGGCTACACCAGACTTTGGGGCCCACATGGCACCAATTATGAGAGTCGGGTGCGATGATAAGTTGGATAATAAAAATCAGATATTAATCAAAAAAATTGAGCTCTATCCAATCCACATCCACCATTAAAAATATAGTCAAAGATGTCTAAAATTAGTGCACCTAAGTGGTTAGTCGTTACCGTTTCTTTGACTCAACAAACGGAAGGCAAAATAAGTCAATTTATTATTATTATTATTATTTTTAAATCACATTTCCCGTGGTTGATCAACCCAAAATGGGTATTATACATTTTGGGTTGATCATGCCACTTGGCATGTGATTTGGCATTTAGGTGTAGCCCTCAATTGCATTTCCCCAATTCTCAACTTTATATATATATATAGGGAGCCGGTTCCGTCCTTTATGAGAGGACAGTTACCGTCCTCTAAGGTCCATGTGGAGGTACACATGGTATCAAAATACTTTTTAGTTGCCACGTGGAGCACAAGTGGATGTTTTAAATCAATTAAAAAAAAGAATTTTGAAAAAAGCTTTTTAAAAGCATAAGTTAATGTTTGACTAGTTCCATTAGTCTATACTTCACGACTCAAATAATACATGGTGGAGATGAATTTCAAATTTATAAAAAAAAATGATTCAAGTGATGCACCCGAGATCCATGTGGCATTCAAACAATGTTTTTGATGCCTCATGGACCTCCACCTGAAACCTTGGAAGATGGACACCTTTTCCATATATATATAATATCGGGTCAATTGAGGTGGCTTAGACATGCTCCTCGGAGGCCAGAAGCAGACCCTTTATGAAGGGTTGAGACTATACAAATACAATGACTTAAGAGAAGATAAAGACCTCCAACAACTTAGATAGAAGCCATGAGAAATGATACGAAGGATTGCGAAATTATATAAAACTAAGTGCTAACCAGAAACAAATATAGAAATAGGACTCTCAAAGCCAACCCCAAATAGATGGGTGATGATGATAACCCGACCCGACAAGAACTCTTGGTCGACTTGACCCTCTGGTTGAGTCGGATGTCTCATGCCCTACATAACCCTGAGAGGTCAAGTTTATGTAACCGACCCAGTAAATTATTGGGTAGGGTCGGATATCAGGTCCACCCGACCCGTTTACATCCTTAGTTCTTTCAATCCCAACCCACCCATTTGCACCCACCCTGCAGGCCTCTTACCACTCTGAGGTCCGTGCACTTCTCCATGCTCCCTATCCCTGCGAGAATCTAAAAGTCCACGCCGGTTATCGAGTTGGTCGCCCTAGACAAACTCTTTTCAAAATTGCAGAAGGCAGGCCGATTTGTCCAGGCAAAGTGTACGCAGCCTACGTGGCGTGCTATGACTGACTGCTATGACCTGTATTTCTTGGCTCTACTGTAGTCGTAGCTAATTGCGTCGTGCCACGTGAGCCTCTGGACTTTGGCTGCACGCCACATAATAACGCAACCAAAGTGGGAAATTAAAAACATTCCAATATAAAACGGCTGTCATTTGACTTGGAAGTTTCAACTACGAAGTCCATCCCCTTCCTCTTACGCTGAGTCCCCCGACCTTCACTTCCTTCTTCCGAATCAAAACCCTAGGTTTTCCTCATTTCAGAAACCCTTTTATTAGAGATTTCGAATTCATCCGTAAGAAAACATAAATTCCGATCGATTTGCTTCTTAATCGTCGCCATTACGTACCTCTGATTTTCTCTAGCAATCGCAGATCCTCTGAGTACTTTGAAATTCACTCAATTTCGATCAAAACGGAGGTTTTTGAGCTGTTATCGTTCGGTCTCAGATTTGTTTTTGGGTCACATGGTTTTCTATCAAAAGGTTAGTACTAACTCGAATTAGGGTTAGCGATCTGCGAGAAAGGTTTATATACGTTTCAATTGGATTTCCGAGCTTTAAATCCCAATCAGATGAGCTTAAAATGGAGCTTTTTGAGCTGCTCTTGTCTGATTTCAAATTTACATTAGTTTCTTAATCGAGATAGCGTTACTGATCTGGGGAGATGGATAAAGTCGTAATCTTTGCATCAATCTTTGTGATATTGATCGTTGGAGAGGTGTCCGATGCTTTTCGGCTACCGAACTTTCGATACTTAGCAGCTTCAGTAGACGCGAAACCGAAACATAATGAGGTAAATGAAGATTCTTTAATATAGTTATGTTGATTAGGGTTTTGTCGGTCAGGATTTTATATATGTAAAGATTGTCCCTTTCAGGTTTCTCCCTCGCCTAGCCCCGAATCTTCAGTCAAAAGAGATAAACCTAGTGAAAAGCATCAAGGAAGGGGTAACATGTCGCCGGAAAACAGCCCGGATTATGGAAAATGTGATGGTTCAATGGGTATCAAGTGTACTGATGGAAAGAATTTAAGTGCCTGTGTTAGACATCATGGAAATGGTAATTGAGCTTTTGATACCTCATGTTGTAATTGTTTAACTATATTAATGGTATATCATGCTTTGTGTGTAGGATGCTGAAATTATAATTTTTTTAATTAGACTGGTTTTGCAATTGCAACTAGGATTTTTGTAATTTAATTATCAGACTCTGATTTTGCTTTTATCATTCTGCTTATGGTGAAAGACAGTAACACAGTTAAGAAAAAGAATATGTTGTAATTCATGGACCAGAGTCACAATTTTAAGGTGCATCTTTGTACCTGGACTTGTTACCTCATTATGCCTATCTTTGTAAGGTTGTAGGTTCTTCTTTTATTAAGTCAAATTGGAACCAGTTTCTTTTAGCCAATAATGGCCATATTCAATAAGATATTGAGCTCATCGACAGAATGAATCGATGCTATATACAAAAAAAGGCGCATGCCTCGGATCCATCAAAGAGGCGGAGTGCCTCTTAGTTTACAAATCTTTGACTCAAGAGGTCACAAAAGAACGTCCAAGTAATCTCCAAGAGAGATAACTGATGTTTTTCCTTCCATCAAGTCAACAATCTTCCCTCATCCTAAAAAGGCCATCAGTTTGCGACCCAAGAGGTCGCTCAGTATTGTGACAAAAGAGGTCACTCAGTTAGGCATCAGTTTGCGACTCAAGAAGTCGTTCAGTTTTGTGATTCAAGTGGTCACTCAGTTGGGCATCAGTTGCGACCCAAGAGGTCGTTCAATATTTTTTATACAAAGATGTCAGTTAGTTTGGGCACCCAGTACGTGACATAAATATAGTCACTCAGAGAAACACTTCACAAGTATAGTCCACGACTGAGTAGAAGCAATTCTTTTCAAATTATAAACTTTCTGGTCACGCGACTTGTCAGCTGACTCGGAAGCTGATGGGCACAAGTGTCAGCTGACTCAGAAGCTGATGTGGATCACAACTGTCAACTGACTTTGAAGCTGATGTGGAACACAACTGTTAGCTGACTCAGAAGCTAAAGTGGAAGACATCTGTCAGCTTAAGTGGAAGACAACTGTCATCTGGCTCAGAAGCTGAAGTGGAAGACAACTGTCAGCTAAGCCAAGAGTTAAGGTGGATGACAACTGTCGTCTCAGATCGCATAACTAAGCAAGAACAAGAGACCAAGTTAGCCCGCAACATACTGGCCAAGATAGTCAACAGTGGGAGTACGTGTGTGCTAATGATTGGACAATGGGCCATGGAGCCTGTCTGATGGTGACACCTGATCAGTTCCTATTGGCCAGGAACCACCTCTGAAGACAAGAGTTTGTTATTGAAGACTTGCTCAGTTCAAGTACTTTGAATAGTACAGTCTTAGACTCACTGAAAGAGATTCTAGCCAATTCAGAGCTTACATGTGGTCACTCAAGTGGATCTGGTCCTTCACAGCCGACACCCCTGTTGTTAGAGGAGCACAAGGAGAGTATTGGGGGAATCGGTCAAAATGTCGAATACTTTGTTCAATCCCCCGCTAAGCTTCATCATCTCTCCAAGTGGTTATATGGATCTCTTCTCTCTTCTACTCTTCATGAATTCTAATCCTAGTTCTTGAGTCTCATTTGATTTCTATTTGACTTGGGGATTTTCTCCTCCAAAACTTTTAATTATTGAAGTTTAGGGTTGAATGAAAAAGCCCCGAAAGTGCTACTTATGAAACATCCCCAGTCTGTAATTCCCTTTTATCAGAGTAGTGATCACGCCTCATGGAAGTTCTGCGATCAGAGCAAGCGAGATGTAGAAAGCCGAGAACCCTGGCCATCGGTTGGTATTGTGGTGATGGGTAAGTGTGACAGACTTATCCGTCAAATAGCCATGCACTGTCAGTTATCGAGGGACGGGTCTTGGTAACTTGGCTAGCAAGATCTTTGCTTCTTTGTGTTGGCGAAGTCATAAATTCAGGATGAGAAGAGAATTTGCGACTGGTAGTGATGAAATGGTCAGGTTTCCCCCCTTCCCACCGATCTCTGATGTTCTCCTCTTTCTGAATTCATGTGAGACTATGATTTATATTCGTGTGAAATAGAGAGTTGCAGCCTGAGGAGTGGGACTTTCTGTTTAATGCAGGTACATTTACTGGCATTGCTGCATTCTCACTTGATTTCATCACATGAAAACTGAATCCGAGCACATTACTGCCCTAGGGGAATGTTTGGGGAGTAGATCTAATCCAATGACCTTGCTATGGGGACCTTATAATATCCATCTATTTCTGCCGTCTAAACACTTGTCACTGTAGCTTTTGAGACAAGATTCCTTTAGGTGTGGACAGGCATTGTTGATGACATGATCTTGAAATGGTGGAAGTACATAGAGAGTTGGTATCTTTAGATTGTAACTTCGGTAGTTATTTTGGCCCGATTTTAGACAAAATGTATGTTCATTTTGTTGGAATGCAAAAAATTCAAAAATTCATCTTATCCTCTCTATATATGTTGTTTCCAAAATAAAAGGGCTAAAATGGTCATTAAAATTTTTAAAGAAAAACTTTAGTGTTTGTTTGGCTGTGGCTGGCTCTTAGGTGGAGAAGCTCTGGGCCATTCTTGACCTCCTAAGGTCCTTTCTTTCTGTTGGGTTTCTGCTATAGGAAAAACATGGACTACTGACCATCTACAAGATTACACATCACGGGTATTGCTTGGAATGTAGGTGTGTTCTCTATTCCTGTATATTCATTCCAGGGTAGTGAACATTCCTTGATCCATTCTTTAGTTACTTATTTTGTTTGATGCCTCATTCTCTATCTTTCTTGTGAAGGATTGCTCGCAATTCCAACTTGTGCAACCATCAGAGATCCATAACTCATGGTTCCCCAAAAAGTGCGAAAACGTCAATCGAGTTCTCTTCTTCTCTTACCCTTTTCTTTTCTATTCTTCTTCAATTTATATCTTTATTTTATGGTTAAACGCAACATAATATGGTATTAAAGTATCTTATTTCTCTCTAACCCTAACTCTAAAAATAACCCCATAGTCAGTGTTTCCCTAAATCGAACCGTACTTCTCTCCAACTCTTTTTATCCTCTCTTACCTCTCTAAACTCTAACCATCTATTTCCTTTCTTACACAGTTGTATAACTGACATTAACCACCTTATGACCCATGCAATCTGATCGAAGTGTGATTAACCTATTTCTGTTGATCACTGAAGGCTGTGTGAGGTCAAGTGATGATTTAAAAGTATAGTGGCTGATTTGCATCCGACTAGGAATGGAGTTTTTGATGATGAGTGGAGCGTAGAGATTTTGTACCATTCGGGCTCCAAAGGTGAGGCCAATATGGCGGAGATACACTCTTGATTGAATACGAGTCACAAAATACGATCATATGCCTGTCCCATGGGGCATTCTCTCCATGGAAACATATTGCTAAATTTAGAGAATAGGATAGAAGTACAACTCATAGAAGGCTCCAAACCAAGGGTCAAAATATCGGATTTCGTTTCCTGCATACATAAGGAAACAAATTCGGCCTATTAAATTATGGGCATCTATAGGTAGTTTCAGTTGGTGGAGAAAGCATTTTCATTCCCTTTGATTCTTTTGCTATGCTTTGGTTTTGATATGTATCTTTTGTGTTTTTATTTTCCATATAAAGGATGTTTTGGTGTAAGGGCCAATGGCCACTAACTGTATGCAACACCAACTATGCTAATCCACTTAATTCATTATTAATAAAATAAATTTCCACTGATTCAAAAAAAGTTGTTCATTTTCATCAATCACTTTTTGGGCAGAAAGGGTGTATGGGTCCCTCTCCTTTGGTGCGAATGAACTTCCTGTTTGTTACAGATCTTCTTGCGCGACCACGGTCATGTTGGTTGAGATTGTACCTCATTACCCATATGATTGTGTGGGATCCTTTCATCTTTACTTGGATGGTGGATATTGCAAATGAGATGTTGCTTGATAACATCTAACACAAACTTAAAGATACAGAGGGAACATTCTTAAGTCAGTAGAGAACTCCAAAATTCAAATAATCATCATCAAATTGAATGAGAATAGTTTTCTTCTGTGGTCCTAGTTTATTTGAATGCTCATGGAAAAATGAAGATGGGAAATGATGGAAGATGTAAAGAAATGAATATTGTTTACTATAGGTATGATTAATGCAAAGCCAATATCCTTTTGGCTGTCATGACTATTCAACTCAATAGAGCTTCATGTTAGCAGTAGGATCTTGTTTATACGAACTGCTAACAAAGTGTGAGAGATCACAATAAATTGTATGCTCTTTAACAATACTATTGACTTAATATGATATGTCAGTTATACAAAGAAATTTCACATAACCAATAGGGTTACAAGTCTTTTGATGTATATTGAATGCATGAGAAGTCATCATCCTCCTTCTCCATCTCATTGTGTGAAGGAAACCACAGCCTGCTGAGCATCCTAAGCAAGTAGAACAAAGAACTGTAAACCGTTGTTGATGCAGAATAAACGCTAAAACCATAATTGTGTGAATTTGGGATTAACTTCAGATTAAATTGAATAGCAGAAATATTCAAACTACCCAACCACATAAAGTAATTTAATAAAGTTAATTAAAACAATTAAGTTGAATCAATTATAGCGCTCATATGCATTGAAATTTCTCGATCTATAAAAACGGCTTCGATGAGGGTACTCGAGTTTCGTTCTAGTTTAGGGCACCAAGCGACAAATGCAGTATCGTCTCTTGACAAGTTCTCTAAGATTTGCACAAAGCAACTCTCAATTTCATTAATCATCAATTATCAAATAAAGTCTTTGCATGCCTTTATATAGGCTAAGAAAATCCTAACTAAACATAAAGTTCGAAATAAGAAAGTCCTAAAACAATTAAAACTCTAAATGACAAGTTTTTGTCAAAAATTCGCGTAGCCGCCAATTTGAGGATGATTTTTACGGACGTTCGTAACATGACCAAGGATGTCCGTCATCGACGATGTGCACAAAACCATAATGGTGTCTAAATCACGGGTGTCCGTACGAATGTGACGGACGTCCGTTCAGATGTGCACAAAACCATAATGGTGTCTAAATCACGGGTGCCCGTGCGAATGTCACTGGCGTCCGTTCAGAATCCACAGACATTCGTTCTGAAACCACGGACGTCTGTTCTGAAGCCACAGACATTTGTCATATGTTGACGAACTTTGTTTCATTTTCTTCTTTCTCCCTTGTTTTCTTCTTTTACTTTCCATCCGCCTTATACCGTGAGATGTCCCCATCAGTTGTCTAGTTTGAACAATTAGGCCATGCTCGGGTATTTCCCTAGTTATCTCAGAAAAGCTCTGATTCCTGGCAACTCAGTTTCCTGCAGATTCCTGGCTCTGCCCAGGTGTGTTTTTTTAGGCCTCAGAAAAGCTCTGATTCCTGGCATTTCACAAAAATGAAGGATTTCCTGTGTTCTTTTAATTATTTTAGAAAATTACAGAATTAGTCTACTTAAGAGACATTGTATGATCGTGGGAATGATGGTAGAGCATCCGATACCGTGCCGTATCTATTTGAAGGTCATTTTTGGCCGATGTACGATCCATGGGAGATTGAACACTTTCGTCGATGCAATTGTGCAAAAAAGATCTTTTAAATATCATTTTGGTCCAATATCGAAATGGGCAACATTGTACCAGGTCGGATTTAACTGATACATATACGATAAATGTTAGACAATTTTGGCGAAAGGAGATCGACCCATGCACTGTCATCTGGGTATCGGCCGATCCCTTTATTTTCTTTCTTTCTTTATTTATTTTTTAAATAGGCCGATAAGTATCGGCCCTTACATAACGACCGAGTCGTATCAGTCCTCCATGGACCGATACTCGAGTCCGATACCAATTTTGACACCTTGATTATAAGCCACATTTAGGCCCCATTAATTTTTGGTATGCTATTAAAAGTACATCTATTTGAATCCGACACTGTGTGCGCCTTGGATCGTACGCATGCACCCTAATTGGATCAAGAGCAAATGAGACCTCACCATGCACCGTGAGGTTATTGTACACCCAAGCCCTACTCACAACCTTTATTTAAAACACATTTTTATTTTTTTACTAAGGTTTGATGCTTACTCCCTTTACCTAGATTAATTAAGAAGGTCACTTCTAAATTTGAAATCACTTGTGTCTTCTTCTTCCTCCAACCCAACCGTTGAACCACAGAGGAGCAAAAGACCAGAGAGAGAGAGAGAGAGAGAGAGAGAGAGAGAGAGCTTAAAAGTCACCGCCATTTCTGAGCACAACCAAGCTTGTGCAAATAGAGTTCTTTAGAAACCGCCCCTTTGAAGATCCAAGAAGGAGAGAGAGAGAGAGAGAGAGAGAGAGAGAGAGAGAGAGAGAGAGAGAGCACAACCAAGCTTGCTACTCTGTTTTTCTCCATTTGGGAAGAAGAGAAGCTACATCAGAAGTAGCCGTTGGAGGAGGTTTTTATATGTTGTAGCAATAGTGAAAGAGTATACTCCCATTAAACTCCGATTCTGGCCTTTCCTGAGTTTTTTGCTCGGAAATGGCAAGCCGACTGAAACTCGGGAACTGTCCCTTTCCTTGTGGGACCCAGCTTCATTGCCGAACGAAGGAAACGATCGGAAAGTGCTCAGAAAACCTACTTTCCGAGCTGCAACTCAGTTTCCTATCTTAGGAACCATATTCGAACATGGCCTTAGAGTATTTTGGTTTGGGGAAATAAGAATTTCAATTATTCTGGTCTTTTTAAATAAACTCTAATTCGAGGTTTGGGGTGTTTCTCCATGAACTAGATTGCCAAAGACTAATAATGTCCCTTCTAATTCTTTAACATGTTGATAGTTATTATTATATTATTCTTATTTTGATCAGCAACGAAAAATAAGAATAAAGGACCTAGAAAGGGCAAAGGGTACAGAGAAAGAGCAGCGAGGAGCTGCAAAAGAAATCCCACCCTAGCCTGAAAAGTAGCCCGAGAAAAAACACCTAGAGAGCTTCCTTCAAGCGGAAGGAAAGAAGGCGAAGATGAACGCAACTTTTCCCGATCATCCAAGAAATTCCTGCCCTCCCTCCCCAGCTTACTGACCGAGAGGCTGACCCAATGCACAACGAGATCCCTTGCCACTTTCATAATCATGGGGACTGTGGCATGCGCCTCTTCCTGAACACCCTCTCATTTCTCTCCAATCATTGATAATTATTGTGCCATTCCATTGAAAAATGCATTAAAATCATTGCATATACTTTCATTATGTCTAATAATTAGACATTTTCTCTTTTTTTGTATCTTTGATTGATATTAACATAATAACAATGGGCGAACGCCCTTTTCGTTTTTTGATAGATTACAATGGGTGGATACCTTGGCATCAGGTCTCCAAGTTTGTGCTGTGGGGGGTAAGAGGGGGCAGGGGTCCAACAATCCTAGTACTGTCTAGTACTAATAACTATTCTATATATATATATATATATATATATATATATATATATATATATATATATATATATATATATTATCAACCTAGTACTAGTAACTATTATCATATGCTATCAAACAAGCCCGTCGTCTGGTTTTACCGGTCGGCATGTGACCCTTTTTTTTCCTTTCATAGTTATTAGTTTGTTTCAAATTCTTTGTTGCATCAAATAGGTTTTCAACATGAGAAAATTAGCGAGAATTTTTATGTTTGCATGATCCCTTTTACAATAGCATTATTTCGTTGTTAGTATGGACTTAAAAGAAGCACTCGTAATCTTTGGACACATTGGTTCTCAAAGCTCATGTCTAATGAGTTACACACACACACACACACACACACACATATATATATATATATATATATATATATATAAAAGTGAGAAGGGTATCTTATTTAGATTCCTTCCTATCACTAAAGACAAAAGAGGTACTATTGGTTTTTGATTTCTTTAAATTCACCCGCCGAATAGTTGAGTTTACCCACGCTGAAATACATGGGCTGCGTTGAATCAGACGATGGACATCGTTTATCTTCTCAATCTTTCGCATGATGGCCCTTGAGATCATGCTAGTACTATCGGCCGATCAGTGTTTTATTTCACAAAACACACATCTTTGAAAAAGTGACTTGAACATCATGTGCACGCTCAAAATTGATCTTAAGGTTACTTTTTTGGGTGTGTCACATAAATTTCCACCGAAATTTTGGTGCCCTATGAATTTTTTTTTAAACTCAAAATTATCGGCCAATAATTTGAACTTATCGGCCGATCATTTGCTAATCATCAAATTATCGGCCAATATAATGAGATCGGCCGATAATTTTGAGTTTTTTTTTTGGCCGATAATTTTGGATTTAAAAAAAAAAAGAAACTTTGGGCATCAAAATTTTGACCTGGACCACAAGATTTCGGCCGAAATTTCATCCGGGATTTTCGGCCGATATCCCGAAATTTTGGATAAAAAATCATGGCTTTCAAATTCTCGGTCAATAATTTGAAGTTATTGGGTAATAATTTGCTAATAATCAAATTATCAGTCGAAATCTTGTGAAAATGTCGAAATTTCGGTGCCCAAATTGTCTTTTTTAAAAAACCCAAAATTATCGGCCCGCTAATTTGAAGTTATCAACCGAAATTTTGATCTATGACCCCAACTAAAATAAAGTGTTTATCGTTTGGGATCGAGGTGCCAAACTCGGTATCGGGTATCAATCTAGGGAGGACCGATACGAATCGGCCGATACGTATTGGCCCTTGTGACAAAAAAAACCAAGGTCTTGGCGCAAACCGATACATATCGGCTGATACGGGCTTGTATCAACCGATACTGATACCGAGTTGGAGGACCAAGAAGTATCAGAACCGATACGTATCGGTTTATTGAAAAACCGATACGTATCGCCGTTATGTATCAGTATCGCCCAAGATGTCATACCTTACAACAAGGATCAAAATTTCGTACGAAACGAATCGGTTTCGAACCCCACCGAAATGTCGAGATTTCGGCCGAAAATCCGAGACGATATTTCAGCCGAAATCTTGTGGTCCAGGCCGAAATTTCAATGCCAATTTTTTTTTAAAAAAACCCACAATTATCGGCCGATAATATATATGATGATTTAATATCGACCGATAATTTGATGATTAGCAAATCATCAGCAAATAACTTCAAATTATCGATCGGTATCGGCTGATACAGGTCCGTATCGGTCAATACATATTGGTTTGTGCCGAGACCTTGCGCTTTTATTTTTCTTTTAAAAAGGGCCAATACGTATCGGCCGATTCGTATCGGTCCTCCGTGGATCGATACCTAATGCCGATATCGAGTTTGCTACCTTCATCACAAATGATAAAGACTTCATTTTAGTTGGGGTCAAGGATCAAAATTTCGGCCGAAACACATCAGTTTCGAACCGCACCGAAATAAAATCTCGAAATTTTCGGTCAAAAATTGTGGCCTTCAAATTCATGACCGATAATTTGAAGTTATCAGTCGATAATTTGCTAATCAACAAATTATTGGCCAATATTTTAAAGGCCGATAATTTTTTGTTTTAAAACAAAAAAAAAAGAAAAGTATGAGCACCGAAACTTCGGCTTGGCCCACCACATTTCGGTCGAAATTTCATCCAAGATGTACAGCCGATATCCCGAAATTTCAGTGAACATACCAGATTCGGTTTGTTAGCCAAATTATTGGCTAATATTTTGAAAGCCGATAATTTTTTGTTTTAAAACAGAACAAAAAAAAGTATGAGCACCGAAACTTCGGCCTGGCCCACCACATTTCGGTCGAAATTTCATCCGAGATGTTCAGCCGAAATCGCGAAATTTCAGTGAGCATACCAGATTCGGTTTGTTGGCCAAATTATTGGCTAATATTTTGAAGGCCGATAATTTTTTTGTTTTAAAACAAAAAAAAGTATGAGCACCGAAACTTCGGCCTGCCCCACCACATTTTGGCTGAAATTTCGTCCAGGATGTTCAGCCGAAATCCCGAAATTTTTGTGAACATACCGGATTTGGTTTCAGTCCTAACCAAACCGAAATTTCGGTGCCCAATAATTTTTTTTTAAAATGCAAAAATGTTTTTAAAATTTATATTGTAATGATTCATTCTCCAAATAAACTGCTCTCTCGTGCATTTGCACGTGCAGGGTCCACTAGCATATATATATATATATATATATATATATATATATATATATATGTATATTTTTATTGTTAGTTTGAAGAAGTATTAGTGGTAAGTATAAGTTCTATGTTTAACTTTCTTAATATTTCATGTGGGGGGATTCTGTACCACGTCTTTTGCACTTTTTCTAGAAATATTATCTCTGTTTCCATTAACTGCATTGATCACTAATGTTACTGTATTTATATTTTTTAATTTTGGTTTCATGAGAGAAATTTCACCGTTCTTTCTTTGTTCTCTCTTTTTTAAGTATATATAATACATGTAGTTATCGTTAGTTTGAAGAATTATTAGCGGAAAGTATAAGTTCTATGTCTAAATTTCTTAATATTGTATGTGGGGGTTTCTTTACCACATATCTTCTGCACATTTTCTAGAAATAGTATTTCTCTTTTCCATTTACTGTATTGATCATTAATGTTACTGTATTTTTATTTTTTTATTTTGCTTTCATGAGAGAAAATTCACTGTTCTCTCTATGTTCTCTCTTATTGAATCTTCATATTTCCTCTCTCGAATATAAATGCCTTATGCGTCTTTTTTATTTTGACTTTTTCGCAAAAGTATTAGCCGATTTTTCTTTTTTGCACATTAATTCTTGATGAGAATTGCAAATTCTTTTTAATTGAGTTTTTATTTTAGTTGTTTAGTTTTTTAAGGATTCATATGTATTCGTTTTCTTTTTCCCCCGCAGGACTGCAGCAATCATTTCTTCTCGTCAAGAATGATGGCGAGAACATTCTTACAGTAGCCATCACAGCACCGGCTACTTCACAGCTCAATTTAAAAAAATTACCAGTAGCCAAACACCACACTGAAAAAGTATGCTTCTCTTTTCCATTTCTCTGAATTAACAGAAAACCTATCTGAACACCAAAAGGAAAGACTTTTATTCTGGCGGTATACAATTCTCTTGTTCTGGAACTTCCATTTCCAATTGGAGTATATAGATCTATTAATGGTTCTGCATGTATATCCCGTTTAGCTGCTTCAGCATATGGATCCATAAATGGTTCTATTGTAATTCTCTTAATGGACCCACCCCACATTTTATACATTTTACTTACTTTCAGTTAATTATTTATGATCTACTATATATAGTTTATGTTTTGATATAATTAGATAATGAGACCAGATAGATGTGTCAATGGGTTGGGTTTCTAGCATTCATCATGTTTGACACCACATGGTTGTATTTGGCACTGATGACTTGTTCATTGTGAGGTTTTAAAAATCAGACTGGACAACAAACTGGAAAAGGGACTTGTCCGGTCCACAATGACCCAACTGCCTATCCACCCAGTTCGGTTGAATGTTATTAATTAAAATTTTTATTTATAGTTGTATTGTTTGTGTTTCAAATAGCGTTTGAGATGTAAGCCTCAAGGTGTGCCTCCAGGTGTAACATAAACTTTTCGCCTCTAGGCGTGCCTTGAGATGTAACTCATGTGAGGCATTGAGGCATAAGCCCCACATGAATTCTTATCTTTTCACAATTTTACCTGTTTTTTTTCAACAAGTTAACCCTTTTAAAGGATTTTATTAGGGGGAGTGAAATAGGGAAAGTAGAAACGTCCTCTATTAATATTTAAGAAGTTAAAAAATTGTAATTTATACCGGATCATTGGTGACTGTTGTGGCACCCTCATCGGCCATGTTCCCAACCTCCAGAAAATATACCTGGTTTTGATGACCATCTCGGATCCCAGCAACAATCTTTTTCTCAACGATGACAGCAATTATTGATGGGATCTGAGATGGTCATCAGAATCCGGTATATTCTATGGAGTCTGGGAACATCGCCAATAATGACACCACAATGGTCACTAACTATCTGTTCTCAACCATAGAATTGATTGAAGATAGCTTCTTTTCAATGCTTACTAGAGTGTATGACCATAGCATTCCAAAAATTAGGTTTAGATGCTTCCTTTGTGTGTGTGGAGAAATTTGAATGTTACTAGAATGTGTCATGAGATAACAAGTGGACTTTAAAAAAAGAGTAGGAAGAGTTAAATAACCACAAGTATGTCCCAACTTCTCAAATTTTGTTAGTAGTATGGAGCTAATGAATCTTCCAATGAAATTTGCATCGTAAATTTGATTGAATAATCATGAAATTGGTCGTATGTATATGGGTTATTTCCTAGTGATTAGAAGTTCAATGCCCTAGTGTTAGTCAATCCACTTAGCCTAAACTGGCTTTAGATTACACACCAATCTTCCTTGAATCTGAAGATGATGGGTGGAGTCCAAATATTTTTCAGTTTGAAAATTTTTAGTTAGAGAAGGAGGTTTGTATGAGAAAATTCATAGAATGGTGTGCCTTAGTTGAGAAGGGTATGACAAGTCTTTAAATTCATGGTAGTTAAGGTGGTGTGGCGAGGTCATGGCGAAGAGGCTCGCTGCGCTATGGTGTGGCTATGGCAAAGTTATGACGAGGTTATTTATTATTTTTAGATTTTTTTAATTTTGTTAAATTTTATTTTATCTATTAATTAGTAATATTCTTTTTTATGTTTTATTTATATAAATTTTTATGTAGGAAGAAAATACAAAAAAAAAAAGGAAAACAATTGTTGAAGCATCTTACATGGCTCAAAATATCGCCCGATACCGATACGTATCGGACGATATGTATCGGTTTTGGACCTCACCGATATTATACAATGAGTTTTTATCGCCCCCCTTAAAAAACAGTCAAATTATTGTTCAATGTATCGTTCATATCGTCCGTATTGTTCAATGTATCGGACGATAATTTCAAATTATCGGTTTTGATGTTTTTTTTTTTTTGGGGAAAAAACTAGAGAGTATCGTCCGGAACTGATATGTATCGTCCGATACGTATCGGTTTTGGGGCTGGACGATACATATTGAAAAAACTAGATTTTGATCCTTGGCATCTTACTTTGACTCTAATATTGAGGATTTCATATCTAGTCATAAATAAATATCAACAAATTCAAACCAATTATGGAACATCAACAAATTTGCAACATGGTAAGTATAAATAAATAAATATGAAATGTCAATAAATATAAAATATTTAAAAAGTATCTAAATATCAAGTATAGATACTGTAGTGCCATCGACGTTGAGGTTTTGTCTACTGGTAGCCTGCTGAGATGTCACCGATGCTAGTGTTGGTAGTTGTCGTGACGAGAGAGAGAGAGAGAGAGAGAGAGAGAGAGAGAGAGAGAGAGAGTCAAGGATTGTAACTTATAAGTTAACTTCTGTAACTTGTATACTATAAAACGTTATAACTTATAAGTATTATAAGTTATAACAGTGGCATACTTATAACTTATCTATTTTATAAGTATTATATGCTATTGTAAAAAAAAATCAAAGAGGGTGTATAGCGACACCATAGTGCTCTTCCGTCATGGCGACGCTATGATGTCGCTATTTAGCCATCATGGCTATTTGGTTGTATATGAAGTTTCCCATCGTCATTCGCCATAGCGACACCATAGCGTCGCCTTGACAACCATGCATGTCTAAACTTCAAACTTTAAAAATGTATAATTAAATATCAAAAAGAAAAACAAAACTTGGTGGAACAAGGAGTCTTTCGTTCTAGAAGAAGTTACGAAAAAAGACTGTTTATTAAAAGATTTGATGAGGAAGAACATTGTCCAATTCCCACAAAATTGGTTGAGAAGGAAAACAAGCATCTTGAGGTTGTGAGTCTTGAAGATATTATGTGGTGGAAAAATCTCGAGTATGTTACCTTCATGAATTCGATAAAACACCAATACTTCCATTTTATGGCTAATGTGATTGGTGATCGCATTAAAAGAGCAGAGAAGTGGTCATGCTCGATGATCCTAAGGCGATTGAAATGGAAGCTGTGACCTATTTCATAAGATCCTATACAATGGAGAATGCTACTTGTCCCCTCTGGAATGGGATTTTCTCTAGCAAAATTTTGGAGAAATTGAGGTTTGGGCCTGTAACACAAGGTTGACAATACTGCAACCTCAAGGTCGCAGGTTCAAGCCCAACTTGCCATTCAAATTTTTTTTTAACATGGCTGAACTATATAAAGTTAACACGGTTTTCTTTCAAGCTTGTTAGGTGATAAAAGTTGATCCATTCATATTTAAGAAGGACGTATTATTAAAGTTAATGAACCAAATATTTATCACTCTTATTTTTGGAGAAAGAAGGTATGGTAAAACTAATAGATTATCATCCTGCTGTAAGCCTTGTGGCTAGTTGTACAAGCCACAAGCCTTGTACAACATTATATTTAAGGTATTGTTGCACATATTATGGTTGGTTGTTCATGTAAGCGATTGCTCAAGCGCAAGGGGCTTTTGTCGAGGTAGATAGATATTGGGTGGGATTTTGGTTGCGTATGAGTGTATCGAGTCTAAGCATGGACCTAAAATATCTAGTTTTATTTGTAGAGTGTATGATTTTGTGTGTCTATAATTTTTTCAGACTATATACTACAGAGAATGTCTTTTTTTGATAATGGGGTATCTAGCCTCGTAGAGCACCTGACTAAGTCCCCGGATATGTGCAACACCCGCACATCACATGTACCAGTCAGTTGGGATAAATCCCTGCAAGTGGTCAACAAGGGGTGGGATTTGAACTCAGAACCTCCACTTCCTGACGGGTGGTCCTGCCCCCTGCGCTAACCAGCACCCCACTGCCCCGTCCTGTTGGTTGCTTCAGAGAATGTCTTGATAATTTTGGAAGACATGGATTAGGGCTTGTGTTTCAACAACTAAATATGCAATCCTTGTCAACAGTTCTCTTAAATGACATTATGAGAGCTCTAGGGATTTATGACGAGGTGACCCACTATCTCATCTTCTCTTTTGATTTCGGTAGGGTATGTGTTTTGTTTTTTTATGATGCTAGCAAGATCCAAGTTAGAAATTTGAGATGTATTAATAGATGGTTTGAGGTGACTTTACAAATGCATTGTGATGCAAAGTTGAACTTTCAATACATATCTTTGTCTTTCAATTGGGTTGTGACACCGGACAAATTCAATATGGTGTTTGCTTGTTGAAAGATTTGAAAGAGAATTGGTGACTTGGACGAGGAGTTGCATTTCACTTGGGGGATACTTGCGATGATTGAGTCAGAATTAGCTACCCTTCCCAGTTACTACATATCACTGTTTAAAATGTTGAGCACTACTGCCAATAGGGTAGAGAACAAAATAACTTTATTATAGAAGAAAGGGGAACGGGAAGATATTTCACCTTGTTGCGGGACCATGGGTATAGAGATCTGTGTCCTTATGGGGTAAATGGCTTGGGGTTGAGCCTGTGGGTTCAAGTGGTTAAAACTAATTTTGTGACAAAAGATGAGGGGTGGATAGTGGTAAAACATGACTGAGGTTGGGTGGGATCTTTAGGAGTCTATTTGTAGGTGCGTTCTAATGGTACTGTGGGAATTAGGTATAAGGTCAAGGTTGGTAATAGGATTACTAGTTTGTTTGATCTGTGGTGTGGGGGGGATGATGTGTTGCATAATGTCTATATTGGTCTCTCTAAAATTGCATCCTATTAAGGAGGCCCTTTGTGAATGTTTTGAGGCACTAACATATTATGGACCTTTGAGCTCATGTGATGCAATTGATGCTGAGGTCTAGGGACTAAGGATTGGGATCTCACTGTGGGATAGTGTACTTGCTACTAGATTGTGGATTCAGGGGGGACTTTGCATTGGTGATCTTGTGGTTCAAGGAAATAGGCCGCATCCTAAAGGGATTCGAGTAGTGGTACCTAGACACTTGGCACAGGTGCCAAGCTTTCTTTTTCAATAGTTACTAAACTACACTCAATTTTTTTATTATTATAAAACGACGGTTCATTTTATCGTGTCAAAATGGGGAACATTTTGATGGTTTTATGTGGTATTTTTATAGATGTCTACAAGTATCGTGCTGTATTGAGGAGTGTCCAAGTGCCATCATGTGTCGGCAAGGGTCCAAGTGTCACTAAGTGTCAGCAAAGCAAAAAGCCCAAAAAAAAGAATTGTCTAGGTAAATCTGAATTTGAGGAAGACAACTGCTGTCCTTGGAATACATGTCCTGACCACTTTGCAAGTAAGGGTCCATGGCCACTGATAAAAAAAGGTGCAAGGTCCAGTTGGTTGTTATTAACTCAGGTAGCGAAAGTAGGACATAATATGTGATTTTGGGTTGGGGCTACAGCCATTGTATTCATTTTTTCGTTGTGATGCAACAGGGTTTACCTTTACACCCGTTTTTGCTGTTACCTTGTGAATATTTATTTTATTAATATAGTTCACAAGTTCCCTAAAAAAATGTTTGAGACATATCGGATCTTTAGCTTGGGAATGCCATAAGGGTATACTGGTATGTCATCGGCCCCAAAATATCACAAGGTATCCCTAGACGCACACAGGTTTTGATATATGTCGCTAGGCCTGATATATCGGATAGTGTCATTTTATGTACTTTATATAAATAAGTTATGAAGTATTTTCACCTATGAATATTGAAGTATTTAAAAAATATTAACTTTATAGAAGTGGATGAAGTATTTAATACTAGTTCTTGTATTTACACTGAATCTATAAAGTCATACTAGGATTAAATATTTTATAGTTTTAATTTATGAAATAGTTATAAAGTTAAATATATAAAAATATATTGCATAAAAAGAATAAAAGTATTTAAGTCCTAATTTATAGGTTCATGTTGATTGACTACTATTACTGTTATTATCGTCATCATCGCCTAGTCTCATTTATTAGGGTTAACTTTGCGAGTCTTATTTCTCCATTCATTTGTGTTAAAGGCTATATACTCTTTGTTATTCTGTAATCCTACCTGTTGTATGTCACTACTTTTTGTCAAAGTCTTCAATAGCCTTCCCCTAGTACTTGTGCTTGTATCGTTTCATTCTTTCGTATCAGTACCAAGGATGGAAGTGGTAGAAGCACGAGGACTTAGGGGAAGGGGAAGACCAATGAAGACTTGACAAGACGTAGTGAGAAACAACCTAAAGGATTGCAAAGTAATAAAGAGTTTAGCCTTGAATAGGATGAGTGGAGAAATAAGTACCACAAAACCGAACCCTAATATATGTTCAAGGTGATGATACCGACTAATAATTGAAGTCACTCTACATGAAACCTTTAAATAAGTATTTGTATCCTTTAGTTCTTTTCCTATAGGCTATATAAAAATTCTAATTGACTTCTATGTCTAATATTATTATCATGAAACTTTATTTTATATAAAAGAGTCATACTTAATAGAGAATATTTAAGATTATAAAAGCTACACATTATATGATGTGTATCTTATATTTTAGGCATGCTTATGATTGATTAGGATTCCTAAATATTTTAGGAAGTGTTTTAAATAATTAAAGATCTCTTGAGATCTTAATCGATTGTGTTCACCTCTATTTTAAGAGGTTCTTCTCTTCATAGTAAATAATAGAAAAACCATTGCCAAAATGTAATTTTTAAGGTTCTATTTCCTTCTCAATCAACCCAATTGAGAAGGAAATAGAAGAAAGAAAAGGAAGAGTTTCGAGAGGTAAGACCCAGGACCATGATCGGCCTGATTGCAAGATTGAAGCCGGCCATGGCTCTGATACCATGAAGAATTTGGGCATCCATCTCAAAACCAATGGGCTATGAGTGGAGGGGCCCATAATCGTATAAGAGGAGAGACAATGCTATGAATACCTGATGTGGGACTAAACTTCAACACTCCCCCGCACTTGTTGGCCGGACTGAGCCAAATCACGTGGAGAATTGAACTAGGTGACGTGGAGTAGAGAAACGCCTGCTCTGTTACCATGAAGAAACTTAAAAATCTATATTTTGGCAATGATTTTCTATTTTTTTACTATGAAGAAAGAACCTCATTAAATAGAGGTGAGTACAATCAATTAAGATCTCAAGAGATCTTTAATTATTTAAAACACTTCCTAAAATATTTAAAATCCTAATCAATCATAATCATGCCTAAAATATACGATACACAGCATATGATGTATGTCTTTTGTAATCCTTAATATTGTCTTTTACCCTTTCGCAATCGCATGTTCTTTTGAAGAAAGAAATTGTGATTGGTTATATGACATATTAGCCTTTGATCTCCTGAAGTGGCTTGTCAATAAATGCTCCACAACGTCCGATCCTGCTTGCTAGTGGTCACCGTCTGTTTATGAAGTCCATCACTGTCGCATCCCGCTCTTTTTTTTTTAAGTTTGTCAGAGCCGTTGGTCACTAGGTCAGGTCCGTCATGATCTTTCCTAGAAGCTTCCAATGTAGGATCGTGCGGCTCGAAGAAAATTCTCATTGGAGATCGTGTGGCATGAATGTGTAGATCAAGAGAGCTTGTAGAGATTTCAAGGAAGGAATCAAATTATTGAAAAAAAGGAAGAAGAAAAATCAACCCAATTGAGAAGGAAATAGAAAAAAGAGAAGGGAGAGTTTCAAGAGGCAAGACCCAGGACTATGACCAGTCTAATTGCAAGATCGAAGCCAGCCATGGCCCTGATACCATGAAGAATTTGGGCATCCATATCAAAATCAATTGGCTATGAGTGGAGGGGCCCATGATCTTATAAGGGGAGAGCCAAGGCGCTACGAATACCCGATGTGGGACTAAACTTCAACAATACTTTTGTTAAATCAATAATTTCCCCTTTTAAGAAAAAAAAAATCATTGGCTGATATGTATATCACCAATACGTATCAACTATTGTGCACTTGATACCAAGATTTCCATCCTTTGGTTCTATGTTTCTTTAAGAACTTAAAAGAAGAGATCTTGTTGCATTCTAATAGGTAGGAGAGTTGGAGTTGTTTATTTCTAGGAAAATGCTGATAAAATGTATGGGTGTGGGATAGTGCCAGTGTCTTTCCACCTAACTTTTTCCTAGTACCTTATGATTCAGGATGGTTATTTCCTTTTATCAAACTTATGGGAGAAAAAAGTTTTGCATAAAATTGAAGCTTTCATGTTGTTGACTGCAAATGATAACCTTGGATTGTAAATCATAAGGATAAAATGAGAATATTGCAGCCTCAAGGTCGCAGTTTGAGCCCAGCTTACCTATCAAGAAAAGAAAAATATAACCTTGCATTGTCTTAAGACCCGCATGTAACATTTCCTTCATATGCCTATCTTCTGTAGAGAAGTATAGGAATTAACTCATCATCTTTCTTTCAATCCTTCATTCTGTTTGGCACTCATGGAAGGATCATGTGAAAGAAGCTTACTTTGATCTTTATTGGGGCATTTGGAAGGAAAGAAATGACCTTCTAGAGGAAGTAAGAGAACATCAAATTTCTTAATTGAATGATGCTTGCTGCGTAGCGAGTATTATCCCCTTCGCAGAAACGGTAAGTCATTGATGAGTGCTGATAGAAAGGAGAATTGTTAATAAATAGGGCATGAGAGCCCCCATGTCCTCTTGATTTTCCTTCTCTACTTCTAGTTTGTTGTTATTTAACAAAAAAAAAAAAAAAAAAGAATTCAACAACCACCTTGCAAACTAGAACAAGAGAGGCCATGAAGGAGCTACTGAACTTCCTAAATATTTTTGGCATTGGAATAGCTATTCCTCCCATTTTGTTGAGATGAACACGACATTACATCCTAAATTCATAATTCATTCCTGCGAAGGAAAAATTGCCGCACGAGTGAAACCATGACAGATTATTTACGAAATGGCTTTATAGAGTCTTCTATCAGTTATGGAACCATAATGCACATGAACTTTTTTTGGGCTACTTCGAAAATAATATTAGTAAAAACCTAGATGACTTGCTATATTGAAATTTAGAATCCTCTATTACTAAGACAACTTTGCTATGTATTTTTGCTCTCATATGGATTAATAATCATATTGTGGAAATCCAAATCCTATGCATCCCCAGGTGAGTTAAAAGTGAACTTTTGACCATGTGATCAATCTCTTGGAATATGCACCAAAAGAGTCCTTGTTTTGTGCTGATTCCAAACTAGACACCTAACTTGAGCATGCTTCCACCATGTTACAAACCCTATCAATGTAGTGATTGACTCTCACTGACATCATTAGACTGTTAAGCTTATGAATAGCCTTTAGCCCACTAAATCCGGTAAAAGTTGACTTTCACGGATTCTTGGAGGCCCTGAAATATACGGAAGCGAGCTTTTGATTGATGGAATAAAAGCCTCTTCATAAGCCTGATAACCTTATGAGATTTCCCTTTAATCTATCAACATATCGTACTGAAACTGCAGGCACGTCTTGGATTGATTGATTAGAGAAAAATCAGACACTTAGATCTTCATTGATGAGCTTTGACTTTGGTTGACCATGAGTTTACTATGTATTGACCGAGTTTTACTTTGTACTGAACTTCGTCAAGCCACCCTCATCATCTGTTCATCATATACTACTCATGTACTTCCAAATTTGTGCCTAAGTTAATTACTTCGTTTTGATTATTCTCACAAATTAACTCTTTGAACTTCAGACTTTCAATCCTAATTTTAAATCTGAATTTACTAATATAAACTCTGGAATTTTTCATCACTGCTTCCATAATGATTCTGTAAGCAATTGGGGTAATAATCCATTGTTTGCCTCAAACACTTGAAGTTGAGCATTTGAGCCTTCATCATTTTGCCCCTATACACAGTTTTAGCATCAAGCATTGAGGAGAGGTCCAACTTCATGTTTTTGAGTCAGTAACTAGAAGTCTGGAACACTCTAAAGATAGCAAGTCCCTATTTTACTGACTAGATGGTCATCGTGCTTGTTTGTCAGATCAACTTCTCAGGTGATGCTCAGAAACCTCTGAAAATAGTACTAAACGCAGGCAATGGAGATTGTATCCTTGAAGCGAGCCACATTTCTGCCATTGAATTTTTACGGCAGTTCCGGTCATATGCCACGCGTATGACTCCTATGTATGGCGCATATGTTTTATTTCTGACGGTCCTGATGGCAGGAATGATGTGGGTTTGTTGCAAGTTTAGGAAAAGAGAGCGGCAAGGAAATGGAGACATAGGATATCAGGAACTCGAAATGGGAATCCCCCATTCTGTTTCAGCGACTGATGCTGCTAACACAACGGACGGCTGGGATGGGGGGTGGGATGACGATTGGGAAGAGGATAAAGCAGTGAGGCCCACAGACAAGCAGCGTGCTGGAAGTTTGTCAGCAAATGGTCTCTCTTCTAGGTCTTCTAATAGAGATGGATGGGATGACGACTGGGATGATTAAGATCTCCCTGAAAAAGGGAGGTAAAAATGAGTTCTTCGGGAGAATTGCTAATGCTCACTTGTTATATACCTTGTTTTTAAAATGCCCCCAAAGAAAAAAATCGATGAATTATTGGCTAGATAGTGGTGCTTATCGTCACTTGGGCCATTTTTGAATTTAAGTGCATTCTGATAACTTCATTTAAAACAGCTGGGTTTTTGCAATTTCCCACTTTCTGTTTTTTCTAAAAAGAGGGGTAGATAGGGGGGGGGGGGGGGTGGTATGAGAAGTTTGTTTCCAATTGCTTGTAAGACGCGTGTACAGGCCAAGATGTTTTGGTTTTGTATGGTGAGCACTTTTCTGCAATTTCTGAAAAAATATGATGTATGTTGGGCCTTTTTTTTTTTTTCGTAAGGTCGCTATTGGGTTCGTGCCCCACCTGTGATCCAAGGGTAATCAATTAGGTAAACATGGTGCGTGCAGGGGTTGTGCATCTCTCACAAATATCTACGCATCTCTCAAAGTTGGACTAGTTCGATGGAGGGAGATTGGTCCGTTCATGGGTTTGGTACCTGATGTCAATCTATTCCACATTGGTACATTGTGCCGTCCTCCATTGGGTATTTAGCATAGAAAAATGGCATCATTGTATCTGATCAAGAGCATGTTAGAGCCTTCAGTTGGACGGTAAAGCAGGTATGTACAATGGTCCAGATCTAAATGAATAGAAGTGCTTTGATCAGATTTTATCCTTCTTCTATGAGCATGATGTTTGGGCCGAGTCTCATGTAAGATGTTAACATGGATTTGCGCTAGTGTGTGCCACAGCCATAATCTTCTGCACCACCCAGATCACTTGTAAGGCACATAAAAATTTACTTCATATATGATTGTTAGTAGGGTATCTCTGTTTGTGCCCATGCATTCTCTGAAGGCATCCACGTCTCGAACCCCTTGAAAATGATTGATTGCTTTGGATCACATGATGGAGATCGTGTTTCACCCCAATATTCTACACAATAGATCTTGAGATCATGTTGCACCTATCATACTGTCAGTAGTTTATTCCATGTGCCATAGATCCCCAAAAAGGGCCCTTGAATCATATGGCACACACATCATGCCCAAATATGAATTTAGGGCCATTTTTTGGGAATCTGTGACACATGAAATAAAAAATTGACCTTCTGATAGGTGCGCCATGATATTAAGATATATTGTTTGAAATATCGGGGTGAAAAATGATCTCTATCATCTAATCCGAAGCAACCAATGGTTTTCAAGGGGTTTGGGACGTGGGCGCAAACAGAGAGGTACCCTTGTTGTAACCACATATTTTGGCATGTCACAAAGCGAAGGTTGAAATTTGAAAATCTAAAGCAAGAATGACCTCTGGATATAGCTGATATCCTAAATTTCAGTGATCTTCCTTGATATGTGGCTATTTGAGGAAATTTCATGTGTTTTACAGTTGATTTGAACTCTTATATTATGGGAAGTTGAATGTGTCTTACTGAACCTCATAGTTATCTGGAGGCATGAAGTGATGCTGATTCGCAGTTGTCGATTTCATTGTACCAATGACCCCTATTAGAGCACCAAGGTTGGATGATTTGAATCTCTCAATCACTCATGGTAGCTCATACATTATACTGACTTCATTTGGGCGAAAATCAAATGGGACGATGAGGGATCAATTTGTAAGTTGAGCAGTCATATTTGCTTAATCTTAAATTAAAATGCAATGGCCATTTAGAGGTTTATTGTGTGTGACATTCACAAACTTTTTGCTATATGTCAAGATTTTGGTGGTGAGAGATTAACTTTTTCAATACATCTAGATCTTTTGAAATTGCTGATTACCCGCTAACCCTTACTCTCATTGAATGCAACCAAAATTCGTTTAGAGCACTTCTATTCACGCTACCGAATTGTTGAGGGCGCCTACAATTAATAACCATTGACTACTGTTGAATTAGATAATGGAGATTGGTTTTCATAATCTTTCCCACAATGGACTTTTAAACCACAGACATACCATTAGATGATCAATTTTTTAGCGTTATGCTTTTTTAGCCACCTTTTTGGGATATGTGCCACAATGATGGTGGTTCAAAAATCAAATGGTTGGATGCTTCATGCTTGACCCAATTTGACGAATCAAATTTATGTGCCAAACCAGACAAAAAATTGAGTTGAACATGTCAAGTATCAGGCCAACCTGACCTGTTGACAGCCCTAGCAAACTTGGTACTAGCATCTGCCCGACCCTACATGAGCACACTAGCAAACTTGGTACTAGCATCTGCCCGACCCTACTTGATGATGCACCCCAACCTGACTCAGCCCGGCAGGCCAATGGTATATATGTCCAACCGGACTGCAAAAGTCAAACCTTACCTGACCCAACTAAAAACCCCTAGTTTACTTGATTTTTTATATATGAAATAATGGATTGGATTGAGTCGACCCAATCAGACCTAGATTTACCCGACCTTTGTGTACAAATCTAAATCGCTCAAGTAGATGACTCTTTTGGGCGGTAGCTTCTTGAACCCATTTCTAATTCTCCAATGCTCTCTCTTCGAAGCCTTGGGTTGTAATTTTACATCTTTATATCCATATGTAATTTGGATGAAGGCCGTCATTGATTTGGGGGATGCGCGTTGGATCCTCGAGCCTTACTTTAGAAGCCGCCTCTCCTTATTCTTATGTTCAGAAAATGTTCCATGATGATCCATATTCAAATCATTCCTAGAAAGGCGTAGGTAAAGATGTGAATGATGATTATTTTTTTTTTTTTGTTAAAACTAATATATTTGGCCAAACTCTATTTCAAGCTGAAATCATTAAACTTAGTGTGCCTTTAATTATTGATACTTATATCACTTATATACAAACTAATGATGACATCAACTATCTCTCAAATACCCTCATTCATATAAAGAAAGAAACAAAATCACTCCCACACACCAACAGACTCCCTCACATTGAGACATACATTCTCAAGTTGTGAGTAATATTATTGAGACCATTGCGGACCATAGAATGTCTGCCAGTCGATCTTTTGCACCGACTTGAGAGATGATGAACTCCCAAGCTTACACATTCGCTCTTATAAAATGATAATTAACTTCAATATATTTAGTTCACGGTAATGTCTCAATGTGAATATTCGATTTATTCTTGGGGATCTTGGCGTTAATGTTACTCTTCCAATATTGTTGAATCCAGAAGATGAAACTGCAAACACATAGCTGAGAATCTAGTCTACGACTCAACACGTCAGGTTAAGTTTAACTGCCGGACTCAGTCAAAACCCGGGTCAGGCTCAGTCGACCCAACAGACCCATTTTTCGCCTGGCCTGACTTTTGAGTAGATAAAACCTAAAAGTCAGGTCTTCTGTCTCATGCCCGGCCCGACCCGACCCTCCGACCGATCAAGTTTATGGCCCATACTCACGGATCGGGTATCGGGTCAACTCGACCCGTTTTCAGCACTAAATTTAACATATAATATATCCCCAACATCAAAAACCAAATTGGTATTTCTTCCCCGCACTCTGCCGAGCTCAGCTAAATCGCCATGTCGACTCTTACTAGCTTCATATCACCCACAAACCCTAACCCTACCTTCAACGTCTCCGCAAAGCGTGCATCAGTGGCCCTTTATCACTCCCCTCGCCACCTCCTTCAGACGGCAACCGCCGCTTCTCCAGAAGGCTTGGGGATTCGTTTCCACCCAGTCGACCGTCGGAGACTGAGCCTCCTCGGGAGCCGTTCGATTCTCTCTTTCGCATCCCCCCATGAAGAATCAGTGAGATATATCTAATTTAATTCGAATTTTTCGATTTTCTGTGATTTTTTTTTTTCGATTTTTTTAAAAAAATTTTAAATGAATTATGGAGTAGTGTAATTCAGAAAAAAAATTATATAAGATGGTGGTGGCGGCCAAATCCCCCTCGACCAATGGGTTTATGAGTGCAATTATATGGACCATTAAAATATGCATGGTAGTCAAGGGGACGCTATAGCCTTGCTATGGCCTCGCCATGGAATATGGCTATGGGAAATGCCATATACAATCAAATAGCCATGATCGCTAAATAGCAATGCCATAGCGTTGCCATGGCAGAATAACACTATGTCGTCGCTATGCACGCTATTTGATTTTTTTTTGGATAATAATGTATAATACTTATAAAATAGCTTTGCACTCAATTTGAATTTTTTTTATAATAATATGTAATACTTATAAAATAGATAAGTTTTTTTTTTTTTTTTTAATATGGCCATTTTGAGGCCGAGACGGCCTCGAGAACCGAGGAGCAGACACGCATACACATATGACAATTGGGGAGCAGCGTGAGGGAGCACCAACTACAGTGGTGAGGGTTAACTAAGAGAACCCAACCCACACCTTATAAAGACAAGGGTGGGAAATAGCGGGGAGGACGAGTATCGAACCCACGACCTCCTCCCTCACAATGGAGGGAGGTTACCGACTGGGCTAATGCCTCTTTGGTATAAAATAGATAAGTTATAATGATAATATGTAAGTTACAAAAGTTAACTTACTAGTTACAAAGCCTAACTTATAAGTTACGTAATCCTCGACTCTCTCTCTCTCTCTCTCTCTCTCTCTCTCTCTCTCAGCATGAAACCTCAATGTATTATCGGACGATGGAACCTCAACATTGGTGAGAGTACGGTATATATGTATTTGATATTTAAATATTTTTAAAAATGATATATTTATATATATTTTATATTTATTTATTTATTTGTACTTACCATGCTGGAAATTTGTTGATGTCCCATATTTGATTTGTATTTATTGACATTTGTTTATGCCTAGAACATGAAATCCTCAATATCAGAATCAAAGTATGATCCTTTAGCAGTTAATTTTTTTTTTTCCTATATAAAAAATATAAGCAAATAAAAAAATACTATTAATTTATACATATAATAAAACTTTAAAAAATTAAAATTTTAATAAATTAACAAATAACCTTGCCATGGCTTAGCCATAGCCACGCCATAGCGTTGCGAGCCTCTTTGCCATGACCTCACTACGTCGGCTTAACTACCTTGAAAATATGTAATGTGTAGAATTTATACGGGTAAATATGGGGGCACTATCATTTTCATTGTTGCTAAGCACCATCTTATAATTTCTCGTTTCGTAAATTCTAACTTGATTGATGCGATTTTAACATTAAACTTGTGCTCGCCTGGAGCTCCACGTGGCATCCAAGGTGTTATTTTGGTGATCAGCTGGAGTTCCGTGTGGCACCCAAAACGTTGTTTTGGTGCCATGTGGACCACGGGCAAGTTTTATAGATCAGTTTAAAAAAAATATTTCAAAACTGAATTTCGATAGTGTAAGTCAAAATTTGACTCAATTTCGATAGTCTAGATTTCAAGCCTAAAGACCCAGGGCCTATATCCATTTGTGATTTTTTTGTAAAATGATCTAAACTACGCTCTTGCTCTCTGACACCCAAAACATGTTTTCGGTGCTACATGGAGCTCCACATGGACCATAGAGAAGGGTGCAGGTGCTCCGCCGAAGCACCTTACCTATGTCCATATATATAAATAAGGATCATAGATTAGCAATCTCCAAAATCTCTCATTTTCTTACAAAGGTATTTTATAAGCGGATTTTTTTTTTCATGCTATTAAAATATGGGAGAAAAGGTAAATTGACAATGACACTTGTAAATACTAAATCATGGCTTTTGTGGTATTTACAAGATTATAAATTTTCATTCTACCTTTTTGCCTTAGTCGGTTGAGATGGTTTGGGCATGTCTAATGAAGACCTGAAACAAACGCAGTATGAAGGATTGAAATGTTCAGGCATAAGGAAGGAGAAGAAGAGGAAAACCAATAAAAACATGGAGAGAAGTGTTGAGGAATGACATGTAAGATTGTGGAGCAATAGAGTGTTTTGCCCTGAACATGAAGTAAGACCCACAAAGTTGACCCCCGAAATAGATGGGGAAAGAGTGGTTACTTGACTTTGTTATTTGATTAGGTTAGGTACTTAGTTTTCTATGGTTAGGGTTAGGGTTCGGTTGACGAAGAAAGAAGAAAAGGGGTTTCTATGGTTAGGGTTAGGGTTAGGGTTAGGGTTAGGTTGACGGAGAAAGAAGAAGAAGAAAAGGGGTTACTTGACTTTGTTATTTGATTAGGTTAGGTTTCTAGGGTTAGGGTTAGGTTGGACACATTATACGATATATTACATTTCACATATCCACATATACACCCAGTTTACAATAGGGTTGGACCTGTAGCTCAACTGAAAGGTGTATGATTATGCAATGTTGAGGGTTAGGTTGGACACATTATACGATATATTACATTTCACATATCCACATATACACCCAGTTTACAATAGGGTTGGACCTGTAGCTCAACTGAAAGGTGTATGATTATGCAATGTTGAGGTCACAATTTCCATCCCAGCTCATTGATAAAAAAAGAAAAACCGGGCAAGGCAATGATGGTGACTTGAGAGTTTTGCATGTACTTCCTTTGATGTATTTTCACTTCCGCGAATAAAAAAATATCAAGTATTATGTTTAAAACATAACCTAAGAGGCCAGGATACCCGGACCCCTTCTGAGGAAACTAAGGGAGGCACTAACAAACCGAACATCATATAAAACAAGTAAACAGTGAAAAACCCATTGCTTTACAACCTAGACCTCAGGATACACCCTCTCCAATTGAAACTAGAATGAAGAAAAAGACACAATCCTGTTATATTTGTGATGCTATTGAGAGTGAGATGCCAAGCTATGTTTCTTATTGACCCAAAGAAAGTCTCTAACCACAATGTCTTTATCAACCGCTGTCCTAAAAAGAGATGGAAAGACACACATAGAGCTTCATTTCTTGTAAAGATACCGTGGATCATACTATTCTATCAAATGAAAAAGTAAAGGTTCAGTTCGAGGTGGTTAATGCCTCCAAAATACTACTGAAGTCTGAACGAATACTAAAATAATTGTTATAAATTGCTGGTTGGGAGATAGTCCTCTGGCATCTCGTTTTGTTGTTCAAATTGGGTACTTCCAAGCTGGCGTGTGTTAAAGATTGTTCCTTGTGGCAGGTGGTTTAGAATATTTCTTGGGGTATTCAAATGGAGGATTGTAGGTTCTAGTGCCTGCACTCTAAGGGCGACTCCTCGATAAAATCATTCAACCATCATTTGAGCAGGGCCCTCTCATCTCTCTGCCTTGGGTTGGGTTGACATGCGGAAATACAAAGCACCCCCCAACACACACACACACACACCTACCTCTTGTTCTCTTCTTCATATGGTGTATTGTAGGGGTGTTTTCGGTTCGGTTTAGTCGGTTTTGAACCAAAACCACAAACTAAACCGGTTCTAATCAGTTTCTAAATGTTCAAACCAAACCGTCCACCTGTTGAACCAAACCAACCTGATTCGGTTTGGTTCGGTAGGTTTCGGTTTTCCTATAAGTTCTACTTGCACATCAACTCAATTTCTCAATCTGTTTTACGCTTTTACCATTTTCATTTTTTTCTGGAGTTGCTTTACTTTTGTTCAAATACATTTTTTCTAAGTAAACCTTTAGAAATTAGAACCCAAACTCTCTAGACTCTCTACTCCCTAATTCAACATCTTCTGAGATTTGAGCCTTAAGTAAGGTTGTGAAACACTAAATTTTGGACCAAAAATCCGAGGCCCAATCGTCTGTTTGACCCAAGTTGACTGTATATATATATATATATATATATATATATATATATATATATATATATATATATATATATATATGTATTAAAAAAATTTACTTACAATCGGTTCGGTCGGTTTCGGCTTGGGAAGTCCCGGAACCAAAACCAAACCGAACTTTTCGAATTTTCTTTTTAACAAACCAAACCCAAATCGAACCAAAACCGGCGGTTCGGCCCAAAAAATGCACAGCCCTAGTGTATTGCATGGAATTGCACTAAAACTGTGGACACTCTTAGGCGTAGAGGTATGATGATCCCAAACCATTGTGTCTTATGCTTTTCTTGGAAGGAAGCTGCCGATCATATCGTCATCTATTGCTGTTTTGCTCAAGATAACTGGATTTTTTTCTTTAGACGCCTATGGTGGGTGCGATGTAGGCAGGCGTAAAGAAGTCACGGCCATTTCACTTCTTTTAGAGGCCGCCCCCAAGACTAAGGTCCTGCTCAAGCTGCTGATGATTGGAGTGTTTGGGTCATATGGAAAGATAGAAATGACTGGATTTTTGGAGGCCAGAGAAGACCGAGTTTTGCAATCATTATGGATATTATGAACACTTCCCTCTCTTGGGCAGCTCTGGAGAAGGAATTCAAAAGTTTTTTTCCATCGGATATTAGGGATACCGGGATTCCATGTTAGCTGGTAGCTGACTGGGTACGGGCCATACCCGGTTTTGTTTGGGGGCTTGCCCTACCCTCTTGTTTATTTCTCTCTCTCTCTCTCTCTCTCTCTCTCTCCTCTCTCTCTCTCTCTCTTCCCCCTAAGTTCCTTGCTTAGGTCGATCCGGGGTATGAATTTTATTTCTCAAAGAAATTTTCATCTCGACTATTATCATTGTAATCCTGAGATGAAGCAACTGATCAATAAGCCGTTGGTAACCGAAGGACGTGGTTAGATGATCTCTCGAATTGAGATTGATAATCATGAACAATAATCATCTAATGTAACTTGGATAGAGCTTCACATGAATCATCATTTTCGGAAGAACCGATCAAAAAAGCAGGTTTGAATTGCAGCCAAGGAATGGCTCCTATTGCCATCATTATCCATTGATACCATGGAATAGCATCTCCAGCCAAGTGCATGGATGCAATCTTGACCATATGGACTTTTGAAAGGTGATGATAGCTGTTGTACTGATCAACCATGAAGATTCAACTGGTTGGATCCTCCCCGTCAATCATAGGTAGTTCGATTTGTGGGGATTTTGCATGAGGAAGCCCATCATGTAAAGACTTCCTTTTCTGACCCACGACCAACTTGTTCAAAATGCACTTGCCACTCAACATTAAGGTCCGTTGGTGTTTGATTTGACAGGGTATTAGAGTGTCCACCTTCGTGCCAATTTTTTTTATGCTTGCAGCCAATTTGCCTATGGAATCCTTTACAAGATTTTATAGTTCCTCTCCCTCATTTTAAAAAGTTATCATCCTAAAGATAACTCTCAATTAACTAACTATAGTCAAAAGAATAAGGACAGACTTGCTAAAGTATGATATTAAAATATTATCCTACCACTAATACTAAAATGGTTTAAAGGAGAGTATACTTATACGCCTATCAGAAATATGTATGTAGTCATGGATGGTCCATGCTCTTGAGTTACACATTGTGTGTAACATTCTCAGACCGCATATCCAAGATGTATTGTTGTCTGTCACTTTTCGTTTCACTTAAAGGGAAGATGACTTCCTCAAGAAATGTTTTCATTTAATTGAGAGGAAATTGCATTTTTTTCTCTATTAAAATAAAATTTTGAGCAAATGTTGTTGTTTGGTACTTATTTCATATATGATTCTCGATTTAAATTACAAAATTAAAATCAATTGCATGGAAAACTATTTCTGTCATGAGTATGAATCGTTTTATATATGAATCATATGATTCAAAGTTTCTCGTGCGATTTAACTAGTGAATGGTATGATTGAATTGGGTGCATTTAAAATTGAAAATTTCAGTGGTAAGGATAACTTTCATAGTAAATTTTTTTATCATTAATTATTTGACATGAAAGTATATACTTCCATGATGTTTAGCATGAGCTAATATCTTGATTTGACCTAAAGTGGATATTTTGGAAATCTTAGTCCCTTAGGTAGAACTTTTCAGGATTTCCAGACTATTCAGGCACATTACACATTTATGGTTAGCTCCTTTAGGTGTCTTCTTATTGGTTTTCATAAATTTAGTGATATTTATGTTAATTATGTAAGGAATTTCTTCCATAGAAAAAGCAGTAGTTGTAGGAGTTCTTATAGTATTAGAGTTGTAGTTATATACCATTAATCGTTCATTAGTGATGATTGATGATGATTGAAGCTTGAAATTCTCGTTTTGTGAAATAATTGATTTCCTATTGGTTATGTGGGAAACTATGATCCACCGTTTATGGGTCATTATACTTTATACTTGGCTAGTTTTGTGATTTCTGTGTATGAAAATATTGAAAATAATTCTTGTTGATTTCTTAATGGAAATGAGTGAGCATATGTTTATTTCATTTTTTCAAAAATTTTAATTTTTTTTAATTAATATTCCTTCTCTTTTCTGATTTCTAGAAATATTAGATTGCATCTGATGATTTGCGATTACAATTGTATTCAAAATGACCCCTTACGATTTCCAATTCATGATTTGATGAAATTAGAAGTACTCACCAGATTAGTTTTTGTTTTTTATTTGTAGTTTTTTTTCAAGGTATGTTTTATGCTTAGTATAATGGGCTTTTTTTTTACTCAGAAACAGTCAGACATTGAACTGGAAAAAGGGAAGAAAGAGCTTGACATAAAAACTGAAGAATCACAAGAGGCATGGAAGCAGACACTAGATTCCTTCAAAGAACAGGCCATTAAGATGCAAGGCATGTCACAAGAAGCGTACGAATTATACTCCAAAAAAGCTATGGTAATTTTGAAGGAATCTTCAGTGCAGCTGAAGATTCAAGCAGAGAAAACAAGACATGATTTAGGTATAATTGCGCAAGAAATCAGTGAAGAAAGTAATAAGTATCTATCTAATGCTGCAAAGAATTCCCCTGAGTCCGTGAGGGATATTGTGGATACTTTTGCTTCCTCAACGGATGAACTGAAAGATGTGTCCAAAATCCGTGACTTCTACCTTGGGATTCCATATGGTATGTCAAAAACGGGCTCTCTATTTGATCGTCCAAAGTCCAAATTGCTTCATGTTGAGCATTATTGAGGGTTTGGCAATAGATTTTTCTTTTGATGATGGTGTTTGGTCATGGAAGTTTATTTTGTGCAGGTACGTTTCTTTCTGTTGGTGGCTTTCTTTCCTTTATGCTTACTGGGAGCATTTCCGCCATTCGGTTTGGTGTTGTCCTTGGTGGTGGACTTTTGGCTTTAAGTGTATCAAGCCTAAGATCATGGAAGAATGGGGAGTCATCTGCTCTGTTTTTGAAAGGTCAAGCAGGTTAGTTTTTCCCTCACGTTTCAATTTCATGTGACAACACCTAAAAGATCTCAAATACAAGTATTATGCTTGTGGGGTTCATTGTATTTTGCCACCATAACCGATTGTATATTTAATTGCAGTACAAATGTGCATGCTACTATGAAATGTATTTCCTTCACCCTGATTGTTTTGTTTAATATTACAGATTGTTTTGTTTTAGATGAGCTTTCAGTTTGTAATTTTCTTTGTATGTGTGTATTCCTTAGAAAGCCCTAATAGGCTGATTTGTTTTTTATTTGAAGAATTTGGTCTTTTTTGTTTAAGATTATGAAATAAGGATATGAATCAAGACAAAGGTTGCGTGAAGGAAAAATAAAGAAGAAATAGAAGATGATTACTTATGGATATTTGTCTTCTGTTTGATGATGGTGAAGAGGATGGTGGTGGTTGTAGAGAAGGTGGAGGTGGTGGTAGTGGTGCGGTGATGATGATGGTGGAGGAGGTGGTTGTGGTGGTGGTGGTGGCAGTCGTGGTGGCGGTGGGTTGGTCAAGTGGTGTGAGGTTGAGTTATACAGCAGAGACAAATTTGTCTTTGAGCCAAAATAGGGAATTTTTGTCCTTGAATAGCCAAACATGGATAAGTTGACTTTTTAATCCAGAGATCCAAACGGCCCCTAATATGGTTTAGTGATCTCTCTCTTTTGTTGTCGGTTGCTAAAATTGAGGTAGTTTCTCCATCTTTCGTTTTTTGATTCTCCCTCTTTTACTACATCAATTGGTCTTGGCAAAATTATGTAATTGTGAGCCCATTAGAAAGATAACTCGATTAATTTTCTATCGTGTAATGATTTGTGTCATCTTGGCAGTGTTTTGTACTAATAAAAAACTTTATGTATCTCCAAGCTTGCCAAGAGAGCCCTCAATGTACTTTCCACCCCATAATTTTTCCAAACTCCCTAGTACATCCAATCAATCGGATGGTGCACCACACTACCTGTCATTGAACCTAAGGAATATGTGCTATAGCCCAATGCAATCTCAGTTCACTGACCCCTTCTTTCCCTCTGTAAAGTAAGTGACATAGTCACCTTGGTAGCACTCCCCTCCCTCCCTTCCTTCCTATTTTCTTCCTGTCCAACAATCTCTCTGTGACCCTTTATCGGTGTTTCAGGCTTTCAGCAACCAGTTCCATGTCTGAGTCAAAATTCTCACACTTTCCTTGTAACAACAGCTTCAGCATTCCCATCCATACCCAATGGCTGCCCCTTCTGCACAACAGCGTCCCTATTTAACTGAACTGTGCATGGTGACCCTTCTCCACAAACTCTAGAAACTGAATGAACTCTGAGTCCCGAATTTCATTGAGTATGCCCTCTACAATTTCTAGAGGCGGAGGATTACATTGCTAGATTCAATACAGTTACCATTCAACAAACTAGACACATACATAATGTCATAAACTGGATAAAACAATGAAAAGTAAGTAGCTCAACCCCTAAATTAACTTGGGGATAATACCCATTACCCAAGTTACTGGATTTGGATACATTCGAAAAAGACCCTAGGCACATGTACCCCGGAGTTGGGGAGAACACGTGGGATTGAACACTGTGATTCCCTTGTTAGAATGGGGCCCCTCGGGTTCGTGAGATATCCTCAAGGTCCTACACATCCTTTGGGTACTCTGAGCGTCACCTCTCACATGTGTTGATAACACGGTCCAAAAGGCCTTTCTGTGATACATAACCACCACCCTCAAGTTTATCTGAGGTGTCACCATCCATCCCACGAAGCTCCACACTGGACCCGCCACTCTGTGCCACATCATCCTCCAACATGACAGCTGCCCCTTCGACACAGAGAAATCTCTTTGTCACCATCCGTCACTATCTGAGTTTCCTCTAGCCCACACAAAGAAGGTTCTTTACACATGTCGATCTCCCCTAGTCTGTCTAATCCCATCTGTCCCTCATTTCCCATGCCATTGAAAATCATAACCCTTTCCTGCGACAAGACGTTAGAGGCAGGGTCCCACTGCCCTGACCTCATTTGTCGAAAACATCCCATCTCATGGAGTCATTTAATGCAACCTCCTTCCTTTTGTCAGTGCCTAGATCAAACAACCGATCCTTTCCCCCTCCATGCTACCTGTCTCTTCCATATCCATTAGATTACGGGTATGAACAGCATCACCCTTATATTTAGGACCGGTGCTTACTCCCTGCTGCCTTTTGAATTCGAAGCCCCAAAGAGCTCCATCTCCACTGTTTGATTCTCCAGTTTGTCCGTCTCTATGGTTGTCTCCTCTCGATGGAAAGTTGTTTTGATACCTATGATAGAAATTATGTGGTCTGAAGCCTGACCCATAGACTTTGGCCTCAGATGTATAAATTCTCAATCTTCAGTATAACAACGGAAAATTCCCAACTATTGTTGTCTTTTGGAAAAAAAATGTTTGTCTATCTTCATAAAAATTATCCTATAAGATAATGAAAGCATCCCCTTTGCATTCGATTATATCGAAGTATATTGAGCTTGCTGCGGTGGATCTCCAACACCCTCTGTGCCCTCACTGTCCTCTGTTCTGGCACCTTTGGAGGAGCGGGCGCTGAGGAGGAACCAGATCCATGTCCATTGCTTGGTCTCCCATCCTTTCTGTTCTCCCACTGGCCTCTGCTTTGGTGCTTTTGGAAGAGCATGTGGTGAGGAAGGACCAGCTCAATGTCCGTCACTGGGTCTCCTACCCTCCGGCTGCGAGGGGTGATGCACAGCCCCATGAAATCGCTTCCCAGAGATGGACCAACTATTGTCCACATCCTTTGTCTTCTGCCTCGACAAAACAGTCTGCCCTGATGCCAAATCTCGGCCACTCTAACCTTGTAGCTCTTCATCATCATACCTTCTTTCCTTCCAGTTTAACACCCGTACCTATTACCCCCTGAATCTGAAATTAATATTCCTGTATCTGGCACACAGTCAGCTTTCTTTGTACATCTTTTGGTTTGTATAAAATTGGAGATATATTTTTTAAAGCAAGGGTCAGAGTTCCACTTCGTTGGAGGTATACTGGAAGCATATGACTTTTTTTTCCCTTCTCCCGACATTTGGTGGTTCAATCTAGCAGTTTGTACCAAGAAAAGGCTAATGGCAGTGCAGAGTACTGAAAACAATTGTGGATATAAACAATGAAGCATGAAACTAGAACGAAAAGATTTGGTTGTCCACAGCATTTCACTGTAGCCATGTTTGGCTATCGGTATTTGACAATGATCTTTACATTGGCTTACATATCTGAGTTGGGTTATGTATCTTATAGCTGCTATTGTCATGAATTGTTCTCCCCCCCCCCACCCCCAATAAGCCATCACCTTGATTTGTTTATTGTAGTTTTAAGTTTTGGTTTAGTGTCTTGAAACATGTCTTTTACTGGGAGCTTTGTTGTTGCAGCAATTGCAGTTGTACTCTTTATAAGAGAGATGTGCTTACTTTCCCAGGTAAAGAGTTCTTCAACAAGCAGTCATAATCGTGTATTTTATTTATTATGCTGTATCATATTGTTTTGATTAATGCAGCTCATTTCAACCTTAATAGACTTATCTGTCCGTTTCTGATGGTTCATTTTTTATTCTTTCAGAGGCCATCACTTCTAGCTTCTTTGATGACCCTCATCAGGTTCCCATACTTCTATTTTTAATTTTTTTTTTTATGCTGTTATATATAGATTCTCCATTTTTTCAATGACATAAAACATTATTAGTTTATTTGTGTTTCGGTGAAGTAAATTAAATCTTTTCAACTACTTGACAACTATCCATATGCTATAGCAGACTCAAAATTCCAACAATTAGCTTCATTGATGCTCTTTAGAAAGAGCTGAATTCCAACAATTAGCTTCATTGATGCTCTCTAGAAAGAGCTGAATTCCAACATTTAGCTCCTTTGCGATAGAGGCTTTAAAGAGCAGTCATATGGCCCCAAATTTAGTTCAGAGCCTTCCTGTGCGAGGAGTGTTGGACCAACGGCAATCAATTGCCTATTTTGGCTGGTGAATAAAAATTTAAGGCCACGGTCAAGAAAAAAATTCATTAAACAGATGATTTTGATCATCCAATCATTAGGTGTTCGATCTATGTTCCACCCAATAAGTTGCCATTATTGATTGGATAATTCTGATCTATTAACACTGTGTGCTAGTTTTTGGGTAGTGATGAGGCGTACCACCAACTTTGGATTGGTGATGCTAAGTACCACTCTATAATTCCTAATTTTTTGTTATCATACTTTTTCTAACCCACTCTATGATGTATGATCCCTCATTTTTCATGTTGTAGGATTCTTTAAATGTTTCTTGAATTTTTATATACAAGGAAAGAGAATTACATTTTACAACTCAATTTTATCTGCTTTCTTTATGATGTCATTTAAAAAAAATTCAGTTCATAGTTGAGCCTTAACAGCCTTTCAAGAAGGTGTTGGTTATTTGACAAATCATTTATCCATGCAGTGGTACGATGGTAATTTTCTATTTGTCTCGAATTATGTTGAATGGTCAGAAGAAAGGTCCGAGCTGGGAAAATGGCCCAGAGAGTCTCAAGTAGAGGTTAGAATTTACATCGCTGTTTTATTTATTATTATTATGATTATTTTCCTTCGTGCAAAGCATTACAATCAAAACCACCGTCAATTTTACGTAGTAACAATTTGTCCTCCAGAAGAGGTATGAACAATTGAATTACCCCTATCAGCTTTTTAAACAAGGCCATATATGTGTAGTAGTCTTCCTAACTGGGTATTTAAAGATAAACAGGTTTCCACCAAGAGAATTATGGAATGTTTGAACTTTGACGCCCATTCATCCTGATGTTGGAATCAAGCTCCCATCTTTGTGTACTTCTACATCAGACTTTGTTTAGTCAAACATTTCCATGAATCGTACAGTTCAAACCTGTTTATTTCCATTCAGTCAGGTTCTATTTGTTTAGAGGTATGATAGTATTGTGTAATTGCACCCCAGAAAATGCATGGTCCAACCCACCTCTACCCAGTCTCTGCTCTACCATTGATCTGATGCAACCAATCATTGTACCTTAAACCCAAAACCATTCCAATCAGATAATCTAAACCAGGGTGACTAATTTTCTCAAACATATGTGTACAAGTACACCGTGAGCCGGTTTGCAGTTCAATTTGATCTGGTTAGCAAGACGGTTTCCAGCCTGGTTCAGTCCAGTTTGATCTGGCTGGTTCCAGTCCAGCTTGCCTATATTTTATTTTAGGTTTTTTTTGTTTGAATTTTAAATATGGAATTCTTGGTAACATGATTTGAACATAGGCCTCATTTTTTCAAAGCTAGAAAACTTAGGCAAGATGCTGCAAAACATTTATTAGTTTTAAAATTCAACATCACTATTAATATTTGTATTTTCAATTAAAACTCATCCTACCACTAGTGACTTGGGCTCATTCTATAGTGGCGAATCACGAATCTTGAACCTGAATCCAACTTGAGCAAACCATCAAACCTGGTAGTATTGGCCCAAACCATTCAACTAGTAGGAATTTTGCTTAGGCTGTTCTTTTTCTTGGAACATTTCATATTTATTAATTGAGAAGAAAGGAAAATACGATGATTGCAGTAAATATAGATACACTTACTTGAAATGAAATAAAGAATAGTGGACAATGCGACCGCTTCAATGATTACTTATCTGTGAGAAATAGAGAGACATAATGGATCTAACTTGTTCTCCAATCTAGAAAACCTCTCATGGTATTAATGGTTGCTAGCTCACTTCCCTTTACATTGCCTTCTTAACGGATATGCGTTATATGGAGCTCATCCAAATTGGCCAAAATACGATGCATTTCTCTAATCTTTTATCACATGCTTCCAAGGATGTATAACATACTATTTAGCCACCTTATGGTATTGAGGGAGTCTCCTTCAATTCAATACTTCTGTCGAAATATCAATGCAATTGTGACTATCCTGTCGAAAGAGCTTCAACTTTCGCATCTAGAGCACATAAAGTGTTTGTTGCAGGGCCTGAAAAAGATAGAATTGCATTCCAAAGTCGATGTTGAAAACACCTCCATTTCCAATTCCAATTCATGTCTGGTTCTTTTTTATTTTTTTCCTTTAAAAAAAAAACTATGAAAAAATAAATAAATATATCCTTAAATATAAATAAAATATTTTTATGTTTTTGTACATGCAATTAGGTAACAATGAGGTTTAATTAATAATTCACCAAGTAATAAATAAATAAATTAAGAAATTGAGGGTTTTTATTGCTGACTAACATGCATAAGCTTGTGAATTAGGAGTGACTGAGCATGATGATGAATTAATGTGTTAATAATCATGAATTCATGATTCATGAATGATTTAATATATTTTCAAGTATTGACATATAATATAATTTTACTACAACTACATGATTACAACAAATTCTGCTTTTCCAACTTGTGTTTTGCTCAGCAATTCCTTGACTAATCATATCGTGAAATCACTCAATTTAAGAAATTAATCATATTGTTCGCTGATTCACTCGATTTGAATTTGGGTTTGCAATTTGCAATTCTCAATTCGCTGCTATCAAGCAAATCCGATTTGCTAGGGCTAGGGTGAGTTTAAAATGTATTTATTAATTTTATAATATAAATTTACATTTTTTTAATAAATGAAATGAAAATAACCACTTCCTTAGCTATGAAACAAAAAAATCATGAGGTCTTAGGTTCAAATCCCCTCTTTATGCTTTTAAAATTTTAATTATAAGCAAAATATGTAGCATTAACCAATCAGTTTACTTATCACCTTGAATCGGGTTCACTGTACCCAATTTGTGATTTGATGGGGGAATGAGCGAATTTAGTTTTTTTTTTCCCTCCCTAAAGGTTAAGTGTGGACAATGAGAAAACTGGATCTCTATCACCATTCCTAATCCACATCGCCCTGGAGCATTGGCACAAAAAGATCTCTTCTTGCTCAACCAAGTCGAGCCAATTTTTTTTAAAGCCCCCAAACGTTGAGACCCATTTCATCCTCAATAAGGAGCAGACACATTCATCCTCAATAAGGGGCGTTTCCTTCTAATCCAATGAGGCAGTCCTATCCTCAACCCTGTAATTTTATTTCTAACAGAGCGGAAAATCTCCTCATTCCATTTTTCCTAGGTCACTCTTATCATCTTAATTATCGAAACAAAGGATTCCCTGGGAAAGCATTAACAACAAAGGATGACCATTTGTTAGATACAAAGTTCCTCAAATCATCGTGCTGAATCCCAAATACCCGTTAAATACGGAAGGACTCGACTCCTTGATATCTCTACGTGAATCGTACAAATTTGGGCTTTGGTATGAAACCGCTAAAAAGAACTCTTTGGACTGAATTTAGAAATATCTCTTCCTGCGTAGATGAAAGAAGAGACCAATCAATCATGCATGAGACAAAGATTTTAATAATTTGTCCATTTAAATTTTCCTCCAGCTTGAGGGAGATGATCCACCAGTTCCACTTTGAAAATAAAGTTGAACCGGACTCATGCTAGAAGTATACCCCCGCTGAGTTGTTTTTCTTATTGGAAACCCTAACCATATTAAAGCTCCTCTCTAGATACACCAAATCCTTGGAAAGGAAGATCTAATCGCCAATAGTTCACTGTTCTCATCAACCATGAAATTCTCACAGGAAAATAGAAATGAGACGTGTTGGGAAAACTGATTATCGCATATAATCAGTGAGGACTGAGGAGTCCTGCATGATACAAATATCCTCGGAAGTCCCATTGAAAAAATAGCATCCAAATAGACTTAAAATCCTTCTTAGTCATCCATTCCATCTTTGTTTCTTGAATAAGTACTACATGGTACATACAGCCTAACCGATCTAATAAAGGTCCCTTTGTGTGTGTGTGTGTGTGTGTGTGTGTGTGGGTGGGGGGGTGGGGGGGGTTCTTATTATTTTCAAAGCTTCTAAATTCTTGGATGAAACGTCACTCACATCCCATTTCCGGTTTACTCAAGCTGCACCCTCAACTCTTCACATTCTTCCTTGTTGACTTCTCTTTTACTAGAGATTCACATAGCACTTTGGAACCAGCCCTAGACTTGGAAAACTAGTCCCCATCATCCGAGTGAAATAACTGGACCTCGTCTCACAATAGTCTGCAAAAAGCACACCACCATTTGCAGTCTTGCTTACAGAATCCAAACAGAAATCCGCATCATATAAAAATGTCCAGTAATAGGCATGTCAATGGACTCGACTACGACTCAACTTCAAATCCCAAACTCGACCGAGTTACATGATGACTCACCAAGTTTTGAAATTATGGTCTAAAAGTAGTTATTGATCAATCGGTGATTAGGTTCATCAGACTGGTGTGGGCTTTTTGGATACACCCATCAATGTTCATGTCCACTGATTATGGATAGAGATGGGGTGCACCACCCTTTGGTTGGAACGAGTGCCATTTTTGGACTACAAGCCCATCTAAGAAACGTCGAATTGATGTGCATACCACTGATAATGGATAAAGATCAGGTGTGCGCCACCTTTTTGGTGATATGGTACACATGTATATATGGTTTGATGATTTGCAGTTTTCTAATGAGAAGTCTGTTTCAATGTGTATTCAGCAGGTAGAGAGGCAGAGTTTGCTAGATTTCAGAAGCTTCTGAATTTATAAAGGTAAGATTGCATCCCCAAAAATTTTGCAACAAGGGGAGTGAAGAATCGGCAACCTTTTTTATTGGCGTTATTGAAGGAAGAGCTGTGAAAAATGAAATATAATTACAGAGAGACTGCCCTGTTTGGGAAACACAAATATTTTTATATCTTTTTCTTTTGTTTTTTGATGTACTAGTCAAAATGCACCGGGTATTCTAAATAAATTTTATCATTAGAAAAAATAATCTAGAAATTAATTTATTAAGCCCCTTTATAAAATATTTTCAATTTTTATGCTAACTTTACTATTAAAACTAAATATTTGGTACTGTACACTAATTCAAAATAGGGACCGACTCTCTTGACTGTCATTTAAGCGCCAAATGGTGTTTAAATGATCTTATACCATTTATTGGCTTATGATCTTGGAAATACCTACCGGTGTTTAAATGATCTTATACCATTTATATATATATATATATCATCAATGGAAGGGCCATGGGTAAAAAAATTATACTATTTGGAAGATTCGAACCATCCGATCTGTGCACTATAATATTAACGGTTGTTCGTAATTTTAATGGCTGATATTAAAGTTCACTGATCGGATGGTTTACATATACTTAGAAAGCATGATCCTTTGACTGGAACATGTTTCAACGATGGATTGCGACTTGAGCAAATTAGATTGATCATAGATGTGTGTCACATGGCACAATGATAAATCATGTTTCAATGGTGGAAGATCATTTAAACACTATTCCATGTTTAAATGTCATTTGGTGTTTAAATGTCTGTTAGGAGCTGTTATTCCTTCAATATATAACATTGATACATGTACAAGCATGAACTAACGGTTAAGGCTTTGCAAGTAAAATGAAGTTACTTTGTATATCTACATTTTTCATATCTTTTAATGTGCATTACATATTCATCACCCAATCAGGACCCTAGAACAAACCAATCATTGAAATTTTCAGCCTGTGATCAATTTATGGAGATCAGTATAAATTGAACAGCCTAAATGATATGTGAAATGCTTTGTGCTTAGGGGTAATTTTTCCAAATTGTTACTCTGTAGATCCCCACAATTGTCAATAGATCTTGTGGTGTGCAAGTCATCAATTGTCTACGTGTGGCTCTTTATAAATATTGTATGTATAATACACCATGGCCATCATTTAAGTTGAATTCAGCTTAAAATATGTTGTGATATTGAAAAACTTGATGGGAAAGAAATTATAATTTTGGGTAGCTTTAAAAGCACCCATTGAATCTGGTCGCTAAAATCATTGAGTAGTTTAAATCAGACAACTGAGAACGTTTTTCTCTCTAATCTTTCACACAAGGGATCTTGAGATTATGGTGGACCTAACAAACGGTCAGTTTTCGATTCAATATGACAAAGATCCCAAAAATGCAGCCCTAAAGTCACATTTGAGTGTGATGCGCGCCATGTGATTTTAGGGCCACTTTTTTGGGATTTATTCCATGTGGAATTGAAAACTGATTGTCTAATAGATGTGCTATGATCCCAAGATCCCTTTTGTGGAAAATTAGAGCGCAAAATGATCTATATCGTCTGATTTAAATCAATCAATGATTTATAGCATAGGTACCCAACAAAATTCGGTGAGTGCGTTTAAAGCTACCTTATAATGTTTTATGTAAACTCCACCCTATGGAATCTTCTAATTATGGAATCTTCTACATTGGTATGTATCCTTACTAGATGGGATGGTGAAGGTTGTTCATTTAGTAACAACACCTCAAATGCTATTGTCACTAAAATTCTAATTGAGGAAAGGTTAGATAGAATTACTAATTACGATTGGGAACAAAAATTTTCAAACGCCATTATTTTTCACCTAATATCTTCCAGATCTGATCACGCGCGGATACTTGTTTCAGAAAAATAAAAGATTGAAAAATAAAAAAGAGCTCCTAAAATATTTCGTTTTGAATCGATGTGGTGAGGATTGTGAAGATATTATTCGGTATAATTAGAACCTCTTCTCGTCTGAATCTAATATGTCTAACATTTGTGTGAATATTTCACAAATGTTTATGAGATTGATGAAATGGAACAAGACTTGCTTTGGAAATGTGAAAGCTCAGATCTCTTGCTTACAAAAGCAAATTAGTAATATCAGAAAATAGGATATAAGTGAACAAGATCTAATGGAGGAGGTAAAATTGAAAAATGAGATAGGCAGTCTCCAAGAGAAAGATGAATTGTTGTGGAAGCAAAGGTCAAAAGATAGGGACAAAAATATATAATTCTTTTATTCCGCTATTGCTCAAAGAAGATAACATAATCGGCTTAAGGGAATTATGGATGATGGAAGCTATTGAAGAACTTCTAAAGATGAGGTTGAGAATGATGTATCCACACATTTCTCACAACGTTTTGCTTTTTCAAATCCTAATCAGATTGACAGGGCTCTAGTGGGTGTTCATGAAAAATTTTCTATGGAACAAAATGATTGGTTGGTTAGAGAATTCACGGTACAAGAGGTCAAAACAGCTCTATTTCAAATGCATCTCATAAAATCACTTGGACCTGATGGTATGCCCCCACTATTTTTTCATTCTTATTGGTCTATTGTGGGTCAGTCTATTTCTTGCTTTGTCCTTAGTTATCTAAATGGTCATTTTGATTTATCCGGTGTGAATTCTATTCATATTGTGTTCATTCCTAAAATAAAAAAATCTAAAAAACCTCTCTCAATTGAGATCGATCAGTCTTTGCAATGTGATTTACAAAATTATTGCGAAAGTTCTTGTAAATAAGTTCAAATTTTTTTTCTCTAAATTGATTTATGAAACTCAAAACACATTTATTCATGGAAGGCTTATCTCTGATAACACTCTGGTTGCTTTTGAAATTGCTCATTTTCTTAAGAACAAACGATGCGGTAAAAAGGGATTGTCCTCTTTAAAGTTGGATATGAGCAAAGTTTATGATCAAGTCGAATGGGCTTTCCTTGAAAAAATTATGCTAAAAATGGGTTTCCATCCTAGATGGGTTAAATTAATTATGAGATATGTTAGATCAATTTCATTGGATTTTCTAGTTAATGGGCCTGTTGTTAGTAAGATGTGCCCAAGTCGTGGCCTTGGAAAAGGGGATCCCCTTTCTCCTTATTTGTGAGTCCAAACTCGTCAGATTTTAGGTATTCGTGTTTGTAATGGAGCCCCTGTCATAATCCATTTATCTTTTGCTGATGATAGTTCCATTTATCATCGCGTGGATGAAAATGAGTGTGGGAAAATTGTGAATATATTTGAGCTATATGACGAGGCATTGGGTCAAAAAATTAATTTTGATAAACCAATGCTCTCATTTAGCCCAAATATTCAAAATGATCTTTCGCATATAAAAAGGATGAATTCACACATGATAAGTACCTCGGCCTTCCCATGTCCATTGATAGATCGAAAAAAATGATTTTTAAAAATGTCGAAGAAAGAGTTTAGAAAAGATTATCCGGATGGAAAAGTAACCTTTCAAAGGCGGGAAAAGAGGATCTCATTAAAGCAGTTGTGCAAGCAATCTCTATATATGTGATGAACTGTTTTCGCCTACTCATATCCTTACTAAAGGAGATATCATCAATCACTGTTAATTTCTGGTGGAGTCAGAATGGAAAGAACATGGGCATCCGTTTGAAGTCTTGGAAGGAAGTATGCAAACCGAAATTTTGTGTCGGACGTGGCTTCAAAGATCTTGTATCTTTCAATACTGTTATGCTTGCCAAACATTTTTGAAGATTCTTATCCAATCCAGACTACCTCACAAACCGGGTGTATAAAGCTAGGAACTAACATTCTTGATGCAAAGGCTGGTAAAAATGTCTTACACATGTAGTATTTTTTCCGCAAAAAAAGCTGTCAAGAAGGGACTTATTTGGAGGGTGGGGAATGGTGATTCAATAAAAAAAGGATAGATAAATTCACAGACCATCTACTTTCAAGGTGATTTCCCCTTGTGTGGATGGACAAGCTGAGAAGGTTAAGGACCTCATTCTTGAAAACCCACCTAGGTGGGATGAAGCGAAAATTAGAGACTTGCTCTTTGAAGAAAATGCGGAAGAGATCATTCAAATTCCACTACCAGCGATTGATGTGTTTTAATTTAAACCCTTACAAGTGCACAAGATCTATTGTAGAACGGCAAGAACAGGGGTGTCGAACCCACAGGGAAACGTAAAATTTATCTAATTCTTTTAGAGACTTTAACACACCCAAAGAATTACCAAGAGAAAAATTCAATTTTACCACACAAATACCAAACAATTTTCAACGCAATAAAAGAAAACTAATTAAACTAGGACGGAATAAATTATGATAAAGGAGAAAATTAACAGTTTATAAATTGATCAAGGAGTTAGCTAACCATCGATTCGTAACTTTTCTACCATTCAGTCTCACAAATTCAATTTAAGTCAAAACACCATCATTTATTAGGAAAACAAATGAATCGAGAAGAACGCAACTGTGGATCCGACATACCCTATCTAAACACTATGACTCAGCCTATCATTGTGGTATGAGTCATGTGAAAAGAATAGCATATCTCAAACTCTTACGTCATGACAATGATAAATCAATCATTCCGCAGCCTAAATCGGCATGCAGGAACAAATCTAGATGGAGTGATTCTTTTACGATCGTTGATAACCACGATCAATGACTGTAAACGAATACTCGAAAATATTCAATCACGCACACACTTATAACAGAACGATTCAATGACAAAACCATGAAATTGTAGAAACAATAATAAAACAGTTACTTATCTCCGGTTCGCTTCCCCCTTGAGCAAATTACTTTAGCCACTCATCCTCGGTATACAAACCCGTTGTAGATCCGAAGATACCATATTACAGTGCTCTTTTATTTCTCAAAATCTCCTTACAATGCTCTTGCTCTCACGATTATCAACGAGAATTAAAAATAAATCCTAATACAATCTACTGAGAAAAAAAAGAAAAAGTCAAGAAGAACCCTTAATGAATAATAATAATTAAAGAAGCCCTCAAAATAATTAAAAAAAAAAGATCCCTTTCCAATGAGTCATGGCTTTCTTTATATAGGGTCAAGCAAACCTTATCTCTAATGGCCTCAATCGATTAAGAGTCAAATCTCAATCGATTGAGTTTTGATTCGGAGTAAGTGTAGTTGGACTTCTCTTCTCATGTCAATCGATTGACATTTATCCCTCAATCGATTGACATCCAGGGATAGATTCTCCCTCTCTTGGTGGACGTTGAGCTGCTTCACGGATTTCGATACTTCTTTTAACCTTTTTGTTTATAGTCATTGTGTATCCTTTAATTACCCTCTTTTATGGTCTTCTACGATCCAACGGTTAGAAACACCTGTAATCATTAAAACTTCACAACAACCGTCAGATGCTTTCATCAGACAACTAAGTGTAGGGATTATGGTGCGAAATATAGTCACATTTCGGCACTGATCAGCGATTCCTTGCGACAATCGAATTGCTTGGGCTTATTAAAAGCATAATATGTTCACAGTTAGAAGTGTTTATAAAGTGGCATCCGATTTTCACATTCACAATTATAATGCCTCTTCAAGCTCCTCTGCCGAAGGAGCTTTCTAAAAAGATGTATGGGGATTGCCTATCCTAAATAAGGTAAATATTTTTGATTGGAGAGCTTGCACAATATTCTCCATGTGAAGGTCTCTCTCCAAAAGAAAATTGAAGATATCTCACAGTTTTGCGAGCTTTGTGAAGATCAAATTGAAACTTGTGAGCATGCTCTTTGGGATTGTCTCAAAGCTGGAGTGTGCTGGTTTTCCTCTTCATTAAGTATTCGTGCCTCTTTTTCTGCAAATATAGTTTCAAAGATTGGGCTATGAAATTTTATAAAATGTTTGGAAAAATCAGCTTCATACATTTTTTATCGATGCTTAGGCAATGTGGAATGAAAGAAACAGTGTTTGCCATGAGGAAAAACCTAGAAACCCGAGCCTTGTTTCATCTAGGGCTGAATCATACCTCTTTAATTATGAAATGACTAATTCACCAAACTCTTGTGATGGTTTTATTTCTCTAAATCTTATGAGCAACTCTTCAGCTTCTAAATGGTCTCCTCCCCCTTATGGCGTCTTCAAAGCCAATTTTGACGACTCTTTGAGGCATCAAAGCGAAACGGATTGGGATTATTATTCGAGATCATGAGCATAGTCACAAAATTGGGGTCACTAATAATTTGGCAAAGTTAAAATCTGAAAAAATCCGCCAAAGTTCAGAAAAAAAAAAAAAATCAAAATATAATTATATATAAATATATATATATATAATATAATTTTATGATTTAGATATATATTTAAATTTTTTTAATATACTTTTTTTGAGTAAAATATTAAATTACTAAGGTCCACCGTCGGTTTGAGAGAGAGAGAGAGAGTTTAACTTTTGCTTTTTAACTTTTTAAATTTTAAGAGAGAGAGAGAGGAAGAGTAAAATAATAAATTATTAAGGTCCAGTGTCCGTTTGAGACTTTGAGTGATTTGACTTTGAGAGAGGAGGGAGAGAGAGTTTAACTTTTACTTTTTAAATTTTAAGAGAGAGAGAGAGAGAGAGTAAAATAATAAATTATTAAGGTCCAACCATCTGCTTGAGTGATTTGACTATGAGAGAGGAGAGAGAGAGAGTTTAACTTTTACTTTTTAACTTTAAGAGAGAGAGGGTTTTTAACTTTTTAACTTTTAAATCTATATAAAATATTAAAGCTTTCAACATTTAAGGAGTAATAGGTGTTGCACCTGCATGCAAAGGAAGCCTACTTTGCGATTTTGCCGAATTATTCGCGAACTTCGGTGATTTCAGCGATTTTAAAAAAAAATCACAAATTGTTCGTGTTTTGTTCCTTTTTCACAAAAATCACGAATTATTCAATAATTCGACGATTTTTGTGACTATGATCATGAGGGACAAGTGATCATTTCGTTGGCAAAGAATATTAGTTATGTATCATCTTCTGATTATTATGAGGCCTTGGCGTTTCTGAAAACGAGTAAAATTACAATGCAATGCGAGTTCAATAAATTGATCTTTGAAGGAGATTCCTCTAGGATTATCAACACTGTGGCTTACTCGGAGAGGGATTTGTCTGATTTATCTTTTCTGTTTGACGATATCAAACAATGGATCTCTATGTTAGAGTACTCATCTTGCTCTCTGATAAGGAGATCGGGTAACTCGGTAGCTGATTGTCACGGAATCACTCCTTTTGACATGCCCTAGCGTGCGACACCTAACTTTCGAAGCTAGGTCAGCCTGTCTCTGATACCAAGCCCACGTATATGGCGCTCGACTTGCCATTATACCCCATGCTGTCTACTTCTGATGTGGGTTAACCTATCTCTCCATCAGCTCTGATACCACCTGCCTAGAGGACAGGAACTCCCATTCTTGGTTATCTTCTTTCAAGGCCTACCATACTGACGCATCATATCCCTTATGGCATGCTCATTTGTACATCCGTGCCTTGCTTGGTATGCTTAAGCTTCACTCTCGCATGCCCTACACAAGTACTTTGTTTCGCAATAGTAGTGGCATGCAACTCCTCATGCCGTCTCATTCTAACATGCCTTACCGACATATCGAATCAAGCCTACCATCATGTGCGTTCTCCATTACTAACACACGTCTGCATCCGGCCCTCAGCTATCGTGCCCAACAGAATCCCACGTAGCCCTCGAGTACCTCCCTCTTAGCTGGCCCATGTGCACTTTACGCAAGCCCAGGGCCACATGGCAACTTCAACTTGGGTGCCACACAACATTACCGAAGTAATGTCCCAGGCCCATCCTTCTAGGCCTAGGAGACACTTACGCACCCTCTGGCGACTCAAGGCTCCGTGTGGGTGGGAAGCATTCATTCAGCACCTCTCCCACATAGATGGTCCAAACAACATTTATGAGCAAATAATCCGATGACCTCAAACGTATTGGTTTGTCATGCCCCCAACCATTATGCCCATAACTCCTCGCATCATCATCTCATGCGATTGTGTCTCGATCGTGTCATGATTACATTGCGAAGCCCTCATGGTCTCATATCGCGTTCCCTCCTAGCACCACATGATGTGCCCTCATGTCACCAGGATGTCGTGTGCCCTCTTAGTACTACATCGCATGTCCTCCTAACCCCAAGTCGCCACTGCCTCTACACGGAGCACAAGCAGCACGAGTGGCGCTGCGGATGGCCCGAGTAGCCATACTGCGTACCTCCGTCTCATCCTCCTCCACTCAAAATCGTCAACGTCCTTGTTGACGCGAAGAGACTTCTTTATCTTGAATATGCCCTTACTAGATGTTGTAGTCCCCGAACTTCAAGTCTTCACTACACGCCATCAGTGCCTTGTCGTTTCATGACAAAGCAACTGCGTAACCCAATGGTATGCTTTCAAAACACCTCGGCCCTGTCTTCACCCCTCTGTTGCTCAAGCTCTCCTTCGGTTTACCCTAGTTCTTAGGTCATCACCTCTTAACTAGCTCCTCTTCAATATCATCCCTTCCGATCGAACTCGGCTCTGATAACAAATATTACGGAGTCACTCCTTTCGACGTGCCCTAGCGTGCGGCGCCTAACTTCCAAAGTTAGGCCAGCCTGTCTCTGATACCAACTGTCATGGGGGCGCGCTCCGACAAACCATCATACTCGCAAGGTGCCTTGCTGCAGTGTGCAACGAAGCCAACATATCTCTCCATCAGCTCTAATACCACCCGCCTAGAGGACGGGAACTCCAGTTCTTGGTTACCTTCTTTCAAGGCCCACCATACCGACACATCGTGTCCCTTACGACAAGCTCGTTTGCACATCTGTGCCTTGCTTGGACTACTCAAGCTTCACTTTCGCGTGCCATGCACAAGTACTTTGCTTCGCAACAGTAGTAGCATATAGCTTCTCATGTCGTCTCATTCCAACATGTCTTGTAGACATACCGGACCAAGCCCACCATCGTGTGCGTTCTCCATTATTAACAAACGTTTGTATCCGGCCCTCAGCTACCGTGTCCAATAGAGTCCCATGTAGCCCTCGAGTGCCTCTCTCTTAGCCGACCCATGTGCACCGCGACGCCGGCCCGAGGCCACATGGCAACCTCACCTTAGGTGCTACACGACATTTTCGAAGCAACGTCTTACGCTCACCTTTCCAAGCCTAGGAGACACTTGCGCATCCTCTGGCGACGCAAGGCCCCGTGTGGGTGTGAGGCATTCATCCAACACGTCTCCTACATAGATGGTCCAAACACCATCTATGGGCAAACAATCTGAGGATCTCAAACATATTGGTTTGTCATACCCTCATGACACACGCCTTCTGCCTGTGGCACACAGTGTCATGCCCTCAACCATTACACCCATAACTCCTTGCATCATCATCCCATACGACTGTGTCGTGACCACGTCGCGAAGCCCTCCTGACACCACATGGCGTGCCCTCCTGACATCACATGGTGTGTCTTCATGGTACCAAGATGTCACATGCCCTCTTGGCATCACATTGTGTGTCCTCCTGACACCAAGCTGCCATTGCCTCTACGCGGAGCACAAGCGACACAAGTGACACTGCGGATGGCCCCGATAGCTATGCTGTATACCTCTATCATATAATGCTTTAACTAAAATAGAATTAAGAGATGATTGTGATGAAATTTGGATGGAGGATGTTCCTCCTCATATATATATAATTGCATTGTAACTGACTTTCATTAGTTCTTTTAATAAATAATTTCTGTTTATAAAAAAACCCAACAGCTCAATGGCTGAATCACTATTTCACCATTTTAATCTCTTTGGTGTTCTTGAACTGTTGGCTAATGACCAGGTTGATGGTTGGATCGCCATTCACTATTTTTATCTTTTCGTTTTTATATTCACCATTTGTATTGAATGGTCATGAGAAGATTAGATTTAGGAGAAGCTTCTTATTAAATATAAAAGTTAATTAATGCTTTTAAGCGTTTATCCTAGTTTGTTTATACTTCTAAGAGCTGATAAAATATAGGGGACTGAGCCAAAAAACCTTCCATCATAGCACTCTAATATAGGCAATTAAAAGAAAGTGCAAAAAGTCCATATAAGAGTGCATAGATCGGGTGGTTCAAATCCCAATAACTTGATTATCGGGCACATGGTGGCTCCTAACATAGGTTAGGACTTTGATGGCTTAGATTAATCAAAAGATTTGCCATACAACTGAAATTTTCAGAGAAAAAATCTTTCAGGATAGCTCTATTTGCACCCACTGAACTCTAGGAGAGCACTCACCTTGCACACATGTTAGTAGTGTCAGGTGGTGTTGGATATGTGGAGACATGCGATTGAGTGAGTTTGGAGTAGTGATGATACAACTACGATCGCGCCCAAGTCAGGGATGTAATAATAATTTCACATTTTATTATCTTAGCTCGAACTAGTCGTTTTGGAGTAACTGCTCCTCTAACCTAATTTGAAACTCTTAAAAGAATACTGAAACGTGAGAGATTCCATGGAAGGTAGGCACTATTACTGAACCCCGTAAAATAACTGCGTTTTCTCTGTGATTGATTTGCCTCCTTGTTTATTTTTGCTTTCTTTCTTGGCGAATAAAAAAAGGTGCATTGAATCAAACTTAACTCCATTGCTAGTCCCCAACCCAGATGAAGGAAAGTTGGTTTTACTTTGGCAGCCAACTGTAAAAAGCCCACCAAATCCCTATGATGAAACCTATTATGAACACACGTTTTGCATGTCCCCAACACGAAAGGAGAACTAGGGCTTGCAAATGGGAGAAGGCTGTGAAGATGATGGTGCCATTCAGATCAAACTTCCGCGAGAAGCCTAGGATGTGCGCGAGGAACCCAAAACAAAGAAAATGGCAAAATTGAGGGGAAGAGGAGAGCTACAAACTGGCATATATGTTCTTAATATGTTTGTTCTGTGCGGCTCCCTTAACAGCATCCGATTAACTTTGATGGTATGATGAACAATCATACAGCTGCTCAAATATTCTGTAAGTCTAAAGCATCCTCATGTTTATGAGGATTCCTAATTTTAAAATGAGATAGTATAGATCGACCAACTGATCACAGGCAGGCTGTGCACCCAAGGAGTCTTGGGCCGAAATAGCAGACTTAAATGGCATCGAGACCCGTGGGCATCTCGTAGTCTGATGTAAACGAAAGGTTGATCTAAACATGGGCAACGGTTTATATTTTGCAGGGAAAAGGTGCCTTCATTAGCATTTAGCAGGTTAGATTTGACCATAAGGACTCAGGCAATTTTTGGGTTGTATGTGGACTTGTATTCAGTAACAACTAAACACAGCTTATGATACCATGAGAGATTAAATTCTGTAGGTGCATCGTGGATTATAACTTCCACTACACATGGAATCATCTCAACCTTCAGCATGCAATGACAACTCTGATTAAAATGACACATTGATCAAATACATGGAAAACCATCAAGCAATGCAGAAAAATGGTCATTTTCTCCAACTTTTTTCCTTGAGTTGCTGATGCTCTCAGATATCGGCATGGGAGAGATGATTGGGTGTTTCTCCCTGATTGTCCAATGGCATGTACTGCGCCATGATGGCACGGATCTCTGAATCCATGTATCTCTGTAAATTCACAATTCATGAGATCACTAACAAGAATGCATATACATGAAAGGAAAGAGATTTGATTCTGCTGAACGAATGTACATAGATTAGGGCTATGAGTGATAGCCCGCTTTCACGCCATGTGGCATACAAGTTTGGTCGAACCAATTGACCACCTAGCCAGCCCCATCAATGGCCCATGTCTCAGCAAAAGAATCAAGCTTATAAGAGCTTTGGAACCATTTGATTGGTGCACTTAATATCAGCTATTGGAAAAATATGCATTTGTGTCCATATTAGAGTGCATAGATCGAATGGTTCAAATCCTCTTATGAATATGATCTTTGGGACAATGGTAACTTCCAATACGAGTTACCACTTTGATGAATTGGATCCTAAAAAGATTTGCCACTTGGCATAAAATTGGGGCGGTCACGCCCTAACCTGTAAAAAGATGATCATTTCCTGTCTATCCAGGCAGAAACTGGTCATCTTTCTTTAATGAATATGATCTTTGCAAATATTAGTCGCACTACATCTCCGAAATGGACCAAATGCTCATTTTCCTTAAAACGTCCATGAAAATAAAAACAATTTATTTTCAGCATAAAAATTATGACTAGTGCAAGGGCATGACATATAACTGATGAACAGTTTAAATTACTCATTAATATAATGCAAAAACAAATCAATCTTCTCAAATGTTACCGAAAAACTCGGGAAACTCTAAATGCAAAATTTGCTGAAAGGAGAGAAAAGGTTACAGAAAAAGAAAACAAGGCCTTCGATGGATTTTTGAGGTTGAGTAAAAAAATTGTTAGTGGATCAACTTTAGAAGAGCCTTATGCATTTTTAAAACTAGAGTACATGCCAGTTTGTCGTAGAATGGCAAAAGAAAGACATTCATGGGTATCAAGGTTGAATGGATAGAAATTGCTCAGCTTCCAAATCCTTGAAAGTCAAAATTTCATTTGACTTCTTGGCTAAGAGGGAGGTACCCAGTTTAAAATGCACTATGACTAGTGCCTCATAATATATATTTGAATATGCTATGGCTGTGTTTCCGATTGCTCTTTGGAAGAGTAGAAAAGAGCACCAGCTGCTCTTTGTTATTGCAAAGAAATGTGGGGAGAGAGAAGGATTGGAAGAAGATCAAAGGGAGGCTGCTCTTTGAAATAAGAAAGACAGCCCTCTTTAACATGAATTTTCAGCTCTTTTAAAGAGGGATGTTTTTCATGTTTCAAAGAGCAGCCTCCCCTTTTTTCTTCCTCCGATCCTTCTCTCTCCCCATATTCATTTGCAACAACAAAGAGCACCATCTGCTCGTTTCTACTCTTCCAAAGAGGAATGCCAAACACAACCTATTAGTTGCTGAAAAGCTCAGCAAAGGAATTAAAAACCGCTCTTTGGTTCCAAAGGTGAGCTAAAGCTCAGCATGAAGCTTCATCAATTATGTGTAATCAGAGAAAATAATAGCAGCTTACCCGGATTCTATACTTGTATACAGCATAACCTCCGACTCCAGTTATCACCAATGCAACAAAAATTACCCACACAAATCCCCAGCCGACCTCCGTCTTGGCCTCCTTGCCTGCTTCATTTCCACAGAAGGATATTAATAGCCACACTAAGTAAAAGAGAGCCAAACGAGGAACCAAAATAGCCGAAACGATTCAAGTAAAAACAAGATACACCCATCATGAAAATATCAAATGTTTCCCCACTAACACTCAAAATGGGTTTAGTTGTGGTGTGGAAACTACACAAACAAAATCTAAAGACACTATGACTAGCCATTCTCTCGAGAGAGAGGTAAGCTGGGATTGAACCTGTGACCTAGATGTTGGAATATTGTTACCTTCCATTGGGCCACAGGCCCAATCCCAGTGAAAATGCCGCTTGACCGGAAGAGCGGTCATTATATTCCTTTCATGTGGTAAACCTCAGTCTCGTGGAGCAACACCTAGGCTGTGTTTGGGATTGCTCTTTGGAGGCAAAGAGCAGCCCACTTAAAATAGCAGGTTTAAATTGTTCTTTTAAAGAAACCCAAACAGCTCTCACTCTTCGAAAGAGCTAAGAGCACTTACAACCAAACACACTCCCATACTAAATTGCTCTGTGCTAGAGCAGAGCAATTTAGTATGAGCTAAGAGCACTTACAACCAAACATACTCCCATACTAAATTGCTCTGTGCTAGAGCTGCTCTTTGCCTCCAAAGAGCAATCCCAAACACAGCCCTAGTATTATTGAATATATGTTTACAATCCACAATACCAGATAGTTCAAAGGTAGGGGTGCAGATGGGCCTGGCGAACTTGAGCTGCCGCCCTTGACCTCAACCAGAACCTGACCCAACCTGTTTATTGAAATCCTCAACTTGAATCCAACACAAACCGTTTAGCAAAGCGTGGGTCAGGTCAGGTTGAGACGGGAAAACTAGGTTAAAATATAAGGGGAGGGTCAGGTTGAGTTTGGGTTAAGAAACCTCAAGCCAAACCCGACCTGTTTAATATTTCAACCCAACCCGACCCAACTGGTCAGAAATCAGAACTCAAACCTGACCCCTGGTGGGTTGGGTCGCTTGACTGGTCGGGATGACCCGACTAATCTGCACCCTATTAAAAGGACCCAACTCTCTTGACCGTCATTTGAAGTTTTGAACACCATTTATGTGTTTAAATGATTGGTGAAGTGGGCAATCCAAGCCATCCAAGTGATAGCTCATACATTGAATGGAAGTGGGCTCAAAATCACATTCTTTTGGGAGATTTGAATCCCTAATGTTAACTGCGGTTCGAATTGCAGCCGATATTAAAGTTCACGGATCAGATGAATGTTATCCTCTTATAGGCGTGATTCTTTGGTCGAGACATGTTCCAATGATTTCCTGCCACTTGGACCATTTAGATCAAGGATCAAAATTTCGGCCGAAATGACTGAAATTTCGGTCCAAATTATCGGTTTCGGTCCCCACCGAAACGAAATTTTGGACCGAAATTTCGGTCACTTTTGTAAGGGGATCAAAATTTCAGCCAAAACTTCAGCCAAATTATCTGGTTTTGGTTTCGGTTTCGGTCATGCCCGAAACTGAAATTTTGGCCGAAATTTTGATCCTTGATTTAGATTGATCACAGATGTGTGCCATGTTGTGTAACAGTAAAGTGTAGTTAAATGGTGTAAGATCTAAATTGTACTTTTGATGGTGTGAGGGTAAAAGTAGCCTGGTACCAAGGACCAGGTAACTTACTTGGTCCCGCATTAGTTTGCTGCCATGTTGCACCCAATAACATGATCGGGTGCCACACAATAAAATAAGCCAAACCCGAGCAGTCAACATAGTCAACTGCACAGAAATGAACGGTGAAACCACATTTGGTTTCACCGTTCATTTTCTACACAGTTGACACCTTTGACTGTATAGTTTTTTATATTTTATTAATATTGTTATTTTTCGCAATACTTATGATCATCGAGCGACTTTTACGGGGCACCTGATAATGTGATTGGGTGCCACATTGCAGAAAACTACTCTAGGACCACGTAAGTCACCTAGTCCTTAGTACCAGGCTACCTTTATCCATCATTAAAAAACCATTTTGATGTTTAAATGTATGTCAGAATCCATTATTCCTAGTCCAAAATAGTGTCTATTCAGAATCAGGTTTGTCAAAGTTAACCGGAGCCTATTAACCACAGGATCCCATGGCTGAAATGTTCAGCCTGAAGATCCATAGAATCCCATTCCACAGGATTGTGTCACTAAAAGGAATGAGAAGTGAATCTCAGTAAGGACTCAGTATCCTTCAAAATAAGTACGAGACTGTGTCGTAAGCATTCTTGTTATTTGAACATTAAGTAACATAATACTTATGCCGTTTCTAGTATGAAATGATTGAGCAAAGTCAGAATGATCAAGAGTTTTATGTTGATTAATGTAAGATCCGTGACATTTCTTGTGTTCAAGCATTCAAGTCTTAAACAAGGAAAAAAGAAAATGCTTCGAAGAACACTTACTTATACATGTATCATGCTCTCTCATGTATAATGTATCACCACTACAGCTGCACTCGTAACTTCCCCATGTGTTCTTGCACTTGCACTGAGAACACTGGCAAGAGAGTTTTTCTTTACATTCATCTACATCTGAAATGGTCAAAACAAGTTGAGTTGGATTACCAACCACAAAAAGGGCAAGAAGAAAAAGAAGGAATGGATGAGCTGCTGCAGAAATTGGTGTAAAACAAGCCCTTAATAAGCATTAACAGGGCTTTATCCATTAAAGGTGTTATTGGGCCAGCTTTGAGCATCTATAGGCCCAAAAGTAAAGACCCGCGTTAAGTGACTACAGCAATTGAACTTGGGCAATGTTACAAACATCAAAAAAATCGTTATTGCAAGAGACAGTGGAGTTCAGAATTTAGATGCATAACACGCATTTAAGTTCCCTCGATGTAGAAAAATATTGCATGTTGGACACACGAGTAAGACGTGAACATGCCCAAAGAAAAAAACTTAATTTCCTTTTTCTCATCTTTTAATGCTATAATAATAATAATAATTTATGCTATCTATTACGTTTTCCATATCTTATGCTTTTTTGTATAATATTTAAAATAATTGATCCTTCAATATTATTATCTTATAACCAAATTGAACTCAGAACAATCACATCAACTAGAAACAATCACCTTTTCTCTCAAACTGAGGATCCTGATATGTAAGTATTTTTTTTGGGTAGTTAATTCTTATATGTAAGTAACAAGTATTCAAAATATGATGATTTCTGCCCTACTTAGCTATTTTCATTTTCCTATATCATATGCTTTTATTAACCAATATTCATAATTCCTATGACTGCTTTACACAGACATTGCCATCAAAAGCACCCATTTACGCCACATACATGCTTGATTGTTTTAAGTGTTTCATGTGTATGGCCATCACTTGTACCACACTCTGCCCAAAACTCACGCATATCAAAGCATTGGAGCCATCTGACCAGAGGGATTAACATTGACCGATAAATCTACATTAGAGTGCATAAATAGGACCATTCAAATCCCTCAATGCCTGTTATTTGTAGGCTCAAGGTAATTCCCAAAGAGCTATGACTTTGATGACTTGGATTGCTCAAAAGATACATCACACAGCCTAAAATGAGTGCTTCTCATGGTCTCTATTTGTATATGCTTCTCATAGCCCCATTACTCCTCCATAATAATATATATCTTTCAATATTAGTATCCTACAACTGAATAGAAGTGACAGTATGACTCATTTTCTAGGGTCTTGGGGTAATAATACAATACCTACAGTGTGTGCGTAACACCAACGCACGTCAATGAGTAAGACTAAGTTACACAATTTTTTCCCTTCTTTAAAGGATCAAAACATTGACTTCTGTGATCAGAATCCATGATGATGTGTCTGAAAATACCTCAACCAAAAACAGTGTCCTCATCACAAACACTTCTTTTTGATAAATAATGACTTTATCAATAATAGAGAGATGCTAAGTCCACACCATCTTTACTCATCACGCCGTACTTAAAAAAGAGGCTTATATTGATTCTTGCGAATAGTACTACTTGGTGTGTGATTAGTAATTTCCTTAATTGGTGTGATGTACTTTTTCATTTATTGGTGTGTGGCAAGTAAATGTTGGTTGGAAGTAACAGCTCTCATGCGCACAGGAAGGTAAGGAACAAAAAAAACAAGTCGAACTATCCCCAATAAAAAAGGAACAGCTTTCAATCTTTTATAATGTTAATCAAACCAAGTGTTAGCTGATCCACTGGTTCGCTTGGTTCGAATTCGGGTTCGTAATACGTGATTCGCTACATCTGAGTGAACCCGATTCGCTAGAGGTAGGATGAGTTTTAAATAAAAAATAAAAAATAATTTAATATAATTTAAATTTAATTATTAACTAGGGATGCAAGCCTTAAACCGAACACCGAAAGCCGAGGGAATCGAACCGCACCAAAACCCGACACAAACCGAACCCCAATTCGGTTCGGTTTCAGTTTGGATGGCTTGAAACAGAAAACCGAGGGAGTAGGCTGAGTAAAACGAAAAAAAATCAGGAAAAAACCGAAAAAAACCAAAAAAACCCTAAAAATAGGTTTTTTACCTAAACCAAACCGAACCAGATCGATTTCGGGTCAGGAAAAAAATTTAACCAAACCGAACCGAATGGGTTTTGGTTCGGTTTCGGTTTGGGGTGTACCGAACTGAACACCGAAAAAATCAGGTTCGGTTCAGTTCGATACACCGAACCTGCATCCCTATTATTAACACATGAAATGGGCAGTTTTATAATATATATTAGAAAAATATATATACAAGCGATACATAAGCAACAATGAAGGAGAGTTGGAGATGCTTGTGACACTTAAGTTTCAAAGAATCGAGAGAACTGGGTGTTCAAGTCTTGGGAGAGCTCTTTTGCTTGCTTTCATAAACAAAAAAACCGGTTCACCCATCTTGAGCGAACCGGAGTGAATCGAACCACGGACGCGAACCGGAGCGAATCGAACCACCAACTGGTTCAATGCGAACCAGTTCATGATTCGTAGGGTTATCTAGCAAATTAGGTAACCATGATTGAAACTAATTACTTAAAGTAAACAGTACCTTCACATGTGTTGGTGCCATCACCCTTAAATCCCTGCGGGCATTTGCAACCCTTGGAATGGTCTTCCTGTAGGGCGTCACAAAATCACAAATAAGAATTACAGAAATACCTCCAAACAATGGATGAAAAGTTTTGGAGGACTGAATA